>JALPQD010000597.1:0-600000 GCA_023101885.1 Typhlomys cinereus
CTCGAATCTTAGCCATTGTCTTGATATAACCTGTCCAGAAAAAAAGATCCCAAGACAGTTAATGAACTTGGAGAGGATAGAAAACAAAAGGGAGGGAGGGACTAGGAAGAAAAAAAAAAACAACAACAGGACCATGTACTGTTAAAATTGACTAACATTGTCTGAATGAGGACTTTGTCTCTTGGAAGTGAGTTGAATTCTGAAATTGTCAGCCGCTAGGGTTTGAATCTATTTAAATGTGTTTCCCCAAGGAGCCATGTGTTGAACCTTAGTGTTGAAGTTATTTTTCTTTGTGCTGCTTTGAGACAATGTTCTGACACAATTTAGGGGAAAAAGGGAGATTTTATTTAGTTTATAATACCGAGGGGGGGGGAATATAGTTCATTATGGTGGGAATGGCACAGGAGCGAAGGCATGGCTAGAGGCTGGTTCAGGTCACAGCCGTCATCATGGCAGAGAACAAGAGCCAAATTGTGGAAGCAGGGCTGGGCTACCACGCCTCGAGGCCTGGCCCCTGTTAGCTGCCTTCCTCCAGAAAAGCTCCACCCCTCAAAGGTGCTATTAACATAAACATCCAAACATTAGTATCGACTAATTGAAACACATGAGCCAGGGGGAGGAAATCACTCAAACCCATGCACTTAGTGTGGTGATGATCCTTGGAACCTTGAAGGACTGGCTTAGAGAGAGGGCGGGAGGTCCCGGGCCTATTGGGGGCATGCATGCTCTAGAAGGAATTAAGCTCTCTTCTCTCTCTCTCTCTCTGTCTCTCTATCTCTGTCTGTCTGTCTCTCTTTCTCTATCTCTCCTTGACATCCCATTCTGCAAGGCATCTGTTCCTACGCATAGTTTGCCATAATGTGGTTCTCCAGTCTCTAGAACTATAAATAAGCCCTTTCATACGACCTTACCTCAATTCTTTCAAGCTATTAACAGCAATAAACTAGTACACCAGCCCAGAGGGCTGAAGGCTGGAGCACTTGCCCCCAGCTGACCTTTCTGCTAGTAGGGGCTTGTCTGGGGGTTAGTAACTGTCTTCTATCTAAAGTCTGCGTTCATTCTCCTCCAGCTGCAGAGATCACTGGCTTTGAAACCAGGACAAAGGATGGATGCTTGGTGAGATGCTGCTGTCAGGTAAAGAGACCACTGTAGCTCAAGCCTGTATCAGAGGCTCTGCAGATGATGTGATATACATGAGGCAGCAGACACATCTGCTACTGCTTTAGACAATACGAAAATGAAATCATTTGTCACTGTATGATTGAATAATGATTTATGTGCTTATTCTGCTGCATTTCTCTTACAACATACATGGTATGAGATAAACTATCAGACAATTAGGTTGGTGTTATAAGCACTTCATTAAAAAATAAAAAGATATCACTTATATGTTTTGCTTGTTGGTTATTTGAAATTCTCTCTGGATATTATTTTTCAGTAGACATTACAAACCGAACTTTACTACAACTCTCATTTCAGACATACGGTTATCCTGAATACAAGCATAAAAGTAGTCAGGAATCCGTATTTCATTTTTGATAACTTGACTCTTCCCGCAGGCTATGTGAGCCTAGCAATAAAGCAAACAGTGCTTTGCGAAATGTTGTTCTCACGGGCTGTGCAGCTATCCACTCAGCGGCCTTCGACGTGCTCATGTCTCATACTTTTCCCATTCACTGCATTAGAGATAATAATATGCATACACAATATGCTATGTCTTATGGGCCAGTCTAATATGTTCCCTTAAATAGACACCTGTGCGGGAGTGAAGTGTATCTGTGAATAGTCTAGAAAGTTCTATTACGCTTACATGTAGTCTCATAGCTTTTAAATTCTTTAGCATTTTTTCCATGAAGCTTTGGGATAAATGTCTTCTTTGTTAATTGCCATTTAGGATGTTATTTCAATGACTATGCTTTTATTTTAAATATGAAATGCTTCATGAAATTGCATGTTATTTTTTTGCACAGAGGCCATGCTAATCTTCTCTGTATCGTTCCAATTTCAGTATATGTGCTGCCGAGGTGAGCACACGATTCTTTGCAATCTTTTTCCACACATTGGGCTAAGGGAGGCTGTAATGGCTGGGTTTGAGAAAAGTAATCAGCAGCTACTAATGCTACCTAGGTCTTCCCTTGTCACCAGCTTAAGTGTATTTTCTGTCTTCTCTCCTCATTAGCACTGACAAATACGTCATACTGATCCTGGGTCATCTTTTTTTATAGGACCAGTGACAAAGTCATTATCAGATGAGTTGAACCCTTAAGTTTTTTTTTTCCTTTCGACTTTATTGTTCTACCCTTCTCTTCTTGTAGATTTATGAGGTAGTCAGCTGGAGCTGGAGGCCTAACATGCTCTTATCGAGTAGAGAAAAATCAGTAGCCTATACCCACTGCTTCCCTACTTCCCTAGCATCTTGTCACCAACAACACAGAGTAGCACATCAAGTTTTCCATGGCTTTCCCCATGAAAATGACGTTTGTATTTGACAGAGTATTTGAGAAAACATCTTGAAAGGAAGCTATTTCTTCTGCTTAGCACTTCAGAGTTTCAATACCTTAGTTTAGGGGAGGCCTAGAAGAATAGCCCAGATCATAGAGAAAATGAAGAATAACAGGAAGGGTCCAGAGTAATATATGACTCCCAAGTCAAGTCCCAGTGACTGGCTTCCTCAAACTGAACACTGCTTCCACAGCCCTAACCAACTCCAATAGGGTATAGGATTCTGAATTCAACAGTAGACTGAATCGTTCATGAAACCTGAGCCTTCATGGTCTAATGTCTCTGGGAGCATGCTCACACAGTCATATATAAGGTGGGATTTGTGAATGTGCTAGGACATTCATAATCCAGGAAACTGATAATCAACATGAATCATCAGTGTAAAAGAGGTGGGATAAAATGCTAATTAGCAGAATATTTTCTCTGGGAAAAATCCAGCAAGACTCCTCATTCAACATAACTAGGAAAAATAGAAATTTCAAATACATTAATATCATACCCTCATGTATTCCACACAAACTATAACCTTTTCTCTGGTTTTGACTCTAAAGTTGTAGTTGGTTTACTTTGTGGCACTTATTTTAAAAATTCCCTCTTGTTTTTTATTTTATTGAGTGTAGATCAATTGTATGTTGCCATGGATCCTTTGCAGACTTATGGAAAAACTTGAAAACTCAATAAAGGAAGGAAAAAAATATAAATCACCATGGCAACAGGTGACCACCAGTGTAATAGCGACGTGAGTGTCAGGGAGACAACCAACAGCTTTACAATTGGACTCAAGACCCACTTGTCAGAATGGTACACATTCCTGTTGCTATAAACTAGGACAAGAACCAAAAAGAGGAAAGGAAATCAATAGGAAAATCAGCCAGTGAACCTATAGGTGGGAAGACAGTACATCAAGCTTCTCTGTAAATAGCTGTTACTATATTTCCAATACCATAGATTGCAAGAACATTTACTATTCAGTCTAGAAGTCTTCTGCAACATAGGTAGAGGAGCTCAATACCTTAATAGGAGGCAGCTGAGAACAATAGAAAGGCAGTGAAGTGGACAGTAATGGCCAAACATAATATATAACATCAGCAACTCAGTAAGGCTCACCCAGAATCAGGCCAACCTAATCGCTCCCTGTTCTAAGGCTTTGGGAACCTCACAGAGGAGGGGCCTGTGAAAGCGTTAGAACCTAAAGAACCTAAGAACCTAAAGGTGGGAAGGTTCACCGTTAGACAAGATATTCCACTCAGGGCAGTACTGCTGCATCTGGAAGCTCGTTGCAGTGAGACTTGTCCTTCCCAGACCTGGGTAATAATTGATATGCCAATATGCCTCCATAGACTACCTAGGAACTAAAGAAAGAAGAGAACATACAATGGAAGCCTTTGGGTCGAAAGCTGGATGAGTGAAGGGAAGTGCCTATCACAGTGGGGTGGCTTGAAGAAAGCTAACTTGATATGGCACAGAGAAAGGATCCCCACAAAAGTAGAGGTTCCGATTGAACCCTGGGGTCATAAAAGCATGTGGGTGGGAGGGAGCGGGTGGGATTGATGGGGAAGGGAGGGATTGGAGGGATAGAAGGAAGCAGGAATGAGTGCTCAGTTACGTTTGTAAAAGCAGAAAATTTTTTAAAAATTAAAAAAAAGAAAAGGGGAAAGAGAAAGAGGAAGAAAAAGGAAGGAAAGAAGGGATAGAAGATTAAAGAGAACACTTCACCAATCCTTACTATTAATTGTCCAACCATTTAAAGAAAAGCACAACTTTTAATTTACACAAGAATAGATGTAGACCACCAAGGATGAAATAGATTAAAAACCAGGGGAGATCATTTTTAGACTTGCAAAGAGGGATGTTTATGCTCCCAACCTTGTAGACTAAAGCTGTAGGTTCCTTCTGAAGGAAGAATGCAAAATAAACACACTCACTTTGAAAATGTATGATATAACATTATTTCTCTGTGCAGACCAGCATAATTAGAGTGCTATTTGTCAAAAACTGACTGAAAACATGGCTTAACTCTGAAAAGAGAGAGGGAGAGAAGGAGAGAGAGAAGAAATGAGCCACGGAGGCCTCCATTCTAGATATCCTCCAAGAAGGGGTCTAAAAGACACTCAGACTGCCCTGATAATTCTGGAAAGTTTCCTGCCAAATCTGGGTGTACAGAGGTCACCTGTCATTTCTGAAACACACGTCCCATTATGCTCAGGAACCACTTCCCTGAATCTCTGTAAACCTTGGTGCTCTCAGCCCCATGAGGGATGGCTGGCTGGCCTGTCTCTCCTGTCTGGAAGGGCAAGGCCGCAATTACGGTGTCCACACAGCTGCACAGACATCTCTTAAAACACTTTCCTATCGGCTGCCAGCGACTGTAGATTTAATGAGAGCACCTGCTGCCTCCATGCTAAGTTTATTCACAGTGATCTGTCTGAACTAAGGCAGTTTCAGAAAAGCCTCTGTTCCTTACTAATAAATGGCCAGTCTCTGCTTTGCCCTGAAGGTTCTTTGATTTCATGTCATATTATGCATACAGTATGCACTGATAACAGTGGACACATTTAGTTTCTCTAAGTAGCATTGGAACCGAGGATCGGGAAATGGCTACAAAGATGAAATAAAATGAAAAGATCAATTGTGGGTCTGAATATTGACAGCTGGGGAACTAATCATCCTGGAGCTCAGACATGCACAGTTGTTCACTGAGAGTCAAAAGCATGAGCTATGAAATTTCTGCGGTAGTGATTGGCAGGGTGCAATGAGAGGGTAATACATTCTCCTTTAAAAAATGTAAGGCGGTACAATAGAGCGAAGTCAGTGTTGAACCAGTGGTGCCAGAACAACTGGACATCTACATGTAAAAATATGAACTTGTTTAAAATAAGATAAGTTGCCATTAAAAATTACCCTTTACTGGGTTACTTCCAGTTATATATCAATGTAAAATGCAAAGCTACAAAACTTGAACACAAAAATCAAAGAGAAACTACATAATCTTGGATTCACTGATTACTTTCACAGTAACACCAGCAATGGTAAAGTCCATGAGAAAATGAATCGATACACTTTAGTAAAATTTTATAAATCTGCTGTATGAAAGGCACTGCCATACTGTCGACAGAATGAAAGGAAAAATGATAACTCATAGAAAATATTTATGAAAGAATATTTGAGTGCCAGAGAAATGACTTAGTAGGTAATATCTGGACAAAGCCTGAGGACCCGAGAGCCCAGTTCCTAGAAACCTGCATAAATATGGAAGTAAAGAAATGACTCATGGAACAAACAACCACAACTACATCTCTCTCTCTCTCTCTCTCTCTCTCTCACACACACACACACACACACACACACACACACACACACACCACACACGGCAAATAAAAAAAGTCATTTTGGTAAAGGACTATCATTCACTATGTAGAGAGAACTCCTTAAACTAAAAATAAAGACCATAATTGGTTATTACATATAAGAAGACATCTAAAAACAAGCAAATATGAAAAGATGGGTCACTTTTTTTTTCTTCAGGACATTGAAAATTATAATCCTGAGCAACCAGTACCTCTATTAGGACAATATCTATTATAGCAACCTAATATGTCTTTCATGATATATTTCTACTTTCAAGAATAACATCAAATGCTGGGGAAGACATAAAAAAAGAACACAGAAAAGTATTTAAAAGTGACAAGTGGTGATGCATTGGACGATTTGGGACACCACAGATTAACCTGTGTCTGATGTTCAGTCAACATAATATTTTTGAGATTCATTCATGTTGCAAACACCAAGTTATTTTGTTGCTTTTTAAATTATTTTAATTTAACATACCACATTTAATTTTTCATTCACTTGATGGATAATTGGGTAGTTTCCTGGTTTTTGCTACAGTGAACAAAAAGCTTCTAAGAACGTTTCTTTTGGACAAATAACTAAGAGTCAAAATGCTAGGACCTCTTCTTAAAAAGGAGCAAATGGTTATATCGCTGGAGGTATGTGACCATTCCCTTTGATCCATGTCACCAAGATTGAATCTTATAAGCCCCTTTTCCATTTCCTTGATGACTATTGATAATGAACATATTGTTGACCCAGTAAGGAGGCTTAAAAGGTAAAGGTACTTGCTGCATAAGTAGCCCATTGACCTGAGTGTGATCCCCAGAACCCACGGATGTAAAGGTAGAGAAGTTCAGAACACCTCCACAGAGTTGTCCTGGGAATTGCACACTATGGCTCGCATACCCTCCTTGTCACACACAATAACAATACATATTTTCTAGAAACAAGAAAAATGAACAGAGCACCTATTTGTGCGCTTCTCCCTTTCCCTTTCAACTTCTTTTGTGAATTCTTTGCTTAAATGCTCTGCATTCATAAATCTCTTACTTTTCTTACTAGGCTCTCACTTCATGTGTCTTCTGGAATCAGCTATGTTTAAGAGTCTATCTTTCTATGTGGCAGCTTGTCATGCAATTCTTCAGTGTCACCTTTTGAATCCAGGGTCTTGCCTCGTTTGTTTACACTGTATATTTACCCAGGTTCTTCCTGTCAGTTTCAATCTGTTCTGGAGAGCAGGCGTGATTAAGTGTGGGGATAGAGGATCGGTGTTCATAGCTGAGGAACAGGTGACAAGAGACAAGGGAACGCTTGCAGTTACCCAGCACAAACACTGCTGGCAATGCATGGGAGTTAAAGACTTCTCAGCTCTCCCCTGCAGACCTGTGCAGCTGATGGAAGTGCTGTCAGATATGCTGATACCGATGCTTGCTCTTTGAATAAACATCACTGAAAATTTCTTGCAGGGAAAATTAGATGCTCATTTTATTAATTTAGCCCTCAAACTCTTTGCTCTTGTACCCAAAATATCTGAATCCTTATCTCATCCAAAATTATTACTTCTATTTAATATAATTTTCCTTGTAACGAAATAACGAAAATCATAATGATAATGAATTTATGTAGATAAGATTATCTTTCTGTCAGAAGGAAAATTTTAACTTTATTGATTATACAGAATCTGTTTTGAAAATTTTTACAATTTACTTTCTACTGAAACTTATGTCTTACAAGAAATTAAAGACAAAAGCTAACAATGCATAGCAAATGCATAGCATTGCCTTCTGGGCAAATGTTAGCCAGAGACAATTAACCTAAACCCTGGAAATCAACACTTCTTCGGCAGCACATGGTGATATTCATGCAACAATCACATTCCAAAATATCTTTTTTCTTGTTACATAAAACCATTCAGTTTATGTAATGAGCAACAATAGTGCCAATCTTCAAAGAACACCAGGGTTGTCAATAAGGAGAAATGATGTCTCCTAGCAACCAAGTTTCCATTTCTCTTTGTTTGCTAACAAGCACCGAGATACTTTATGTGGGAGATTGATTCCACTGCTTAATGCATTATCAAAGACCAGGAGGCAGAATTCCTGTCTTAACTGGCTTAGGATTCCAATCAAATGTGTCACAATTAATTTTATGAATGTTTTAGACCGAATTGACTTTGAATGAGCCCTAACTATGATTTGTTATTGTCATGTTCTAAGTGGAACTGCAATGCAGGATAATTGTTTGTTTAAATAATGGAAACACTGGTGTGCCAATGTTACTGGAACAAAGTAAAATTTATTATCATTAATAATAAGATTAAACAAAATCATATCCCAGAATAGATCCCAGGAGGACCCTTTAGCTATTTTAGTTGAACTAGAAATAATACTACTAATTAAGATATAGCACTGACTGTCATAGCGGTAGAAACTACAACCACTTAACTATTGCTTAATAAAACCCTCTGTCATCAACTAAGACACACAATGAAAGTATAACCTTAAAGCACTTAGGAATGAACCTGAATTGTCAATATCATATATCAAACTTTGGTTTCCATGTTTTTAAGGTGTATTCCATAATCCCTTTATAATATTTAAACTTTCTTCCACCACAGTCATAAATACACACACACACACACACACACACACACACACACACACACACACACATTCAAGGCCAATATAATCAGATTGTTGTGTCAAAGTGGTCAAAGGCAGAGAGGGATACTTATTCAAAACAGTGGTTTTGAACTGGCAATTTAGAGATGTGTTTCTTTGCCATTTCAATCTGCACTTTATGATGTCAGTATAGAGAAGCAAAATTCAAGACGATTCTATAACAAGTGAATGATAGATCAGTTTTGGTAAATGCTCTATTATTTGAATTATTTAGATGAAGTGAAAGATGATTGTTATGATTTACATTTATTGCATTCAAATACAATTATCAAATACATTATTTTCATTTAAATGATTATTTTGTTATATAATGACTGCATATGGAAGCTTTGAGTTTCTCTCTCTCTCCCTCTCTTTATCTCTGTCATTTAGTGCTTCTATGATTGTCTTCTTTCACTAACATGACAAAATTTGTTCTTTATGCACAATTCTGAATATATTCATGTATTTGTATGCATTTTAAGAATAAGTTTGTTTCTTGATCCTTTCATATTAATTCTCAAACAAGGACAAGAATAAATTATAAAACTTACGACAGTATTTAGCCAAATTTTAGCATTATATTACACCTTGCCAAAGATAGTATGATGGTAGATAAACATAAGACGAAGTAGAATAGCAGTGTGTGAAAACTAAGATAGAAGTAGAAGCCCCAGAGCAGGCATAGGCAGCCAGAGCTGCATGAGCTTACAAAGCTCTCACTGTAAATCATGACTAGGGAAATGAGCTGCCGGGTGAGGATCTTCATAGCACGTTACTGTTTCCCCTTCCAGGGCTGACCGACTCCCTATTTGTTGGTCTTCGCCCATTTACCTCAATGAGTTAAGTGACTCTGGTCATGAAAACACATCAATTTTCAGAGCCAATTTCATAGCCACTGTTTTTATGGTTTTTAAGAAGCGTTACCTGCAGCTAATCATGACGATATAAGAGAATTTGCCTCCTTGTCTTGGAGACAGTGCACAAATATGACGAGACACATTTCTTTTTCTACTGCAGGGAAACACTAGTCTAAGAATAAAACCCAGAAGATTTGTCTTCTGACCTCCGTGGGTCTAGGTTGTAAGCAAGTGATGTAACTTCCCTGTATGTAAAGCTTCATATGAATAAAACATGTGTATGTGCACATGTATGTTTATTTAGGATTAGATTAGCTCTCTGAGAATGCCGTTTTATTCCTTTGAGACATGGAAATGTTCTGCCAGGGCAGGAAAAGGCCTAGAAAAAGCAACATTGCACCAGGGAATTCTGTACACCCTTACTGGCAGAAGCAGGCTTTTCATCAATGCACATGGGGGGAGAATAGAAGTGCCTTCCTTGGCAATTTTCCCTTCTCTTAGTATAAACCAGCAAGCTTTCAATCTCCCTCATGCACACATACGGATGTATACAGGGCAGAGAGTCCACTGTGTTTCTGTTGGGAAGCCAGACACAAGGCGGAGTCTCCGGCACACACTTCCCAGAGCTCCACAGCTTTGCTTTTGAACCTTTCGGTCAATGCTGTCAGCGAGCTAGACAGGGTCCTGAACTCCACACAGTGAATGAGATTCACCAGATGAGGCATAACTGCCTTGCTGACGTCACTCAGCTTTCAACTCACATTTAATGGGGGCATTTCTACGGTAGGAAACAGGGGGCCGTTTGTGACACATTATGCAAATGAGAAGACTAATCTTTTGCATTATACATGAGAGCTGCTTCTTGTGCATTAAGTAATTTATCTGCCTATGAAGAGGCTACGAATACAGATTTTTATTAAGCTCTTCATTAAGCGAAAATGTAGCAAAGCTAGTGAATATATTAGTGTGTGCCTATCTTACGTGGATGAATAAATACATATATGCATCTAGTTACCAACTGACAGTCTGGTGGTACTGAAATTATCGGGCATGATGTCTTTTTTTTTTTTTCAATTACATTTGGAAGATGAGAAAGAGAGTGAAAGAGTCAAAGGAAAAAAGTCCTGAACTGCTAATATTCCTCACACATTTTAAAGCCGGGGACATACGATTACCTTTTAAAAACACAGAACAAGTCTAGTCTTAATAATTTAAATCTCATACAAGTCTCCTTTTACATGCTGATGACTATTTTTGCAATTATCATAAAAGCAGTTGATGAATAATTAAACACAAAGTAGATTTTAAGCAGTCTCTTCTATTTTTAGATACGTTTCATTCTTTTTGAGCACAATAAAGAGGTAAAATCATTTTTATTAATGCTATACCAGTTAATTTGGTTTAAATCTAGGCAAAGGTCTATGGAGGCAGACATGTGAGTAATGTTTCTTTAAAATCCACATAATTAGTGCATTTCATTCAATCTCACATTTGATATCAACACAGAATCGCCAGAGACAAATTATATTGCAGTAGCTCATTTAAAATATGACCACCAACTTCTACAAAAGATGCCGAAATTACTACTCACTGTATGTCATTGGTAAAACTAAAAAAACTTATTTTAATCAACCAGAATATATTAGGGTCCTTCGACATGCTAATGATTATGAGCACTTCAAACTTATTGTTTAAAAAAATATTAACAATACACTTAACTCTCAAACAGGATATAAATCAATGATTGCTTTTCTCCCTGGGTTTCAAAGAATAAAGACTGGAGGAAATGATGTTAGCTTCTTTCCTTAAAATTGTTAAATAGAAGCAACCAGAAGGCAGCCAATGGAGGAGGGGCAGCAGAATCAACTTCACCTCCTGGATTCCAACTTTGGTTCCCAGTTTTAGTTCATTAAAATTAATGACCGATGACTGCGTGGTCCTGCATGAGAACAGCTCTTTCCTTTATCACCCAGGTAAAACTAAAACACACATTGCTATACATGACACAAAACCAGCCCTGGGACTTGGCTAGGAGCCCAACTTAACTGCAGAATGTTTATTAAATTATTAAAATTTATGGGTTGATAGCACTCTCAAGCAATTTATTATAGCTGTAAACCATTTCTAAGTTTTGAAAACACAATAAAGTTGATTTAATAATCCCCCTAATCTTATACACAACTTCCTCCAGAATTTTCTCCAATTATGCCTCATAAATTATAATTTACTGTGTATCAGAGAAACGCTAAGAAACAAAATCCTCCAAAAGAATTTTGTCAGATTCATTTATTCTGAAATGTTTGCCAGGAAGCATAACGAATTCACATGTGACCTCTGCACTCTCAGGAGCGAAGTTCAAGCCAAAGCCACAATGGAGCATTCCTTTGCCAAGGATAATAACTAAAATCTCTCCTTGACTAGAGCCAGGACCTCGGCTTTAATGAATACCATGGCAGAGAGGTCAGAATGAGGGAGAAGCAGTTCTAGGGAAATTCTCTTCAGTATTAAAACAGCTTGAGCTGCCATCACCCTGCGGATCACCTCTTTGTAGTGCTTTGCTAGGGAGCAAACGGCTGAAAAGAGGGGTCACAAAGAGGCAGTAATTGCAAGTACACATTGTGTTCTCCTACCGGGCAATAAATCTTCAGTGTAAGCAAATTTGCTCAGATTTAATGTCTTTTAAGTGAACATCCCATGCTTTTAAATAGGGTTTACAGTAGATTAGGATTTAGACATCTACTTGAAGTGTCATCCCAAGTGCCAAAAAATCTAGAATCTATTTCATATTTATAATGACTTGACTGAGGCAGAATTACCTGCTGGATCTAATGGATCCTGGGAGTCAAAATTTTGCTTTCATAACTGAAATAGGTATTTGGGAAGTGTCAGGGGTTTCTTAGATGTAATGAAAAGGAAATAAATTTATATTATATTTACTGGCTAGGTCGAGGAAGAAGGATACAATTTTGCTCTGAGGAAAGAGTCCAAGAATTTAAAAGAAATGCTACTTGGATACCCGTCAAGTATTTCAGGCGTGCGCCCTAATGCTCACTTTAGGAAACTGGAGGCTGAAACCCCTGTTCAAGCAAACCTATCATTAACTCCAATTATGCTAAATCTGCAGCTGGTGATTTCCCGGGATTGCAAAATCAGACCATGAAGTACAGCTGACTCTGGGAGAACCTTTCAGGGGCACAGAGCTCCTTCTAAAATGGGATTTGTTACGATATGGGATATGCATGGGGTGTCTTTTCTTTAACAGACGCAATCAAGGAACAAGATAGGAAGCACCTACTGACTTCACAACAAAGAAACCTTAACATGAGGAAGAACATAACTGGACTTATAGCATTAAAGTCAGGACTCTAAAACACTAAGATGGATTCTTTATATCTTCTGTCCTCTCTATTTAACTGGCCATGATGTCCAGTGCTATAAATTTAAAGTAATGATGCATGGTGTTAGAAAGGTTTGTCTGTCCACTTCCTTTCTCACTCATGCACTTAAACCCCCTACTAACTGACTTCTCTCCCACTTTTGCCACTGAAATAATATGGATATACCTGTCTCAAGAATGAGTCATCAGATTCCTCTCTCTTAAAAATGAGTTAATAATTTAGAATGCCATCAAAGATGATCCTGAAAACCCAAGGATTAAAGGTATTGCTTGGTGATCTTTAGTACTTAGCAGAAAAGACCAACCTGTGACAAGAGTAAGATCAAAATTAACATTAAAACCAGACTAATCCTTTCCCCACTAAGGCTGATGGGTAAGGAGCATGCATGGAGAAACCATAAGTTTCACAAATGACCTATAAAGGTCTCAGTCTGACAGGCAAGTAGGCTGTTGAACTTCTAACCTTTTCTTCCATATCTTTGCCACATTCTTCCTTGGAAGTGCTCTCTTCTTTGATAAATTGTCTTTGTTTCTAGCACTATTCTTATGCCCTATCCAGATTTGTTGCTTCAAGCACAAGAACCTAGCAGAATAATAAGTGGCATGCAGACTCCCGAGTCCACCTAAATCAAGTCTGCAAACAACTTGGAAGGCAGGTATGTAGAGAAGCAAAGTGAGTGAGCATATAAGACCACAGGAGGAGGTAGAAAAAAACAGTGGAGTCTTTCCTTCTCCACTTCAGTTCTTATATGTCTAATATTTGGATCCTTTATCTCCTCCTGACCTGTGAAATACATTCTAAGCAAGTCTTTTGAACAAGAAATAAAAAAGGAAATTGGAAAGTATTTTGAACTGAGTTCAAATGAAAATATGTTATTTCAAACTTAGATCCAGCCAAGGTAAGTATTCTGAGGGAATTTTGTAGCAATGCCTGTCTTTGAAAAGAAGACAGATCTCAAGTCAACAACTTTAGATTCTGCTTTAAGGAGTGAGGAAAAGAAGATCTAAGTCACCAACAGGGAGACAGTAAAGAAAAAAACAGATGATAAAAGCTGAAGTAGATTAGAGAACCAGCGACGAACGAATATCGATTCATTGAGAAAAATCAGTTAGCAGAAGTCATTTAGTTTAGTAGACATTTACTTAGGTATGATAGGAGGAAGCAGTTTTAGTAATCAGAGATATATGCCATAAACATTAAAACAGTAACAAAGAATGTCATAAGTTAGGGCTGGGAGATTACTCAATCAGAAAAGTGTTTTCCAAGCATAGGGGACTGAATTTAATCTCCAGCACTCCTGCAAAAACCTGGGTGTAGTAGTGTGTATTTGTAATCCAAGAGCTGGGGTTGTAGAAACAGGTGGATTCCTAACCAATTGATTTTAATTAATTAATTAATTTATTTATTTCCGCTCATACAAACTTAACAGGTACACCGGTCCCCTCCCTTCCTCCACCCACCCGCCCCCTTTCTCCCCTCCCCTCCCCCTCCGTCACCATCCCACAATGCCTCCCCCCCCCATCCCCACAGCATCCTTTAATGTGCATGTCAAACTCTCCTCTGGGTCCTCCTCTCCAATGAGGTGCAAGGACCCAGGGGCATTTCCCAGAACTTTTTCCTGCGTTCCCCTTAAGCATAGGAACACTACTATGGCTGTCAATCCCTAGCCTCCAAGGATCCTAGTGCCTTTAGTCCATGCTAGACTTTGTGGGGTCAATAATGTGTTGGACATTGCGCAGGTCATGCAAAGTCCTACTATGATTGCCTCGACCCCAACCTGTGTGGAACATCTTGCATATCATTACTCCTCCCATCCTTGTGCTCTTACAATCTTACCGCCCCCTCTTCCGCAAATTTCCCTGAACTTCAGGATGGGGAGAGATTAGGTTGGCCTAGTTCCAGGTGGTTGATATAGAGTCTCTGATGCTCTGAGTTATGGTTTGTTGATTTTTTTTTCAGTTTTGCTGCTCCTGCAATGCCCTTGGCTCCATCCTTATGGGAATTGGATGTCACCCCCTGGCCAGAGATAAATTAGAGTCTTGTTATAAGAGTATATTCATAGGTAGATGGAATAAAAGTAGGTGACTGTGGTGAGGGAGGGGTCAGTCACCTATTTGCACAATGGTTACTTTCTATCTGCCAGACTATATGCCCTCCCCTTCTGGTGAGATCATACCCCATCAGTTGCAAATGATCAGGAAGGAAAGTCTGTGAACTTAACCAGATGTCTCATTGCTTACTTGCAGTCCTTGATGGTGGCCTATTTTCTCTGCTGTAACATGGTCCCCTCTCTCCTTGTTTCTGGTGGGGTAATTTTTTTTTTCTTGTGAGACCTAGCTCTTAGTGAGAAATCCTATCTTAAAAAAAAAAGTGGACACCTGCAGAGGAATAACACCCAGTGTTAACCTCTAGCCTCCACATATCTGTACACACACACACGTGTGCCTGTACACAACAAACGTGCATGCACGCACACATACACGTGCACATACCAAAAATGTGATGTCTTTATGCCATTAATATGATTTATATAAATTTAATGATGTATTTTTTCAAATCTCACTTGAGAGTTACCCAATATCACTTGAGAAGAAATTGATGAAAAATCTTCATATTTATAAAAGAATTCAAATTTTTTAATTAAAAATAATTCTACAAAGAGACGAGGTGAATTGGGTGATAAATTCTAGATACCGATTTCTTATGAACTCTTCCGAAAAATAAAAACAATTAAATGATTTTCAAGCTCATTCTATGAGGCCAACATTGTTGTGATAACAAGACAGAATAAAAGAAAAATGTATGAGAATTTCAGATCAATATCTCAGAAGAATATAAACTATAGAATTCTAAAAAATAATTTACGACCCAAAATTCAACAATGTATAATTAGGGTATTTCATGATTGTGATTTTTTATGACACAATGACTTAACATTTGAAAAATATCAGAGAATGTATGACACATCAATTCAATGTGCTAAAATAAATTTAAAAAACCCACACCAGTTCAGTAGGTGTGAGCAAAGGATTTTGCAACTAATTTCATCCAGTCACAAATTAAGAATAAAGAGAAAGTTCTACAACCCGGTAAGACCAGGTTCTTATCAGCACATTAAGACAAGAATAAGGAGCAGAATAAGTCACCTCAATGGAAAATGAAGAATAAAATTGATCTTGTTAATAGAAGACAAATCTATATTGCCTTCTAATAAAGGAATGTGAATAAAAAATAAAAGAATTCAAGTTTAGCAAAGTTATGGAATATGAAGTTAATATACAAAAGTCTATTGTATTTCTCAAGTGTAATAACAAACAACTGGAAGTTGAAATTCAAAAAATACTGTTTATAACAGTGTCAAAAACATGAAACAGGGCGATCTAGCCCCTCATGGCCCTTTAGTGCCATGAGTCCGTTTCCAGCTGCCTACTCCTCTTGGAGGCTCCCTAGCCCCTCATGGCACTCCAGTGCCATGAGTCTGTTTCTTGTTTCTTGCTCCTCATGAATTCCATGCCTAGGCACTGTGAGTTCTCATGGGCTCCCTAGCCCCTCATGGCACTCTATTGCCATGAGCTCTGTTTTATTTCTGCTTCTCATGGAAGCGCCCTAGCTCCTCATGGCACTCCACGTCTGGAGTCTGTGAGTTCCAACTTTTCTCTTTTCTAATAAACTCTACCTTAATTCTCAAAAAAAAAAAAAAAACATGAAACATTCATTTGACAAGGACATGCAAGATTTGTGGGCTAGGTTGACACTCTCTACCCACTGTGGTAGTGCCCAGCAAGGACTTATAAGATTCATGGATAGGTTGGCAAGATAACCACTGTAGAAGATCTACACTGAAAAGTGTGGCATATTCCAGAGCAAGGAGAAAAATGAGGGACTATGTTCATGACTCACAGAATATGAGACCTCCTGAAACAGATGCCATAGGTTTGATAGAGTCATGGTGGAAGTAAAAGCAAAACATTTCCAATAAAAATGATCATTTATTCTATAACATTTGTGGACCTGCTAGGCATGAAACAACCCAAATTCATAAAGAATAAAGGTGGATTAATGATTCAAGTACATGCTATATTTAAAGTCTCTAGACTAGTCAATAAAAGCAGACATATGAGACTAGAGTGCAGAAATAGATTCGTGTGTACAGGGTCAACTGATTTTTGACAAAGTTCCCGATGTGAGCAGATAATCATTAAAAATATATTAAAAAATGAGAGAAATCTTAGTTCTTATTTCATATCGCAATTACAAATAAAAGAGAATTTTAAACAATCGAAGGAAAGAATACAACATTTTTAACAAGAATACAAGGAAAATTTCCATGACTATAGATTTGAAAAGAAAATTTTTAATAGATTGCAATATTCAAGAACTAAGGATAAAAAAATAGTGTTGATTTTAAAGGAAATGTTTGCCTTTCAATAATAGCTGTTAGGAAGATTGGGGAAAATACCTGCAAAGGTAATATCTAACCAAACAGAATACATACATATATACTCCTATTACTATTATCATATGATCTGATAACAGCAGCACAAGGAAGTCTACACTGTTTAAGTTGTGCTGTATGAGTCCATTGACAATGAACTGTCTGGAATAGGCAAAGCTGTAGGTGCGGAATATGGAGCAGTGCTTGTGAAGATGTGGAAGAGAAGGGAATAGAAAGATGAGAAGGGGCATGGATTTCATTGGACATGGGATTTCATTGGAAGTGAAGAAATATTCTAAAAATGGCTTGTCCTTCTGCTCCTGATCTTTCTCTTTCAGATGCTTTCTTATTATGCAATATCTTTCTACCAAATTATGATTCAACAAGAAGGTGCCCATCACATAGAGTTCTTTGATCTTGGACTTCCTCCAGCACTGCAAGAAATAAGTTTCATCAATTTATGAATTAATTAAATAAATGACATTAAATGGTGGTTGTACACTTCTGTGGAGATAATAAAAAACCCTGAATTGTATACTGGATTTTATACAAGATAAATTATACCTTAAAACTATTACATTAAATTGTACAAACTTGCATAATCAAAGAAATCATTTTAAGGCAAATGCGATAATAATTTTCTTATTTTACTGCATGAGGCATGCTCTCTTGGCTGTTTCTATGTTATGAAGCGTGACATAGTACCTCGTCCCTGCACATCTGCCCCCATTCTGGATTCATGGCATGACATATGGAGTGCATGGCCACTATAGCAATGGGCAAACACTACTAGTAAGGGCTGGCATATTAACTCTGTTCTGCTCCAAGTCTCTAGCTCAGACACCTGAGACGATACCATGAGGGAGTGAGCAGGAAGGCTTAGTTGAAACCTACCTAATTGATGCACATTGTGTGGAGGAAATTTTGCTTAAAATTAGAAATTATAACCCAAGTATGTATTGCCTTTAGATTACATGGAACATCATTTTCATATTCTCTTCCTTAGTTATTCATTCAAATATAGCTATCATGTGAGAGCTACAGATAGTTCGTTCTTGAGTATGTTATCACATCTTGGCCTGTAGGACAGGCATGGACTGGTTATGGTCACACATACCTTTGTTTTTTTCCTTCTGTGTTGGACTGGCTAAACGAAGTCTCTATTCATTTTGGATCTTTATAAATATTTATAGAAACAGTTTTGAAAGTTTTTCTTAGTCTCTGTTTCTGCAAAAGTTGAAGAATAATATTATTTCTACTCTTGCAAGAGATTACATTTATACTCACCAGGTTGAAAACAACATTGGAGAGATGGCTCATAGAGGTAAAATGAGGTTAACAATGATATCTGTCAGTAATAGCTGTAGATTAAGTGACCCAATCCGCTGTAAAAACTAGAGTGCTCCATACTTAAGCACTTAAGAATTTTTTTTCTATGTGTGTATTTTGCTATCAAGCAACACATAAACAATTGTGATATTTACTATGGGAGATCACTATAGCTTTCCTTCCAGAGATAAACACTGTATTCATTCTGTAAGACTCATGGCCTGGGTTTTCCATACAGTTCCTCTAAACTTATATAGGTAGTTCATTCATATACAGGACCCTTGCTTCACCAGCAGGCTATTGGTAAGGCACAGTTTTCTGAAAGGGACCATCCCATAAGGTCCACTGCTTCAAACACTGTAACATTGCAATGGAAGCTGCTCTTCCTCTCTGGGCTCAGATCTGCAGCGTGGCTGCCTTTTATCTTTCCTGCTTAGGAGCCCTCAGAACTCAAGGGGGAGAATTGCAAAGTAATGCCTTACAGCTGCTTGCTAGGTAATTTACTCAGCTGCCACCACCTGGGGAGATGAGAGGGGCTTTCCCTTCCTGACACAGGGCCCCTGGAATTTACAGTCTTTTCCCTTTATCTTCTCTGGTGTTATCAGTGAACCCCTGGGAGAGGGTTTCTCTAGCAAGTCAACCATTTTAAAGTACACAAGTTCTTTGCCTGAAGGAGGAAAGCCAGCAAGCGAATTCTATGGGGGCCAGGTAAATGTTCAAGGCATAGCTTCCTGTCATTTTACCAGCATGGTTGGGACCCCAGTAGCATCAGGCTCCACCTAGTTCACCAATGTCTACTGCAAGATTTTTACCATTATCTGAGTCACTGACCCCTTTGCAAGTATTTTAGAATGAATTCTGCCCTCCTCCCCCCCGAAAAGTATCAAAATCCTAAACTCTGAAAATCATTAGGAAAACCTGTTGGGTGAAAGTATTTAAAGAGGTAGCGAAGTTAAAATACTTTGTGTGTGTTTGTGTTATTCTATGTTAATTGTATATAAATATACTATGTAATAGGATCTAATGATGGCTCAAAACTTCTGTGATTTTGAATTATAGGTGACTATAAATAGCATTTTAAGATCTGTAATCATTCTAAGGTGATGTAACATGTAGAATCGCTCATGGCGATTCTGTCATTACTATTGTTTGCTGCTTACATCCACAATTGGAAGAAATGCTAAATTCAAAATCAAGACTACTGAAATTGGGATATAACATTTCCTCTCCAAATTCACTGACTGCAGGAATTCCCTTTACACCTCACGATGGAAGGAATGTCAATGGATTTGAGCTAAATAGCCTCAGTTTCGAGCCTTCATTTCCTGGAAACTTCCCCTATGGCAACCTCTGGCCACTATATTTATTTCTCCTTGTCTGTTCTGTAACCTAATTTTCAGTGTCAGATTTCACTTCCTTGGTATTTCAATGGTCCAAAATCTCTTCTCTCTGATTCCCAGAGTATGCGTCAATACTGCCTAGAGGTTATTCTCTGGAGCCTGGTATTGATGGAGAACAGGGTTATCAAAGATTCCCGTTATTTAATATTTCCTTTGTTGTGGATGTACAGCTTCCGGCTGAAAACCCTCAGTAGGGCCTCTGCTCCTCTTGTTTGCAAATCTGCCCGAATTTTTGAATGTTCGAAGTTCAGTTCTTACTGGTATGCGTTAGGTTTAGAAAGTGCATAGCACGTTATATTTTTAATATTACTGTTGACAAATTCATGCAATTCAACTGCCAGCTCTCACTACAAAGCAGGGGGTGAGCTGTGCCTTGCAAAACCCCAGTCCAATAGAAATGCTATATATGAAGTCTCCAAACTTGGAGCAATGTGAGTCACCATTGAGGTACTTTTAAACAAGATGCCTTCAATACAGTCACCACGTATGCCTGTTTCTTCATCTTAAACAGGATCTATGCTATGGTATGACAATTACTTACAGGGATCAACTTAACAAGTGAGAACTGATTCTGTAACCACACCTCTGAAGAGACATTTAGCTAAGGCAAGACTCTGAAGACACAGCATACTTGGAGCTACTGCTTCAGCACATTTATTAGCAACTCAAGAATAAACAACAACAAAAACCCCTTGCCTGTCTATAAATAGAGTCAAGGGCAAGCATGATATCAGCAAACAGACCCAATGAGTTAGAAATGAGTTGGTAGACAGAGACAGCGCATGATGTTCCCAACACACCATGTGAGATGCAGGGACTCACAGTTCTGAGCAAAGTCGTGTTGCCAGCAAGAGAAAGATCCTGATTATCTCTAAAGCAGGTAGGGCCATGCTGCCAGGAGAGACAAAGGTCTTTATCAAGGGACTGGAGTAAAGGGAAAAGTCATATCTTCCCATCTTTTGCTTTCAGCTGGGACGCTCTAAATTAGACTTTCAAAGCCAAAGTAACAGAATTCTCATGGATGGAGCAGTTGGAGCTAAAAACTTGCACATTGAATTGGATAAAGAATAGCAGGTTTTGAAAATAGAGCAAAGCAAGAAGCTTGGGGCTAGGGCAGATATTTGAGGGACAGTAACCATGGTGATAATGGCAAGTTTTGTAAAGTTTGTTTCTACAGATTTTTCCAGGCTTTAGCCCCCAACTTGTAGCAGTAAAAATGTCTTCTTATTGATACAGAAACACTACCATTTTCATGGGAGCTTATTGCCTGCTTTCAGGAATATATCATGAAATATATTTTCAGGATATATTACTTTCAAAATATATTCCTTTTTTAATGAGAGAGAGACAGAGAGAGAGAAACAGAGAGAGAGAGAGAGAACACATACATACCATTGCTCATGTATGAAGATCAGAGGACAACTTGCAAAAGTCAGCTCTCTCCTTAACTACATGGGATTCTGGATTTGAACTAAACTCAAGTCACTAGGTTTGGGCACAGGTAATTTTACCTGCTGAGCCATCTTACCAGCCCTAAGTACTTTTTTTAATCCCATCCTGCACCTCGGGCATCTAAATTCCTTTTAACTCAAAATGATCCTATGCCAAAATAACATTTTTTGGGGGGGGCACATCCTTCTGCCCCATAGAATGAAGACCAGGTACATCAAGTCACAGATGTATGAGCATAATGGTAGTCAGCATGTGGTGAACTCTGGCACAGCAAGGCCAAAGGACACACAGATCCCAAGCTGCCCATTGCTGGCTACCAATGTCTCTACTTCAACTTGCACTTTATGATCCACAGTGGGAGGGAAGAAAAGCCCAGCCTTTCTCACCTATCAATTAGCTAGGTATATCCACACTGCCTGGAAGTGCAGTCTCATACCACAGTCTTGATTATTCTCAGCTGGATAATTCATAAGAGTCGCAGCTGATACAAAGTTCAGGGAAGGAGTCCAGCTTAGCTATGTCATAATCAATCATTTCATGAAGTTTTATTAGTTTTTAATTTCAAAAAACCAGCAAGGGGATTTTAGATAAAAATAGCTCACACAAATTATACTCCATTTTATAAATATGTAAAGTCCAAATATGTAAAGTCCAAATCATTTTGCTACACAGATCTTCAAAGGCTTCATAAGACACTGGATACGATGAAGTAATTGGATCACAATAAAGTTCAGTGATGGTCATTTTTAAAGACTGTACTTTCTGATGACCCACAATAGAATTTATGAAAATCTCATCATATAAATTTATTAGTGCCATATAATCTTCATTCTTTTAAATTGTATAATAAAACTAATTATTTTAGAGATATAGCTGTCAAAAGCATTTTTCTTATAGATCCACAAGTCTTCAACTGCCTTATTGCTATACCTATATCCATAGATCAGTATATTTGCAGCTAACATGCAGGAAATGGCTATATGCATGGACAGAGGGACAGTACAGTTTGGAAGGCCAAGGTCACTTCAGATACGGTTCTATGTCAGAGTATACTCAGTGAGTTCCAAAGACATGTCATTCAAGGCAATGACTATTTGTGATTTATGAATGTTTTTAAGGATACAGCTCTTAAGCAGAGACCAGTGTATAAGATGCAATATATGCAGAATATGCTAAAGACATTGCTAGTGACCACAGTATAAATAACTATGGTTGTAACAGTGTCCACTGGCTAGTGTGCTGATTTCTCTAATTTGTGAGATCCTTATAATGTCTTCTTTCTCTTCTCGTCAAGTCTGGTTCTAGCACTTCCCAACTCTCTGTCCCAAGCTTGATAAATTCTTCTGGTTATACTCTCTGCTTCTATATTAAGGAACTAAGTGTTGGGTAGATGACAATAAGTGCAATTTCATGACCTTCAATATCAAATTAAACCAATCAAAACAGAGATTGACAAATCAGGTTAAGAAATAGGCAAATATGACCCAGCTATATGGTGTCAGTGAACGACTCACTTATAATCTAAAACACAGATAAGTTGAAAGTAAGGATGCAGAAAGATGTTTCATGAGAAAGTATTGTAAGAGAGGAAGGTGGGCACCCTATTATCAAAGTGGACCCTGAAGCCTGAAAGTTGATAAGGAATGAAAATGGTATCATATATATATATATCAATTAGTGTTTCAATTCTACACTAAGGCAAAATGACCATAATCATTTATGTACCTAACAGAATATTCCAGAATTGAATAAGTCTGCGAATTAAAAAAAAGAATTCTATAATGACAGTTTAGGATATTGGTACATCCTGTCAGCCATGTGTAGAACCAACAGACAGGAAATACTCAGAGATAAGGAGGACCCAAATCACACAAGAAATCAAAAATGTCTAACAGACATTACTTGTCATTCTGAGGCCCTTGATCCTTCCTTCACCTGATTCTAAGATTTTCTGAGCCAATAGAACACATCAGTTTCACCCCTGTGTTTCTGTACAATCATGACACTGGAATATTTTTTATAGAAATATTGAAAAGCCTTATTTTCTTTCTAATACTTCAGTTACTACACTAAAAACAGCTCTCCATTTGGACATACAGGAAAGGCCAACAGTCCATAATTTCACCAGAACAGGATTGGTCTTTCAGTTCTTTTTTTTGACTATAAATAGATTGACAAATCTCTCTATTGTAAGTAAATGTCCCCTAGAACATTGATACCCAAGCAAACAGAGAAACAGAGAAAAGAAATAACACACTTCAGAAAACAGAAGAAAACTAACGTTTTAGGTAGAGCTAAAAATAATAATCCTAGTGACCTAAATGCAAATCATATTGACAAAACAATAGCATCCAAAAGATGAAATAAAGAAAAAAATCACAGTTTCAATATCATAGATGTTAGAAGATAGTAAAAACTGTGTTTTCCAAATGATGAGTGAAAATTCTCCTCATCCTAAAATTCTATGGCAAATTAAACTTTCAATCAAGCATGACAGTATGATAAACAGACATTTAAACACAAAAGGATTATTTCTCAGGAAGTTACTGAAGAATATGCTCTAGTGAATTAAGGCTACAAATCAAGATAGAGACAACTCAACTCGCTAATTTCCTGAGCAAGCCACAGAACAAACAGTATAAGGACATCTCAGAAGTCATTTCACTCAGGGAGCATGTTCTGAGTGGAGCAGGAAAAAAGGGCTACCGTGGATGGTAGGTTCTCAGCAATAAGAAAGAAATTGCCAAATTTGGCAATTCCTGTGTTATGGTTACATCTTAGTGTCAACTTGACAGTTGCAGACTGGGGCACAGCTGTGGAGCATCAATGGTTGGAACAGGTCCCTGAACAAGTCTGCAGGTACTTGATTAATTGCTGTGGAAAACCCAGCCTCCAGTGGGCGGTACCTTCCAGTGGTGGACCAGATAATAGGAAGTGCAAGGAAGAGGGACTTGCTCTTCCCATATCTTATGTTGCTCGCTGTGAAGTCGCTCGCTGTGAAGTCTACTCTTCAAGCGTCGTTCACTTTTAGAGCATCTTGCTTTCTTTGTTGCTGCTGCGACTGCTGCCCCTGTCCTTGGCTGACACAGCTTCATCCTTTTCATATTGCTGCTGTTCCCAGCCTAGTTTCTAGTCCTTGTTGCTGTTCTTCACCAATGTAGGAACTCAACGTCTTTGATTCTCCAGGGAAGTAAAGGCTTAAGACTTTCTTGGGCTCTTTTGGCTTTGTGGGACATTCTGGTCAAGAACGAAGCAACTACAGGCGGCTACTTTGAAGGACACTGTTTTTTATTGTAAGTTAATTTAATAAACTTACTTACATGATTATATTTTAAAGATTCTGTTTTCAGAGAACCCTGACTAATATAATACATCCTGTGTGTTTAGAAAATTAGTTCTAGTATTTAATAGATTTGGAAAAAATGAGTTTGAAGTGTAAGAACTCTACGAATTGTATAAAAACCTAATTGATGAGTAAAATTATACACAAAGTCTGCTTCTTATCCCACTATTATGCTATCCTAAAACATAGGTATTTATTTAGCTAAAATTTCTGATATATCAAAAAGCACGGGTATAGAAGACAAAGCTGTGTTCTATAAAACAGATAAAAAATTAACCCTTTTAGTAGAGAGTCAATGGATGACATGACTAAATTGTAATTATTTGAAATATGGAGACAAAAGCAAGAAATAAACAATAAAGAAGCAGTTCTTTCTGAACACCAGTACAGGAGCTGAGAGAGGCAGAGTATGGCTGTCACTAAACAGAATAATACAAAATTTTGTACTTAAGCTAATTATCTTAATAAATAAATAGAAGAGTTAAATCATTCACACGGTATGGAGACAAAATTGATATACTTTAAGATTGCATATTCTGAGGGTAGGAGCTATGATTTCTGCTTCTATATCCTTCATAGACTATATAAACAGGATCTAATTGTCTAGACTGGATCATCGTAAACAAACACTAGATACTGTAAAAAGGACAGAAATGAGTTTTCTTATGTTGAGGAAGGTACAGAACTGAAATAAGGATGGCAGCATCATTGGCTTCTGGTGAGGACATTCTTCTTGGCCTGCACACTGCCCACTCCTTACTATGTCCTTGCTAGATAGAGGAAGAAGCAGACCACTGAAATGGTCTCTCTAATATGTACTGTCACCAAGTCCATCATGAGCCCTACTCTTACAACCTTGTCTAACTCTAATCACCTCTGAACGGCCTCATTTCCGAACATCACACTGGGCACGAGGGCCTCATGTGAACAAATGCTTAGTGTGTGGCGCCAGCAATAGGCGTTGACTAAATGGATGCCCAGCATGCCAGGGCTTCTTCCCTCACACACCGCGCACCCAAATGATTCCCGTCAGCCTGGTACAACTTAAGTTTTCACTACATCTCCGGTTTTGCAAAAAATTCCTTGAGTTCTTTGAGTGTCAACTCGTGATTCTAACTTTGATTTGAATTGGATGGTTTCTAATGAAATCTAGCATTTTGAGAAATATACTTTAAACTGAGTCAAGCCAGAAAATGCCAATATGAATTGTCATTTAGCCAAGTGGTGATGGTTATTTACTTATCTGGACTTTTCATTAACTTACATCTCTTCACTAGACATGTCATTCTTTTCCAAAACCCCAGACTGCTCCACTCTCTCCTCCTTCAAGAATGAGGGGAAAAATGCTTATTTTTCCACAAAGCTTTTTTTTTTAATATTTCTCTTCTTCTTTTAAGTTTTTTAACTTTAAAAAAAATTTTTTTAAATTCTTTTATTATTATTATTATATATTTAATTGTGCGTGTGTGCGTGTGTGTATGTGTGTATTTGTGTATATGTGTGTGTGTGTAGAACCACGGGCAAATTCAGGAACCATCATGGACCGCCTCCACCTCCTTGTTTACTCTGCCCCAGGATTCACAGGCTCCGCCCTACCAGGAACCAGAACCGCATGCCAACCCCGCTTCCGCCTGGTGTCTATACGTGGGATCTAGGATCCGAACTCAGGACCTTCCGCCTGCAAGGCAGAGGCTTCACCCCTGAGCCACCTCTCCAGGCCCAAGTTTTTTAACTTTTTAAATATCATGCACAAGAAACATATCACATGTATTTTGTGTGACAGTTATTTGTATATTTACCATTTAGAATTATCAGTCATAGACAGGAATGTTTCAGAATGTAGTTATACGACAGATAGAACACAAGTATAAAATTGAAGTGATTGTTTTAATCAATTTATAAACAAAAATCATAATATTCCCTATGAATCAGAGAAAACATGCTTGAAATAATATAGCATAGTAAATAGAGTTTCTCTGCCATTTTCCTGTCCAATCCCTATAGACTCATGTGTCTGAACAATTGGTCCCCAATTGTTGATGTTATTTGAGAAAGTTGTGGATAGAGAACTTCAGTCCTGCCGCACTTTCTCTTACTCCTTCTCCCATCCCTTTTCTCTTTTCTTTTCCCCCTTGCTAAGGATGGCTACATCCCTATATACAATATTGAATTTTATCTCCACTGTAATGGTAAGCCAAATAATAAGCCCTTTCTCTTAAGTTCCTCTGTTCAGAGTGTTTTGTCACTGCAATGGAACAGAATTTAAAAACTTATAAGCAAATATGTGGGTTCGAATCTTATCATTTCCTCATGAAAACTATTGAAAACTAGTTCCTACATTTAAAAATTTGGTGATAGGTGGTTCTGTATTACTTTCATTTTGTTGAAAAGTAAAAACAAGTTTAAAGTGTCTAGACTACAATAAACATTAAACATTAGCTAATCAACTTCAAGATTTTTCTAGTGCAAAATGAAACTATGAACAATATGGCCGATTTGATCAAGTTGAAAGCACAAAGTTGTCTTACCTCCGTAAAAAGTCAGTCAGGACTCCTTGATTGCTTACAATAGAACTAGTTGACACAAGCTATACAAAACAAAAAAGACATTATAACTCCTTTGCTGAACCACTCTGGAGACCAAGTACTATGTAAGGCCTTGGATTCCCACAGTAACAAAACGGATAGTGCTTTTTTAAGTAAAGGTATTTCATAGTCCAGATTTCAAAGAAAATCATGACCAGGGTACCACCAGGCTTCAGTAATGGCTTAGAACTCACTTAAAAGACATTGGGACCTAGAGCTGTGGCTCAATGGTAACGTGAAAGATTAACATGAATGTATAACTCCTGATTTCAACCCCAAAGGACAAAAAAACCCCACTCTGGTCCCTGGTGGCTTGCTATTTCTCACATCCTTGTGCAACTTCTGTAAGTCTACAAAGAGAATCTCAACACTTTCCAATGGACATCATAGAATTTAACTATCCCACAGTTTATAGATTTTATCCCTCTGAATTCTGTCCCTTGTCTCCCTTGACATGATGAGCGTGACAGTCTTCAAATGGATCATAGAAATGGGAAGTAGGGTTATAGTACCCATTTTAGTGGATTTTTGAATTGAGAGTGGGAAAGAGAAAGAAGAAATTTTTATCACTTGAGCAGAAATAGACATATCATTTTGGTCCTGCTGTTCATTCCAGAATGATGACTACCTTTCTCAAGTTAGAAAATTTGGTAAGTTGTGCAAGTTGATGGTAGTGAATCCTAGGAAAGGACTTGGATTCTTCAATTCCTAATTCAGTTCTTTTTAAATTTTGCTAGAATGGGAACAAGGAATTCTCAGATCTGTTGTGTATTTTACTTATTAATTAATAACCTAGCCTGATAGTGTCAGATGAGACACAAAATAATTATATATTATAGCATACGTTCAGATGTCACTGACATTTTCAAGACACTGTGACTGGTCACTTTCTGATCTAGTTTTTACTTATGCTTGCTACATCCTGAGTGATGGTTGAGTGTAAACTATGTAAACACAATGGATAATATGAAATAAGTTAATTCTTGTTACTATTATTATTTATTTTACTTTAAATTGCCAAGAAGCAAAATAATTGCAACAGATTTGAAAGGAAGCTAACACGTGATGTGAATTTCAAGGAGCAGAGAAGAATGGCCGCATTCCAGGCAAGAGAACAGTACTGAGCAGTAGTGCAGTGATGTGAAAGAAGGGTGTGCTTGGGGTTACTGAGGAGGGCAACTTAGAGGAGGAGGTTAAACAGAACAAAGCAGAGTCGACTAAACACTTCTGACTTGAAGACTCAGTATTTAAAATTATAGCCTAAATCTCTTTCTTTCTTGCTCACCTACTTTAAAATTCCTCCTGTCTAACTAAGTCATATTTTGTTGAATTTATAGTAATATGCACTGTTGCCAGTTCCTTGTGGTTTTTCTAAAGTATTGTATTGACTATTAAAACTCAAAGCTTTCAGATAGTTCCAAGTTGTTATTAGAAACACATGGAATCCAAGTAGTTGGGGCTCCAGCACGTTACCCTTTCCAGCCTATTTATGGGTTAAAAAAATCTCAGAAACTGATTTCAGACAGAGCAATAATCTCTTCCATAAAGGCAAGGGGGAGTAAGCGTATCCTCATATACCAGCTGTGTAAATTATTGCTGTTAAGACAGACCTTCAGTCTGGGACAAAAGGGGAAAAAATCAATATTAATCCACTCATACTTGTAATGGAAGGATGTGGTCATATAAAGCATTACTGGCTCGTGCTGGATCACAGACTGAATCCGAAGACAGATGCTATATGTTTGCTATGGAAACAATAGACCGTAACATTGTATTTGATATGGAAAAATCAATCCCAGTGTTAGCAGCTTGAAACTGCTCCACTCTGAGGCAAGAATACAAAGTACCTCAAGCCGTTGCTAAACAGAAGAGCTCTCATGATTATTTAATCACTTGAGAGGCTGAACCAATTAAAATATCATCTGTCAATACCTTCTCTAGGATTTGTTTTCAGGAATAATAAATGTTTTCTTGAATCTCTTGTCCTGACCTAAATGATGATATTATAGAAATAAAAACTACTGGGACCAGATGTACCTTTTCCAGAGGGAAAAGGTCTCAGGCTTTATTTGGAGTTGGAAAGGCCGGATTCCTTCAGGCATTTTTTTTTCTGGGTTCTGTCAGATAAAAATCTCAGCTTATAAAGCTTTGGCAGTGTGGATCTGAATCGTCAAATAGCAGCCAGAAAGAACAAAGCCTGTAGGCTTTGGGAATCTGGAAGGAATTCATCTCTGGCTGTGACCACACATGTGGGAAATGGTACTCCACTGGAAAGACTCAGCCATTTAGTTCCCAATGGCTCATGGTGAGCTCTCTGAGTATTTTCAGTGTCGCCAGAAAGTAGCTGACCGAGGCTGGGGAATGTGAGAATTTAGGCTGGGATGGTAAATTGAAGCACAGAATACATTCCCAAGAAGTCTAAACTAAAAGGCTTAGGAGGCAAAAAGATTATCCTCACATTTTAAGGCGTTTAATGTAAGGCATTTAATGTAAGATTTTAATGTAAGGCAGTTGTATAATCGAATGTGTGTTTTCAATAAATAGCCAGGAAAGCAATACAGATGGTGCACTACCAAGAGGAGAGTCTAAAGACAGAAACCATGTAGTGTTCCACAACAATGTTTAGAGATTGATTTTCTACAGAGGAATCAAAGTTCAGAGTATAGAAGAGAATAGACAAGAAAGGATTCTCATAGGAAAAAAGGAAGAATTCACCATGATTGAGGTTTTTGTATGGGATCCCTGTGGTCACATACAGATAATAAGGTCTATTATAAATATTAGTAATGATCACTGTGAACAAAAAATATGACTACTAGATCAGTGAGCATTAAAAAGGGTTAACTTTATTTGAATTGTGCATTAAATTTCTGCTCATTCTTTTGTTGGCTTTTAAGTCTTAAAGCTATCGTTTAACATGCCCATGCTTTATTTCTTCCCCAATTTAAAAAAATGGGCAATAGTATCTGATCTTGTTTTTGTGAAAATTCAATGGCATAGGTTCTGAAGTAGAGCACATGCTAAATAAGGAATAGTTTTAAAGTTTTCCATTAAGAAATTAACCAGGTAGATTGGTCAGCAGATAAAACACTTACCTTACATGTATGAGTATCAGAGTTCAGATCCTCACAACGTGCCAAAAAATTAGGCAGGTGTGGCAGCAACCTGCAACCTCAATACGCAGGAGGCAAAGGCAGGGAAAGCTGACCTGCTGGATAGAACAACTCCCAAACTTTGGTCTCAATTGTATTAATAGTAAAAGTAGAGACCTTTCAGAAGAGATAATCAACGTCAACTTTGGGTTTCCAAAGAGACCCAAATGGTCCAAAGTGCATATGCACCTGTACACATGTGTGCCTACATCCATGTGAACACACAAGCACACATGCACATGCATCTCTTTACAAGAACACACATATGCACGAACTTACACATGCAGAAATAAAATAACCTATTCAGTGCAACTTAAAAAAATGCATGCTATTGTTGAATCATAAATGTTCCCCCAAAGACACATATTCCTTAGTCATTAGCTTGTGGCACCAAGGCGAGGTGGTGGAGCCTTCTGGAAGTAAGGCCTATGGAAGCAAGTTAGATCATTAAAGTGTACCCTAGAAAGACACACAGGGACACCACTCCTCTTGCTTCACAGCTACCGTGAAGTGAGTATTTTCCCTATTCCTGAACTGCTACTTCTTACTTCTTGCCACAGAACCAAAAGCAATGAAGCCAAGCAATTGATGTTTCCAAAATTGTGAGACAAAAGAAATTCTTTCTTTGAGTTGGTTTGTGTTAAATATTTTTTTTCACAGCAACAGAATTCTGACAAATAAGCATGGAGATGTAAGTGAGAGAATATCTAGACTGTTGTAAGAAATATTTAAGGGGCTACCCCACCAAGAGTTTAGAAGATTGAATGCTGATAGAAGCATAGATAGTAAAGGTTGCAGTAAGGAGGACTCAAGTGGAATGAGAGTCTTGGGAATAGACTTGGAAATGGAATCTATCCCTCCTACTTCTGTAAGGAACTTGCTTATATTTCAGCAGTGTTCTGAGTCTTTGCAGGTGGCTAACTTTAAAGGCAGTAGACTAATTCTCTAAGAGGAAGTGGTACATGGGTACCATTGATGGATTTTAGTCAAGCATAATGCCCATATCAAGAGCAAAGAGGAGCAGAGCAGAAAGATTTTAAAAACATGTGATTTGGCCAGAAAAGGAGCATCTGATGCTAGTCTAGTTTTTCTTCAGTTGTGAAGATGGAATAACCTGACCCAAGCAACATAAAGAGGGAATGGACTTATTATTTTGACTCTCAACTCCAGAAAAGATGGTGTCTGTCACGAAAGGTATTGTGGCAGAAAGAAAAGGCATGGCGATTGGCTGTCATTGAAATAGGCCTGGGCTATCAAGCTATCAAGGACTGTTTTGGCTTAGAAATGTTCTGGACTTTATATTATTTTTTAACTTCTGTACAAATAATTGAAATATCCAAAACTATATTTGCTGCCTGGTTCTGTCCTGTACTACACATATACATAGAATCTTTAAATAACAATTCATTCTCAATTAAGTATTGCTCATTGATTTCTTACATGTAATATCTCTTCTTTAAATACACATACATCTAAACTATGTCCTTACATAGAACATAGTAAATAGATTCTGTGGTCATAGTAATACTTTTTCTTCTAAATCTAGCACACCTAATTGAACAGAGTTTAAAAACAGAATTAATTTGGCAATCTTCAGTAGTCTTACATCCTTCTAGAGTGAATAGAGCACAGTCATTAATTACAGTTCAATGACCATATATGTGCTATGTCTTATACATTGCATTATGCAGACTCTCAAAAATAATTAATTATTGAAAGAAAAGTGAGAATGATGTCATAGCATAATGTTTGCTGACTTAATCTTTGGGCTTAAATTTCCTTCTCCATAAAGCACCAGTCCTGATGACACCTGTGTCAATGGTACTGGAGATTAAATGAGAACATAAATCTGCAATGTATGATAGAGCATGTGTCTCACTATAAATGCTTAGTAAATACTAAGTGAAATTTTGCCTACATCAGTACTTTTGAGCAGAAACTATCATGAGCCACTGTTCTAGTTCCTCTTCATGTCGCTGATAAATCCATGACCAAATGACTTCAAGCTACAAGAAATTTTATTCCTACTTATGATTCTGGTTAAGGTTGGCAGGAGAGTTGATAACAACAACCTAAACCAAGAGAATTGGCCATGCCTTAGCAATAGGAATTGTTGAGAGAGGGGCAAATTTCCTCATTTGCCAGTCTGTGAATCTGCCAAAGGATGAAGAGGTACTCAATCAGCTTTCTTTATTTTATCTACCTGCCTAGGGATTAGTTCCACCCACGATGGCCTGGGTCTTCTCTTGAAAATTTGTTTAAGGTTGCCTGAAGTACTAATTCTTCACAGACATATGCAACACTCAAGCTTCAATTATCAAGTTGATGCCTGTGTCTAACTGGCAAGAATGCACATGTAATTTTAAATTTTAGAGGAGTTATGTTTAAAATATAAAAAAATTAAAAATTGTGTAAAATTAACTTTACTAATGTATTTTACCCAATATTAATTTTACCAATGTAAAATCAATATATGAAGTCATTAATGACTTATTTTACATTCCCCTCTTCTTATCACATCTGCACACCTGCATTACATTCCAATGGCTGTATTTCAAGTGTTAAGTTGCTATATAGAGCTAATAACTAATGATTTGGGCAGCATAGATCTAGATCATTCCAGTTCAGACAAGAGGCATGTCTGAACTCTGAGAGAGTCATTTTTTTTTTTTTTTTTGTGAGTGGATACAATGCTGCCTACAACAAAGAGAAGAAAAAAGAAAAAAAATCTACTATAGTCCTGATGATTTTACTGTTTTCTTGTCAAGGAACTTTAGTAGTGCTGTGTTTTAAACAAGGGAATAATAAGAACACTGTTTGGACTTAGTAGAAATAATTATCACTGCATTTTTTGTACATGTGAAAACTTCCATTATTTCAGAAAAATGCATGGACTAGGGGCGCTAAACATGCACGGCTTTCTAGAGAAAGCATATTGCTCGGGGGGTCAGAAAGATCTATGTGATGTTTAGACTGTTCTTAAAATATTATTAAGAAAATATGTTTCTGCTCTCACAGTGCTCAAGTACAAAAGCTCTCCTAGAACACACCTGGGGTTTGCCAGCTCCACGCACATTCTCAGGTGGTCAAAAATAAAACAGATAATCTCTCCACCGTCCCCTCCTCACTTCAGGGGCTGGTTTCACAAGCTCCCTGTGCTTTATTTACTTTCATTCTCTTCCATGGAAGACAAACTTGAATGTTTATTCCCAGTATACTATTCTTCTAAAATACTTACTGAGCTGAAGATTTGGTAAATAGCAGGAAAAAAAATAAGTGTTTGCAGCAATGTATTTATCCCTGTAGCTGTGTTTTTTTAAAATATTTTAAAAACTAAAGATGCTTTTTGCAAAGCCAGGCAAAGGATTATGTACATAAAAAGGCTCAAAAAGAAAAAAAAAAAATCAGGGCAGGCCTATCCAGCTGCCTGTGTGCGCACACACCTAATTCTTAATACGCCCAGCAACATCAATCATGTCTGTGAAATGATCACCAGAGCGACAGTTCTCACTCTACAGTCAGGCAGACAAGGAAGCCTTTCCTAGCCTTAACACACCACTGCAAGCCAACAAGAGGCGCGCATCAGTCCTTTTGTCAGATTCTGACAACTGAATCAATAAATAGACACAGCAAAAGTTCAATCAGAACAGACACCACTAATGCGGCTGCCCCTCTGGGACTGGCAGAAGCATGGAACTGCTTTTCCATGTTAATTCCTCTTCCCCAACCCTTGGGGTTATCACCTTCTCTGGCCCCTGTTAATTAAAAACTGCCTCCTAGTAAAGTTCCCTGCCAGGCATTTCCCTGGCGACAGCCTGTTCTGCTGACTGCTGAGAGAAGAGATGGAGGGAGGGGTGTGCCCGAGCTGAAAATGCTGTAATGACAAAGCTTCTCCCCTGCCCTCTCAGACTGCGCAGAGAATCAAAGGGCCGGTGTCCACGGATGTCCATATATTACAATTATTAACTACCAAAGTCCAGAAAGAACAATTAAGGGCAGTACTGCATCGCACTCCAAGAATGATATTAGCTAAGTAGTTAGGTGGGAAATCAGTAACTAAGAAGACAGTTATGACATGCTATTAGTGTGTGTGACTTTTGGTTAGAAATTTGTCGAATGAAAAATTTGAATCGATGCATATTCCTGTTTGTTAATTCAGCCCCATACCCAAAGAATCCATCCTTTCTTTTCCATAACTGAAGGTAATGCAGTCCCTGAATTTTTTATGTCCTCTTTAATGTCAAAATTAATTCTAAGAACCAATTTGTTTTGTGTCTGTCCAAAAGCCTATATATATTTAGGCTGGAAAGATGATACTTGGAGGCTAGAGAGATGGCTCAGGGGGGCAAGCATCAGAGCCTGAGTTTGGATCCCCATATGAAAGCCAGGTGTGGAAACATGTGTGTCCATAACATGACCTATTTTCTGGGGGAAGTGGGAGATGGAGACAGGAGAATCCCCAGAAAACTTTTACACAAAGAGACAAATAGCAAAGAAACCCTCCCTTGAGCAAGGTGGAAGGTGAAGATCAATAGCCAAGGCTGCCCTTTGACTTTCACTCATGTACATGAGTATTACATATATACACATGTAGAAACATCACATGTACACACAAGATAAGCAAAAGGATTACCAAATCGTTATAGACATGCTTATGACTGACATAATTATCTCTGTAGTTATGTAGTCAGATTATTTCAAGCTTGTTATCTCATTAAATACATTTATTTTATATCAAAAATATGGCAATGCACTGAAACAATACAGAAACCTGACACAGTCTTTGGTTTGCAGAGGAGAAATAAAAAAGATATGTATAAATATTTAATATGAGCTTATAACTTATAAAACTAGATCATAAGTATTTGCATCTTCTTTCTTGATTTAGTAATGTGTGCTGAAGTCTCTGTAAAGTATGATCATATTTACTCAGCTGTCACACTGTATTACATAATAAGCATTTGCTAAAGTTCACAATAAGTCACTTAATGAGCATGGAAGTTTCTTGCTTTCATATTCTAAAAACCATTTCAGTAAAACATGTCTCTTTACATTAAAAAAACAACTTTTTTCCTAAAATAAAATTGTTAGGCAGATATAAGCCTATATTGCAATGTGAAGATTACTGTGAATTTGATATCTAGAAAGCATTTAATGGTCCCTCTCCTAGTGATTTTAAAGGTCGTTTTTTCCCCTATGTCTTCTCTCTACCCCTGACAATATCATTCATTTTAACATTCTGTTAATTTGCCTAAAATTAAAATGTGCTACCCAGTCTGAGTTATTCAATCTCATAATTATCTCTGCATCATTCCTGCTCTTATAGATAGCCCTCACCCCTAAAGCATCCCTGGGTTGGGGACGGGAGAGGTCCCAATATGGCCATCAATTCCAATATGGCCATCATTCTCCTTGTGGTGTGTGACAATGTGCCTCCTTGCTCTGTAGTTGTTGCGTGAGTCTTGCTATGGGTAGTTGGATGTGTAACTAAAATGGAGCAGGTAGAGTGTGTGTGGAAAATAAGCATTTGCTAGGAAATGGGGGAAATGGGGTAGGAAAAACCCCAGGAACCCAAGGTGGCAATTCTCTTCCAAATGGTATGGTGTGGCATACCTGATTGATACTACCACAGCATGCTAGACCAAACATTATAATCCCTGATAGCAATGCACGTAGGATCAGTGTCTTAGCAAGCTGCTATGGAGGTTACCTGACTGTTGCGTGTAGTAAGAAATACATCCGAGGTCAAGATGTTGCCCACAGGAAACATGTTCATGTGAAAGAGGAATTACAATGGCAAAGAGAGGTGGGACTAGCATCTGCTATGTTAACCTCTGATTTGGTGAGCAAACTGGATAAAAGAGAGTAAGATGAAAGTGCTGCTTGCCATTTCTTATAGCTAGGTGTCAGAAAGGAAAAAAAGAGTATAAGTTAGATCTATGTTAAGAAAAAATAAAACCTTCCTATGATCCAAGAGTTCAGAACCCAAGGGAGGAAGCAGAAAGTGTGGAAGAAGAAAGCATAGTAGAAGTGATAGAACATGCACCTCCAGGTCTGACCTTTGATAGGGAAAAAAGGAAAATCTATGGTTCACTATAAAGATAGGAGTCTTAGCAATGTTCCAGTACAAGAAACTATGATAATTAGGAAATACTCAGGAGCTAAACAGTTTGAATCAAGGAAGATTTTTTATTAAAGATCTCATATTCTTTATTTATGTAATTTTTTATTCTTTGACACTTTTGTACATGAATATAATGGATTTATGTCATGTTTTTACTACTTGCTACAGAATTCCCCATCTCTTGGGAGAGACTTTAAAATGAGCAGTGAAGTAACTATCACAGGCCGCTTACTAAGGCAATGGGAGATGGGGCTGGATGGGATTCATCTGGTGTGGAGGTAGAAAACTTTATACAACCACCCACCCCTCCTTGAGACAAAGGCTGCATAACTGGAGAAAATATGAGAGAAATCAGTCCCTGAAGGGCTGTCTTATAAGAAGCATTAGGGACACTTGGATTTCCCATTTCATCACTAACATCCCCATAAACATCAGGGAATGAAACTCTGTAAACACAGTCTCTGCTGAGAGAACTGAAATGGAAGAAGCAGTGAACGTTCGATGCTTAGTTTGGTGCGCTGGATGGGACCGTGTTCACCAGAAAATTAAGAAAGAAGTTAATGCAGCAGGGTCATAGATACTAGTATGGTGCTTTAATGGCTTTGTTGAATCCTGTGGAGGGACATGGTCTTTGTGATGTGGGAGAGACGTTCACAGACTTTATTGGCACATTCATTAGGGGTTAAACACAAGAAAAGATAAAACAGACAATGGGTGCTATATGGACTATCCAAAAACAAATGTGGCAGGATTCATGTCAAGCTGGACTTCCAAGGAAAAATATTGAAAATTGAGCCTAATGTCATACTTGTGAGTTTTAAACATATGATAGAGGGTAAAAGTGATCCCTAGTGTAACCCCTGCCTACTGAGGAAGAAAGTCTTCTGGACTGAGAGCCATCCCAGCCACTTCAGTCCTGGGGTGGTTAAAGTTGTCTACAAGTGAGGGCCATCTGTGAGGACTAGAGTCCTCATGTCAGATCATGAACTTATTTTTCCCATTAAATGTGAAAAATACTTGGACTTTTATGGATCCTGGAGCTGAGCATTTGTTAATTCATAACAATTCACAAAGCCATCTGGGTGATGGGCATCAGTAGATGGGTATGTGAATAGAACAGAGCAGGTAGAAAGAATTAAAGATGGGAAATAATTCCCCAAGAGCAGATGGTGTGCGTTCCTCTAATGCAAGAGAATATTCTGGGGAAGGAATGATTGCTGGGGCGTACTGTGCACACCTCCATCAGTTCTATGAAGGTGCAAACTGCTAAAGTAACTGCATGTTGCTGGGGGAAATGGAAGCCTGTAAAGCTTCCTGTCCCGAATAGAGCGACATAGACTTCCTCTGGCTATGATGAGATCATAGTAACAATCAAAGAGTTAAAAAAGATAAAATGGTCTGACCATTTCAGTAGCCCAGTGTGACCTGTCAAGAATCTAGATGGCTCTTAGAGAAGATTACAGAGAGCCAAAAAAGGTACGTGCATCCATCCATGCAGCTGTGCCCACATTTGGACTGAACAAATGATGCGGGTGATGAGATCTTTCCATGTTGTTTTAGCCCTGGCTATTGTGTTTTCCAATATTCCTTTAGCAGTACTGGATCCCTGAACTAGTATGCATTCATTGGGATAGGTGGCAGTGAACCTCCAGAACACTTCTTTAAAGTTACCTTCAGACCCCAACTGTTTGATAGGGGTAGTGGCTCAGGACGTTGCTTTGTTATCCTAACCACCCTCCACGAAAAGGTTTCATTGCATAGGCAACATAAAGTTAAGATCTGAGTGTTTCACAGATTTAGAGACGCATCTGCAGACGAACATGTGCACCCACAGGAATAAGAACGGGAGAGCAATCTACACTGGGATCCAAGGTCCAGGCACAGGTGTAAATTATTTGAAAGTATTATGGTCTGTTAAGATGCATATGCTTCCTGGGCTGGAGAGGTGGCTCGGGGGTTAAGCCTCTGTCTTGCAGGCGGAAGGTCCTGAGTTCGGATCCCAGATCCCACGTATAGATGCCGCGTAGGAGCGGGGGCATTTCTGGTCCTGGTAGGGCGGAGCCTGTGAATCCCGGGGCAGAGTAAACCAGGAGGAGGTAGAGGCAGTCCATGGTGGTTCCCGAATTCACCCGTGGTTCTACACACACACACACACACACACACACACACACACACACACACACAATTGAATAAATAATTTTAAAAAATTTTAAAAAAAAAGATGCATATGCTTCCTGACAAAATTAGTGATAAAATTCTACAACAGTCCATGCCTATAAATGCTAAGAAACTATAAGATATGGGGGCTTCTGAGTTTTTGTTAGATCTTCATGCGCCACCTCATACGAGTTGCCCTAATGTAACTTGGTAAAGAGGGTCACCATATGGGGTTGGGATAGAAAAGTTCAAGAAGATTTTGAGCAGAAGATACTTGTAGGACATGCAAAACTGTCTATGTCCCATTACCCCATCTTGGGATTCACCAGAAGTTCATAGGTCTATAGTTGAGTCTATATGTCAAAAACAGCTTGAGGAAACAATTCCAATACGGTTTTAGTCTCAGAAACTAGTATAATCCATTACTAGCTACATCAGTGTCACAATAAAACTGTATATCCTATTAAGGTCTGATTGAAATCCTCTGGCAAACCTCTTTCTTGGGTGACTGTCATAGTTAGATACAGGCGTCGACTTGATAGTTGAGGGTTTGAGTTCTGGTTTCAGGGAATGGTCACCCATGGTAAGTAGGCCTAGTCCCTGGGCAGGTGAATAAGATATGGGAAGCTTGTTGGGAAAGTTGGAAACTTTCTGTATACTTCGCTAGAGCTGGTCGGGCAAGTGAGGATTGTCCCTCTCTTGGCTGGTATATGCATATTTTGTGGCCCAGTTCCCTTGTCTCCTGGCACTGGTGTAAATTTTTCTGCCAAGTTTTGAGTAAGAACTGTAATTGGACAATCATAAGAGAAAATAAAACCTTTTATTCCCTTAAGCCCTTTTGTCATGAATTTATCAGTAATAATGCAGATAAATTGTGACAAAATTTGATAACAGAGAAGTGAGGTATTCTTGATAAATCTGGCTATGTGGGTTTTTTTTTTTTTTTTTCTTTTTGGATTTTGAACGGTTTTGTTGGAGAAATTTAGAAATGTTTGAAGACTTTTCTGGATACCAAAACTGTTCCGCAGAGTTTATAGACCATTTAGGGGGACAGAAATGCCAAGAGAGTCTGAATTGTTTGGGGGCAGCTTGTGACTGATCAGGGAACAAGGACTTTAGAAAAGCTGAATTTAAAGACAATGGACTGTTTTGCTTGATGGGGGACAGCTGTGTTGGCAGCCTTGAAGTTTTGGATATGGAAAGGGCAGACAGCAGAGCAGGGGGCCTGTTGGAGAAATGAGCTTCATTAAGGGAAAATCTAGCACTTTGCACTGTGCAGTGGAAGAATGTTTTGAAAACTGGGATTCCTTTGTGGGCCAAAAGCCTAAATTGAAGCTGTTTTTTTGCACATTGAACATTTTAGCTGCCTAGAAAAGGACTTTTCCAGAATCAGCATGCAGAAGTTGGTCCCATTGTGGGTCCGGCAGGTCAAACTATGTCTGGACCTTGATTCAGAGCTTCGCATAGTGGTTCAGGTGTTGCTACTTTTCATGCCTGATTGAAGGGTTCATAGACAGTGGCTGAAGCTTGTCACCAAGTCTCTGTAAAGGAAGGTGAAGCTTATAGATACAAAGACAAACTCAGGATGTTGCTGAAGTTGCCAGAATCATGTTGTGTGTTCTGAGTACAACTGTGAATGCAGATTCAATCTGGTTCAGAGAAATGCTGCTTGTGTCACTTTGAGGTGTAAAGAGGGACTGGGATTTCTCAGAATCTTTTGAGTTATTGTGACTACATGATGAGCAATAGAAGATAGACATTGAACTACAGAATGTCATATACTGACTGGAATTTAGGCTTAATTTGATATTTTTTGTTGCGTCATAATATTTCCATTTCAATGTTTTATCTGTGCTGAAGTATTTAACTTGATTTGATTTGTGAGAACTTTATGGTTAAGAGATTTCAGATGATTTTAAGAAAAAAAACTTGGAATTTTTTAAATGTTGGTGGAATTGGACTTTCAGTGATTTACATTCAGTGATTGTCCAGTTGATGGGATGGCTCAGCTCATAGTGGGTGGGGTTGGTTAGTCCTTGGGCAGGTGAATAAGATAGAGGGAATTTGTTAAGGAAATTGTCATCTTTCAGACATGCTAGTCAGGTAAGTAAGGATTATCCTCTCTCAGAAGTACTGTGAATATTGTGTGGCCAGTTCCCTTGATCCCTGGTATTGGTATAGCTTCTCCAACCATGTACCTGGACAATAAGAGAAAACAAAACATTTTGTTCCCTTAAGCCTTTTGGTCATGAATTTATCAGCACTAATGAAGGAAAACTGTGACAATGACATAGAATCAAATCCTGAAAAGGTGACAGGCTTATACAACAACAGTGTGATGTAGGCAAACCCATCACCAGTGCCATCACGCAGGCTGTCCTGGGCCCATTTTCCTTTCAAGTCACTGAGCCCATCCAATAATTGAGCCAACAGCTAAGTCAGACAAAGTTCCGGAAGATATACCACCCGTGCCTGACGATGCCTAATATACATATGATGCAAGTATCAGGGCCAAATAGGAATGGAGAGTCATAGTAATACAAGTAAGCAATGTCATCTAGTACCTAGAGAAAGGAAAAGAAAAAAGTAGCCAGTGGGCTGTGTTAAGAGCACTATGAATGATAGTCAATCACGAGACTTGGCCTGTGACAATCTGTACTGATGGGCTGTTTTCAGAGGTCTGACTTTATGGATGCCCGAGGGGAAAAAGAAAACTGACAGGTGCTGGGCCGACCACGGTGAGAACAGCAGATGCAAAAAGAAAGATGTAACAGAACTCGGCAGGAATCAGAACCTCTGATAGTTTTCCAAGTGGTGTCTCACAACCCACTGAGTTCTCCTGGAAATCAGGAAGCATATGCTTTCACCAAAGTACAGGCCATCTGTCCTTGGGTGCTACTGCTGGAGGCAGTTCATTACATCCATGTAAATTCTGATCATAGGGGAGCCAATATGAAATGGAAAATGACCAAAACCACTGACATTCCTGATATTTTCTATGCCACATATTGCTGAGTCGTGCAAGACCTGTTTCTGATTGCATTCTTGACAGTGGATTCTATAATGAGACAGATACACAAGTCAACTCACTTTACAAGGGTCTAACACACAGATGACATAGGGCTGTCTGTTAATAAGAGATACATACATGTCCTTATCTGTGTGGCTACTACTGCAGGCCTCTTACTGGCATTCCCAGGCAGATGGACAAAGGTACAGCCACCATCAAAGGTTTCACCCATTTCAGCATTATATATGGATGTCTACAGTGATAGATGCAGTTGTTCCACATTTACTGATGTGCAGAACTGGACTGAATACAACTGGTACTGCCTTAAAAACCTTTTGGAGCTGAGTTCATGGGGAAAAAATGGATTATTTAAAATAGTTAAAGAGTTTAAGTAAGGAGGCAACCTGCAAAAGTAGAAAAAAGATCCTCCCAGAGGCCATAAGGCAGTTAAATAAAAAGCTATATGCCAGGGTTGAACTATCTCTCTGACTTGTCGAGGGAGGTTCTGAAGCCCCCAAATGATAAACACCATTGCCATTGCTACTGATTGCATGTCAGAATCGGATGGTAAGTCCGTATTGTTTAAGACATCATATGCTTTGGTTGCAGACATGAGTAAAACAATAATTTGTTAGTCCCAGGAAGTTTCTAAAGCCCACAGGATTCTGAGGTGAGGCCTTTCCCGAGGTAGAAAAAAACTTATTAACAACTGCTCAGGAAGATGGTCCAGGAAAACTCAGCTTGGGAAGGAGACTCACTGGCCAGCAAGCAGCATGAAGGAACCTGGCCAACAAGCAAGTCTTGCAGAGAATACCTGTGTTACAGATGCGAAAGCCTCATTCATGTTGGAGTTGACTTTCTGATGATGTTACTATCTTTGAGTCTTTCCTGCTTACGTAAATAGAACTCACCCCACACTTATAAGTAACCCAAATAAATCATTGGTTTGTTAAGTTGGACCTTGGTATAATCATTACTTAAGTCTAGTGTGGAATTCTTTTTTTTTAATTTTTTTATTTATTATTTATTCAATTGTGCGTGTATGCGTATGTGCGTGTGTGTGTGTGTGTGTGTGTGTGTGTGTGTGTGTGTGTGTGTGTGTATGTATGTAGAACCGCGGACGAATTCGGGAACCACCACGGACGCCTCCACCTCCTCCATGTTTACTCTGCCCCGGGATTCATAGGCTCTGCCCTACCAGGACGAGAAACACAGGCCGCCCCCAGGCTGCCCGGCTCCCTTCCACTCGGCATCTATATGTGGGGTCTAGGATCCGAACTCAGGACCTTCCGCCTGCAAGGCAGAGGCTAAATCCTGAGCCACCTCTCCAGCCCCTAGTGTGGAATTCTTATTGGGTTGGATAGATGTGTTTCCCTAGGAAAAGTATCTTACAACATCTAGCAAGGTTTATGCTCTCCTTCCATCTAAACAGTAAATTGCTACAAGTATTCTGGGAACTGAAGAAAAGATCCATGGTAATCAAGCTAACTGTCAAAAAACAGACATGAACAAAATGACAGAAGACTTCATAGTGGTTCCCTCCACCACCAGCCCCTTGCAGCAGCATAACATGGCCTAGTCAGTAAGAAACTACCATTCAGAGACAAAACACCAGAACTTGTTTGCAACATTTTTGTCCATTCTTTGTGTTGCTTGGGGGTGGGATTTCTGTAACATATGACTCTGAGTTCAGGTGCACATGGTGGTTTAGTTGAATCTCAGATTAGAAGCCACACGAAAAAAATGCAGTCCATATACTACGACAGAAAAAAACTTTAGGGAGACAACAAACCCACAGACACCTAGAGACAAGTTATTACAGGTAGAATAAAATAATGTTTCAGAAAACAGGTGAGAAACTCTTAGCCCTATGCATTCTCAAAAAACCCATTTGCTAGTCCACAGTGGGTGTATGCATAGAAAAGGCCTGCAATGATTGTAAGTCTTCATTGCCATGATGATTAATTAAAATCCTTACTCATATAGTCAGTCAGCAAAAACTGAGAATTTTCTTTTAGTTCACCAAATGCTCAAGGTTCAAAAAAAGAGCACAAAGCATTAAAATAGAATGGAAAAGAAAAGGCAAAATGGGAAAATGTGTGGCTATTAAAAGAAACAAATTAAGGTCTAGGAATAAACATAGCTCAGCGTTCAATTGCTTGCTTAGTGTTGGAAAGGCCGCGGCTTTGATCTTCAGCACTGAGGAGAGGGGAAGGGGGCGTGGTGATAGAAGGAAAACCATGAGTGAAGGGGAGCAATCAAATCTCCATAACTACCGCAAGGAAATTCAGACCTCTGGCTTAATGAAAACTTGAAAATGATTATCTTAAATATAACTATTCAATTAAAAATATGGCCTGCTAAGAAAAATGAGGAAAAGATAAACAAAATTTGCACAGCAGCAAAGATATAAAAATTATGATAAAACCAAACAGAAATCCAGAATGGAAAAATAGAAGCAATAAGTTATTTATTATCAAGTGACTTATTTAAGTGAAAGCATCTAATTTGAAGACAATTTACCTGAGAATAACAGGAGAATGTGAAGGCCCCAGGGAGTCAATGGACATCATCAGCCAAATACCAGATCTGTCACAGGCAGGTCATGGGTTGAGAGGAGAGAGAGAAGTGAAATAAATGTCTGAAAACTTCCTAAATATGATCAAAGTAATTGATACATAAATCAAAAAGTTGAACAAACTTCAAGTAGGATAAATGTGGAGAGCTATGCTGATATGCATCATAATCAAATTGTCAGAAGTCAAGCACAAAGAGTTTTAAAAACAGTAGGAGAAAAGAGAACAACTTGTCATGATAATAAACAAGATTGATTTAAAAAAAATTTTTTTATTATTATTATTATTTATTCAAATGTGTGCATGTGCATGTGTTCGCGCGCGCGCATGTGTGTCTGTATGTGTGTGTGTGTGTGTGTGTGTGTGTGTGTCTGTGTATGTGTAGAACCACGGACGAATTCGCGAACCACCATGGACGCCTCCACCTCCTTCTGCCCCGGGATTCACAGGCTCCGCCCTACCAGGACCAGAAGCGCAGGCCGCCCCCGCTTCCGCCTGGCGTCTATACGTGGGATCTGGGATCCGAACTCAGGACCATCCGCCTGCAAGGCGGAGGCTTAACCCCTGAGCCACCTCTCCAACCCCAAGATTGATTTTTTTAAAGCAGAATAGTTGTAATTCATGGGGGAAAAGTATGATAGAAAGTAGGAAAGAAAAAGTGTCAACTGGAAATCTGGAGGAAAAAAATTGTTTCTCAAAAATTAAGGAAAGAGGGGGCAAAGATGACTCAGTAGGTAAAGGTAGCTGTATACAAACCTGGTAGCCTGAGTTTGATTCCAAAGTCCACTTGGAGGAAGGAGAAACCCATCTTATAAAGGTTATCATCTGACTTCCACACATGCACTCTGGTGACGTGGTATGTGCTTGTGCATCCTCTCTCTCAAATAAATAAAGTAAATATTTTTAAAATAAAAGAAAAACTAAGATATTTCCAGTTTAGAAAAGCAGGGAAATTTCATTACCGTTAGACTTGTCCTGATAAGAAATATTCAAGAAAATATTTCAAGCCAGAAAGAAAACCTGCTAGACATTACTTGGAAGTCACATAACAGTGCAGAACTCTCTGCTGGTGACCTATATATGCAAATATGTTATTGTACTTTGGGTTCGATGATTTGTTTCTTTTAATATGCTTTGGTAGTTAGTGGAAACTGGTACAAAATAGCTATAAATTAGTATAAATGAGTATGTAATATACAACAATATAATTTGTGATGCTAACTATATAATTTGAAGGGAAGGTAGAATAGTAAGGAGATGAATTTTTATATAAGACTGAAGTTATCTGCTTAAAACAATTGCAACCTTAAGCTGTCTTATGTAAGCCCCGGATAATCACAAAGAAAACATCCATAGCATATGCATAATATGAAATAAGAAGGGGACTGAAGACTGTCACTAACAGGAATTAAGGAAGTATGAAGCAAGGCAGAAACAGAAGAAATGAGGAAAAGCAAATAAAAAAGAAGGAAAGAAGGAAGGGAGGGAGGAAGGAAAGTGAAGGAATGAGGGAGGAAGAGAGGGAGAGAGAGAGAGCGAGGGAGGAAGGAAAGCAAATGAACAAAAAATTTTTGACAGGTTGCATTTTTATTTTTATTTTCATTTTTCTTAAAATATTTTATTATTTCCTCCATAATTTCTTCTTTAAATCATTGTTTCAGAATGTCTGATTTCCACACATTTGTGGGTCTTCCCACTATAATTCCATTGTTTATTTCGAATTTTCTTTCATCGTAATAAAAAAGATGCTTTGTCTTATATGAATTTTTAAAATTTAACAATATGTCCTGTGTATCTCTTCAATGAATACATATAATGCTGCTTTACTACATTTTTTTGCTTTAAGATGCAGGCTAGAATATGTGTCAAAGTTATTCAACATTTATTATATGGATGGAATTATAAAATGATAATAAAAAAGAAAGAGAAAAAAATTAAAATGTACTAAAATGTATCTTGTAATATAACATATAGTCTGTCCTCCAGACTGTTACATGCATACTTGAGAGATATCAATGGGTCTCTTAGGTACAATTATTTATCATGTAATTTATTCTGTAAATAAAGTCCTTTATTGATTGATTGCATGTCAAGCTATTCTTTCATTATTAAAAGCCAGGTAATAAAAATTTCCAACACTATTTTAGATGTTTTTATTTCTCACCAATTCTGTCAATATTTCTTCATGTATTTAACAGATTTTCATTTGGTGCTTCTATGTTTTTAATTGCTATATTTTCCTGGTGAAATGTCTCTTTTATCATTGTGCAATATGATTTTCACTGAATCCTATGGCAGCTTTTGCATTAATATCTGTTTTGACTCAGTAGAATAGTCATTCCACACTTTAGTACTATTTACATAGAAACCATTTCAGTTTTAAATGTCCTTAGATCCAACAGGAATCTTTCACAGGCAACATATATTTGTACCCTCACTTCTAATATCCACTCAGCCATCTGTGCCTTTTGATTGAGGAACTTAAACCATTTACATCTAATATAGTTGCTGACAGGGAAAGTTATTATTGCTATTTTGTTCATTATTTCCTCTGTGTTTAATAATGTAGTATTGTCAAGGAAATCTCCCCAACATGTGAAGGAATTTTAAGGCTGATTTGCAGATGTAGTTCTGCTCACCTATAAATATAATTTGTCTTTCCAAATGCTTTACAAGAATTTTTGAAGCAGAATAGATTCATGGTTTACTCTTCAGCTAAAGTACTAAATTTTTTATCTGCTACACTAATTTTGATATGAACTGTTACTTTCAAAGATACTCATGTAAACAAAAGAGTTTGTCTCAAATTAATAATTTATCAGCACTGAAATCATGAATGTAATGACTCAAAAATTATAGACACAGTTCAGATGTGAAAAAAGATCGGTTTTACTTTATTGTAATTCAGCTTTGCTTTAAGCCTGATGATTTAGTATGTGGTGGGATCTAGATCTAGAAGGATAAGGAAAAATCTAAACTGCATAGAGAAGCCAAAGGCAGAGATATGTTTGTGTAGTAAAGTGAATGAACTAAAAATCTTACACATTGAAATCAAGACACTAATGTCATTCAAATTAGACATTTAATTCTTTTGGTAACTACCTAGCCTGTCAAAAAATCCTACACATTCTGATTCCAAGTTTTCCAGGGTTATAGTCATCCCTGGTGAATTCATTAAGTCATTCATTTCTCCCTCAACTAAAATTGATTAAAAGACTTTTAAATGCTAGACACATAGCAAGAGATGTGTAAAAGAAATCAGGGAACTTTCTTCTCCTACTCAAACATTTCGGTTGGAGAACACAAACAATATATACATTTAAATCTGTGGCATAATTTTAAATACTAGTAGCAGTATAGGGAAACAAAGATGAATTCAGTAGGAATGATAGGGGAGGCCAAGAATCTCTAAGAATAAAGATCTTTAGAGCAGATATTTGAATGAACTCTGAAGACACAGCTGTGAAGACCTGAAGGAGACACATTTTCATTAGCAGGAACTCACCATGCAAAGGCCCAGGGAGGGATGGCCTTATATTTGGAAAACAAGAAGATGCATCATACAGCTGGAGGAGACTTAGGAGGGAAATCATGGCTGAGGCTGCAGACACTGGTCAGGGCCACAGCACATCACACTGAAATATCTTAGGATTAATGGTGGCAAATACCTGGTTTTACTCTGGCATGTTCTTTCTGATGTTCAGTGAGGAGTTTGGCTTTTAGCCTTTGGCTGTACACACTCTGGGATATCTAAGCACTGATAACATGTAGTGAAAAGATCCAACATCACACTCTTGAATTGCTAATCACTAGAGACTGGTCAGCATCGTCTAATCCTTTATAGGAAACCTTAGCTTTGGATCTTAAATGCTACCTTACAGATTTCTCCTTCAACTAAAATTTTATTCCCTCAACTAAAATTGAGCAAAAATCTAGATGCTTAAGTGCTAGACACATAACAAGACATATATGAAGGAAGCCAAGGATATTTTTCCTACCACGTTCACATTTTGGTTGGAGAACACAAACAATATACACATTTGAATATGCAGAAAAGAAAAATCATGTTCTCTATCTTATGTGGTTATTGTCCCTTCTGAAACAAAGGAACACAGAGGTCTTGAGCTGGAGATGATCAGCTTTTTCAGATACCCACAAAGTGTTTCTGAGTGATATTCTGAGTGACCTCCAAGGTTATTGATAGGAAGCAGAGCTTGAATACTTTCTTTGCTTCAGAATCTGAATTTATCGGTCCTCCCTACCTTCTGCTAGGGTTTCAGTCAAAGAGAAAGAGATTCTGGGACTGATAGCTCGCAGCCTCAACAAACGTTCTCTTCTCATTCTAGTATTGTTCTTCTTTCTCTTTTCTTCCCTTTGTTTCCTTCCCTTTTTTATTCCTTTTCTTTTTCTTTTCTATAAATGGCATGTAATGATGCTGCCCCAGCTGGTCTTTCCACAGTCAAGTGATACATTCCATCCTCATCCCTCAGAGTACTGCTGGGATTACAGGAATATGATACCATACTGACTTAATTGCTTTCTTATCTCACTTTAGGAAAAGGAAAAACACACTCTCAAGTCCAGTATTTATACTTTGTGTTTCTAGAACACCCGATTTTTATTCTTGATATAAATGCTATTCTTATATTTTATTTTAGAACTCAGAAAGTTATTCCTACAATCATGGCTCTTAAGACAGTTGTAAATTTTGAAACTGTGTTTAGTTTATTTATTCAATGTTACTACAGACACATACACAGAGATGTGCATATACACATATACACATACATATACTCCTAAAATTCAAAGTTCAGTTAGATCAGTGCAATGACTGGTGATGATTTAAATGCTGCCAATTCTTTTTCCAAGTTTTATATATATATATATAAATACCTGTTGCTTCAATGGCCCACACAAGTGATACAATCTAAAAATAAGAGTAGATGATCCAGAAGGAAACCTGAGGCCCATAGAAGACCGGAGGGTAGAGTAGGATAGGTTAATGAAAGGAAGGGAGGGTAGGAGATAAAAGGGAAGGGAAGGAGGGAGGGAGGCAGGAATAAGTACTCAATATGCTTGTAAAACCAGGAAAAAAATAAAAAGATTATTAATTTAAAAAATTGGAGGGAGTCTGGCAGGGAAGATGAGGGTTGTAAGGAGTAAAGAAGAGGGGATAGGATTTGGACCTAAGGGTTGAAAATACTATAAAATAACTATATTCATGTGTGCAACATAAAATAAAAAATTTAAAAAGCTATTGCTGAGCTGCATCAACTTGGGAGAGTGTGAAAATAATATATATGTGAACATTAGCTGCATAAACATTACAGTAAATGTTTTGATTTCAATGGATAGATCAATTGACCAGTCAATACATAGGAGGGTAAGCATGCCAGACAATTTTTAATATGTGAATATCAAACGGAGGAAGGGGAAGGGAATAACAAAAGAGGACAACATTCAGTCTTTACCCTTTCTCACATAAATAAACATCCCTTGAAAAATGAGATTCAAAAATGTTAAACAGATTTCCCAAGGTCATATGACAACTATATAACAGAATTAATATCAAAGTTCTTGTCTGTGTTGAGTCATGATACTTATTGCACTAAACCTTGTTTGTTACTCAGGATAATATGTTAACTAGGTCCACACCTACTGCAAATAATTAATGTGAAGAAAAGATTTTAAAACATCATACAAGTACTTTTCCTTTTACAAAATTTATTAATAGGATATATATTAAAATGTGGATAATCATGTTACCACATTGGTATTAACCAAATTAATTTTTTTAATCCCAGCATACATGTCTGTATTATCCTTAATGAGTTGGAGAGCTCTTGAGCAACCTTTCTCAGTCATCAACCAGATATCTAAATGATGCTTTGCTGGATACCAATGTGGTTTCTGGAGTTCTTAGTGGAATTAACTACATCACAGTGTGGGGTTCAAAGTATTCCTAAGGCCATTATGTGCAAGATTTAATGACCCAGGTAACAAGTTGACCAAGCACAGATTCCTAATACAAAAGACAGGAACAGTGCTGGAAACAGAAGCTAGAACCAAGTGGGGGAGAATAGGCAGAGACTGTATCAAAAACCATATGAACTCTAGTTAAGGCACTAATTTCCCTAGTTTTGGATACATAACTCTTAGGAGACATTTTGGTGACACCTAGTTCAAGAACATATATATAAATGTTGAGATTTTTCCTTGCTGACACATTAACTAAATGTTGACACTATCTCCTGTTGATAAGTAGTTTTCCTGTTGGATCTGCAATATCTGCAATATTGTTTATAATTATAGGTTGAGTGGCCAAGCTTACTGACAGGACTTAGGGGCAGGACATGTTAGACACCAACAATTTTAAAATTAGCTACTGGGATATGAATGAAAGCAAAACAGTTAAGCTGATGAGATAGCTCAGTAGATATGTCTCCTGCGAACCAGCTGGATACCTGAGTTTGGTTCGCCAGAGCTCACAGAGAAGAAGGCAAGGACTGGCCTCTGACTTCCACTTGCACACATAGCACATGTGCCTCTCTCTCTCTCTCTCTCTCTCTCTCTCTCTCTGTGCATTCTCTCTTTCTAGTTCTCTCTGTCTTTTTCTCAAATAAATAAATGAAATATTTAAATGTTTCTTAAAAGAATAATAGCACATAAATTTGCTTCGTTTTGCACATGTGTGTGTGTGTGCGCGCGCGCGCAAGAGGACACTTGAGTGTGTGTGCTTGTGGAGGCCCAAGGATAACTTCAGCAATCCTTTTTTTAAATTTTTTTTCTACTTTTACAAGCATATTGAGTATTCATCCCAGTTCCCCTTCCTCCCTCTCCCTCCCACCTTTCAGCCTGTGTGCTTTTATGGACCCCAGGGTACACTCTGGCTTGTCTACTGCTGAGGGGTCTCAGGCCTCCGTGGTTCATCCAGTTACCTTTCTTCAAGCCAACCCACTGATATGTGTGTTTCCCTTCACTCATCCAGATTTAGACCCAAAGGTTTCCATTGTAAGTACTCATTCTATGGTTATAATAACAGCTGCCTACAGAGCAGCTTGCTGTATATTGTCTTCCTACCTATAGGTTTATTGGCTATCTTCCCTATTGATCTATTTCCTTCCCCTTTTTTCAGGTTCTTGTTCTAGTTTCTGTTGGTTGTCTCCTTGATATCATGCCACTATTACACTGGTGGTCACCTGTTGCCATGGTGATTTATATTGCAACTTACAGATGCCATGCCATTGATGGGGCTTGTGATTATTTCTCTCTCCCAGCAGCTTCTACAGTATTCCTTGGTGCCGTGTAAGTGATCCAGCAAGGAGGATGTCCTCATTACCAGTTCCAGTTGATATATTTTGTCATGTTCTCCAAAAACTGAGAGTTTTGCAAGAGCAATAGAAAAGCCTATGATGTTTGGGGGTCTTTAACAGCTCTCTGTCCAAATTTTATCAGGAAGTGTTACATTCCTGTTACTCTAATGTAATTTTGTCCTGGGTTCTAAGTGGGTCAGTGCTCTACCTTCTTACTGATTTGTTCTGGAGTTTCTCAGGCTTTTCCTTCCCTTGTGGGAATTGCAAGTCTCAGCCACTTCTGCTGGGCAATTTTATATGGACTCTATGGATCAGAATTCAAACTCTTTTGCTTGTGAGACAAAAACTTTAACCCCTGACCCATCTTCCCAGCCCAACATTTGTGTTTTTAAATATGAAAGTTAGGTTGTACCATATTCTGCTAGTAATTAATTAAATTATCTGTGAACAGCTATGTAAGTGAAATTAGATGGCTCTCAGGGTCCATTTCTCTGGTTTGCTCACCTTTTCACCTTTGAATTTCTAGCAAAAAGATTAGAACAATGTCAGTATCCAGTAATCACAATAAAAATTTATGGCAATTTCTCAGATTGTAGAAAGTCCTCAAGGTTCTTTTTAGAGTAAAGAACTAATGCTGTTCTATTTCTCTGTATCACATACAGAACAGAATAAAAAGATAAAAGGCAGAAATAGCTGCCATTGAGAGCTAGCATCATTGATTTAATTTTATAGATTTGGAAACAGACACTTAAAGATATTATCTGAATTTTGCTTTTGATAACCCAGATATTTCCTGGCAGATCTGAATTCCAATACTCTGACATATGACTTTATGGGCTGGTACAGTGGCTCAGCAGTTAAACATCTTGCCACACAAGGAAAAGAATCCAAGTTTGAATTCCTAGAATGCATGCAAAAAGTGCCTTGCAAGTATGGTCGTCCACCTATACTTCCAATTAAGAAAGGCAGGGTCCTGGAGTATGAGGTGGCCACCCAAACTAGCCATAATGGCTCATTCTGGGTTTATTTAGAGACCCAGCTCAAGATAATAAGGTACAAGAGTGATGAGATATGTCATTCTTTAGCCTTCACATTCTCAATGTACCCATTTAAACATACATTCACCTTCATGCAAACATGTCTATACATACATATATACACATGAAAAATAAAGAAAATTAAGATTTATGCATTGACAATGTCAAAACATATTGGAGTATTCATATATATATATATATATATATATATACACACACTCTTTTTTCTGTTTTGGGAAATCTGATGAGCTAACTAGTACTAATATTCATTCTTACTGATTAGATGGCTTGGCTGGCTATCCTCTGTGATGCACTGTTTTCAAAACAGATCTTAGAGAAAGCATGACAATAAAATGTATATTCACAATCCTCTGAAACTTTACAGCTTAAAGAAGAACATCTGTTTGTTTGAATATTTATCCCAATTATTGCAGAACTGTCAATAGATAGTGATATAGATATCAACAACAGAATTTCTCATACACATGTCATTGGATTCTCATGGGTTCTTTGATACTTATGCACCATTAAGTCCTTGTACAGTGACTGATTTATTACTTTCTTAAATGATGTATTCAACCAATCACTCAATGACAAATGTGGACTACTATAAAGTCTAATTTTATAAAGAATTACACTGGATATTTGAATATAGGATGAATCTATAAGTGAGATGTAAACTGTATAAAACACACGTTATATATAAGATGTGCATAATATACAGTAAAAGCAGTGCATTCCTAACAATCATTCAATGTGGGTTTTACTTAATCAATAAAACTTTATCTTCGCTACTATTACTAAGGAAATAAATAAATATTAGATGGCTAAATGCTATAAATATGTGAATAATATAATTATCCCCAAAGCCTGTCTTCTGAAAATTTGTATCATGCAATGAATGATTATTGCATTACAAAATCCTGATGACCTTGTGCTGTATCTGAGACTCTAGCATGGGTAGTGTGGCATCCGTGCTTGGGCAATGTTGTGTCTGTGCTCCACATCCTATCTCTAGCATGGGTGATACAAAGATATTTATTTAAAAACATCATGTTTTTCTAAAGAAATTATGCAATTATATTTAAAAATGTTGACTCATCCAATTCAGAGTATTTTACCAAGTATCCAGTTAATCCTGTAAGATTAAATACATGAAATATCCATCAATTCATACTGTACCTTACCTAATATAGATATAAATTTCCAAACTATCCTTTTCTGAATTACTGATAGATGCAGCTAAGACTCCATTCAATTATTAATCTACTTGGAAAGCTTCTCAGAAAGCCTGACTTTCTAGAAAAGTCAATTTCTAATATATCTTGGATGCAATTGTATTTAATACTTCTGGAGCAATTGGCATTAAAAATTCACCATTGTGATTTTACTAAAGAAACCATGTTACATATTTTTGCTTCAAATATGAATTTCTGGTCTTTTAAGTATTTAATGAAGATCTGAAAAACAATGATTAATAGGAACTCTCAGAGACAACACATCAACCCTAACCTCTATTGGTATATTTCATTTGGCCTAAAATTATTCACTTATTCTTAACATGAACAAACATATAAAGGTGATTTTTATAAGAATATCTTCACTTGGGGCTGGAGAGGTGGCTCAGGGGTTAAGCCTCTGCCTTGCAGGTGGAAGGTCCTGGGTTCGGATCCTAGACCCCACGTATAGACGCCGGCCAGAAGCAGGGGCGGCCTGCATTTCTGGCCCTGGTAGGAGAAGGTGGAGGCGTCCATTGTGGTTCCCAAATTCGTCCGTGGTTCTACACACACACACACACACAATTGAATAAAAATTAAAAAAATTAAAAAAAGAATATCTTCACTTATAAGAAATTAAAATATCTGATTTAACCATCATGAGTTCAGAATTCAATATATTTCCAAATGGAAGTGAGTTGACTTTTCTAAAGTTTTATATTTAGATTGAATGAGAAAGCAAATTTCATTTGTCTTCATACGAGAACTAGATTCTTTGTCTAAATTCTGTATTTTCTTTCTTTAGTAGTTAAAACACCTTGAAATTACCTTCTTCAGGATAGAAGAGTGATTTTTTTCCCCAACCTTTAACTGTCAGAATGATTAGAATTTTAATTGGTGCAGTAAAGTACAAAGAGATTTTGCAAAAAGGACTGAATCAATCTCTCTCTCTCTCTCTCTCTCTCTCTCTCTCTCTCTCTCTCTCTCTCTCAATTGGAGGAGAAATAAAAAGACAAGGTGAGCTGCCTCACAGTTGTTTTGTTGCATACATGTTTTGTACTGGCCTCAGATCATATATGTACACATTGCTGTTTTTTAACATCATGCCAGCATTAAGATAGCAAAGGAGCTATGGAGTTCCTAGTTACTGCTTACAGTAAAGTCAGGCTATTAAAGCACCCATACTCTGAACAGCTCTATTTCAATATTACTATGATTCTTTATAAGTAATCAACTGTATTTCAAAAGGCTGACACAAAAGACAGAATTAACCAAGAAGTCAAATGTATGCATGTTCTTCAGTTGGTAATAACCTCAAGGTTCAGAGCATGAGATACATTCTGTGTATTTGAAGCTGATGGTAAGAAATATGGCAAAAGTGTTACCTGTTAAATGTACTAATAATTGGCTGTAGGAATCAGAATATTCTTGGAAAAAAAGCAAAGTCAAAGTAATCTAAATTTAATTCTACAGTTTATTTATCTATCTGTCTACTATCTATCTATCTGTGTGTCTCTTGTCTATATTTGTCATCTACTGTAATAGTAAAATGCATATATAAATATGTGCACATAAAATACATTTATATATATCTTAATTCTGTTTCAGAAACATACTTAAAAAGTCCCATAATATCAAGCTCTTTTGTCTATGAGGTTTAATCTTGACTGTTAGTGCTGTGTGGCCTTTAAAAATTCTGTCTTATCTGTTAAAATGGAAAACCTTAAATATATGACAGGGAGATACTGCAGTCATCAGCTAATACATGGACTATGTTATTATAACAATAATAGATGCACACAAACAATTGACAATAGGTTACAAGTAATGCAATGATTGCTATATAAAACATTTGGTAAGAATGCAAACATCAAAATGGGCAAACATGAAAACTGAGAGCTTCAGAAATAAGCAAAACAACAAAAAACAGGGTTTATTTGAGGGTGGAGAATATCCCAAAAATGAAGATATCATGAAAACTGAGAGAAAATAAATCTGGTGTACTGAGTGGGATTGAGAAGAATGCATAGTGTGAACTGCATTTCAGAGAGCTTGGGACCATTGCGTAATGTTTCCAAGGCTAACCTTGATGAGAATTATCTTCGGTATCAGAAATATCTTATATCAGTGTATACCATGGAAGGAAGCCAGAACAAACAGTTAATAACCAAAGAAGAGCAAAATGGAGCTGTGAATGTTGGTAACAGATACTTGAAGAAGGGTGAAGATAGGATGTTAGACTAGAAAGCCAGAAAATGTCATGTGTGTATGTGTCATCTGCCCACTGCTGAATGATTACTGAGTCATACAAGGAGTTTATTCCAGCTTACACTTTTCCATATTCACAAATCAGCTGAGAGAGGGACATATTTTCATACTTGCCAGCATGCCTACATGCTATAGGATTGAGCCAACTTTCTCCATCATATCCATCTACCCAAGGAATGGTCCTACATTCTATGGGTTGGGTTTTTCCACATACACTAATCTCCTATTCATTTGGGGCTTACCTTAAGGGTCACTTCTCAGTGGGCAAATTGATATCTGTATCCAACACTCACAGCAGAATACTGAGGGATAGAGGTAGGAATAAGATATTAATGATAACTATATATATGAGGCTTAACAGATCTGGAAAAATTTGCTGTTGTTTCTAGAAAAAGAAGTTGCTCCAATTTTTGTTAACAGGAAAAGAATTTTAAAAGGAAAAACCAAAAATCTTTGAGTTCCTTGTGGCAGAAAGGATGAATTCCTTAATCATGTGATGAATATTGTTTCAGCAGAGCAGCTGCCAGACAAGATATAGGTTCCTCTTTGAAACTTAATGACTTCATCCCTATCATTTAAATCCCATTTATTGGATTCATTTTTAGTTAATTGGGAAGGACCACTCAAAGCACTGAGAGAATCCAACTTAATTTGTGATTTGTATAATATATAATATTTCATTACTTTTAAGATAAAGCCAAGCTATTAGTGTTCTTTTTACTAAACCTATAATTTAATATTTTACAATGGGTTCTTATATTGACAAAAGAATTAGCTTAGAATTGATATATTGAGGATGTTGCAAAATACCATGTATTTATTCTCCATCAGAAAACTGAGATAAAAATAGTTGCGTTGTACGCAAATATCAATTTATAACTGTTTGCTGCATGAGGAACAAGTGATTTATTTTCTATTTTACAGATAATTTGCATTTCCATGAAAATCTGGGCTAAAGAGTTTAAAACCAGACTTCAACAAATGGATCATTGTCCAAGCTCCAGTAAATGTGCTACTGGTGTTACAAATTGGTTTGTTGACCTTTTGTCTGGCAACATAGCACATGACATATTTGTAATTTATGGAGATCAACCCATAGAGAATTTTTAGTTTCATGTAATTATAGACCACTGCAAGATCTAAATAAAGGTGAGAGAAAGGTCTTCAGGAAAGTAATGGGACACTGTTGCTAAAACCCCAAAAGCAAAGTTCAATGCACTGATCCATGCAATGCATCTTTAAATACTGGTAAGAGGCCATTAATTACAGTTAAAGCCAGTCACCAGCTGTGTTTTAGGGCACCCACTTTAGTGTCCCATGAAACTGTAACTTTATGCTATAGAATGAAGGGGAAACTCCCAAGATCAAATCTTTCATTAGTTACAAGTGGTAATAGTGCTTGCCCTCACCCATCTCTTTTTCCCAAGTGCTATTTTTAACAGGTAGTTACCAGCCTCATCAGACTTCCTTTGTTTAACCATTAGGTTGACTCTACCGACTGAACACTGAGCACTCCCTCTGCATGCAGTAGGCTTTAGTCGAACACTCAGATCTCTCATAAAAGTGCTGCATTGGCCAAGCTACTCAAATTTTCTTTGCATGTATAAAGATTTTGAGATGCTTTGAACATCAAATGTAATAATATGCTTGAAGTGTTTTGAGTGGCCCCAGATACAGTATAAGCTTCCAGAAATTGCTAGCATGCCTATTATTATTATTTAACTGAGGAATAGACAGCAAATTAATAACCTGTCTCCTCTTTCCTGACTCCCATTGGATACAGTTTGCATTCACAGGCAGTTCATTCCCATGACTTCTAGGCAGGTCCCTCAACATCTCAGAAAATTTCTTTGAAATTCAGATTTTATACTTGGAGTGTAGCCTAAACAACCATGCTAGACCTTTTCTTCTAATTCCTAAGAAGTGCCAGTCCATCACATATGTTTCTCCTTACTTCTAGAAAACTCATCCTTTTATCTGCATGGCCTGCTCCTGTTCATACTTCATGTCTTAGGCTAGAAAATCATCTTCCTGAAATCATTCTCTGGTACCACCTACAGGTATTAGATATGTCCTGTCTGCTTCCAGCAACTGCTCCTTCCTTCTCCTTGGCATAGCACTCTTCACTGTAAGTACTTCTTGCCTATTCTGTGTGTATTTCCAGGTGTGTTTTCTTGATACAAGGGATCATGTCTATTTTTACTTTCTGTTTGCTGTTTTTTCTTTTTAACGACAGCGATTGTGGCAGTTAGTTTCAGGTGTCAACTTGACATTTGACAACTGAACCATTAGGCACACTCATGACAAATTATCTGGTTAAGTCAAGACTGTGGGAAATTATCATAATTGCATGATTGATAGTGGAATATACAGCTATGGTGAGAGGAACCATTCTCAAGCATGCAGATAAAATGGAGAGAGAACCGGTCAACTGGCAAGTTGCATGATTGATAGTGGAATATACAGCTATGGTGAGAGGAACCATTCTCAAGCATGCAGATAAAATGGAGAGAGAACTGGTCAACTGGCAAGTTAGAAAGCAACGTTTATCTACACCTGTTCTCTGCTCTTGCTGTGGATATGGTATTTAGGTAGTTTTAGAACAGCCATGCTAGAAGGTCTTTGAAGATCTTCGAATGTCATCCCTGCTGCTAGGATTACCCTGAAGGAACACACCTTACCCAGAAGGAACACACCCTATTAATCTGGAGGAAATGACTCTAATCCTTCACAGAGATAAGATCCCTAACTTTCCCCAACCCTCTGTCCATGTAAGGGTATGGAGATGAGTTCTTCATTGCTGATAAGGTCTGTCAAGCCAAGCCGTAGCCATAAGATTAACTGGGCTGGGCCCCAATATGAGCAGACCAATGAAATGTAGAGAACCAAAAGTTCCAATCAGATTTGCAGAAATTAGAGCTAACCAATGAGGAAAAGGACTCCTGGGCCTGCCTAAGCCTGTGAATAACTCTGACCCTGGCAGCCATCTTTGGTTTCCTTGTTCCTCATGAATTCCATATCTGGAGTCCATGAGTTTTTCTCCACTTTCTTGCTCCTGATGGAATTCATGTCCATATTCCATGCTTTCTCTCCTCTAATAAACTCTGCCTTAATCCTCTACACATGTTCTGGTTTCAATTTTTGACTCCCAAACACAAAAAACTGGACATATAAGACCCCAGAGAACCCTGACAGTATGATCAGTTCCCTCAGCTCTGGATGCTGATATAACTCTTCCGCTTTGATGAAATGTAGCCTAAATGTGATCACGAGTAAGTCTGTTGTTCCCTTAAATTGTTTGGGACTGGTATTTATTACAGCATGGAAATAAGAAACTGAAGCAGCAACGTTTCGCCAATCGGCATGGCCTATGAAGCAAGGATTCCTCATCTTTGTCAACAAGAGAGGAAAAGAAATTTGCCAATCAACAGGCAAGGAGATGGGTCTATACAAATGTGGCTTGCTTAACGAGACAATGGGTTTAAGGACAGGAGCGAAGCCGAGGAGCTGAGCCAGGTGAAATCTTAACCCAATTGCAATTGTTGGGAGAAAGTTAGTATCAAAAGTTGCCTGAAGTTCCCTGAACAGGTTTGCATGCCCTTTCCATACACCCGGTGATAAGGGTGTCACTGAAATATATCTTTTGATGTCCTAATAAATGAAATAGGAAACATTTAAAATAAACAATAGTGACTTTATTTACTTTTATTCCCAGTCGCATCTCATGCTGGTAGCTATAATCCTTGTTTCTTATGCAGTGAGTGGAATAAATAAATTCAGATGCCATCATTTCTTCAGAACATACCGGCTAGGAAAAAAATGTATACTGATGAGCCCAGGGAGAAATATGCAAATATAGTGCTGGTTTGCCTTTCTGAGACGATGGAAAATCTTTACAATGTTGAGTGCAGCAGGAAAAGAAATGTTGGGAGCTAGAATTTGTGCTCCTTATGTCGATATACAGCAAAAGTTTCAAACACTGGCTGCGTACTCCACTCGTAAGGAGAGACAAGAACCGCACCTGTGCTCAGAAGCAGTCTCCAGAGTTCACTGGGAACAGTCTGATGTGTGATCACCTGCTGTACTCTAAAGGTTTCCAGATGCTTAATGATGCTCAGCAAACCACACCCTGCAGAAATGGGAACCTATAACATTCATCTAGACATCTGCTCCAAAGGTAAAATTGACAAAGCTATTCCACCAGCAAGAAGCATTTAAAGATCTGAAAAGATTTTTTTTGAAGAATTTCTGAAGTATTCACAATGATTTTGTAAAAGGTGACAGAAAATAAAGTTTAAGAGCTCTAACGTTCAGTAATTAACAGATTTTCTCTTTCTGACATGTGACCATGCTCAAGATTAGATCCTTTTCAGAACAAACTGTAGTCTAGAGAGCCACTTGGAAATATAAAGCAATCCTGGAGGAAGCAAACAAGATTGTTTACAGATAAAAGAAGAAACATTTATGATAAGAATAGAAAATTACAGAGAATGGGGAGAGGATTCAGTGCCTGAAATACTTGCTATGTCAACATGAGTGCATTAGTTTAGATTCCCTACCTTAATAAATAAGTTACTTGTGGTGACACATACCTGTCACCCCAGTTCCAGATGGAGTGGGTGACGAAGACTGGAAAGTTTAGTTAAAATAGTGAATTCCAGGGTTGATGAGAATGATAGACGCTGTTTCAAAAAATTAGGTGAAGAGCAAAAGAGGCAGACATGTGATATCAACTCTAGCATCCCCCACTTAAATATGCATGTGCACACACAGGCAAGTACACCTACACAGGCGTGCACACTCCACCCAAGCACACGACATAAATAAATAAATGTTTTTTTAAAGAATAGAAAAATAGTGTTGAAATCTAGTTAATGTTTTTTATAATATGCTTGTTAATTCAAAAATGATTTAATCATGAACTTACACATTTTAAACAATACCATTTGACCTAGACTGAATTATATATAAGGAAAAAAACCTTTTACTTTAAAATAATTTAAGAGAATATATTCTAAATTAAAGATTAACATTAGATTACCCTAAAGGAAACCGACAAGAAAAACAGACTTTGTATTTTTCACAAGTGGGTAAGTAACTCACAAAATCCTGAAGAGTAACTTCCCATCCCCAAGGGAAACACTTCAGTCTCCTATCCATAAACAAAATGCAAAAAGACTAACTCAAACTGTTACTAAAACTTCCAGCCACATGGAGGTGGTTGGCTAAAACTTAAGCCCAGCACACTGCACAAATGGGTTTGGCTGTGTCGATAACCTATCTCCTGGGCCACCATCTTTGAAAAGTTACGGCCAGAGTGGGAAGTGTGCTACCCATTTTTCCAGCCTTGAAAAATAGTTCCTTCTAGGCTAATCTCTCTGTAAGACAGATCTGTTGGCTTCAGTTTTCCCGACTCTATGCCTCACGTGGGAGCACTTGCTGACAGAGCGCCTGGAGGGATGAACATAGTTTTCTAAAGCAAACACAACACAAGTGCTATTCACGGGCTACACACTCTGCAGCTGTAATAGGAAACGTGTAGCCTCAGCCCCTAATGGCATTCAAATCATGTACTAACAGTGCTCAAGTGTCAGGTGTTTTTGAGCTAGGGGAAGAGATATGCACGCGCTGATTTCCTACACTGAGCAGCTTTGGAACTCCTGCCGAGTGAAGGCCCACTGTGTTTCTGAATCTCCATTATGCCAGATGAATGCCACAGTTAGAAGCCAGAAAGGACATGTGATCCTGGTTTAGATTCCCCTCCCCTCCCCCTCCCTCAGCCATCTCTGAACATTTCACTGGTGCAGATTTTATGTGTATGCCAGGAACCAAAAACTCATGGAGCTTGTCTTGATGTTAAATTTCACATAAGACTGAGGACACCTATTTTTCTGTCTGGGTATAATTTAATACTGCTGCATACACTTTCATCTCATTGCAGGCCTGCGTTTGCAGAATGGCCTCTTGCAGTGCCCCAGATGGCTGCCTGTCAAACCCAAACATCAAGCTAACTATAAATAGTGTGGGTTCTCATGGAACAATGAGGTTCACATTATACATGCTGGGGGAATTAAGATGCCTTTCGTTTATTTAAAACTTTTTTTTCTCTAAATGTCACTTGGCCACAGGATGCAACATGCTTTAAAAAACACCAAAAGGCACATTTATTAAATGGTGTACTCACAGTATCAGCTAACACTAAGGAATAATTGTGAAGCTAAGATTTGAAGTTGGGTAATTACCATTACAAAATTACCTAAATATTTAGGCTTTAGTAAAATCTAAGACATTTTCTACTAAATGTTTTTCCATTCATTTTGGTGTATATCTCAAGGCTATTCAGCCCATTTGTCTCAAATTCATTTATATTATGCATATTAGGACAGTTTGCTGTAACCAAACTCTTAACATGCAAGATTTATGATGTCCCTTAGAGTCATTTATCCTAATTTCAAAAGGCACTTGGAACTCCATGTTAAAAAATAATTTCCTTCAGTGTTCAATTCTAGACATCTATTTTAAGGGGAAGTAAGCTAAAAAAATCATTTATCTGAACACAGGTTCAATTAAACACATGTGAAGAAATAAAGCATGTTACAAAATTTGAAAAACTGTTCTCGGGTATGTAGAAAATGAGCTATATGGCGTCTACCGTGTCAGTGCGTGCTTTTATTTGTTCAGATGGAAGGAAGAACACATTTTCCAGTAAATGAAGTTGGCTAGAAGTTTGTTTTTTTTTCCTTCTATAACCAATGTCTTTGTCTTGAAGTCCTTATCTACACGGCCTAAGGAAGTTGGATCCTGAGTTTCAGCCTAGAAATCCATCTGATGAAAACCCAAAGACTATTTGAAAATATAACTACCAGGGCCCATGTCTTGGAAACACTTTCAATCAAAAGGTATGAAAATGTGAAGCTGCAGAAGTAGTGTGCAATTTCATTTAACTTCCTTCAAGTAAGTAAAACCACATTCTCTACAGAGACAGTGAGGGCCTTAGTAAGGACTGGCATTTGATGTCATAGAGGTCAGAAAGAGGAGCATAAGGAGGACTCTGCCCTTTTCCATTCTTAGAGCAGGCCACTCATCCCCACTCCTCCTCAGGAAAGAGGCACCTCCCAGCTCAACCCTGAATTTGTATACATTACTGTGTGCCTTGCTTGCTTTTTTACTCATGAATTGCATGTTTAAACAATGGTTTTCCATTTCTATTACTACCGCTACCACTAAAATTCTGAAAATGTTCATTCAGTCAGCCCCATTCGTTGAGTATACAGTAAGAAAAGTCATAGTACACAGAATAGTTTACATGAGGGACTCCAGGGAATAAATCCAAATTAGGAGGTCCGGATGTTCTTGATTTTATTCTACACTTGAACACTCCTTTTGTATAAATTAGAGGATGTGTAGGAATACATCTATTAATTTTGTTTAAACAAATGACTTAGCAAGCTATCAACCTAGTCCTCTTCACATGCTCCATATATAGAGAGATACATAAACTGACTATAAAAGCTAAGCAACATCCTTAAACTCCCAAGAACTGAGTGGTAGATACAACACAATCTCATTCCGACATTTTGAATTCAGTTTTTCCTGCCTAGGTCATGGTGTCTCTTCATTGGTATAACAGACATTTCCCATGACACTGAGATTGCTCTCCTGGATATCCAGGCTTAAAACCAGAATTTTCTTCTGTCGGATTCCTAGATTGTTAACTGTATCTATCTTTATCCTGAAGGTAAGGTATGTATGAAACAAAATGTAAGTGAAAACTGTGTAGTGTGGCTCCACAAGAGGCCTTATTGCTTTTCCCCCTTCTCTCCATCCCTCAGTCCTGGAGAGACAAAGCTCAGTGTAGCTCTCTGGCTGTCTGAGGAAGGAGAAGTATGACCAAGGGATGGCATGTAAGGCATGTGATCGCAACTCAAAAACAACAGCCATTTAGTGACAAGGTCTGTTTGTATGATTTGGATGCTTTCTCTTCACAAATGCATTTTGAACCTTAGTGGAGAATTACTGGAGATATTTAGAATATGAAAGGATTAATGTAGTTATCAGGAGAGTGGGCTGCTTCTTGTGACTGGGATCTTTATGAAAGTGAGTTTAGTCTTATTTCCTTTCTTGTATGCATTCACTTATATACATTCACTTGAAATTCTGCCATGTTATCATGCAGCAAAATGATTCTCACCTGATAAAATCCCTCCATTTAGGTCTTCTCATCCTCCAAAACCATGACTTAAATGACCTCCTAGTTATGTGGTATTCAATAATGAAGCTGAAATTGGACTAAGATATGTGTGGAAGGTTCATGAACTTGGGTCTTTGGCAGTAGCTATCAGATTCCTGTAAAGATCAGGGATCTTAATGATCCTTTAGATGAATACCATTCCTCTTTCTCTCTTCCTTTGCTTGTGTGTGTGTGTGTGTGTGTGTGTGTGTGTTCAATCTTGGATGCCTTTAATCTTCCCACCTTTCTTTTTTTTCTTTTTCTTTTTTTTTTTTTTTTGGTATAGTGTCTTTCATTGATTTGATGCTTGCTGAGTAGGGTAGGCTGGATGACCACTATGCACTAGTGTGTTCTTATATCCACCTCCCAGTGTTGGGATTATAAATTAGATGGCACAATGCCTATCTTTGTAAATGGTGGATTTTAGGGATCAAACTCAAGCTTGCATGGTAAATACTTTACCAAGTGAACTATTTCTCCAGCCCTACCTTTTGTCATTTTTCTTTGTCATTTTTGCCTTCAAAGATAGTTCTTATATATATATACCTTGGGCTTTATATGGTTGCCTGACCACACTACAATTTTTGTTTCAGTCTCACACCTCATTTAACTGCTACCCTAGCTTTGGGGCTCAAGTATTACACAGAAATTTGAAATTTCTTTTTTGTGCATATGTGCTCTACTTTCCACTTTATTTCCCTTACCCATGTAATACTTCATTCTAATGACTAACATTATTAACTCACAGTGCTTCTAAAATATAACAAACATAGGCCAATGAAATAGCCCAGTGGGTAAGATATCTGCTTGTAAACCTGAATATCTGAGTTCTATCCCTGGTGAAAGGAAAGTTATCCTCTGACGTACAACTATGCAGTATGTAATGCTTGTGGTCTCTCTCTCTCTCTCTCTCTCTCATAGATAAAAATTATTTTAATAGATGGTGTGGACATAGGTGAGAAGAGAGAACTCCCCCAGGAGACAATCTCTTTCTCGTCCCTGCCTACCTCATCTTTCTATTCTGGAATCACACTGTGTATGATGTCTTCATGACAGAGGCTCATTCATAGAGGTTCCTTTAAAAACAAACTATGATAGTGAGTGTTAAATGTCAACTTGCCAGAATCTAGAATTGCCTGGAACATTGGCCTTTTGGGCATGCTATTTGGAGGATTTTCTTGATTACGCTAATTGAAACAGGAAGATTTGCCCCTGTGGGCAGCAACATTCCCTGGCTGGTATCCTGGATTTTATAAATGAAGAAAGGATGTGATGTGACCAGTTGCTGTAAGCTCCCCTTCCTTGGATTTCTCACAATGAGAGATGGACCAGATAACAAGAAAAGTGACTAAAACACCATCACATGATGATCTTCTCCAGGACTCATGGTTATCTATCAAACAAGCACAACAGCTTCCTAACTAATTCTTCTCTCTTTTCATTGATCACTCTTCACTACACTCATCTAACCTGTATTTCAGACAAATACAAATATCACTCCTTTTGTCACTTAATTTAGCTAGAAGAAACAGTTCTATGTTGGGTTTACTTCAGCCTCCTCTGCAAACCTGACAAGGACACAAGAATCCATAGCCAATTACACATACTTAATACTTAGGTGGGAAGTTCATATAGGACCAATCAATCTTTCTGTGGTGGTGATGGTTGGGAAGGGTTGGATGGCAAGATTCCTGGGTCAAAAGTAAAAGTAAGATGTAAAGTGAAGCATTGAGTTTCATATTGAGCCAATAGGTAGTTCAGTGAACAATTTTCTGTGCTGTTCAGGAATTTGTCTCTACATATCTAGCTCTCTTTAGTCGCATAAAGTTTTCAATGAGTCCCATAACTTCCATTAAGAAAACTTTCTTTTCTGCTTATATAAAATCAGAGTGGCAGCTATACGTTTGTTGCTGCAAGAAAATGCTCTAAATCAAGTTAAGGGAGAAAGGGTTTATTATTTGACTAATATCCCAAAACTCTTAATGTTGCTGTGAAATGACACTCAGACCAAAGCAACTTAAGAGGAGAAAAGTAGATTGATTTGGCTTACAATTCCAAATGGGAGATATAGTCCATTATGGTGGAAAAGTATGGCAGGTAGCAAAAACTGGAGGTAGGCTCACATCAATGCAGAAAACATAATGGAGTCTGAGAGAACTAACAGCAAACTATAAGAGCAGACTACTAGCAGAAGCAGAGTAGCCCTAACCAACCTCATGGCCCACCCCTGTGATATGCCTTCCTTCAGAAAGACTCCACCTCCTAAAGTCACCACAGCCTTCCCAATCATCAATGAAGGATTCAAACACACAAGTTTGTGGGAAACAAATTACCTTAAAACCATGACACTCCACCTCTTGGGCCCAACAAGCTCATGGTCACCTCATGATATAAACTATACTCAATCCGACTTTTAAAGTTCCCTTAGACTGCATCAGTCCTGACATATTCTAAAAGTCCAAAGTTAGAAGCCTCATTACACACTTCTAACATACAATGGCACAGAATAAACATTCCCATTTCAAAGGGAAGGAATGAAGCCATATCCACAAAAAGTTGATTCATAACAAGGCTGGAAACGAGCAAGACAAACTCCAAGTCCTGTGGTTCCAAGTTTAGCATTTGAGTCTCCTGGCGAAATCATCTCAGTTCCCAAAGGTTTCTTTTCCATCTATGCAGTGCAGCTGCCTTCAGAAGATATCACTCCTTTTGGCTGGTCCTACTATGGTGTGTAACTCTCCTTGGCAAATATTTTGTATTGGCTCTGGCATCTCTAGCATCCTCATATCTCAACAGTAATCCAAACTTCAACTCCATAACATTTAATGCCTTTCCCAGGCCTCTTACCAGAATTTCCAATCCTGTCATACACTTCCTAGCATTAGCAACTGTCTGAAACCTTGGAGAAGGGATCCACATCTACTCACTCTTACATCTTTAATATCTTGAAAGCCAATATGATGTGGAAGACATTGCCAGGTTTTGCTATAACCTTGGTCTCCTTGTCTCACAGCTGGTTCAACATCTCTGTGCTGATTCTAGGGAGAATCTCTCTTCCTCCTTTGCTTTAGAGGAAGAATAGCAATTCCCTGGGAGCTCTGATCTTCAGCTTTTTTGCTTTCAAAAGAATTTACATTCTTATGGAAGGGAGCCTTCTCTAAGGATCTTTCCCTCAGAGCATGACCTCTTCTATTGTCGAAAAGAGTATCTGGCTTTTGTCTAATGATGCTAAACTCTTTAACAATAGCTGCCATTTTACTGTCTACATTCTTCTAGTTCAGCTCTTCAAGTTTGCCATCCCATTTTTTCTCATCAAACATTACATTTTTTTATTTCTTTCTGCCTGATTTCGTGCTCTTTCTCATCATGACTCTGAATAAAAGCACTAAAAAGTAGCCATGCCACACTGACAAGATTACATCATCTTTCTCCACCAAACACTTGAATTTAACTTTAGGCAAACTTCCAGGATGAAGACAAAACTTCACCACTTTCTGCTGAGACATCATTCCAGTTACCCTAGTCCTATTCCTAAAACAGACTCTGTTCCCCTCTGGACCTTCATAAGCTGAATCCTCACTCTCTACATTTCTCTCGATATTACTCTTCGAAGCTGTCACTCAAATGATTCTTTAAGACTCATCTCCAAGATACAATGGCTTTCCTAGCCCCAAATTCCAAAGTTCTCTAAATTTCTAGCAACAAACAGTCTCAAAGGCATACCAGCCAAATCACAACAATAGCCATACTTATTGGTACCAAGTTCTATCAGTTTTATAGTAACACTTTATTTTCTGATATCAGATACTCTTTGTCTCATAGCAACACCCCACTCCAAAAACCAGTTTCTCTTAGTTATTCTCTCTGCTGCTATGAGACAACACTCAGACTGCAACAACTTAGGAAGAGAAAAGGGATTTATTTGGCTTACAGTTCTAGAGGGAAGACAGTCTATAATGGTGGAAATGGTGTGACAGGTGGCAGAAGTTGGAAGAGGTTCGCGTCAAAGCAGATATCATAATGGAGGCCAAGAGGGGAAACGGCAGAGTGCTAGAACAGACTGCTATCAGGGTGGGACAATCCAACTTCAAGGTCTGTCCCCTGTGACATCCCTTTCTCCAACAAGGATCCACCTCTTAAGTCATGATCATCCCAAATATTAAACTCAGCTAAGGATGAAAACATATGAGTCAATTGTGGGTGGGGAGAGCTCAGAATCAATTCTAACTTGCAATCCCAGAAAGCACAGTACCTATAATGAAAGGACACACGTATCAGTAGGTCAGTTCATGTAATAGCAGCCATTAGGAATCAGAGAAAGAAAAAGAGAGTGGAGGGTGAAATGTAGTCAGTATATCTATCCCAAATATCTTGTTTCTTCCAGCAAAGTTCCACCTTCTAAAGATCTCATTATCTTCCCAAACAATGCTACTAATGGAAGACCAGATATTCAACCATATAAATATGGATTCAGTCCACATTCAAATCATGACAGCTATAGCTTATTGCCTACCGGTAAGAGTTCTGAACAATAAAAGATCTCAGGAATATAACTTTGAAACTAATGTCAAATAATATGAGGATACTATTTAACTTGTCTTTTTTTGTAATCTACCAGGTATTCACGGTGGCTGCCGAACTCTGGTTGTACAATTCTAACATATGAATGATTTATTTTGATTTCAGCATCCATTTTAGTAAGAGAAGCAAAATAAAAGAGTCATGACTGAATATTCTTTTGCATTCAAAATAGACCTTTAAATCGCTTCAGGTATATTGTAACACTACAAAGTCTTCAAGTAATACTTTTTGTTATATTTTGCAGCATGTGTTGGTCTCCTTGAAGAAACAATTGTATGTGTGTGTGTGTGTAGGGGGGAATTGCTGTGTATTCTAGGTCCCAGTGGAAAGTTTTGAGGCAACACTACATAGCATCTGATGACTGCATGTCTTATTCTTTCTCTGTTTAAATTGGTTATAAAGAGTTGTAAAAAGCACCAAAGAAATATCAACCTGCCCTATATTAAATCTCAATAGAGTAAAATTTTTTAGTTTAGGGGTTCACATATTAATGATACATAATCTCCAATATTTAAAATATATAACATTAAATTCTGTCCAGAGATATACTCTTTAGGTAATTGCTGCCAATTTGGGGCATGCTCAGTCAAGCACTTAGTATATAACCTCTTGATTTTCACAGCAGTCCTGAAAATGGCAATTACTATTTTACCAGTTAAAAAAAGCAGAACTTACTTGAGGTTACATTATTATAATGTAATTGAGCTAGGATTGGAAAGTGAATATCTTTTAATCCATTCTCTTGTACATGTGCCCTTTCTAGATTAATGGAGGTAAAGCTGGCCTTCTTGTCATTAAAGCTCTTCCTTTAATAGACATAGATATGATGTGGAGACAGCAAAAAACATGTCTGTCTTCTACAGCGGCACCATAAACACAAGAGAAAGAATAATGGCTTGCTAGAAAATGATTTCTGTTTTTATCATTTTGGTGTTCAAATTAATTATGAATGCTTACAACTGCTATTCCTATTTAGTTGTTTTTCAAGGACTGAGTATAGTCCTTAATCATAAGTTGCTGATAAGAACATAATTGAGAAATATAACAGAGTATATAACACATATATCTATCACTTTGTAGTTATTAGACTAAACAAATTGTAAAGTAGTAAATATTAGAATCACACACAAAGTACAATTAATTATTGCATAAATGTAGCGGAAGAAGTTCTGGTACTTGAAACAACTGAAAAGTTTATTTAATAACATGGGCAAATTTTAGGATTGGAAAGAAGTAACTTGTATTAATTTATAGACTGAGATGAATTCATCTATATCAGGACTTCATTTAGCTATAAAAGGATTTGGAAAAACTGGAGTGAACCAGGTATGGTGGTGCATGTCTATGATTTCAGCATTCGTAAGCAAGCAGGAGACTTGTTGTAAGTTCAAGGAATATATAGTGTGTTCCAAACCAGCCTGGTTTATAAGTGCAACCTTGCCTCAAAAACAAAGCATCTGAGCCAATAAGTTGGCTCAGTGGATGAAAGTGTTTGCTGTACAAGCTTAGAGATCTGAGTTTGATCCCTAGAACCCATGTAAAAACAAACAAAAACATCTGTAATCCACTAAAAAAACTATAATATTCAGAAGAAACCAGAGAACATTCAAATTTTTCAAAACAATAAAACTTTTCAGAGGAAGAGAAGTCTGCTGTCCAAGGAGACATAAGGAAAGAGACAGCTTAATAAATGACTTCAAATGCACAAACACTTTAACATTTTTAATTCTCTCTCTTTCTCTCTCTGTGTTTGTGTGTGTGTACATGTGTGCATATGTGTGTGTGCATGTACATACATGTGGTACTCATGTGGAGATCACTTTTGTACCTTTCCAGAGATGATTCTTTCCCTCTACCTTTATGTGCATTCTAGGTATCAAACTCAGATGATGAGGATTCAGGCCTCCCCTTTTACCCACTGAGTCATCTCAACAGAATCTTACTCTCTCACAACAAAAGGAGTTGAATGTATCATGGAGTCACCTGGTATGCATCATTCATCTTGAGGCAACAGGCATATCTGCACTTTGCTTCTGGCCTTCTTTGTCACTGCTGCTCCAGCCTCCAGGCAGCTATCTTTCCAAGCCACCTGCTACTTTAGATAATCCAGTTATCCCCTTGTGCATTCTAGGAGGTCTTAGCCTATGGTTAAGATCCTCTTTTGGAACTGAGCTTCAATGTTGCTTCTCAGATGTTTCTCTGTTGGTACATGTTGACAGTGGTCCCTCCATTTCCACTGATGTTACTTCTACTGATATGCGTTCACCTGTAACTGCCTTTCTTCCTCTGCCCTGTGGAGTTCCTACCAGATTCTGACAGCACCCTCAGCATCACACTATCTTGTACCTCCACTCAATTCACACTACAAATGGCCTATGCACTTTGTAGACTTAATCCATAATTTCAAAGCTTACCCTTTTCAGTCCTCTCAACTTGTCAACATGCTATATTACTCATAGTCTTCAAAGTGATGCATGAAGTGCTGTCCTCTAAGATAGGGTAAAACTTTTTAAATCATGTGATCAATGTGACTTTGCCATCTTGGAACATAAAGTGCTTTTCTTTTTTATTTGGGAAAGAATACACATTTGGAAACATTAAATAAAATGCATTAACTTTGAGTATATTACTCAGTATATGTTAAACATGTATGCTGGAACTCAAGTTGTATGTTAATTCCTGCTAGAACTATGAAGTCTTCATACCTTTGCAGGTCAGTACCCCGGATCCAATCTTTTCTATTCCCAATTCTTAGAAATTATATAAATGGAATCAAATATGATGTACACATAAGGAGCCATTCATTTTATCTCCATCCATACAAAGCTGTTTATAATCATCAGATCCAACATTATATTTCTCTCCTTAGAGTCCCTATTCTATAGCTGAGAGTTTTCAGATTGTTTCTTGTACTTTTTTTTGGAAAATCTATTTTATTTTATTTTATTTACTCTGTGTGTGTGTGTGTGTGTGTGTGTGTGTGTGTGTGTGTGTCTGTGTGTGTGTTTCAGAGGGCACTGTGTGTCCCTGTGGCAGACCAAGGGTGACTTCAGGAATCATCCTGGATTGCTTCTACCTCCTTCTTTGATCTGAGATTTCCCAGACTCCTCCCACCAGGGCAGGAAGTACAGGCCTCTGCCGTTTTTTTGCCTGGCGTTTTTACATAGGACCTGGTATCCAAATTTATCACCGTCTACTTGTGAGGCAGAGTCTTAAACCCTGAGCCATCTCCCCAGCCCTGTTTCTTGTCCTTTTAAGACCTAATTAGAACAGGAATAACAGCCAATAGCATAAAAATTAGGGCAACAGACCGATATCAAAGCTTATTGCATTGAACTACAATGCAGCCATCCTGGCTGTAAACAGCTCCTAATAATATTAGAGCATGGGCTTTGGTGCTTAATTCCCGGGCTCACATTGCCTTTCTTCCTGTTCCAAGCTGTGCGGCATCTTTCCCTTTCTGTTTGCGTCTCCAGTGCTTCTCATTACCATTTTTTTTCACAAGCTCTGTCCCTGGAAACCAACCTTCAAGCTAGATTCATGTTCTGAGTTTTTATTGGGTGAGCTACGAGGGAGCCTATTGGCAATGGCAGAGGATGGGAAGAGAGGATACCAGGACTCCTAATCTCCTCCTGCCGCCCATCAAGGCTGTCACCTCTCAGTTCAAGTCCCTCTCAAAACAACCGTGGGCTCCACTTTGTTGGTCTCCTGCTCTTTCAGCCTAGGCTATAGCGCCGTCCTTCCTCAGCCCCTTCCCACCTCTATAAATAGTGTTTGGAAAGAGAGAAGGAAAGTAGGAAGTAAAGAGACTGAAAATTATCCTACGTTGAGTATGAAAACTGTATCTAGCTTCTTCATTCAAAAAAAGTCGTTTCTTTAAGTTTTTGTTCCTCCGGTTCTATGATTGAATTTATGGTCCCCCACATTCTAAGAAGTAGCTTACAACTGAATTACATTCCTAACTCTTTTCCTAATACTTTTTTTTGTGAGAGACTGGCTTGAATTTTTTTTTATTAAAAATTTAATTATACATTTTAAATTTTTTACCAGTTCCCTCCCTCCCCCCTCCTCCCCCCGAACCCCCTCCTCCCCCTCCCCTTCCCCCAGTGCCTCCCCCCCAATTCCCAGAGAGTCCTTTATTGTGTACGCCCAACTCTCCATTGGGTCCTCCTCTCCAATGATATATAAGGACCCAGTGGCATTTCCATAAGCCCTTTCTCTTGTTCCCCTTAAGCATAAGATCACTACTATGGCTGTCAATCCCTTGCCTCCAGTGGTCTCGGTGCCCTTAACAGATGCTAGACTTTATGAGGGCAACAGTGCGCTGGACATTGCGCAGGGCATGCAAAGTCCCATTATGATTGCTTTGGCCCCAACTATTGTTGAGAATCTTGCAAATCGTTGCTCCTCCCATCCTTTTGCTCTTACAATCTTACCGCCCCCTCTTCCGCAAATGTCCCTGAGCTCCAGGATGGGGAGAGATTAGGCTGGCCTAGTTCTATGTGATTGATATAGAGTCTCTGAAGTTCTGGATTGTGGTTTGTTGATTTTCTTTTGCAGTTTTGCTGCTCCTGCAATTCCCTTCACTCCATTCTGCTGGGCACTGTATGTCACCCCCTGGCCAGAGACAAAAAGCTGTTAAACTGGAGTCTTGTTGTAATAGCACATTCAAGGGTAGATGTAATAAGAGTAGGAAACCTCACTGAGGGAGGGGTCCATCACCCATTTGCAAAATGATTACTTTTTATCTGCTAGACTATATGCCCTCCCCTTCTGGTGAGATCAGGAAAGAACGTCTGTGAACTTAACCAGGTTTCTCATTACTTACTTGCAGACCTTGATGGAGGCCTATTTTCTCTACTGTAACATGGTCCCCTCTTGAATTTTTGATCCTCCTGTTTCAGCTTCTTAAAATACTATGATACTAGGCCTGCATCATCAAGCCCAGCAGAAATTTTTCTTAGGGGCTGGGAAGATGGCTTGGTGGTGTTGTAGTTTGCCTTCATGTTGCTGATAAATTCATGACCAAACAATCGAGGAGAATAAGGAAGTTTTATTCTTTTTTTGCAATTCTCCGTTACAGTCCCATTTGGCAGGAGAGTCTGTGCCATTATCAGGAGCCAAGGGAACCGGCCATGTCATATCCACAGGTATTGAGGTATTGCTGAGAGCGAGGTAAGCCTGCTTACCTGACAGTAAGTCTGCTAAATTATGTCAGAGAATGCCAACCTATTGAATCAACCCTCTCCATCTTATCCACCTGCCCAGGAAATGGCCCCGCCCACCATGGGCTGGATCTTCCCTCATCAATTAAACAATCGCCTACAGACTTTCTTAGAGCTTAACAACCAATTGTGTCAAGCTCAGCCTTCAGGAGTCAAGCTGACAACTATAACTAACTAATTAAAATGATTGCCATGAAGATGTGAGTTTGAGCTCCCAGTGCCCACATGAAAGCCTGGCATGGCAGCACAGGTCTGGAATCCCAGGAGGCCAAGACAAGATTCTCCAGGCCAGCTAGCCTGTCACATATTGTGCCACACAAAAAGGAAATTCTACCTCCAAACAAGGTGGTGAGGATCAATGCCTGAGATTATTCTCTGACCACTATACACCATGCTCCCTCTTCATACACATAGATCACACACACACACGCATGCACACACACGCACACACACACACACACACACACACACACACACACACACATTTGTAAAGTCATTTTCTAGTTGTGTCTCTATATGCATCATAAACTGCATAAACTGAGGACCAACTGTATCGGGCAGAAAATGGGCAGCGGGCTACTAACTTCAGGGAGTCGAGTGAGCGCCCATTGTCACCTTCCATCCTCAGCTTCCTGACACCTGCTGTAGTAGCCCATCTGGAGGAGCTGATTCCAGTCCCCACAGGCAGAACTTTCTTTACTAGTCTGAAACGTCTCTTGATACAGTGGCAGGGGAAGACTAGCCCCGCCCCCATGCCTCCTCTCAGGTGGGCTACCCATGGCCAATTTAGACTGTTATCTTCCCTCTCCCACATGGCAAGTTCCTCCAGACATACCCAGCACTGCAATTTGCCTGACCCAAGGGTGGCTTCACAGTCGGCTGGGTCATCATCAGTGTCATGGTGAGCTACTTGCACTGGACCAGACCACCAGTCGAGCCCCCTATTAGTTTGCTAAAGGTGTCAAAAGCTGGTTGTCACAAATGGGGGAATGAGGAGGGCACCTAGTGACAGCAGTCTGGTTTTCTTCTCAGACTTCTCTCTTTGGCTTGCTGACAGCCATTTTCTCCTTGGGTTTTTACACGTATTTTCTTTGTACCATTCTGTATCCATAGGTCTTCTTCAATGTTTACCCATTGTATTAGAGACCATTTAAATGCTCTGATGTTATTCTACTCTCAAGTATGAAGAAAACTTTTGTCTCTGAAGGTAGTCATATAATGAAGCATTGGAGCATAGAACTTCAACGAATGAATTTTTGGAGGTTATAACTTAGCCCAAAATGGACTGTTTGTAGGTATGGTAATTTCTGAGATAAAGTGGGATCTGTCAGATAACCTCACTTGGAAAGACTGGAGTGTGTGTGTGTGTGTGTAAAGAATATTAAAAAATGAATGAGAGAACATGGCTTCCTTTTGAACTGGTAACACCGGAACAACCAGATTTCCAATTTTCTGTTAACTTTCCAGGAGTCTGGGAATGTATCTGGAGACTCCAGGAAAATTTACATTGACACGAGCAAAGGGAGTTTTTAGGTCATCTTTCCTGGTGCCAAAAAAATCTTCCAAGGCTGTCAGGACTTGTTTCTGTGGACACAGTATAGACAGTGGTAGACAAGATTAACATCTCTTGAAAGATAACATTCCTTTCTCCCAACTGAAAATAGATATTTCTGCATCAGAATTCTCACTCGCCAATTACAAATCTGAATTAACACTAAAACTGGCTGCAAATTGTGGCATCAGCATCTAAGTAGACACTTTCAATGGCAATAAAAATCCATTCTTCTAGACAAACTGATGGTGTGTCAGAAAGCAGGAAACTGGTCCGGGTGGCCTCTGGACTGTGCTTGTTTGCCCTATGAAGTCAGGAGATCCCATGCTATCAGCCTGGGGACTGTGAGGTAAGTCCAGCTATAATCCCCAGGATGACTCAGTGAGAGCAGGTGAGGTCATACTAATCAGCCTGTAGCAAAGATGCTTATGTTACGATTGAGATGCCGGTGACTGTGCTGTGCAAACCATCACAGTGTAATCATTCTTCCTGGCACCTATGCCCAAGGCACTTGTCCGCCCTCCACCTGAAGAACAGAGGTTGTGCGGGACAGTGGCTTTGCAGATGAAATTCATGGGCGTGAAATCTCTGTAAGTCTATTGCTTCCACTTATCGAAATAGACTCATTCTAAACATACTAAAGGGGAAAATTCCACAGCCTCCTGAAATAGAATTAGAAAATAAGAAATAGCTTTTGTAGCTACACGAGGGCTCCATTATAATAGCTAAAAGGAAAAGAAATGAATTTTCTTGTGATCTCTTCCCTGTGGTCCTCTGTGACTTACGAATCTGAGCCTGAGAGTTTAAAAATATTGCATATTAAGTTTTGCTGATCATTAGGAACAAAGTAATGAAAACAAAATACTGTGTTTTATATCTATAATTTCCTTTCATGGACTACTGTCTGATCATTTGAGGGAGAAAGGGCAAAATAGTCCCATAATGAAACTATTTATTACAACATTCTATTTCCATAACATCCTCGTTCTCATAGCCTTTCTATAAATGAGAGCTAAATAAAGTGCTATTTAAAATATATACTTTGCTTTAATACATAAACAGAAAAAAAAAACATTCAATTCAATGAAGTAGGATGGGGCATTAACCTTTAGAAAGCAAGGGTTCCTGACTAAGGATTGATGGAGTGATTCTGTGTTTTATCAAATCACTTAAACTAAAGTGGAGTGTAAGTTAATTGGCTATTTCAAAGCAGTACAAAGACAGCTTCATGGTTTAAAAAGCATCCGTTCCCATTATCATCAAGGCAGTAAGTGTGAAGCTATTTCCACATTGCCCCTGCATGTTTTTACAGTACAGAGTGGAATGCACTGTGCTATATCAAGATGGATGGAGGATTTTTGCATTGTTTCTTTTTGAAAAATGTACGAATTAGGGTAAATATTTTTCATTGCATTCCTAATGAATCTTAGCCATGAAATTACACTGCTCTCCTTGAGCCATGGTAAGATACCACTGAAGAAAGAAAAGCTACAATTTGGTCAAAGAAAAAAATAAGAAGGAAAAATATGATACTTTAACATACGTAAGAAATCCAACAGACTCATTTCAAAATAAAGCTAGGCAAGAAGGTGGAAATGGGGGATGGGACGAGATCCTACAGAAGATAGTAACCAGCATTGGAGACCTGATGCTGTAGCAGAGGCTGATTAAAAAGAAGCATAAAGATGTAAGAGTGGACAGTCCTGGATTGAGGGAAATACATAGAAATGCCTGGAGGTTTACTCTCTCAGGTATGTTTCAGGAAGTACACGTCACCCTGACTGGCTGGAGCAGCAGAGGGAAGAACAGGAGAGTGATGTCATCTCCCAAGTCAGTCCTGAGGGACTTTGCACAACCGTAGATGACGCTGCACAGTTTTCAAAGAAGTCAGATATTCTGAGTTTGTCAAACATAGAGAGTTAAAAATAAATTTAATAAATTTTGCAATTTTCTTAAATTAAAAGGAAAACAAGCACATTTTTCCATGTTTAAAAGAAAATTTTGTTTTGTTTTTACGTCAAATGCCTATTTGTGTTCATAGTAAATTTTTAAATTTTATTTTACTTTACTGTCTTTTTACTTTGTTTTATTTTTTGATGCTTCTACACGTGAATATATCCACATATATTTGTGCCAAATATTCTTTGACAATTTTGTGCATGTGTTGTGATTGCACTTTGGTGTCAACTTGACAGTTGCAGACTGTTTGGGGCACAGCTGTGGAAGGTTAATGGTTGGAATGTCCCCTGAACAAGTCTGCAGGTACTTGATTGATTGCTGTGGAAAACCCAGCCCATAGTGGATGGTGCTTTTCAGTGGTGGACCAGCTAATAGGAGGCGCAAGGAGGAGGGACTTGTTCTTCCCTTATCTTGTGTGGACTTTCTGTGGAGTGCGCTCTGAGAGCGTCGTTCGCTTTTAGAGCATGGTGGCCTTCTTTGTTGCTGCTGCTGCAGTTTCCATCCTTGGCTGACTTGGAGCTTCACCTTGTCCACCACATTTGTTGCTGGTCCCGCTGCCTTTGGAGCCTGGCCTCTAGGCTTTGATGCTGTTCGCTGTCATCGCTGACATTGGAGCCCAGCTGTTCTTCACCAATGTCAGAACCCAGCGTTTTCCACCCTCCAGAGAAGCAAGGGCTTGAAATCTTCTTGGGATATTTTGGCTTTGTGGAACATTCCAGTCAAGAGAGAGGTGGCTGCAGGTGACTACTTTGAAGGACACTATTTTTTATTGTGAATTATTTTAGTAAACTTATTTATGTATATTGTACTCTATAGATTCTATTTCTTCAGAGAACCCTGACTAATACAATATAGCATATAACACAATTTATTCTGATCACTTTCCTCTCCTTCTTATCTGCCTACCACCCCGTAGAGCCAGCCCCCTTCTCCCTACCCAGATACATCTCTTTTTACTTTACACTGTGTCTGAGTTTGGTAGAGACATCTGTGTGATCATTGCATTGGGACAATCCATTGGAGTCTGGCAGGATCACCAGTGGGCATGCAACTGAAGACGACTCTCCTCCCCAAACCTATCAATAGCCAGCAGTCCTGCAGGGAGGCGCCGGGCCCTCTGAACTACTTCCCCATCTGTACGTGGTGCTCACAGACTGATTCTTGAGTGAAGGCCTATGCTGCTGCTGTGAGTTTGTGACTGTAATTGTGACTTTCCAAGAAGATTTTTTTAATTAATTAATTTATTTGTTTATTTTGGGGGGGTGCTTTTCCATATCTTTCAGCTCCTATATGCTTCTCAATGTTCCCTGAGCCTTTGAGAGGACAGCATCAATATCTTGTTTAGGGCTGAGCCCTCAACTGACAAGAATGCTTAACACCGTGAATAGCCGTGAGTCTCTCTTATTCATTATCATTCACGGGGAAGAGAGCTGTAAGAAGTTGCTGCTTCTGGTCTTGACTCCACACTATAAAACAGCAGTACTAGATTATACTACAATAACACAACCTACTAAATATCAGTAGCTCGCATAACCAAAGTTTAGATTTCTTGTTCACAGTTCTTGTTCGCCATAGGTTACTAGATACTCTGAAAATCTTTAGTGTTTTCTATACCCCATATCCACATGTTACATAGGGAAAGAAGCAAAGCTGTGCTACAGCTCTTAAAACTTCTGCCCCAAATAGGATATATTTTCCTTCTATTCTTACTTCATGGACCCAAATAAATCATGTTGCTAAGTCTGTATCTGTAGGCATGGAGAAGGAAATAAAGAACAATTAAGATAATACTGTAAACTATGACAAAAGCCGCACAACAAGTTAACTTTTGGGGATCTTTAATGTAGTGATTAGCAGCTTTCAGATTTTCATATCTATTGAGCTTAGAAGAATGAATCCCTTTAATCCTCCAAATTATTTGCTTGTACAAAGTATAGCAAAATACTCATTCTTTTATTGGATCAGCTGTAATTAATTTCATTGCATATGCAAAAAAGATGCAAATAACATTATATCCTAAGCAAAACTGATTATTGCAGATGAAAAGACTTATAAAGCAAATTCAAACACATGAGCTTTGTCTTGTTTTCTTAGTGTTTCAATTTGCCTGCATGCTACACATAATTTCATGACCAAAGAATTTAGGGAAACAAGGAGATTTTATTCTTTCTTTTGATTCTGATCACAGTTCTTACTTAGTTCAGCTTGGCAGGAGAGCTTATGCCAACACAAAGAGCTGAGGGAACTGTCCATGCCATATCCAGAAGTTTGCTGAGAAGTGGGTAAACGTCATCAGTAGCTCCTCAGAAAGCCAATTTAAAATATGTCTAGGGAATGGTACTACTCACTATGGGCTGGGTCTTCCTATATCAGTTAGACAGTCTACTTACAGTCCTGTTCAAAGGCTTGGCTTTACTTGACTTGACTTAGCTACTAATTCTTCATTAATGTGCCCAAAGTGCAACCTTCAGCTGTCAAGTTGACATCTATTATCTATCATGCTTAGTTAAATAAAGTTCGAGAAATACAACTGGAGATTCCATAGACCGGACTCACTATACCATGTACACGTCCTTATGAAACTCTCTTTTTCTTGAGCTACTGTTGTGGTTAAAGCTCCAGTTTCTGGGCTGAAACCAGGAGTAGGATGGAAGAAAGAATAGCTAGGGAATACCTAGCAACAGCGACTACCTACACTACTTACAGAGACTCTAACTGAAAAAGCCAAATTTGTTTCCAGCAGTAGACATATTATTCATCCAGATATGTGTCAGGATAGATTCTGAACATCCTCTATGGGGTCATTTTAAGTATTTGGTAACAGGCTTGTGACCAAATACAAGCCTGTGACACTGTTTTGAAGGCAAAAGATTCTTCAATAGGTGGGGCTTGGCAGGAAGATGGTTAAAGTTGGGGCTTGGATAGTTATTCCCCCTTCTTATTCCATCTTCTCGTGGCCTCTGGCCCATCTATCATATGAAGACCCTCTGCCACATGTTCCTGCAATCATGATGACTGCTACACCTTCTACACCTAGATATTTTGAAATATTTCCAAAACCATCAGTCGAGATAATCTCTTCCTCTTTTATGTTTTTCAGTATTTTGACCACAGTAAAAGAAATGAAGAGAATCTCTATGCACATATTACATAGTAAATGAAAATAGGGTCATGGTATGTTTGAGCCTGAAGAAAAGTTTCGGTAAAATAATAGCAAATAGCTCAAAATGAAGAATATCCTTCTTTCATGTACAGAATTTCTATGAAATTGAAATAGCATGTTAGACATTATATTTCAAAGATTCACAAGAACATGTAGTGACTCAGATTTTTTGTATGTCACTCTGAAGTCAGGGTACCAATGCTTTTCTGGGCTTCAAGTAAATTCAACTAAGGGCAAAAAACTGATCTCAACCCCATCTCCATCTCATCAAAGTAAATCTCATTCTTTTGGTGCGTCATCCAATTTTGTTTTTGCTGTGATATTGCTGGCATCAACTGCAAGAGGGAGCCTGTCAGAGAAGGCAGATACATAATTTTCTATTTGAGTTTAAACATACAAGCCTTGGCCCTGTTTTCATGAATAAGAATTAAATATTTAAAAAGCCATGACTGAAATACACCTCTTTCTGTTTCTGAATGAAGGCAATACACACACAAATGACATCACGTAACATTGATGGACGATGTCAATATAGGATAAGGAGGGCTAGTGAAAGCACAGCCTTCTCATCTGTAGCAGGTCTCCAATTTCAAAAGAAATAAGGCCTTGCTTCAGCTAAGTTATTAATGCCATAATAATCTGTCATTAGAATCAATAACCACTTTATTATTCATAGGGCATACACTGATAAAATGGACCCTCTTTGAAATAAATTTAGTGTCTTGTCACAATATGGTATGGTTTTATAATACTGCTAATGTGCACAAAGCATTCAAATATAGAATATCGGCATGTCAGAGATTTATGACAAATGTCAGAAGAGGATGAATGTAGGTTAAGCTCTTATGTCACTTGACTGGGGTCAAAAAAATCAATACTATTCATAATGTATCTTTCACCCAAGGTCTTAAGTGAAAACCCTTCTGAGCTTATGGCAGCATTATTTATCCTTCAGTCTTAGTGTTTGAAATAGTTTAGAATTGGGGTTAGAAGAAACACTGAATGAAAGAGATTTGGCAGGAAAATGGATTAGCCATATTCTTGTGAGCAACAAGTGACTCAGGACGAGGCAGTTGCATGCGCTTCTCCTGTCAAAATCCTCACCTTTTTCTGCAGATGCATTGGGGCTTGTGAAGCATAATTGCCACAGTGTAAAACAATCGTACGTCTCCACTTTGGTCTTTATGGATTTTATGGCATTGTAAAATCCCCAGCAACTGCATTTTGATTTGCTTTATTAATTTACTGATTCCTATTTATTTCAGCTCAATGGTGTTTAGTCACATGCCAGTCATGTGGTCAAGTTCTTTCCAATCCTTCTCATCTTTAATCAGAATAGGTCAAATGTTGGCCCTTCCATTTTCTTTGCCAGGGAATGTCTTAGTAATGATCAAAACATCCAGAGCTGACCCATAAGATATAAAAAAAGGTTGGCAAGAGATTTCCTCAAAAAGAGCTGTTTGTCTTAAAAAGAAGATGCAAAAAATGGTGCTATTTTATCCATTTACTCAAAGAACTGTGGTAGCCATCATGTAGCTCCGTGAAAGTCAGCCTGCCTGACTCGAAAATGGCCCAGAACTAGAAATGACAGATACTGACTTCTTCACCAAATTGTCTGCAGATAATCCTTTGGTGATTGTTAATTATTAATTTATCACTATTAATTATAATTTATCACTATTAATTATATCTTTAATAACTTACTTATAATATACAACTCTACAACTATACATAATTGTAATAGTGTTAATTATATAATATATGAATATGTTAATGACTTATATTAGTATTATTGGATATATATTATTTACTTATATGTATAATATCTTGCTTTCAAGGTACTTTTATATAAGATAAATTCCATTATTTTAACCTAGTTTAAGACACAGTCGCCTGTGTTTTAACCACAAATATCCTGATTCATTTAGTTATGATTAGATTGAACCAGTGATTATTTTTCTTATTTTTATACTTTTCTCTGATGTGAAGAGAATAGACTAATGTTCACAAATCAATTATTTATAGGAATTATAATGACAAAAGACCACAATCAGAAATAACTAGATTCATTTTAGTTATGATAAGTGAAGGTTTTCCTAATATATAGATTCCATTTTTAGTTAGCTGTTCCTATTAAGCCTATTTCTAATCTTTAGAAGAGTTTGAACAATTGAGATCAATTTAAACAATTAGAAAAGAAAAGAAACCCCCTAGGAAGGTATGGAAGTGGAGTCTGGACAGACTCTTAAATAATGATTAAGACTGGAAAGGTGGAAGAAGCCAAGGAATATAGATACAAAGAAAGGAAACGGACCAATGGAAAGGACAAGGTGTCTACTTTAAAGCCCAAGGAATGAGGCGATAACAATGATGTAAGCTGTACACAGAACAATTATGAAGACTTGGAGTCCCAGTTTTCTGAGTTTCAATCATTTGCTCATACATCCAGCTCTATGACAAAGATGAATGATACTGTGGTAGTTTTTGTCTTCATGGTACACACACTTGGGATGACAGACAATAAGCAAAACAAACCAGTATAAAGGAATTGAATGTCACAGTGGGTTTTATGGAGAAAAGAAAGGTATTACAGAAATTAATCACAATTTTATTTTAGATAGACTGGCCAGAGACAGTTTTGTTAGAAGTTGCCCCTGAGTTGCCACACCTATGGTCCAAGAGGGTCTAGTAACTTCTTGGTAACAGGAGTTGTTATTTACATGGGGAAATCCTGGGAATACAGGTGCCATGTAACAAGGTTCCATTCCTTGCACCAAGACCCTGAGAGGTCAATATGTTTCACCAGAGGGTCAAACGTTGCTGCAATAAAGACCCCAGGATAGTGCACATGGAATAATATCTTCCAAGGACATCTGTAGAGACTAGCAAAGTTGAGAGAGAGAGACAGAGAGAGACAGAGAGAGAGAGAAGCTGGAAAGAAAGACTGTGGGAGTAGGGCTGCCCTAACCCATTGGAATCACATCATAAAACCATGTGCCTTCCATGCTGGAAAAGGAGCCGCAAGAATTATTGTTCATCCTGTTTAATCCTTGGTTATTTTCATCCTTTCTGTCTACTGTAATCCCTGCAGAGTAGGAATGCTGACTCTGATGCCGTTGTATGTATACAACTCTCTTTTTTATTTTATAGTGGCTCTCAGTTAAAAGATTGCCTTCTCACTAGAAAAACTCTGGGCATAGAACTGAACGATGTTAGAACTGCTAAGACTGTGTGGATTCATTATACTAAATGCATTTTGCATTATGAAATAACCAAAAAGCCTTTGGAAGCTACTAGCAGAATACTATGGTTTAGATCTGAAACATTCTCCCATGTTTTAAAAACCTGGTGTCCAGATAGAGAAGAAATATTGGGAGACTACAAGCCTTTTAAGTTTAACTAAAGGAATTAGGTCATTAGAAAAGGGTTTTTGAAGACAGTATTTGGTCCCTGATCCCTAGGTCACTTCCTGCTTCCTATCTGCCATGGTGTAAACACCTCCCTTTTGTCACATACTCCTTCCACTAAACAGCACCGTCATCCAAATAATTATGGACTTGAGTTTACAGAAGTCCCACCTCTGTTTAAGTTTGGTTAATTTTGACACTATAAGGCAAAAGCAACTAATACATCTAAAGAGAGAAAAAGAATCAGCTCTTGGTCTCTTTTAAACCCCTCTATTGTGCAATGCTGCTCATTTTCTTTTATGCCCTTTAGAAAGTTTAAACATGATGTCCTTTTACGGGCTACTCCTAGTATTCACAAGGATATACTGACTCTTACAAGAGGACTTCCTTTCTAGGTATGGAATAACTCAACTGGCTGATAAATAACTCAACTAGCTGATAAATAACTCAACTGGCTGATAAATTAAGGGAGAAATATTTGGTAGGCTCAACTTTCCTTCTTCCTCTGAAAGTACATTTTCAGAGCAAATCCAAGTTCCTGATTCTAGACTTCTACATTAGGTGGTGAGTTGATAGTGAAGGTTTAAATCTTCCTGTTCTGTCCACTTTTGCTGTTTGTGTAGGAGGGATCAACCTAACTGGCTGGAAGTACTAATATGGGCTAACTTTGTGCTATGTCTTCCAAGAACCTTGTGATGTAAATGGCTTATGAGGGGTTGCATTCCTTGCACAAGTAGGGATGTTTACTGTCTGCCACTGTAGGTTGGATGTGTACAACATTTTTTTTTTATTTTAAAGGAGTTTTCAAGCTAAAGTATTGCCTTACTCAATAGAGATTCTAGACTTAAAACTGTTAAGGCCAAACACATCACAACTTCATTTTACAAACTGCTCAGGTTCCCACAGAAGTTTGAGAACTCTCAACATGTGTGCATTTCATTTCAACATTCATTTTCTGAGCATGTGACAATTACTATGAATTTCATTCTTTAATCAATAGCCATTGTTAAGAAATATAGCTGAAATATAAGCTTTAAAATCTCAGTCTTTCAATACTTGGAATATACTGGGGTAGTTTATTATTTCTAAAGGAATCTCTTAGAGAGACTAATTATGTTACATTTGAGCATGCTTCATACCTTAGGCTCTATGAGATTTATGTGCTGAAATTGCCAGTAAGATTTAGTGAACACAGTCATATATATGTATATTGAGAATGAACTTTAAATGACAACTTTGAGCTCAAGTAGCCAGCAATACATTTATGATTCAGACAGGAATTCTACAGGATAATGACAATTTAATGTATAGGGACACTGTGTGGATAAGACACACAGTTTAGATAAGACAGATAGGGCATTATTCATCATTAAGTGATCGAAAAGCTCCATTGTGGAGTACAAAGAAATACTTGGATTTTGTTGGCTTGATGGTTTTACTTGTGATATGAGAATATAATCAAATGCATTTGATTGTGCTAAACTTAGAAACAATCCCTCTACAATCTCACAAAATAAAATGAGTTGTATTTGGTTTCATAGCTGGCTTTTTATTTCCTATAACTTTTTTTTTAATTTTAGGATATTTCCATTAGAGCTTTTTTTTTTTTTGCACAAATACTTGTGTGTCTTGTTTAACCACATAAAATCAGTTTTTTAAAACTAGACTTACAAAATCCATCATCTCATTGCCTACATACAACTATAATGAAGTTTGTACTACAACATTATAAAGCTAGAGGTTATATAATAGAAGCTATATTAAGAAGTTATTATGCTTTCAATTGAATTTATTGAAAAATTGCTACTACCCTTGTGTAGCAATTATAATCCGTAAAGATTAACTAGGATTCTGTACACCATCACCTCTGTCAGAAGAACTGTGGTATATGTCTCTGCTTTTGACCTAAATAGCTGACCTGTGGAAAGTTTTACCATCTTTGCAGGCTAAACGGGTCGTGCTTCATCTGTGCTTACAGATCTGTGTGATGGGTGATCTTCACTGTCAGTGTTGTGTTACACTTTTGCTGGGGAGACACCACACAACTATCCACTCCCAGACAGACCAAAGTAATCATTACATTAAGGCCGAACTTGTCTAACCAATGAGTTTATTGGGGTTCCTGGGCTGAGGTTATTTCCAGGACTCAAAGGCAGCTTCATCACCAGAAAACTTACCCCAGTGTGAGTGAGACTCAATGCAGGTGTAATCCTGGTGCACTCTGTAGAACTTGCTCTTAGTAGAGTGCTCTCCAGACTTTTGAACGGCTCTGTGTCCTCCTTCAGACTGTTTGGCTAGCAGAAGAGTGTCTCCCTCATCTGCGATAGTTAATCCTGATTACCTGAAGAGATTATCCAGATCAATACATTCACAGTGCAAAGACCAGCCTTAGATCTGATTGGAACCTCCCAATAGTGGACTAGATAAAAGGAACCATAGAGGATGTTTGCAGCGACTTAGCCTGCCTCCAGCTTCAGCCATGAGCCATGTCATCTCTGCCATGAAAAACTTTCTCCCCTCTGGAACTGTAAGCTGAATAAATCTCCCTTTCCCCCTTAAATTGCTTGACTTTGAATGCTCTCTCACAGCAATAGTTCAGAGTAACTGTTACACCATCCATGGGTTAACTATATTCCTCACTTTCGGGAAAGACCCCTCTGAATCTTAAGAGTTTGAGGAGTCTTCTGCACCTAAAGAGCTATTCTACTTGCTCAATCTTCCTCCAGGATGCAATGCTTCACATTCCTACACAATCTTCCTTAGTTAGACTGTGGGCAAAGTCTAAGGTGGTATTAAGATATGCCCAAAAGGAAAATGACATAGAAAAGTAGACTGGGATTTTAAAATTCCCTGGAAATACCTCTCTGGGCCTGTCTATCTGGGTATTATGAGACAGATTTAACTGGAAAGGAAAGATGTACCATGAATGTGGATAGCACTATCCAATGGGCTGGACTTCTTAAATGAATAAAAAGTAAAAGTAGAATACAAGTTGAGCCCTAACTCCTTGATTCTGGATAGAATGTAACCTGCTCCTTTTGCTCCTGCTGCGTGAATTTTCTGCCATGATGGACTGAATCTTCTCCAACCCTGAGGCAACTTAAAGCCACCTTTGCTTAAATTGACTTGTCAAGCACTTTTTCATAGGAATAACATAAATAATGCAGAAAATTGGTGACGAAGAGTACTGCCAATGCTAGATGACTCTATGAGTAGAAATAATAATAATAATAAAAAGAAATAAACATGGTCATATATGCAGCATTAATATTACAATGGAATCCTCATGGTGTTGGGTATTTCAGACCTTCAGGATACCTGACAAAGAAGTCAGCAGACACAGTTGAGTTCAGCTCAAGAAACAGGTTGTGGGTGCTTCGGGAGCACAGTAGGAGGGGTGGTTCTTCAAGATCATTGGGCTCTAGATGCCTCTATCAAGAGCCCCCTATGCAGATATAGAGCTCCAAGAGCTGGCGTTTGCCATGCTTTGGTTTAACCTTGCTTTGATTGGATCTTACCATGCTGTACCCTAATTTTTTCCTTTTTAGAGTGGGATTATTAGACCTAACCTCTGAGTAAACCTATGGGATTATACTATTATAGGAAGACAGCCCATGGTGAGTAGGACCATTCCCCAGGCAGGTTGGTTCTTGGCAGATTTGAAAGCTAAACCTTCCCAATATGGTGCGGCCAGTTCCCTTGGCTCTTTATTGTTGGCAATTCTCTCCTGCCATGATGACCCACTATAAACCAGAACCACGAGCAGGAGTGAACCTCTGTTCCCCTAAAATATTTGGGCCATGTGTTCATTGCAGCGAAAGGAATGTGAGCCTAAGATCCTGAAGCTGCGATGGAGCAGAATAAATAAGCTATTAAAGTAATCCTACCACTGTCCACACCTCCTTCTGTATGTCTTTTAGTGATGTTCTTAGAATTTACTGCCCTAGTTCAGTTATTTATTTGTTCTGTTATCTCAAATGTATTAGTTTTTCCTAAAGAGCATTTCTTTGTGCTTCACCTGAGAAGATGGTTGTATACATGTGAAATGAATCAAGTGAATACAATTTTCCCTTTCCAGCTCTGGTAATCGACCTACTAAGTAGTGTACCAAGCGTGTGTACTAAGAGATTCCCCTTTTCTTTCTCTCTTCCCTATATTCTTTTTAATAAAAAAGGTCTTCTCATAAGCATCACAGTTAATATCTCATTGGAGAGGCTATATAGCACAGACAATATTTTGTAATTTATGTTAAAAAGCCATTATTGAATAGAATGAAAACAAGGTTAACACAGGTATTTATGGCCATGAATATTTTCAGCAAAACAATATTAAAAAGATTATTTTAGAGAGCTCTAGTTTTCACAATTCCACTTTTCATTCTGTCAATTGCTTAATGGAAGTTTTTCCACCAAGTAAACTAGCTTGTAAGCTATAATTTGACCAGATAAAACAAGTAGCTTTTGGGGCTGGAGAGGTGGCTCAGGGGTTAAGCCTCTGCCTTGCAGGCGGAAAGTCCTGAGTTTGGATCCTAGACCCCACGTATAGACGCCCAGCGGAAGCGGGGGGCGGCCTGCGTTTCTGGTCCTGGTAGGACGGAGCCTGTGAATCCCCGGGCAGAGTAAACAAGAAGAAGGTGGAGGCGTCCATGGTAGTTCCCGAATTCGTCCATGGTTCCACATATACACACGCTCGCACACACACACATACACACACGCACACACGTATACACGCACAATTGAATAAATAATAAAAAAAATTTTTAAAAGTCGGTGATTTTGAGAAGGGCAAGAAGATTTAAAAAAAAAAAACCAACAAGTAGCTTTCATAGCAACCAGATCGTTAACTATAATTGATATGGTTCCTCTAGGATGGACTAAAGGCACTAGGATCTTTGGAGGCTAGGGACTGACAGTCACAGTAGTGTTCCTAAGCTTAAGGGGAACACAGGCAAGGGTTCTGGGAAATGTCCCTGGGTACTTGCACCTCATCAGAGAGGAGGACCCAGAGGAGAATTTGGCATACACGTTAAAGGATGCTCCAGGGATGGGGGTGGGAGGCATTGGGGGATGGGAAGGGAGGAAGGAGGGGAGAGGAAGAGCAGGGGGGTCGGGAGGAGGTGGAGGGAGGGAGGGTACCAGTGTACCTGTTAAGTTTGAATGAGTGGAAATAATAATAATAAAAAGAAATAAATTCCAACCATCTGTGCCCATAGATGGCTTTACTTAAAATCAGCTACTAGCAGTTTTACTTTGGATCTGTTGCCTACTGAAGAAAACAACAGTAACAAACGAACAAATTATTTCTGTATTTCAACGTATTTATTAAAAAAAAAAAACAGAAACAACAACAAAAAATTGATATGGTTCCATAGATTATTGGACAAAATTTCAGCTACTTGAATTTCATGAGCATATTTGTTAAAGTCATTCTTTTTTCTTGTTTGTATGAAAAACAGATTCAAGGAACTTAGGGGAGAAAGGGCTATTTATTTGACTTATAGCTATAGAAGGGGAACAGTTCATTTTGACAGAGCAGAAGACTCGGCCAAAGGAAAAAGCAGGAGGTCAGGCCAGGTCACCACAGTTATCGGGAAGCAATGAAGGCAAGTAAGTGAGTGAGAGAGGAAGTAGTTTGAACATGAGCTGCCCCCAACAGGCTCATGGATTCGTTTCTTTAGGCTGGTGTTGATGTTTGAAAAGGTTGTGACACCTTTATGCTTTGCTGGAACAGGGCACAGTGCAGAGAGCAAACCTTGAGATTTGGTTTCTCAGCTTGACTATGCTGCCTCTCGGTATTCTTACTCTCTGCGTCCTCATGATAACTGTAGTAATTCAAATCGAACTCCTTCCTCTGACTTCAGCTAACTTACTTATGAATGTGTACATATGGGCGCATGTACATGTATATGTGAACACAAGTATGTGTGTGCACGTTTGTTCACATGTGTATGTGCATGAATGTGGAGACCAGAGACTGACATTGGTTATTTTGTTCAATCACTTTATAACTCTTTTCTTTAAGCACAATCTCTCACTGAACCTGGGGCTCACCAATTCTGCAGAACCATCTAGCCAATAATTCTAAGGATTCTCCTTTCTTTCTTCACTGCCCAGTGCTGGGATTATAAATAGATGTTTCTGTGCCAAGAATTTTTTGTAGAATTTTGGAGATCAAAACTCAGGTCCTCGTGTGTACACAGCATATGCTTTACTCATGTAGACATCCTCCAAGCCCTCCGTCTTACTTCTTTCCCCTTAAATCTATTCTCTGACTTAATATATATAATATAGATACAATATAGTGACATGTGATAACATAATAAACTCTTACTATACTCCCCCTGCCTTCTACTATCTCCCTTTTATTTCTAAATCTCCTCTCCTCCTCCAAGATTTTTCCTTACCTTTCAAATCCTGAGTTTAAGCAAGTGATCTCTAAAGAGCATGACTGTGGAACTATTTACTTTAAATTTCCCAGTAACTACACAATTGAACACAATGACTCCTCTTACCTACCATCTATCAACAGCTAATAGTTCCTCAGTATAAGACTGAGCCTATTACAGTCCATCTTATTTAAAATCAAGCTCTAATGGTTTGCACTTGCTTATAGAGTAAAGTATGGTATCTCCACATATGGATATAGTATATTAATAAATTGATTATTTAGGGCAACTAAAAATTTATCATTTTTATATGGTAAGGAGATTCAAAATCCTCTTTCAGTTATTTTGAAGCATAATATTTACTATAATCATCATGATGTGCATAACATACCAGAATATTCACATTAATAAATTGCAGTTTTGTATCCATTGACCATTCCTTCTTCCTCCTCCTATCCTCTACTCTTCATAACCCCTGGTTGCAATTCACCTGCATGGTTGATGATGAATCACCATAAAACAGCTTAAGAGAACAAGGGGTTTATTTTCTCTTACAATTGTCCGATTATAGTTCTCAGTCTGGCTTGACAAGAGAACTCACACCAACACGAGGGATGAGGAAACTGACCACACCATTTCTATATAATGGCTGAGAGAGACTATCCTTACTTGCCAGACCAGCATGTCTAGCCAAGTTTACATAAGGATGCCAACTTTCTCAATCAGCGCTCTGTATTTTGTTCCTGGTCCTAGTCCCACCCACCATGGGCTGGGCCTTCCCCAACAGCTAGATGATCTCCTCCAGGTTTGCTCTGGGCTTAACTCAATCACTAATTTTCTACAAATGTGCCTAGAGCTCAAACCCTCTACTGTCAAGTTGACACCTGTGCATAACTATGACACTCTTAGCCCAACTATTTTATTCTTCCCATTAAACTCTCATTTTAAATGTAATGAATGAATGAGTGCATTCAGCATTTATCTTTCCATGCCTGACTTATTCTACTGAACAGAATGTTTTCAAGGTTCATATACACATATCTCTTTTATGCTGAATATCACTTTATTTTATGCACATATTACAGTTACTCTTCTTTTGCTGTAAGATAATATTCATGCACAACCAGCTTAAAGGAGAAAGGGAAATTTTTTGGCTCTCAGTTCCAAATGGGATATGGTCCATCATGCTGGGAATCACACAGCAGACTGCGTGACTGGAGGCTGAAGCAGAATGCTGGTCCAGGTCATCACAGCAATCATAAAGACAGAGCAAGAGCAAACTGAATAATCAGGGCTGAACTACCAAAACATGGCCTGTTCCTGGGCACGCCTTCCTCCAGCAAGGCTTCACTACTTAAAGGTCCAACAACTTTCCCAAACATTGACATCAACAAAAGATGCAGGCGCACTAGGCTGTAAGGAGTGAATAGCTCACGTTCAAACCATGACATCACATATACTACATAAGTTCTGAGTGCTAAAAGCAATCTTGAGTAAAATGTACAAAGCATTACCCTACTTGATTAAAAACATTACAAAACTACAGTAATTGTGATAGGATGGTATTAGAATTAAGAAAGGCAAATGAAATAGAATATATAGCTGACCAATTTTTGACAAAGTTAGCAAGGATACACAAAGGGAGAAGTATAGTCTCTTGGTGTTGTCAGAAGTAAATAAAGACCTAAGAATGTGAAATGCAGCCAGATAGAAAACTCTTATAAGATAAATATGTCAAAAAATTTACTTCAAAAAAAAAAGAATAACGGTGCGTGTACAGAGAAGCACACAGAGAGGAAGATAGGGCAAAGCAAAAAATGCTCTCTCTGGGCTGCTCCACCTAGAATTCAACACAAGTAAGCAACATTACAAGTAACAGGTATGTGACACTTCCAGAAAACTTGCTGGACAGAGAGGGCTCTAAGACCAACCCCTCCCCCCACCCCCAAACAATACAGACCTTTGCCATTGTTTTCGTTACCCTCCAGAAACAGAGATTAAGACCTTATTGCTAAAGATGCAACACATATGAATTATAGGACATGGACAAAAAACACCCACAGGAACCGGTCTGGCAGTTTCTCCTTACTTACACACTATCAGAGTATTATGAAAGCTACCAGGGAAGAATAACAATCAAAGGTCTCATCAATCTATGAAATCTGCAGTTACCATCTTAAGAGATGACCATCTGTGTAATACTGACATGAATGTCAAGGAGAACTAACAGTTTTCTGATAAGATTTAAGGCCCACTTGTCAGAAGGGAACACATTCCTGTTACTGTAAATTAGGACAAGAACCTATGAAAGGGGAGGACATAGAGCCCAGGGAAAGTTTAGGCTATATCAAACTGCCTTTTAAACACCTGCTATTATAGTCCCAGATAAGCCACTCAATAATTTGAAGCCTGTTTCTGCAGCAGAAAGTGTTTACTACAGAAAAGCAGTTGGTCAAATTGCAGAAAATAAGCAACTGTAGACTGCTAGACCCTAGACAGAACATGTAAGCTACATCCACACTCGCCACAAGGCTGACAAAACATTCTAGAAGAGGAGGTAGTGAGAACATAAGAGCGTGAAGTGGGACAGTGATGGTCCAGACATTATCTCCTGGACATAAGCATGCTGAGGTGTACATGATTTTATAGTAGATATGTAGACTTTCACAAGAATTGCATGGGAATGGTCCTATCAACATCTCATCAGAAAGGGGGAAAGACCTCAAGAAGTTCCACACCTCCCTGAGAGACTTATGAGGACTAATGCAGACAGGGAAGAAAAGGAAGAGACTTGCCTTAATATACCCTTTGATCTATGATATTTGCTGGAGCATGAATCATGTCAGGCATATGACATCAATAATAAATTAGATGAAGTGCAGTGGGCTATGAAAGTGAAAAGACTTGAATATTGGAGGGAGTCTGCTAGGGGAGATAGCGGTCTGTCTATATGGGAAAAAGCAGGGAAAGAGAGTGGAGATTAAGGGGAGAGAAAAAAGAAAAAAATAAATTAAAAAACAAAAGTAGATATCCACATGCCAAAGAATGAAGCTATACATGTCTTTCTTCTTGCAGTAAAATTGATCCAAAATTAATTAAATACCTAGGTAACAGATTTGACCCTTAAGTTTTATTTATTTATTTTGCTGTGTGTGTGTGTGTGTGTGTGTGTGTGTGTATCAGAGGCACTGTGTGTCCCTATGGAGGCCCAAGAGTGACTTTGGGACTCACCTGGGATTGCTTCTACCTGCTTTTGCTTTGCTCTGGGATTTCTCGGGCTCCACCACCAGGAGCAGAAGTACTGGCCACCCCAATTTCCACCTGATGTTTCTATATGGGACCTGGGATCTAAAGTCAGGACCTTCTATTTACAAGGCAGAGTCTTAATCCCTGAGCTATCTCTCCAGCTTTGAACCTTTAAAAATATTAAAAGATATGAGAAAAATGTTTAGTATCACTAATCAACAAAAAGATGAATAAAATGGTGAAATGTCATCCCACCCCAGTTTTGTCAAAAAGTTGAGAAAGACAAACCACTTGCATGGGTGTAGAAAAATGGAAACTCTGATGTACTTCTGGTAGGAATGCATAACCATCATGGAAAACAGCACAGCATTTTCTCAAACGAAAATTAAAACAAGAGCTGCAATATGCCCCTGAGATGCCCCTGATAGTTCTTCACCTAAGGGAAATGAAATGAGCAGTGGAAAGGTTTCATGTCCTGTGCTTGCTGACACAATCCTTCATAAGAAAGAAGGAACCCCCCCAACCGCACTCTTACTCTAACTAAAGCTAGCTTGTGTGGGTTTTCTCCAAACTAAGAGCATCCAACATGACTCCTAACCTGGGCTTGTCTTTATTTAGATTTAATGGCTCCTACTCATATATTGTAGTTTGGGATTTCTTAATTTGATATTATTGAAAATGTAGGTGTCTGTTTTTTTTTTCCTTTGTTGCTTTGAGTAATTTTAAAGAGAAGAATTATATAATTGTTCTATATTAGATTTTTCTTATGTTTTACTTAGATCATATGTGGGGTGCATATACTCATGTGTATGCAGATATACACACACGTGTGCACATGTGTACAGATCAACATCATGCCTTCTACAATCATTTTCCAACATATGGTTGCACGGTAAGTACTTTACCGACTCAATTATTTCTCCTGTCCAGACATTTCTTACATTTCAGTTATAACTTTATAAAAGAATTTGTGGGGCATATTGATCCTAAAACATGGCATAGCTTATTTTTTATTTTGGAACTACTAATGTGATGCCAGTCACTAATAATTTGGAATCATAAAACCTTGAAGCAAATTGGCATTTCAAAGGGTGACATGTTGATACAATATCACATGAGTAAATACAATCAATATAAATAGTACAGAGAGCTAATTTTATTGTCATATGGCTTATTCCAATATATAACATTAAATTGACATGTTTATAATCTTATCAGAAAATTAACATATGGAAAATACCTACAACACCAGATCTATTTAGTGGAATCATCTGACTGTCTTGCCTCTAATCACAACATAAAAGAAGAAAAAGCAAACAAATGCAGGGCATGAATTAGAGTAATGTGAAATCTTGAGAAATCAGGCTACACTCTAGGAATCAACTGGGAATTTTAAAACTCAAATCTGTACAGTTTGAAAAATAATTGATAATGACATAACTGAAAGCATTACTGAGTATAAGTTTGTTTTGCTATTCCCTGATGAGAGAATTCAAAGAAAATTCATGAATTTTCTAGTGTAGTGACAGAAATCAGAAAGTGAGCATAAGTTTCTATAATTGTATCTTTTGTACTTCTATTTTGGTGAAATTATCAAACCAGTTGAATATGTTTCTGAACTTCAGGAAATCTATTATCACACTTCTTTTAATCATTTCAATACATTGGTATCTTTTCTATATCAGTTCTAATTCAAAGAGTGCTTGCAACTTTAAATGGTTTCCAAGATTTGTGAAATAAAGTAGCATGCATGTATATGTATGTATGCACATATACATATATAAAAAAAGTTTTCCAGTTAGAAACATATTTCTAAGGTTTTACAATTCTAGGAAGTCACTTACAATTTTAGAAAATCAAGCTGCCAGTTGTTGCATTACAAACCCTTTGATAGTGTGTTCAAGTATAGCTTTATGATTACTTCAAAGATTAAATTCTTTTTTATTGATACTTAATCTTTTTAAATACAGACATAATTGTAATTTGATACATAATGGGTCGTCATCCCTGTCCCCACTCCTTCTGTTCCCCTCCCTCTCCCACTTTCTGCTCCCTTTCCCACCCACCCTGACTGTTTGTGTGGAACCCAGAGTTCCCTTTGGATTATCTGTACTGTTATGGGCTCTAGCTCTCTGTGGCAGATTAAGTGGCCCTTCCTTGGGTAAACCCACTGATAGGAGTACTCTCCACCTGTCTAGTCCTAGCCCCTAAGGTCACACCTACATGTAATTATTTCTCTTGAGTTCTTCTCTAGTCTATGGGGAAATGTTGATATGTCAGCCACAGGGACGGTCTGGTCAAGATAAGTCTCATTGCAGTAAGTTTCTAGAGGCAGCATGTCCTGGCCCGCATGGTCTTCACCTTTAGACTATTACAATCTTACAGCTCCTCTTCCATAAGATCCTCTGAGCCTTAGAGTGGGGAGAAGTTTTATTGGCTTGATTCTGGCTGAGTGGTTTAGGGTTGCCAGTATTCTGTATTCAGATTGGTTGTTACTATTTCACTGCTTTTCCTTAGCCACAGGTTGTGTCTTCTTCAAGTGTCCAGATGTTTGTTTGTTTTTTTATTTGTAGTTATTGGAAGAGCTTCTGTTTGATTACATCAAACTGCATGTTTAATGCTAGAATCTGCTTATAAAGGAGAACATACAGCATCTATCTTTCTACCTCTGTGATATTTCATTCAGTATGATTTCTTCCAGTTCCATCTATTTACTGGTCAATTTTATTAGTTCATCTTTCCTGACAGCTGAATAGTATTTCATTATATATATATATATATATATATATATATATATATATATACATACACCACATTTTCACTAACTGTTGGACATCTAAGTTGGTTCCATTTCTTTGCTTTTGTGAAAAGAGCTGGTATTGAACTTGGTTATACATGTGATTCTGATGCAGGATGCAGTGTTCTTTGGGAATATTCCCAGGAGTGGTGTAACTGGGTCATATGGAATTTCAATTTTTAACCTTTTTAGGAATCTCCAAATTGATCTCCGTCTGTATGAGTTTACAATAACACCAGCAACGTATGAGAGTGCTTGTCTCTTAACATCCATGCCAGTATTTGCTGTTGTTTGTGTTTTGGATCTCAGCCATTCTGACCTTAGTGAGAAGATACCTTAGGGTGGTTTTAATTTGCATTTCCTTAATGACTAGGGAGGTAGAAAATTTTTTAAGATGTTTGTTAGACATTTGAATTTCATCTTGTGAGAAATTTCTTTTCAGCTCTATAGCCCATTTTTTAAATGAGGTTGTTTATGAAGAAATCAAACCTATGCATTCAAAGATTAATTCTTATAAGATTTTATTTTAATAAACAGCCTAAGCTGTTTAAGTTGAAAAAACTCAAAAAGAATTTAAGAAAATTCTTTCTCAACATCCCATCCATTCTGTTTCCTACAGAGGTAAACTGCTAGCTCCATTTCAAAGCTTCCAGAGTAACTTGTGCATATAACTCTTAAAAATATATTGCAGCAATCTAGTACATTTTTCGGTATTCTTTATTCTATTAGATACTTTGTAAACTACTCAAAAACAAATGGAAATGCCTTATTTTCTAGAAAACTGTAAGTAACATTATGTAAGGCAGGTTTAAGCAGCCATGCTGGGCGCATCTCTGAAGGTTTTGGAAGGTCATCCCCCACTGTTGGGATTACCCTGAAGGAACACACCTTTCCCCAACTTCCCCCAACCCTCTGTTAGAGTTCTTCTTTGCAGAAAACGGCCCTACCTTAAGGTGGGAACAAGATCAACTAGGTTGGGCCCAAGATCGACTAGTGTTGGACCCCAATGTGAGCTAACCAATGAGGAAAAGCCATCTCCCTCCCCACCCCCCCAGGCTTGCCTAAGTTTATAAATAGTCCAGACCCTTAGCAGCCATCCGAGGTGCGTGCCCCTCATGGCACTCTACTTGTGGAGTCCCTGAGTTTCTAGCTTCTTTTCTTTCATGGATTCCACACCTGGAGTCCAGATTTTTACATTATTAAAAAACTCCAGTAAGGGGCTGGAGAAGTGGCTCAGGGGTTAACTTCTGCCTTGCAGGCGGAAGGTCCCGAGTTCGGATCCTAGACCCCACGTATAGACGCCCGGCGGAAGCGGGGGCGGGCTGCGTTTCTGGTCCCGGTAGGGCGGAGCCTGTGAATCCCGGGGCAGAGTAAACAAGAAGGAGGTGGAGGGGGTCCATGGTGGTTTCCGAATTCACCCATGGTTCTACACACACACATATACATACACACACACATACATATGCGTGCACACACGCATACACGCACAATTGAATAAATAATAAATAACAAAAAAATTTAAATAAGAAACTCCACTAAGATGCACCCATATTACAATGAAAACTAGTGAAACAGAAACCACAACAGGCCAGAGTGCAGAACATCTTCAACCCTGAAGTGTTCAGTCCCAATCAGGCCATCAACATCTTTCCCTACCCCAAGGCTCAGGGAACCTTGTGGAAGATGGGGTGAAAAGATTGTAAGAGCCTACAAGTGGAGTGGTATACTACTTCTGACCAACATACTCCAGCCATGACAGGGCTCTGTTTCTAGGAGCTCACTGTAGTAAGAACTTCTACCACCAGATCTACGGGAAGGCTAACATCAATCAACATTGACCTAAGGACTAGTGAGCATCTCAGGAGAAACAGCTGAACTAAGAGAGTGTCTCAGGGGCAGGTACTGGACAAGGGAAGAGGAACCTCCCCACTTACGACTTTGCCCACTGAAGAACCACATATACTGCAACAGTTTTTATAAGTGTATATTAGGTGCTTTGTAGTCCTGTCTGACTGAGCTTGAGTAGACATGCAGCTTTCTTACTTTATAATGCTTTTCAGAATTCATCATTCTAATATAACTATTCTTTTCATTGATAGGATGTTAGGTTAAATATTCTTTGATATTGAACATAATTTGCCCTCCTGTTTTATTTAGCACATGACTTACTGTAAACTATATTTCTTTTAAAAATTCAGGACATTTTATTTGTAAATCTTTTAATTGTAATTTTCATCAATTGTCATAAGACCTGTTTTGTGAATTTTCTTCTTTGTCAATTTACTGGATTTGATATCAACATCCAGTAAATTGACAAAGAAGAAAATTCACAAAACAGTTTACTGGATTTGATATCAACATTATGCTGATTTCATTTAAAATTGGTGCTATCTTTTATTTCATGACTGAAGAAATCTTTAATTCCTTTAAAGGGAAATGATTTTCATATTTGTGTGAAATTCCCTCAACAAAATGTTATGAGCCTTATATTTTATCCATTCTAGCTTTGTGATTATTCACATTTATTTCTCACTGGATAATTATTTTGATGGTCCATACTTATCTATAATGTACTTCATGACTGATTCACTTTACAAAAGCATCACTTAAATTTGTGGGCTTGTTATGAGCTGCAATGCCTTAGGTTCTGATATTCAGTGTTTTTGCTTAAAAGATTTGAACAGGCTGAAATATTAAATTTTAAATGTTTGTTTTCAAATAAATTAAATATTTCTCTTCTTGTTTTAAATGATCCCAACCATGTAATATATTTGTTTTATTTTCTTGCTTTGCTATAGTGGCAGAAAGGCTCAAAGAATGTCCCATGATCCCACAGTTCTCCTTCACCTATCTCCTTCAGTGTGGAGGATTTATAAATTGCATATAATAAATATAGTAGTGCTATACTATAGCACCAAAGATGTGAAATCCACCTTGAGAAAGATTCATACCTTTATTGAGTTTGATTATTTAGGGGTTATATTGGAGCAACTTAAATGAAAATAAAAAAGGAATGGGATCCCTGCCAAGACCAGCAAAAAAAAAAAAAGGCTCTTAATTCAACAAATCTCTTGAAACTGAATGCCGACAGCTACCATACGAAGTTGGGAATGGTGCCATCCTTCCCAGGGGAAATCCTAAAACCGCTCTGCAGAGGACCACGTTGATGATGATACTGAGAGATCTTTGTGTTCATTAAACAAGCAAGTTGCTGGAGATATTGCTCTACGGCAGGAGCTACTACAATTATTAATCTATAGCTTCATTACACCATGATATAACGGATACTACATGACTTGTCTACTTGTGGGAATCAGTACAATAAAATAGTCCATTTTTAAAAAATTCTATGAGAATATGATAAGAATACTTAAGATGCTGAGTTCACTGTATGCCAATTAAACCTAGTGTTTATTATCAAATTTCTTGTATGTTGCATATCTTCTTGTCAATGCAGCTCACTGAATTGCAAATAGTAAATTAAAATTTCCTCTTCAGTATGAATTCTTGAGAATTACTTGACAAGAACATTCATTGCTGAACATCTTAACTTGTCATTATGAAGTTTCTATTTCCTTGCTCAATGTTATTTGATCTGACATTTCAAGTTTATTGTCTATTTTGAAGGTGATTCCTGCCTTTCTATTCTAATTATACCCATGATCAGGGCAAATTTGCATATATTTTCATGTTTTTAAATTACTTTTATTGTGATAAATCATTTATGTGTATGCACATGAATATGTATTATAGGTATTTATAGATCTATATCTTATTTTTCAGTCAAAATTTTTTATTCTTTTTGTTCATTTATACTTAATTGGTATAGAAAACACACTTGACCTTTGATGGTCAACGTTTTATCATATGTTTTTCTTTTATTCCTATTTAAAAACAGCTTTGTTCTGACCTTCACTCTATACAGTTTCTTTGAGCATTTTTTGATATGGATACATAATCAATATTTTCTAATAATTCTGAAAATGATTTTCTATTCAAACAAAATTTAATCATTTTTGTTGAAAATATTTGTAATTCAAATAAGTTGAGAGAAAAAAGTAGAAATTAGCAAGGAAATATTAATATATTAATACAATGATAATTTCTTTCCTGACTTGTAGATATTTTTATGTACACCGAAATAGATTATTAGAACTATTGAGATAATTCAACTGGTAAGATACTTGATCGTGTACCTATCAATCTGAGTTCAATTTCCATACGCGCACATGGTAGGAGTGAACTAATTCTGAAAGTTGTCCTTTGATCTATCTATATCTGTGTGTCAAGGAACGCATACATTGCTCTCCCAGTGTCTCTGTCTCTCTCTCTCTTCTTTCTTTCCTTCTTTCCTTCTCACAAATTAACTAATTAATGACTTATTTTATTAGGCAGAAATGGTGAAAAGTCAGTAATCTGTACTTCTGGCTATGGAAGGCAGAGCCTGGAAAACACCAGAGAAAAAGCAAAGAGGAGGTAGCTCAATCCAGTATGATTCCCCAAGTCACCTCCATGGACACACACAGTATTTTCTGATACAGACATAGACATAAGTACACACACACACACACACACACACACACACACACAGAAAAGTTAAAAAAAAAAAAAAGCTAGATCATCGTCATTCCAGAGAAAACAAACCATCTTCTCTAATCTATTCCTCACACATTTGTTAAGTCGACATTCATGTCTGTTCCACTGATTGGTTGGTTATTAGTCGCTTTAGATTTTCAAGTCAAGACCAGGTGCTGTCCTCTCACTCCTCTTCAAAGAAGATGTGCTTTCTCGGTCTATATTGAAGCTATATTGAAATACTTACGTACTGATAGATTTATTACTTAACTATTCCTGAAATCATGAATACTTTGGAACCTTTACTCTGTGTTAGGAATTGTATTAGCAGCGAAGGACAGGCTTTTAATATTTCTGTGTGTGTGTGTGTGTGTGTGTGTGTGTGTGTGTGTACCAGAGTGAGTATGCCTGTGGAGGCCCAAGTGTAACACTAGGAAACATCCTGGATTGCTCTAACTTGAGGACAGGATTTTAAACAGGACTTTTACAAACTTAGATCAAGTAGGATTTCTTAAATACGTTTAATTCACCACAGATACCACAGTCTAAAACAATTGTCAAATTAAAGGCATTAAATGTCCCTTTCTTTAGCATTTCTTTCACTACCTTCCATACTAGGGAAAATGAAGAAGAAATATTATGAGGGGGCTGTGCCCGGCCCCGCCCTCGGGTGGCCCGGGTTTAAATAGTGCCCCGCCAACGCCCCATCCCCCCCTTCCACTCCGCCGCCTGGGACCCGCGCGTGGTCCAGCCAGGCCTCACTGCACCGGGAACCAGGTAAGCTCAGTCCCGGCCCGCCCCCAGAACCCCAGGCCGCCCGAGTGGACCCAGCTCCTCCCACCATCCAGCCGGAGCCGTGCGCGCAGGGCCTGGAAGGAGGAGAGGGCACCCCCTCTGTGCCTGGCCCCGCCCTCAGGTGCCCCGGGTTTAAATAGCGCCCCACCGACGCCCCATTCCTCCCTTCCCCTCCACTCCGCTACCCGGGATGCGCGCATGCGGTCCAGCCGGGCCTCACCTCGCGGAGACCCAGGTAAGCTCGGTCCCTGCCCGCCCCCAGAGCCCCAGGCCAAATAATTTAGTTTAGTGAAAAACGCACAGAAATTAAAAGATCTTAAGAGTTAAAATGACAATGCCAAAGTCTAAGTGCAAATCCATGAGAAACAAATCTCCCACTGAAGGAATTAATCCCATAATGTTAGACTCCAACCAGAAAAAACCCGTGGAAAATGGCCAAGAAAGCCTGACCCAGGATAACGACCTTCAAAATATGATCATTACCATGAAAGAGGAAATCAGGGAGGAATTAAATAATCGAATCAATCGCTTTGAGGAGGAACACAACAGACACATGGAGGAGTTGAGAAAAACAGTGCAAGAATCAAAAACTGGCATAGAGCAGTTAAAGCAAACTGAAGCAGAGTTTAAAACTGAGCTAAAAGACAAGTTATCTTCAACCCAGAACTCCACAGAGAGTCTTATCAGCAGAACTAATGAAGCAGAAAACAGAATTTCAGATCTTGAAGATAAAGTGGGAGTATTAACCAGCTCAATGGAAGAGGTTGTTAAAGCCAAAAAGATGCTTGAGAGAAATATCCAGGAGATATGGGACACCCTGAAGAAGCCCAACATGCGTATTCATGGAATACCAGAGCAAGAATCTCAAAATACCACCCCTGAGGAAATTTTTCAAACGATCATCAAGGAAAACTTTCCTCATCTAAAAAAAGAGGGGCCCATCCATATATAAGAGGCATTCCGCACCCCAAATAGATATGACCAAAACAGAAGCTCGCCACGGCAAATAATAGTCAAAACACTCCACATTCAAGATAAAGAACTGGTGCTGAGAGCTTCAAGGGAGAAAAAACAAGTCACTTTTAAAGGTAAACCTATTAAAATAACAAATGACTTCTCACTCGAAACAGTAAAAGCAAGAAGAGCTTGGAGAGACATACTTCAAGTATGGAGTGAGCAAAATCGAGGGAGAAAGAAAAATCTTCCAGCACAAAGACAACTTGAAGGGATACATGTCCACCAAATCAGGCCTTCAAAAAATGCTAGAAATGATACTCAAGCGTGAAGAAAAAAACAGGCATATCCAGGAGAGCAGCAGGCAAGTATAACACCATTAAAAGCAAAGCAATATACTTATAAAAACTACTAAACATAATAAATGTCTGGAATCAAAAATAGTTTCACCATTATAACACTAAATGTTAATGGAATTAACTCACTGATCAAGAGACACAGATTACAAACTTGGATTAAAAATCACAATCCATCAATCTGCTGCCTACAGGAAACCCATCTCACCACAAAAGATAGGCACGCTCTAAAAATAAAAGGCTGGGCAACAATTCTACAAGCTAATGGAAGCAGAAAACAGGCAGGGGTAGCCGTTATGATATCAGACAAAGTGGAATTCAAACCATAGAATATTATAAGAGACACGGATGGATACTACATTTTACAATTCACCAGGTACAATTTACAGGTACAATTCACCAGGAAGACTTCACAATACTGAACATATATGGACCCAATATGGGCCCCTCCACATTCATTAAGAAAACCTTACAGCGTCTAAAGCAAGAAATCAACCCCCAAACGATAATTCTTGGGGACTTCAACACCGCCCTCTCAACATGGGATAGATCAACAGGTCAAAAGCTTAACAGAGACACTTTGGAACTTAATCAAACCCTGAAAGAAATGGACCTTACAGATCTCTATCGAACTTTTCACCCATGCACCAAAGAATACACATTTTTCTCAGCAGCACACGGAACTTTCTCCAAAATAGATCACATAATGGGCCACAAAATGAATCTACACATATACAAGAAAGTTGAAATTCTAACCTGTGCCCTATCAGACCACCACGGCCTAAAGCTGGACATCCACAACACATCAAACAAGAGAAAATACACTAACTCCTGGAAACGTAACACTATGATGCTGAATGAGAACTGGATTCAGGAAGAAATTAAAAAGGAAATTCAAAATTTCCTGAAAGTGAATGATAATGAAAATACAACTTACCAAAATCTCTGGGACACAATGAAAGCTGTTCTAAGAGGTAAGTTCATAGCTCTTAATGCTTACATCAAAAAAATGGAAACATCAGAAATAAACAACTTAACAATGCAACTTAAAGCTTTAGAGAAACTAGAGCAATCTGATCCCAAAAGTAGTAGAAGAGAGGAGATTAGCAAAATATGGGGAGAAATATCTGAAATCGAGATTAAGAAAACGATAGAAAAAATCAACCAGTCAAAAAGCTGGTTCTTTGAAAGAATCAATAAGATTGATACACCCCTAGCTAGATTAACCAAAAGCAGGAGAGAGAAAACCCAAATTAACAAAATTAGAAATGAACATGGAGTTATCACTACTGATACCCAAGAAATCCAGAGAATTATTACATCATATTTCAAAAACTTATACTCTGTGAAGTTTGACAACACAAAAGAGATGGATGAATTTCTAAGTAAACACAACTTACCTAAATTGAATCAGGAAGTTGTGAATTATTTAAATAGTCCTATAACATATAAGGAAATTGAAGAAGTAATCTCAAATCTTTCCACCAAAAAATGTCCTGGACCAGATGGATTCAGTACAGAGTTCTACCAGATATTTAAGGAGTTAATAACACCAATACTCCTTAAACTGTTCCATCAAATAACAAAGGAAGAACACTACCAAATTCCTTCTATGAAGCTACTATCGTTTTAATCCCAAAACCTAATAAAGATTCACTCAAAAAAGAAAACTATAGGCCGATCTCTCTGATGAACACAGTCGCAAAGATTCTCAACAAAGTCTTAGCAAATCGGATTCAAAAACATATTAAAAAGATCATTCACGGGGACCAAGTAGGCTTCATCCCCAGCACACAAGGTTGGTTCAACATACGCAAATCAATAAATGTAATTCATCATGTAAACCAGTCCAAAGTCCAAGACCACATGATACTCTCGATAGATGCAGAAAAAGCTTTTGACAAGATCCAACAGCCTTTTATGATCAAAACGCTAGAGACAGTAGGAATGGAAGGAACCTTTATCAATATAATAAAAGCTGTATACAACAAGCCCACAGCAAGGATTATGCTCAATGGGGAACAATTGGAAGTATTCCCACTTCGATCAGGAACTAGACAAGGCTGTCCACTCTCACCACTTCTATTCAATATTGTACTTGAAATCTTAGCTGAAGCCATAAGACAAGAAAGGGACATAAGAGGGATTCAAATCGGCAAGGAAGAAGTCAAGCTATCCCTATTTGCAGATGACATGATCTTATACCTGAGTGATCCCAAAAACTCCACCAGGAAGCTCCTGGAATTAATTGAGAAGTTCAGCAGGGTGGCAGGATACAAAATAAGTGTGCAAAAATCAGAGGCCTTCCTATATGCCCAGAATGAAAGAAGTGAAAAAGCCTTGAGAGAAACCATCCCATTCACTATAGCCGCTAAAAAAATGAAATACGTTGGTATAAACCTAACCAAGGAGGTAAAAGACCTTTACAATGAAAACTTTAAAACCCTAAAGAAAGAAATTGCAGAAGACACCAGAAGGTGGAAAGACCTCCCATGCTCCTGGATTGGCAGAATCAACATTGTAAAAATGACCATCCTACCAAAGGCAATATACAGATTCAATGCTATACCAATCAAAATCCCAAAGCAATTCTTCAAAGAAGTTGACCAAACAATCTCAAAGTTCATATGGAAGCACAAAAGACCCAGGATAGCAAAGACAATCTTGAGTAACAAAAACACAGCTGGAGGTATTACCATACCAAACCTGTCTATACTACAAATCCATAGTTATAAAGACAGCCTGGTACTGGCTCCAAAATAGACACACAGATCAATGGATAAGGATTGAAGACCCAGATATAAGCCCACAAAATTACAGCCATTTGGTCTTTGACAAAGGGGCCCAAAGACTCCAATGGAAAAAGAACTGCATTTTCAACAAATGGTGCTGGCAAAACTGGATCTCCACATGCAGAAGATTAAAGCTGGACCCGTACTTGTCACCATGTACAAGACTTAATTCCAAATGGATCAAGGACCTTGATATAAGGCCAGAGACTATAAAAACCATTGTTGAAAGGATAGGGAACTCCCTCGAGCTGATTGGGCTAGTCCAACATTTCCTAAACAGACATCCAATGGCACAGTCACTGCTACCAACTCTCAACAGTTGGGATCTTGTGAAATTAAAGAGCTTCTGTTCAGATAAAGAGATTGTCACACGAGCTCAAAGGCAACCCACAGAATGGGAGAAAATCTTCACTAACCACATATCTGATAGAGCTCTCTGTCCAGAGTGCACAAAGAACTTAGAAAACTAAACACCAAGGAAACCAATGGCCCAATTGAAAAATGGGCCCTGGAACTTAAAAGAAACTTTACCAGGGATGAAATTAAAATGTCAACAAATATCTTAAAAAATGCTCCACTTCCTTAGCTATCAGGGAAATGCAAATCAAAACTTCCCTGAGATATCATCTCACCCTGGTCAGGATGGCAAAAATCCACAATACAAACAACAACAAATGTTGGAGAGGATGTGGAGAGAGGGGAACTCTCCTACATTGCTGGTGGGAATGCAGGCTCATTGAATGCCATATGACCCTGCTATCCCACTTTTGGGAATAACCCCACATACAGCAGAGGTTCACCTCGATAGCATAAGCACGACCATGTTCATAGCAGCACTGTTTACAATAGCAAAGTCGTGAAATCAACCCAAATGTCCAACAGTTGACGAGTGGATAAGGAAACGGTGGTACATCTATACAATGGAGTACTACTCAGCCATCAAAAATGATGAATTACTGGAATTTGCCGGGAAATGGATGTCATTAGAAACAATTATATTAAGTGGAGTATCCCAGACCCAGAAAATTAAGCGCCGTATGTACTCCCTAATAGGTGGTTCCTAGTGCCAAACCCACCCAGCCCACCTAGAGACAGTAATTGCAAGGATTATGAACAGGAGGGATGGGGTAGGAGGGCCACACCAGAAACAAGGAGAGAAGGGACCATGTTACAGCAGAGAAAATAGTCCTCATCAAGGACTCAAATAAGTAATGAGACATCTGATTAAGTTCACAGGCTTTTGTTCCTGATCATTTACTACTGAGGGGGGTGTGATCTCACCAGAAGAGGAGGGCATATAGTCTGGCAGATAAAAAGTAACCGTAGTGCAAATTGGTGATAGACCCCCTCCCTCACTGTGGTTTCCCACTTTTATTACATCTACCTTTGAATGTGCTTTTATCACAAGACTCTAACAGCTTTTTGTCTCTGGCCAGGGGGTAACATACAATGCCCACCAGGATGGAGTGAAGGGCATTGCAGGAGCAGCAAAACTGCAAAAGAAAATCAACAAATCACTATCCAGAACTTCAGAGACTCTATATCAACCACCTAGAACTAGGCCAGCTTAGTCTCTCCCCATCTTGAAGCTCAGGGAAATTTGCGGAAGAGGGGGTGGTAAGAGTGTAAGAGCAAAAGGATGGGAGGAGCAATGATATGTAAGTTACTCCATACAAGTTAGGGCTGAAGCAATCATAATTGGACTTTACATGCCCTGTGCATTGTCCAACACACTATTGACCCCACAAAGTCTAGCATCTGCTAAAGGCACCAAGATCTTTGGAGGCAAGGGATTGGCAGCCAGAGCAGTGTTCCTATACCTAAGGGGAACACGGGAAAGGGTTCAGGGAAAGGCCAGTGGGTCCTTGTACGTCATCGGAAAGGAGGGCCCAGAGGAAAATCAGGCATGCACAAGAAAGGACTCTCTGGGAATTCGGGCGGGAGGCACTGGGGGATGGAAGGGAGGGGGGTGGGGAGGAGGAGCAGGGGGTACGGGGGGAGGAGGAGGGAGGGAGGGAACTGGTGTACCTATTAAGTTTGTATGAGCTGAAATAATAATAAAAATGTATTAATAAAAAAAGAAATATTATGAGGGGGAAACAACCTTTTTTTAAGAAAAAATATCCATGCTTTCTTGAAATGAAAAGCAATGAAAACATGTTTCCTTGAAAGGTGAAAAATTTCTCTGAGTGTTAAATATAAAATATGGGTAATGGCTACCTAGAAAAGATTATATAGCATATGTAACACCCCTATAGAGCTGATTCATTTTAGTAGTGCAAATGCAGTAATTATCACTGCTGACAGTACAGCTAATAGGTTTTTTTAGTTAGTCTATATTTATTCTCCATTGATAACTTGAAGAATACTAGTTGAGACTAGTTTTATGCATGAAAGAACTGTTATACTCTCTAACAGATAAAACTTCTTAGGACAACTTTTCACAGGGGTCAGACCAACAGAAAAACATTCAGTTTGTGACAAAGGCCAGCAAGCTCATTTTAAAAAATGATTTGTGAAAGTCATACTAAGGGTATGTAATGACAGCTTGGGAAGATCAGGAATTCACATGTGCAGGAAAATTTGAAGATGGCTACCAAACCACAATGTAATTATTTCCTATATTTACAAAAATGTAACATAAATCACATACCTGTTTGAGGAGTTTTATGATGTCACCAAAAGAAGAATTATTTCACCATAAAGCGAGGAGAGAGAATCCTCAGATAAAAGTAAAGTGAGCAATAAATAGAAACACAGAACACACTCATGCATTGCTCAGCTGAGAGCTGCAACTGTGGCTGTTCACCACAGTCAATCTCTTCCTCTGGAGTATTTTAAAATCCTGAAAAAAAGCCTTAGAACATTTTGAGGTCACCAAGAAATAACAAAAAACAATTTACAATGTCTAACATCTGCATATTTTCTAATACCCACAGGGTTTGCATCAGTATACAGGTATGACAAAGCATGATATGAATGAAGCAAAGCCATGTAACTGAACAGCAGTGTTAGTACTTTGAACAAAACAAAAAGAGAAACATATAGAGTCTAAGTGCTATGAATACAGAGGATATAACTCAGTGATGAAAAACTTGCCTAACACACCCAAGGCCCTGGATTCTATCCCCAGGTCCTAAAAGGAAACAAGCAACGACTAAATTTAAACCTGAAAAGTTATAAGTAGGCATGGTGCCACGCTCCTGTTCTCTTAGGACCATAAAATATCAGAATTGCAAGTTCAAGGGATCTGTGTGATACAAGACCATGTTTCCAAAAATTAAAAGAAAAATCTTTCCAATCTTTACCATATCTACACATCTTCTCTCTTGCCTTCTCTGTGATTGAGGGAAAGTCTGAAAGCAGTTTAGTGATGCAGTCATCTCCCTTATCCACAAAGATAAGTTCCAAGACTTGTAGTGGGTGGATGCATGCAGCCCAAGGTAGTACAAAACTTTATTCAAGTCATAGTCATTCACAGTTTTTTCATGTTAATAATTTACTAATAAATGACAACTTCATTTAATTTATACTAAATTTATATAATTTAATTTATATGCTATGCATAGTAAGAGGTTAATAATAATAACAAAAACAAGAATACTTGAGGCAACTTAAAATGAAAGTTATTTTAAAAACTGATTTTGTTTCCTATCTAGGATCTTCAGACCACAGTTTACAATGGAGTAAATGAAGTGTTGGAAAGAAAACCACAGGTGAGGGAGTCTAGTGCGTGCCGCGTGTCAGTGGGTGTGCATGCGCGAAGGATGGCATTGGCAGGCCGGTAGGAATGAATATTAATCACCCTCACAAAATACGTAGTTCTCTATTTAAAGAACCATATGCTTTCTATGTTTTATAAAAGCTTAATAAAATAATTTTGATGTATCATCAGTGTGTTAATAACTTTTCCCTTAGCCCTAGGACCAGATCAGACAACTTTCTTGAAAACTTTTCAAGACTTCATTATTGCTCACATTTTGAACAATGGTAGGTTACTGCAACTTTGGAACTCTGAAAAAGCATCATGGCAAGCAAAATGTGTATAAGATGTTGAAAAGTGTTAAAAATAAATGCTTAGTGCATAAGACCTTTATAATTGTCAAATTCTGAAGAATGTTACCATGGTATAATTGTAGCCTTTATTAATTTTATTACTAGTGAGATACATTAAAACCCAATGAAGACATAAACTATAAAGATAACAGAAAAATTAAAGATCAAAATTGACATTACAAAATGTTTACAATAAGTTAATAATTATAGCAGGCACAGTAAAAGAATCCAGCACTTTTCAGCAAGTGAAATCTTTTTTCAGATTTAGGGAACTCTATGAATTTGGCTTATTGTTAAAAATTCTTAGGTCATAGGCACAAAATAAAAATAGAGCTGCAGGCAAAACCAAAAAAAATCAACAAACCATAATTCAGAACATCAGAGACTCTATATCAACCACCTGGAACTGGGCCAGTCTAATTTCTCCCCATCCTGAAGCTCAGGGAAATTTGCAGAAGAGGGGGCGGTAAGATCGTAAGAGTGCAAGGATGGGAAGAGCAATGATATGCAAGATGTTCCACACAAGTTAGGGCCGAAGCAATCATAATAGGACTTTGCATGACCTGCGCTATGTCCAACACATTATTGACCTCACAAAGTCTAGCATGGACTAAAGGCACTAATATCCTTGGAGGCTAGGAACTGACAGTCACAGTAGTGTTCCTAAGCTTAAGGGGAAGACAGAAAAGGGCTCTGGGAAATGCCCCTGGGTCCTTGCACTTCATTGGAAAGGAGGATCCAGAGGAGAGTTTGGCATGCACATTAAAGGATGTTCCAGGGATGGGGGGAAGGCACTGGGGGATGGGGAGGGAGGGCAGAAGGGAGGGGGGAGCAGGGGAGTGGGGGGAGGTGGAGGGAGGGAGGGGACCAGTGTACCTGTTAAGTTTGTATGAGCGGAAACAATATTAAAAAATGTTTATTAAAAAAGATTTAATAGCATAAATCTTAAAAAGAGAAAAAATATAAAAATAACAATTAAATTTCTATATAAATATGACACTTTTTAACAACCTACTTGCCTTTCATCATTCTCAGTACAAACAAATGATTTGTTAAATCTTAAGTAATATTTTAATTTTAATTTCAAACTTTCAGTTAACTTTCTTTTTAAAGGCTAACTTGATTTAAAAGTCATTAAAATGTTTTTCTTTTTACCAAAAAAAAAAAAAAATAGAGCTGCAGGTCATTTCCGAAAAACTAGTAATATTTCAATTTTGTAGCATAGTGGGAGTAGAGAAAAAAGGTGATATGATACATTAATTGGCACTTATGGAGGTGGAGCTGAGAAAATTCCCATACCATTATTATGTTATTTATTTTCCTGTTGGCAACTTTTTTATTATGCAATGGTCTTAACAGAATTGTTTTTGAACCATATCTAGATGCATGCCCTGGGTTTTCTCTGTTTAGTCCCTTCTTTCTCCCTTCAGTGTTTCTGGTCTCAGCATGAAAGAGTTTCACACCATGAAACTCTTAGAAGCAAATCCCACAATATTGTCAAATTCTACTCTCCATGATACTCCCTGTTCTGCAGAGGCAGCAGGAATTCCCGTTGTCTGTGGTTAAATTATGTCCACTATTTCACCTGCTAAACGGCTTTTCACACATAAAATCTCAAAATCAAATTCGATAACACCAAAGCTGAAAGATACAGTTAAAAACTAATCATCATAATTAATTGAGGGCAAATGTGGAAGTAAGTAGCTAATTACTCATATTAGTGAATGAAATTAGCCCTAAAGGTCCCAGAAAAATATTTTTTACTTTCACGTTTGACACCGAATACTTCATTTCTGGTCTCCAAAACATTTGGAAATTTCTTTCCATCAGCCATGAATCCATTCTCCAGTGGGTATCAACTCAGGTCCTATAATTTAATTTAAATCTAACACTGTTTATCATGACAGAGTGTGTCTTATTCCACAGGTTAAGTGTTCAGCCTCACAGGATTACCTCTCCAGTCAGATGAAAAATCACCTGTCCCAATGTGAGATCTGTGTTTCTGATGAGCCAACTATTAATGGAGTTTTCACAATTCTTCCTTTGGGTTGGATTTTCTAGTGTGACTCACAGAATTCATGATGGTTGACTTATTATAAATGATATTAGGAAAGATACATATGAAAATCCAGTAGATGAGGTGCTAGAGCAGGCTCTTTTCATTATTTTTTCTAGTTATACAAGCTCAATGAGAAGGTATCCTTACCACCCTCCTTTCTGTCCCCCTCTCCCTCCCATTCTTTCCTCTCACCCCTCCCTTCTCTCCCTTAGTGAATCCAACCCACTCCCTCCCACCCTCCTCTAGGTCAGCTTCTATGGTCGTGGGGTTCCCTCTGGATTATCTACTCTACTGGGGGTTCAGGTCTCTGTAGTGTAACAAGAGGCATTCCTTGGGCAGACCATTGATAAGACTCTCCTTTACCTGTGTAACCCCTTGCCCCTAAGGATCCTACTGCTTGAAATTAGTTCTCCTCAGATCCTCACTAGTCTATGGGGGCATAGCATGCTATGTCAGCCATTGTGCTGGTCTGGTAAGGTCTCATTGCAGTGAGTTCCTGGCTGCAGTAGCCCTATCTTGAGGGCTACTTGGAGTGTCTGGCCCAGCATGGACCTCCCCATCTTTAGACTCTTACACCCTTACTGCCCCGTATTTCGCAAGGTTCCCTGAGTCTTAGGATGGGAAGAGATTTGGCTGGTCTGGTTCCAGGTGAACATTGTAGGGTGTCCAGTAATCTTCATTCCAGTTGGATGTTGTCTATTTTGCTGTTCTTACACTGCACAAGGCTGCATCCTGTCTGGTATTGAAATTCTTCCCTATCCAAAGATAAAAAAAACTTTTTAAAAAAGACATTTATATAAGAAAAGGCATAAAGGAAAGGGAAGAATAGGAATAAGACGCAGTACTGAGTGGAATCAGTCTCCAGGCAAACGAACTGGCTACCTACTAACCTCTAACCTCTCCCCTTCTCCATGAAGGAAGACACACGTCCATCACTTCAAACCAGTGCAAAAATCAGTGAACAGGAAGGAAAACTGACAGCAGACAGGATCATATGTGTTGCTATTTACAGGCTTTTCTTGACAGTGGCCTTATTTATCTATTAAACTGTGTTCTTTTGTCTCCATTCTCTTGGGATCTTCTTTCCCCTACCTTCCTAGTTATAATCCTTTTCAGTTATAGTGAGTATTATAGAGATTTCCCTTTGACTATGTCATTATGAGAGCTTGGAACTATGTTCCTCTTGTGAGAAAGAATATGTAACATCTGACTTCTTTTGCTCAACTTCATCCATCTACCAGCAAATTTCATTAATTCATTCCTTTTTATTCTTTTTTCTTTTTTCTTTTTTTCTTTTTCTCTTGGGAGGTAGAATGATTCAGCTACCTGTACTCTCCAAACCATATTTCCTTGGGTTTTTATGGAGACTTTACAAAAAAGTTTTGTTGATTTGTTGATCAACCCAACCTTCAACTCTTCTGTGTTAGTGTTCTCCAGAGGAACAGAACTGATAGAATGGGTGTATATAAAAAGAAATTTATTAAAGTAGCTCACAAAAGTCAGTGCAGTCTGACAGTAGTTGCCATGTAGCTGCTCAGTTCTTGAGCTGCATATCTCAGAAGACCAAAGGATCTCTGGAAAGTCTCAAACTGCAATCAAGGTAGAAGACTGTACAGATTGGACTCTGATGTCAGCAAGAAACAGCGGCAAGAGGTTAAGCTGTGATGTCCCCCAAGAACAGCAGCAGCATGGCAGCAACATTGGAGAAATGCAACAGCAGACCAGTAGTGGACTCAACACAGAAAGACGACACAGGACGAAAGGGCAAATTCCTCCCACTTCTACTCCCCTTTACCTATTTCACCACTGGGCATTCTATGGGCAGAATATTCAGTATTAATTAAACAACTATAAACAAAACAACTTGCTGTTTTGTTCAGGGCTTTCCTTAACTAGCAATTATTTTTTCACAGTGTGCCCCAAATTCAGTCTGTAACTGTCAAGTTGATGCCTCGCCAACGATCACCTCTTCCCTACTCAAATGTCAAGTAATAGGGTCCAGTGTCTGAACTCTGGTTAGGTCTTGATCTTTCAAGTGACCATCCATTGCAGACCCCATATGAATAATCCAAGAATATGACCTTCTTGCCTAAAGCTATTTTTGGATACAAATGGGAAGTTTTGGAGGTAGGATGGACATACTGAGTAAATAGGTATCTGGAAGTGAGAAGTTGCTTCCATTATTCCTAGAAGTTTTCATCTGCCCCAGAAGGAATAATGGAAGCAACTTTTGTGCCAACATGTTGAATGGCAATTTCTAGGCGAGAAAACTATACTGATCCATGCACATATTAATTTCTATATATCAAAGATCTATCAAATTTTCTTTCAGAACTTCTCTAAATTTGCCCAATATGGCTTTCTCTTTTGCTCAATGACAATACAAGCCAAAGTTATTTTGCAAACTTATAGGAAGTGACATGCCTCATTTAATAGTCTCAGAACAAAATTTTATTTATAATTGATAAAATGCATAATCTGTACAACCATTATCGCTCTGACTTTAATGAGCTTTTTGATCCTTGCATTATACCTCATGGATTCCTATTTGAACATGATGAGTTCTTATACTTTATGAGTGTTCTATGTTGGTTTTCCATATATGAATACAGAATGGCCATATTGTTTCTCGGAACAGACACTTAACTCTCTTTATGTGTACATTTAACATCTGTTTAGTAATGAGAGTATAGTCTTTATGTGTAGGTCATAAAAACTTCAAACTGATGGAAAGTATCTGTCTACTCAAAACAGACATTTTAATACTTTCCCCAATTTCCAACATACATACAAATAGTTTTGTATATGCTACCATTTCACATCCATCTAAGTAATCTACAGAGTTTCTGGGCATCTTTTGAGTTATTAAATCCTTCACACCATCAAGCACCACAATAGGCTATCACTTTTAATCTTACTTGGAAGGAGAGTACCAAGAGTAGGGTCAGAAGAGAAAAAGAACCCAAGACCAGCTCCAGTGTCTGTGTGTGTGTGTGTGTGTGTGTGTGTGTGTGTGTGTGTGTGTGTGTATGTGTGTGTGTGTGTTTGCATATGCATTTATGCTTAATGCCCGATATCCAGGTATCCTGATATCCAAAAAAAAGAATTGAAGAATACCATTGCTGTTTTGGTGTAGAAAAAGAAAGGTCTTGTGAATTATTTTTCATGATAAATGAGAATGCTATTTTTTATCCTAATATATAAACATCAGAATTTAATAAACTAAGAATGAATAGTTTTTTGTTAGCTAGGATTGCTCTTTAGCATTTACTCCTATGAAAATAAAAGAATTGGTTTAAATTTGACCTAAAAATTTTCTATATTCCTTTTAGACAGAAATCATTTAGAAAAAAGTCTTCAAGAAAATAAAACTGTAAATGTCACAGTTTCAAATCTTGTTAGCATCAAATAAGTATAGTTTGCTAATATTAATTAGTCACTTAAGTATTCACATCAAAATTATTCTTGCCTTATCCCCAGTCTTTCTGTCTCTTGTCTTTCTCCATTCTGCTGTATTGTTTTATTTTCATGTAAAACTCTTCCTAATTTAAGTGTATTTATTTCTGGACTTAAATGGTATTTAATTCAAGATGGTCTCTTCCTCTTTTCTCTGTATTCCTCCTGTAACAAGATAGTAAAGCAGAAATTAGGGAAATGACACTTGACCTTTCCCCACACACACACTCAGGACTACTAAAAAATGGACCCTGAGATTTGAAAGTCCCGCAGGAAGCTAAGACTGGGAGCAGAGAAGATCTGACGCCAACCAAAGGAAAACTTTGTCTCCCAAAGGAGAGTCGCACATATCTGAAAATGGACCATTATACACAACAGAGGATGGAATTACAGTTGCGGCAGAACGATTTAGTTATGCATCTCTCTTGCTTTTTCCTGCTGCTTAAACTTTACCTCTTCTTCTCAGACTTTGAAGAGGAAACAATTAGACTAGAATAAGTTTCTTTGTAATACAGCTGTATTGACTAAAATTTCCCTTTTTTCCTTTTCACTTTCAACTTGGATTCTTATTAATTTAATGCAGTCTGGTGGCCAAAGAAGAAATGCAAAATAGTTTCTTATGGTCCTGTAGCAGCCCTACTTGGAATGATTCAAAGATTTGGATGGTTTATCATTTTGATTATTTAGGGAAAGAAGATACAGCTTATCCTATGAACAGTTTCAATCCCACTGATTATGTATCTCATCCCATCTAGCCCCCTGTGGTAAAGTAGCCATAATAACAGAAGTCCCCAGTTCTGCAGGCTGCAATCCCTAGTGGGTCACTCTGAATAGAGTCCATGTGGGTACAATACACTTACTATTCATACTTCCTGTCCACTCCCAGCACCTGTGATATTCTTCCACATGCCTCCTGTGGACTTAGGAACACAGCACATGCCTACTGTTCCTTGCTTCAGTTCCTTGGGCTTCTTTTTTTATCAGTTTTTTCATGAACTGTATATAGTTGAAAATCATTAGAAATTTGTAATAGCAAATTTATACACTAGTGTGTTCATTATTTGGAAAACTGCATTGCACAACACTCCATCCATACATCCATATACTTATATTTATATATATAGATATGTTTGCACAATTTTGGTTACTTGAATTCTAGAAATATGTTCATATTAACAACCACAGTTCAGAGGTTCCAAAATAAAACTGGCATCTTCTCTTTCATAATTGCGTACAATATTTTTGACTGTGTGGAAAAGTGTCCGGAAGACTGTTTATGTGGATAATGAAAAGAACTTAGCAAGATAAGACTATACAAAAAATTTATTGAAACGCACCATAAGAGAGAGGTGAGGAAATCCTAAAGGGGGAGCCACACCTCTCAGAGGGAGGTAGATGCTCATTTTATAACAGTTATGGGTTTATCTCATGGGCTATTTATGTTTGAGCTGTATCTAAGTGACAGGTGGACCTCTCACTATCTTGTTTCATAGTTGTTTTTCATAAGTCTACCTATGTATGTAAGGCTCCATGGTTTATTAGGAGTTATTAGGCTCTTGATAAATACATAAAACATAAGTCATTAGAGTCAGACCCTGAGCAGTCTGAACACAATCAATAAAGCTTGGAAATTTTGATCCTCTTCACCAACATTTTTGCTCTATTTAAAAAAATCTTAAATGAACTATAAAATGCAAAGTAAGTATTTTACAAAATGAAAAAGATGTTTTCTTATTCCAATAATTAAAATTGATTACCTAAATTAATAATATTCGTCCCCCAAGCAAACCAATCTGGCTCTGGTATGAGTATAAGTAACTTCTCTGGTCTTTCTATCTTTCTGCATACAGCAACCTGTTCTTTGATACATACCTTTTTCTCTTACTACGTATGCCGATTACCATGAGCTCTTTGGGTCTCAACCTCGAAGTGCAAACAGACTATCTGTCTCTTTCCCAACTGTTCATCTCCTCCATGCAGACATTTAGAGTCTCCTAATGATTCCTCCTCCTATCTTCACACTAACATAGTCTACTTCCCACTTAAAAGCTTAACAATGTTTTTTAAAAGTAGTTTTTAGCTTTTTGAAACAAACATGAATATATCAGAATTTTTAAATGGCAAAACTAATTAGGTGCACCATTGCAGGCCAAAAGCATGACAAATGCTGGAAAATAATCACTGTCTTTTCGAAAATGCCAGAAAGTTAGAATCACACAGTAGGGACTTGTCAGTTGGAATTCTTTCACTTAGGAACACATATTTATATATTCCCCACACCATTTCTGTGGTTCATAAGCTCATTCTTCCGACACTATAATGCACATAGCCCATTAGATGGGTAGTCCTTGAAGTCTTTTTTCAAAAGTCATTTGAAGAGCATCTTTGTTGCTTCCAAATTAGAATAACCATAAATAAAGTTTGTACATATGATTTCAGGTCATTTTTATAAACACCTAACAGATCTCTGAATAATAAGACCAGGTAGCTTTATAAAATAATATAGCATAATGAGTTCCTATTGCTCCACATCCTCATCAGAACTGTGATGGTCTGTTTACTTATTTAATTTCACCCATTCTTGTGGGTTTTAGTGTAATTCACTTTTTGGATTTGCTGTTCTTTAGTGGCATAGGTTGCTGAATATCTTCTTGCATGTTAGCAAGCAATGTTTGCATCTTATCTGATGAGGTATCTGTTCACATCTTTCCCAGTTTCGCTTAATTTGCTCTTGTTTGTCTTTCATTGCTGTCTTCACTTCCACAAGACATGCACAAGATTTGGCCTGTCAACATCTCATCATGGAACCATGAAAGAGGAGAGATTCCACAAGGCACCAGATCTCCCTGAGATTTAATGCTGGCTATAAAGTAAGGTAACTACTTTGCTCAGGTATACAGATGCATGTCAATACAGGTGACACAGATGAAATTCAGGGACAGGGTGAGAAAAAGAGAGGAGAGAAAGAGAGAGAAAATGAATTTTGAGATTCTTGCCCAACTATGTAATCTTAGAATCACTTTTTGCAATTCCAATAACCTCTGGAGTTTTTATTTGGTTTACTTTACATCTTTAGGTCAACTTGAGAAAAACTGGAAGCTTAACAACATAAAGATTTTATGTTCAGGGCTGGAGAGGTGGCTCAGGGGCTAAAGCCTCCGCCTTGCAGGCGGAAGGTCCTGAGATCGGATCCCAGATCCCACGTATAGACGCCAGGCGGAAGCGGGGGCGGCCTGCGCTTCTGGTCCTGGTAGGGCGGAGCCTGTGAATCCCGGGGCAGAAGGAGGTGGAGGCGTCCATGGTGGTTCGCGAATTCGTCCGTGGTTCTACACAGACACACTCACACACACACACACACACACACACACAGACACACGTGCGCGCACATACACACGCACATGCACACAGTTGAATAAATAAAATAAAAAAAAATTAAAAAAAAAAAGATTTTATGTTCAAATACATAAGACACTTACATGCTGATAAATATCAACTTTTATTTCTTTCATTAGTTTGAGAATGTTGTATATTTTTTACTTTATTCAAAAGTAAGTCATTATGCTGTGCTTTTAATTTTAAATTCTAATCATTCATTTCTGAGTACAGAAAATGACTTTTATATGTTAATTTTGTGTATTGTATCCTGACTATTTTCTCTTCATTCTAGTGGTATTATATTAATTCTTTAAATATATATGAATACTTACTTATATGTACTTACTCATGTTTGAATAAACATAAAAATTCACAGTCTGTGAGTGTCCAAAGACAGTTTTTTTGGTTACAAAGCATATCTTTTGGGTTTTTTTTTTTTTTTGTATCACTGAACTTTCAATACCATGTTGAACATAAGTGAGTTATAATGTCTTATATTCTATGCAGCATTAAAAGAACATCATCTAATTTGTATCCATCAAGTATTTTAGCTACATGGTTGTGAGGATGTGTTTTTATCAGGTTGAGGAAGTTCCTCCTCTATTTCTAATTCATTGATGGTTTTTCAAATCATAAGTCAGCAGTGGGTTTTGCCAGATAACTTTTCTGCATGCATTTATAGATCATGAGTTTTCTTCTATACTCTATTTACCAAAAGTTGAATAATATGAATCCCATTTGCTTATGATGTTTTTATACATTACTGGATGTGATTTACTAATATTTTACTGAGGGTTTTCACATCTATGTTCATGAAAGGTACTTTTCCGTTTCTGCGTTGTTTGGACTATGACCTTTGGTTGCGAAGCTAATGTTGCTCTCATAGGAACAGTAAGAAAACAATCCTGCCTTTTGTCCCTAGAGCATAACATAGAGAATTGAAGTAATTTTTTTTTTGATATTTGATGGAATTAACACTGAAACAAGTTGTTCTTCTACTTTCACTTTGGAACACCTGTTAATTCTTTACTTAATTTATTTATAAAAATAAGTTCAAATTATTTTATTCTTTAGCAAGTTCTGATAGATGACATCATTCAAAAAATGTTCGATTTCATTGAAACTATCAAATTTCCTAGCCTTGAGCCACAGAGAATTCGTTTGTCAACTTCTTTTTGCCCATGATATCACTGACAATGGTTCCTTTTCATTTCTAATACTGTGTTTGGTTTTTATTTTTAACTACTTTTATTGATGGACTTTTGTTGTTATTGTTTTCTTTTGTTTTTCTTAAGAATGAACATTTAATTTTCTTGATTTTTCTCTTTTTCTGTTTTTAACTTTAGTGATTCCTGCTATAATTTTATCAATGTTTGTGTTTTACTGCTTTGAGTTTATGTTATAATTTTTCTTGGTTCTTAAGGAGAAAGCTTGGATTCTGACTTCATATCCTCATTATTCCATAATATAAAAACCAAATATCATATATTTCTCCTTCTATAATGCTGTCCCTGTATCCTTTAATGTTTATTAAATTGTGGTTCCATTTTATATTTTTTAAAAAAACTTTATTTATTCTGTGTGTGTGTGTGTGTGTGTGTGTGTGTGTGTGTGTGTGTGTATCAAAGGGCATTTTTGTGTCCCTGTGGAGGACCAAGGATGACTTTGGGAGTCATCTTGAACTGTTTCTGCCTCCTTTTTGCTTCATTCTTGGATTTTTCAGTTTCCACCCACCTGTAGGTTTTATGTGGGACTTGGGATTTGAACTCATGAACTTCTGCTTGTGAGGCAGAGTCTTAACCTCTGAGCCATCTCTCCAGCCCTTGTTTTATTTTTTTAAATCATTTTTCTTGATACTTTTACCAATATTAGGAGTTTTAATTTTTTCTGTCATTTGCTTCTTATTTCATTTTACTATAGTTTAAAGACATACATTGTTGGTTCCTGGTTTTTTGTTTGTGTTGCTATATTTTTTGAATCAGAGTATAACTTTTTGTGAACATGAGTTCAAGAAAAATGATATTTTGGTTAAAGTTTTCTATAAATAATAACTACATCCAGTCGGTTGGTGATGGTGTTCAGTGTAACTATATGCTTTCTGTTTTTATCATGTTTGTCAGCTATTAAATAAGAGGAGAACTTCACAATGGCTCCAAATATAAAAGTAACTGTTAGTCATATTTTCATATTATTAGCATTCCTATTCATATCAGAAATATTATTCATATTTCTGCTAATGCTTAGTCAGTTTTTGACTTACATATTTTTATGATTTATCATTAGGTATGTATTCAGCAAGAAATTTAGCACATTCTGACCCCTTTATTATATTATTGACATACTTATTGACTCGAGCTATAAATGTCTGTTTTTAATATCTACCTTCTCCCAATAGAATCAAATTTCATAAGTGGAAATCAGTGTTTTTGAAGTTCAATATCTAATAAGAACTCAACAAATACTTTCAATGCTGTCCCATTGACATGATACCAAATTTGTCAATGATGCAATCAACATTTTATATATTTGAATTAATACTTGCTTAATGTAATAAATGTCAAAATACAGAAACGTTCACGTTCACATGTGAAATGACCATATCTAAAGGCAGCTCTTTCCCCAGCTTTCTCCTCTGTACAGCATGGAATTTTTCCCTCACCATTGAATCTTGATTCTCTCTCTCTTTATTATTGAATGCTGGATTTGAATCTATGTGCATGCATAATGTGGAATATTAATGAAAATTGATTTTAACAAGATTCCACAAATTCCATACAGGAAATGTGTTTTATGACACAAGAGCAGACAAGTGCTAAAGCAATCACAAAGCCAATTACACTGAGAAATGGCATGGTTAAGCCAGTTAACATCACAGAACAGAAAGCTGACATCTATGATTGCATGGAGACGCTCCAAAACAGTTACATCGGGGTTGCAACGATAGTTCATTCAATAAAATACTTGCCTTGCATGCATCTGGACCTGAGTTTAATCCCCAGAACCCACATGGCAAAAGTCAGACATGTTGGAGGGTATGTGTAATCCTGGTGTTGGAGGGGCAGAGACGTGAGGCTCTCTGGAGCTCTCTGGCCAGCCAACAGAACCTACTTGGCAAATTACAGTCCAATGAAGAAACTCTTTCAAATATAAGGTGGACAGGATGAGGAACAGTAGCCGAATTTGTTTCTATCCTCCACACATGTGCACTCACTTGCATATACTCCCTCATGCAGGCATTAGCACACACACGAATATGCAGACCACATAGACACATACACACAAATCAAAGTAGTTCATCACTAAAAGGCTAATAAATGCTCTTGGAATAAATGAAGTTCTTTTAATGATTTTTTTGCAAAAGTAACAAATAGTGAATTTTGTTATATGTTCCATAAAATGTTGGAAGTACTCAACCCCATGCAAAATATCATGTGCTACCTACTCTTTATAATCAGAAATCATCACAGAAGCCATTTTAATCTGATTTCAAAGAGTAATGTAAATTTCTTTTTTTTATAATATCTGGCTTGGTTTCTGAAGAAACTTTCAAAATTAAGAAACTTCACAACTTTCCTTGAAATTTTGTATTAATTTCAAATGGATCAACTTTGTTGAGTAGGTATTAACAATTAGCAAGTAAGTTAGGCTAGTGTTTAGGACTGGGCTTCCAGAAAGCTAAGTTCCTATTGAAGAAATAGTAGGAATTCTCCTTTTGGATACCTTACAAACTCTATTTGCAATTTCTTGGATTTGGGTTAGACCATGATATCATTGAGCTTGTCTTGCTTTAACTGAAACAAAAGAGTAGACACAATCTCACTTACTTACCTTTTGCCCAGTGGACCGTAAGCTTCCTGACACAAGGTCTTTTCCTTGCAACCATCCAGCACCGAGGACAGAACCCCATGTTAAAACTGAATGATTTTTGACCTAATGGGAGTTCAGGTTCTGTCTTGATGAAGAATATAGATATTAAGAGACAGATCGACTGCCTTTGAATATGCACTCTGCCTCTTAATAAACACAAGTTGGAGCAAGTTATTAGCTCTTTCTGCCCCCTTAAATGAAATTAGATGGATACATAAAACCATCATTTATTTAATACTCAAAATTATTTCACACTCAAAATAGTTCTATCCACCTTCCCCATGGATACGGTTACAAATACAATTAAAAATGAGGATACAACTAAACCATTAAATCTTGGAGGAAAGGAAAACAATTTCAAATAAACATTTTGGAGATTTGGCTTGCGTTTCCTGGGGATTTGTCCAGATAAACTATTAAACTTAAGTTGGCTTGTGTGTCAGTTTGCTTCTTCTTGGAAGCAGATACCAAAAGTTGTTTTAGAAGAGATGGTCTATGAAGTACAAAATGAGAACAGGAGAGATTTCAAGAGCAGGCACACTATAAACTAAAGAACTAAAACCACCACGTGACAGTGTGGGTAGAGGCTCAGTGAGCCCCGAAGTTCTGAGAGAATCCATCAAGACACAGCAGTCCCTAGGCAAGAGTCACTTAGCAGTAACACTGATAGAAGCAATCTACATCAATGCCCCTACTCTAGTCAGCCACTGACTAGCAACAGCCCAGGAAGACTTGCTTCAATTTAGTGGTGGATCTGGAGAAGTGGTCCCTTGGGCTATATCAGTTAATCTCCTATTTCATGAAGTTTCTCATAAAAGAGATCTGAGTGTTACCACAATATATTCAGCCAGTATCATATGATGAATCTCAGGAATAAAAAGTTTCTCTATCAATGAATTTTCTTCCTCACTGCTATTTCAAGCCTCCGTCTCTCACAGTTTTATTTCTCAACTATGAACATGTCTATACTTGCCAAAGGTTGTATTCCAACCTCTCCTTCACTCTTCAACCCACTCTCATACACAAACAACTGTGCTCACTTCTCAAATACATTTCCCTATGGCTCCTGACTAAAATGTAATCACAAATTCTTCCTAGAAATACTAATTTAGATATGTTAGTGTAACCAGAATTGTCCATGTTAAAGCAAAACAAAATAAAACAAAAGCCAGTCATTCCCCATTGAAGAGAAACGAAATTAAACAAAAGCCATGGGCTCAAAATTTGACAGAGAAATTTAAAAAAATATTTTAACATGACTTCAGGAGTACACACATTGAGAACATTATCTAGGGATTTACCATTATCTAGGATTTAGGTAAAGGATGGTTTCTTGTTGCCAGTGACCCTGCATGCATGAGCCAACTAGAATAATGGAGTTAAGGCTGAAGTCCAAAGTTTGAAGCTCCAGAAACAAAGTTTAGAGATCTCTTCCCAGTCTTATTCTTCCCATCTTCTGAGACTGCCTTTATTTCTCTTTGTTACTATAACCCAGGCACACTGTGCATACATCACTACACGAATGAGCCAATATTACCTCCAAGGGACAAAAGTATCACCTGGAAAAGCATAACGTGAAAGTATCATTTAGAATTCATATCATACATTTTCCTTCCCTTCAGAGAATAGCACGTGCCTTCTCAGTACTTTGTTGTTTCAGTCTAAAACCTTCACTTGGTCCTTACACTGGAAATACCATGAAGCACAATTGCACACCGCCAAAGATATCGCTTAGCTTGCTTCTGACATTAGTCCCTCCTTTCTGCCTTTTGAATCAGCATCAATATACATCAGTGTTTGCAAAATTGTACATTGGTTGCCATATAAATTCCAGTAAATACACAAATGTGCATGTCATAATGGATGTGATTGTGTGTCCAACTATATAGAGCTAATCAGTTTTAGACCCTCAAGGAATATAGCCACTATTACTATTATTATGTTTTGAATGCATGTGTATGTATGTGTGTGTTGCAGTATGAGAGGGCACATGAGAGTGAATGTACTGTAGAGGCTCAAGGTGACATCAGGAATAGCCTTGGATGGCTCTTCCACCTTATTGCTTTGCTCTGAGATTTCCCAGGCTCTGATTTTCAGGACCAGAATTACAGGTTGGTGCCATATCTATCCAACCTTGGGTTCTTTTGCTTGTAGGACAAAAGTTTTAATCACTGAGCTATATCCCCAGTCTACTATTATTATTTTTGTTGCTATTTAGAAACACTTGGAAAATTAAGCACAGGAATGCACTTTAGAATGATTTGTTCCAAGTTCCTCGCCTACTCTGATTTTGCAACTGCTGTGACTAGGTTAAAACATTTTCATCAGTGCAAAACCTATCCCTTACACAGAATTCCTCAGCACCTTTCTTTCCCTTGTTTTCCACTCCTTTATGTGATGGCACTGGATACTCATTTCTAAATCCAACAACATATTTTCTTCTTCCTAAACCACTGCTTTGAAATTACTATCTCTGGGATTTAGGGGTTTGCTTTCATTTTTGGTAAGTATTTCATGTTCAGCTCCTGTTCAAATAGGAAGATTTCAAAAAGCTTTATTTTTGTAAGACCCCCAATATTTAGTAATGGACTCCTCTTATAGTAAATATAATCTCTCAGTAAGCACAAGAGAGGAGACATGAAAAAAAATCTATTTTCCTGAAACAGAGTGAATAAAATTATGTAATGATCAATAGAAAAAGGGGAAATCAACTTTTTACTGCCAGCTTGTTCTAACCTAGAATATGTATCTGTATATATATATATATATGGATAGATATAGATATAGATATAGATATATATTTAGGCCTTTTTTATTGTGCAAAATGAAAACTAGGCTAAGCACTGAATTTTAAAATATTTTGTAATATGTCACATCTAAAGGATGGTGGGATATGATTTAAAATTTTAAAGTATACCCAAATTTATTTATTTTAAAAATGAAAGTGAGGGCTTTTATTATTACTTTGTTTTATTATCATGATCTTTCATGTATCTCTTGAACACATTAGAAAACTATTCAACCAAATCAAGGAGCCTATACTGTAAGTTGCTATTAATTTTCCCTCATTTATATTAATGTAAAGGAAATCATCAAAGCAGAAGTAAACATACAGCAGATTGTGTTAATAAATTCCATTTAATGCTCTACCAATATTAGAGACATATTGCTAATTACAGCCAGACATAGCACTAAATTACTTGCTGAAGCCTCTCAATGGAGTCTTAACTTCAGCCATCATCAAATGAATGCTTTATCTCAAAGAGTTATTAAAATATTGATCTGAAAGTCCAAGTCTAATTGCCTATTTCACAATTATGTTGTCTAGGGAAAAGAGAGCTGGCAACATCTGTCATTTCTGGACAATTATTCTCCAAGACTAAGGAAAGTAAAGTGTCAGATCGATTGTCTGCTAGTATCTTGAGTGCTGACCTATCTATCAACATTATCTTCTCGGTAATGGTGTGAGGTGGATTCACATGCCACACCCGTGTAATTGTAACTGATAAGGGACTCATGATGTCAAATATAAATCAGTTTTGAACTTTTCTGAGACATAAAGAGAAAATATCATTTGTAACACATCTTCAGGATCACAAGTGTGGGATGTATTGCTATGACTTACTGAATTTGTAACATTAATAATAATTCAGGGAAACTATTTCCCCTTCCTTATTTTTATATGGTACAATCTATGTTTTTACATAAATTCACTGTTTCTTGGAAGTTTCAATTAATCTGATTAAAATAAAGTTATAAATCATTTGAAATAAGTACTAGTACTTTTCTTCATGCACTTTTTCAATCAGAAATAGATATCAGATCGGAACATAATTCTGACTCAGATTATAAAACCAGTTTTAAAAAAACCCCACAAATACAACAAGTTTCCTAATTCACCCCATTTAGATTTTCTGATAAAGGTATAGTTGGAAAAAGACATACAGAGCACACCTGTGGACTTCTAGTGCCACTTGATCAAGCCCTGGCTTTGGACCAAGGGGTTTCTCTTCAACTGACAGGGAGAGAATTGTGAAGAACATTTTCTTTCTCTTTCAATTAATGCATGCACTTACACTAAGATTTAATGTTCTTGGGACAGTGTTATGGTTTCTTTTCCCCTAGGGATTTTCCATATGACAAATATGCATATTTTACAAAGTAACATATACTGCCAGATATAATTATTCAGCCTTACCCAACTGCCTGAGAATGTCCTAATTGTGAAGTTATTTCCTGCTCTTGATCTTCTACTTGTAAAATCCAAACACTTGTCATGGTTATCCTAAGTGTACCTTTTTTAGTTAATGCAAGATAATCTCCTAGCAGAAATTTAGATGACATGGAAAAAAATTTCTAGGCAGATAACTGCAACTTATTGTTTATTGTTTTGGGGGGCTTATGAATTGGGGACATGTCTGGCAATTTACTTTATAGATCTATAAAATGGAAGCAGAATAGGAATTTATTTCTCTTCCAAATAAAAGAAAGCAGCTATTGATAATGGTAGAATTCTATGGGCTTTGTGATTTCATCACACACCTGAGTAGTTTCCAGACCGTCCTAGAGCTTTCCTTCTTTCCTTCTACTGAATAGTCCAAACTATCCTTCCAGCTTCAGCTGCTTCTGTTGGGGGGCATCTCAGAAATCCCATAGGATGTCACTGATTGCTTTCATTGTCCAGATCTTAGTTCCATGTGGAGCACATATTGAGCAAGATGGGTTTAGCAATGCAGTTTTAAAATGCTATGGAAATACTTGAAGCTAAGTATTAGAGTTGTGGTGGTGAAGACTAAATATAGAAAGCTCTGGTCAGCATGAATGATGTTCACTTTTCATTTATTCAGAAGAAAAGACTGATAAAGTGGAAAGGAAAAATTGGTAAGGGCTGTGAAATTTGGCATTACTTCTTAAGACAATTAAGTTAAAACTTAGTCATGTTTGCTACTAAATCAGCATGTTATCATACAAGTCTCAACCAGACAACCAACATTTCTTCTTCATCACAGCTTGCTGAAAGAACAGAGACTGAAAGCTACTTAAGGTCAGGACAAAAAAAAAACTTGTTGATTTCAGTGTTTATCCATTCATTATAAATGCAGAGAATATGCATGAGCAGCTGGAGGAATAAAGGAAATGGCTGTCATATCTTGAGATAGAACTAATGGCAAGTAAAAGTATTATAAAACATAAGGGAAATAATGTATAAAGAGGAGGAGATAGAATTGGGGATTTAAGTGAAAAGATATAATACATTCACTGTATTTGTATATGCATGAACGAAACTCTAAAATAAAAAAATATAGATTTAAAGCAAGCAAGTAAAAGAAAATAAACCTGAGAAAAATCACATGGATATTGGTGACGGGGAAATGAACACAGCTCACCAAATCAGCAAGTAGTGAGAATGTTGTGGTATCTATTTTGATTCTCTAAAACTCTTCTCTGCAATGGAAGCACTTGGTGCTCCCCCAATGGCAGTAAATTTATTATATATTTATTATACTATGATGTACAGTGGGTCTAAACTTTGTGTTCTGCATTACCATTCTCGTAGCTGCCCTTGCCAGGAATATAGTTACCTGTTGACAACTTTCAGGTGTTCCATACTCAAACATTTACTAAGTCTCTAGAGTTTCATCTTGTGTTTTCTGAATCTATCCAGCTGGTCTTCCCACTGCTACTATCCCAGTCTGATATCACCACATCTCACATGTATATCCACCTGTAAATCTTATATCAACATATCCCATGTGGAATTTTAAAAGCTTGTTAACTGCAGTCATTCCTGAAGTCTTGTTTTTCTTGAGCACATTTTTCATACAACATCCAGAGAGATCTTTCTGAAACAGCCACCATAACATGACTGTAACCTAGACAAAACATTCCATGATTCATTTCCCTCAAGAAAAAAATTAGGTTCCTTACACTGCTCAGCAAGTGAACACCCTTGAACATCTTCAGATTTTGCTCTTATCCTTACTGGCTCCCACTCTTTCATTCATTCAGAAGTAACTTCTCAAAGTCTTTTGAATGGTGAAGTGCTTTCTCAGTAAGGGTTTATTTACCTTGTTTGAAACTTTGTTCATTCTTTCTACTTTTCCCAATTTGTTCTCTCTATCTGTCCATGCTTGCACATCCATTGGTCACTTCTTCTAAGAATTCTCCTTGAAACTTATCCTACTCCAAGTGCTTCAACTGACCTATCCTCAATTGACAGTCACTCCCATTAATGCGGTAATCCTATCTGTTCTCTGAATTGATTGGTGTAACAGCCAGGTACACAGTATTAACTTAGAAGAATAATATTAATCAATTCATCTCCATTATTAGACACAACGTAGGCACTAAAAAAGCAAGAACAAAAATAAATGCAAAGGTTTGTATCATTATAGCAATAAGTTTTATATCAAACTTTACTTATTTTAGTCTGCTTATTAATATTTAACTATGCATCGAGTGCTTTAGTTCTCTGGCTCTTCAGGCTCAGTCCTCAGAGAGTTGTGTTCTCTTGCATCTGTTCCTCCTCCTTTCTTAACCCCCAGAGATGGATTGCACTCAGGCCTCTTGAACTCCATAGAATAGAATAAAAGCTTTTATTCTCAGTCTTGTATTTACACAGGAAAGGCTTATGTCTGGAGAGCTCTAGCAAAGCACCCACAATCCTTGCTGAGCCTTCTAAACACCTGTCTCCAGAGATCTAACCAAGCTTCTTGCTACACAGATTTGTATGAATCCTAGGGATTCCTTCTGAAGTGCCCTTTTAAGTTTTCTCATTCCCTTTTCCTTTCATGGGAAATAAAGGAAAAAATGTGCCAGAGGGTGATCAATGAAATTTTCATCATGTTGTATGGTAATATCTATCCATACAAAAATGATTCTTATGGCAACTTACTTAATATGGCCTCACTTTACCTTATGTCTCCTGCCACAATCACTATGTAATTTACATAGGACAGTCTTATGGGAGAAGCTTCTAGCAGTGACTTGTCTTTCTACAGAAGACAACTATGCAAACAGCAAATTCTTTTATCCTTTAATATTTTAAATTATTTTCAATAGCATAAAATGTGTTTTTAATTAAAGCTTTAGTTTTTTTTAATCATACAATGCTGGACTTTCTTGAGTAGGGCCAGTTTCTTAGCAAGAGCTCCTGAAACCTGAAGATGGAAATAAATCTGAGAAAATGATCACAGGCTCCCTTTTAATTTACAGTTCAGACAGAAAGCACTTAATAAACAGATATAACCAGGGGATTACCTACAACTGTGAAAACTTTGTTTTATCTAAACAGACTTATATATTTTTTAAAGGTTCCATATATTTTATTACTGAAACAACCAATTTGCTCATCATGTACAGCAGATAAAAAGCAAAATAGATTCCCAAATTCCTGGCCATGGAAAATAGCCCCTTCTGGTAAGATTGATGAATGGCTATGATTCAGCGGAGTCATGCCATCCTTACAGGCCCAGCTTGGTTCTCATCCAGTGTCTTCTCTTGGAGTTGTATCAGATCTTATTACCAGTTTCCATACAAATCCACCGGGGAATGGGACAGTTTTGGTTTTGTTTCTTGGCCAGGAACCACTTGATTCTGAAAGTCTTGTGGGAAGACATGACAATGACCTAGAGAACAGCACAGATGAAGATGGTGGAGAGGAGCAGAAAGCCAGACTTTTCTATTTAAACAAAGAGGGTTTGAAGTGGAAGTGAGCCAGGAGGATGTGCATTTACCTTTTGCTAGTTTGCTTACTTGCTTGTCTGTTTAATTCTGAAGTGCTTATCTGTCATTAGGACACTCATATTTCTCATGTTTTTCATTAATTTTGTACTTTTCTTAAATTTGATTACCTAATGTATCTAACAGGAATGTTTAAAATATAGATCTCTAAATATAAACATTTTCTACAAATATTAAGGGAAGTTAAACCTCAGAAAGTACATCAATGGGAACTGGTAGTCTGGGTCAGCATGTTAAAAAAAAAGCCACTTGCACACAACTCTGGCAACCTGAGTTCAGTCCCCAAAGTCCACATACAGAAAGGAAGTAAATCAGCTTCCAAAGCTCAAAGCTATGGCAAATATATATCTTCTAAATAAATAAATTTAAGAAGTGTATAGATATAGAATAGTGAAACAGATAGACAATATGGACCGTCTATTACCACCCCCACAACCGATCAAACTTTTGGCTCAAAGAAAAGTCTCTTACTTGATATTTGTGTGTGTGCATGCATGTGTGTGTGTGTGTGTGTGTGTGTGTGTGTGTGTGTGTGTGTGTGTGTTTGCAAGTGGGTGGGTACAGGAGGACACTTGAGTGTGGATGCTTGTAGAGATCCAAGGGTGATACTGGAAATCATCCTGGATTGCTATACACTGTCATTGCTTTGCTCTGGGGTTTTCCAAGCTCAGTCTTCCAAGGTTGAAAGTTCAGAGTGCCAACATTTCCACCCAGAATTTTTACATGGGATCAGTGGATTTTAACTCAGGCTCTTTTGCTTAGGAAGCAAAGGCCTTTTATCCACTAAGCCATCTCCCTAGCCCAAGAGAAAAGTACTATGAAATACCAACACTATTAATTAATAATAGACTTCTCAGGAGAAGAGACAATAAATGAAAAGTGAAAGTCTATATGTTTAAAAACATATAAATCTTGAAACCTAAAAACTTTACAATATTCCTTTGAAAAGCATAGTATTTAATACCCCATCAGAAATGGCTAAAGGAGGTATGAAAACATGATCACTAGGAGATGTGCTGCAGAGAGAGAGGAAAAAAAGTAGAGAGCATAAATAAGAAATCTCATCTCAATCAGCAGAAAACTTGAAATCTGTTCACTAGAGATGTCAAAAAGAAAAAGCCACGATAAGCAAGTTGAAATCAATAATAAAGTGATATCAAAGAAAATTTAATGGCCAAAGACATTGAAGTGATTGACTAACTCATTCTAAAACTAATTTGGAAATGTAAGGGGGCAGAAAAAATATTGAAAAAAAGATCAAAGCATTTATATTCACATTTCATAATTTCAAAAATTATTACAAATAGTCTAGACTGTGTGATACTAGCTTATGGAGAGACATGTAGATCAATGAAACAGAAATTAAATTGCAGAAATACACTCTGGCATCTATGTTCATTGATTTGTATTGCAAGAGAAATACAAAGGAGAAAAGAGGGTTTTCCAATAATGGCACTGGGCATCTCTGTGCAAAAGTCTGACTTCTACCAATTAAAAAATAAAAAACTATAGAACTAGATCAATAATAACAGGAATATCAGCCTATTAAATTTTGAAATGAACAAAGGACTTGACCAAACATTTCTTCAAATGAGATTCAATGGTCAATAAACACAAAAATGTCACAAACATAATCAGATTTCATGTCATACTCATTAGGATGACTCTTCAAGCACAACAAAGATACAAAATAATAATGAGTGTTGCCAAGAATATGGAGAAATTGATGCCCTTGTATGCACTGCTGAGGAATATGCAATAGCAATGCCAACATGGAAAATGCTTTGAAAGATACCCTAAAAACTTAAGCACAATGCTTCCTTATTACCAGTAATGTTGCTTCAGATACACAACTAAGAAAATTTAAGCAGAAGTACAAAAAGAAATTACAGAAATATTCACATCACCACTATTCACAATAATTGGTGATAAAATGACTCAAAATGCATTAGTGGGTAAACAGATGAACAATTGTAGTGCAGAATAGAATATTATTCAACTATACAAATAAGGAAAACAATGATAGATGGACAAACCACAAAATCCAAGCTTCTAATTGTATCTTAAGCAAAAAGAACAAAATGAGATATTACATTACCAGATTTCAAAATTTACTACACAGAGATAACAATTAAGTAGTGTTGCATCATCGTGAATATAATGGGAGAGACGGAGCCTAGAAATAAATACACTTACCTACAGGCAACTGATTTTTAGCAACTGTGCTATGATTATTACACACTGGAGAAAAGACGGTTTTATAATAAATGCTTCTGGGAAAATTGTATTTCCACATGCAAGGGAATGTAATTAAGCAACAGCTCAAAAGCCAACTGGACTTAAACATAGTGACACACACTGTAATTCCAGAACTTGGGAGGTTGAGGCAAAAAGACCACAATTTCAAATACAACATGGCCAGTTCCGTGAGATACAGGCCAGCCTGAGCTATGCAGCTTGACTTTCTCAAAACACAAACACAAACAACAGAATGAATGAATAAACAATCAAGATGTATTAAAGATTTAAATATAATACCACAACTGATGAAATTTTTATAGGGAAAAGCTTGAAGTAAGTGTTTTGGGGCTTCGGAATGGACAAAAATATTGCTGGAGTGGAGCACAAAAGCACAAAAAGCGAAAGCAAAGCAAGACAAACTGGGTCACACTGACTTAAAAAGCATCTGTATAGCAGTAAAATTAGTCATCAGAGTGAAGAAACACTGAAGGAATGAAAGAAACATTTGCAGAATAAACATGTGACAGGGGCTCAAGATTTCCAATATGTAAACACTTCTGTAAATTCAAGCAACCCACTTTAAACATGGACAAGAGATTTTAGTAGTATCTCTCTAAAGAAGATGCATGAAGACTACAGGCATATGAAAGCTGCATAGTATATCACTAGTCATCGCAGACATACAAGTCCAATAATTGAGATACCTTCTTCTACTAGTAGAAATAGCTAAAGTGAAAAGTCTGAACATAGTAAGTGTTAGCAAAGATGTGGAGAAAAGAGAAACTGTTCACTCTTGGTAGAAATGTGCAGTAGAACAACTCTGGAAAATGGCAAGAAACTTCCTGAAAATACTAAAAACAGAATTACACTGTCATCCAGCAATCTCACTCTTAGGCATACAAAAGAAATAACAAAATTAACAAAATAAATTAATCTTTCAGAGACAATGTAATTTCTGTATTCATTACAGAACTATTTGTAATAGACAATAAATGGCAATCAACTGATGAATGTGTAAAGAAAATGCGGTACAGAAAGAAACATGAAGCCACTAAAAAGAGCCAGGCACAGAAATACAAGTATCACAAGATTGTTCTCATATATAAAATGCAGCATAGTTGATATCATAGAAGTTGAGAGTAAATTTGTGGTCAGGGACTGGGGAAAGTTGGGAGGGAGGAAGAAGATGGAAAAAGTCAATGATTGAGCAATGAGTATGGAGTTAGATGTACACAAGAAGTTCTTATAAGCATTAAAAAGTATATTGAGGATATATAAGAATAATGTCTTTCAAAACCTAAAAGAAAATCATGTTCTCACCATGAAGGAAAGATGGATATTCGAGTTACCACACGTTTAACATAAATTAAGCATAATCTACCCATCAATCAAAATGTCACATTGCCCTTAAAAATGTATAATGTTTGCTTTGATGTATCAGCTAAAAATAAAAAAATAAACCCCTGGAATCAGTAGGTAAAGTCACTTATCAGAAAGACTGATGACCTAAGTCCATGCCAGAATTCATGAGACAGAAATAGAGAACTGCCTCCCGCAGGTCATCTGCCCATTAAAAAAAGTGCCAAATCACACATGTCCCCACCCAAACACAAAATAAACAAATAAATATTAAAGCATAAATAAGCTTGAATGACAATAAACAATTATAAATACCACCTATAATATAATCTCATTCACATGTAGTGTGCACAAGAGACATATCTTAAGCACAGATAGCCTATTGTGGGTAACTATTCTATTTCTAAATGTTTAATACAAGAGATAGTAGCCTTCTGTGCTTTACCTCCCATCAGTAGGGGTTTTTGTTATCTATAATCAAATGCAGATTCCTGGCTGATATATTTCTGCAGATAAAAATGAATTCATTTTTTTGAAAAAAAGAGGATAAAAACTATGTGTTTGACAGAAAGTGAATATTCAGAATAATCCAAAGGATGACAGAATGAACTCAGAAATATCTTAGTGGACTGGAATACTTTGGAAAGTTTAAGTAGCATATAATAATGCTTCTTTTTGCATAGAGCACAATGAAAATACACACAATGTTTTGAATATGGAGTACTGGCTTTAAGTGAGTTAAAAGTATTAAAACATTTCTAATAAAGTTTGAAAATTTTGTACTGTTTTCATGTTGAACTTAATGCTCAGTTTGAAGCTCAGCAAGTTTAAAAAAGATAAAAATTGATTTAAAAATGACAAAGGATACAAAATATCTTCAAAATGCATGAAGACCAAGGACATATTCAAGCAGAGATACACTTTTTTTAAGTTCTATTTTTTTCATTATTTCTTTAGAGATTCATATATAAATACAATGAATTTATGTCATGTCCAACACTCATTACCAAACCAAATCTCTCTCCCTTTCCAACTACAAGCTTCCTTCCTTACCTATTCCATCTTTCATGTCTCCTAGATGTGCTGTCACTAAATTTCACCTGGGTTGGTTGCCTTTAGAGACATGTGTCGGGGCATTTGTTGGAACATGGATGATAGATCAGAGGATATACCATTGAGGAAAACAGTCTGCCCCAGTTCACTCCCATTTCAGCATTCAGCATTAGCTGTCAATGTCTCACAATGAGGTATGGTGCCTCTTAATATCATTTCCATTTGACAGTGAAATGTTGATAGGAAAAATCTTGTGCAGATCTTGTGGAAATATATATAACTACAGTGAGTTCATGGATGCAGCAGTTTTGTCATATCTAGAAGATACTGCCTGGCCAATCCCTTTTCCCCTTTGGGGTCTTATATTCTTACCAACCCCTCTTCTGCAGTGCTTTCTGAGCCTTGGGGTGGGAAGTGCCTTAGATATCCTATTAGGACTAGAGGTAGGGAAATATCTTAATTCTTTTCTATTTTCAAAATTCAGATATTTCTTTTCTGCCCTGGAGCAGACCCGGACCCGGAACAGGGTTGACGCCCTGCTCCTCAGGAGGTGACTTAATACCAATCAGGATGCAACCAAGGGCGGTGCAGGAAAGGCAAAACTGAAAACAACAAACCATAATTCAGAACACCAAAGATCCTACATTAATCACCTGGAACCAGACCAGCCAAATCTCTCCCCATCCTAAAGCTCAGGGAATCTTAGGAAGAGGGGACGGCAAGATTGTAAAAGCCTAAAGATGGGAAGAACCAACGATATGCAAGATACTTCACCCAAGTTAGGACCGCAGCAACCAGAATTGGACTTTGCCTGACTAGCACAATGGCTAACATGTCAACCACCCCCCAAAGTCTAGCATGGATCACAGGGGAGAAGGCTCCAGACAGTAGGATCCTTAGAGACAAGGGATTAATGGTAATAATAGAGTTCCCATGCTAGCCAGGAGTTTAAGAAAGGGTTCAGGGTGGAGGACTCAGAGGAAGATTTGGCATTCACACAAAAGATGCTCCAGGGAATGGGAGGGGGGGGGAACGGCACTGGGAGAGGGTGGAGGAAGGAAGGAGGTGAAAAGAAGGAGGGAAGGGGGGAGAGTGCAAGGGGGGACTGGGGAGGGAAGGAGAAAGGAAGAGGACAGGGGTACCTATTGAGCTTGTATGATTAGGAAAAAAAATAAAATGTGGGAGAAAAGAGAAGAGAAAGAAAAGAAGAGAAGAGAGGAAAGGGGAGGGGAGAGGAGGGGAAGGTAGAGGAGGGGAGAAGAGAAAAGAAAAGAAAAGGAAAGGAAAAGAAAAGAAAAGAAAAGAAAAGAAAAGAAAAGAAAAGAAAAGAAAAGAAAAGAAAAGAAAAGAAAAAAGGGATTAGATGTACTTAAAAAGTTTGATTGAATAACTCAATATATTGGACTTCAAAAATATAATTTGTCAAGATCTTAAAAGTAAAACACTGACCAACTATATGTTCTAATCATATTATAACTATGTAATTACTGAAGAATAGACAAAATTGTATGGGTGTGTAAAAAATTCAGATATTTATAGACACTGTCAGCAGATCAGCATCAGCATATAACTTACCAAAAAGCAAACTAAAAGAGAAAAATAAAGATTATGCTAATGAAAAGTAAAAAAAATACAGAATGGGGAGGGCAGTTCAGGAGATTGTGTGAATTATTTCTTTTTTTTTTTTTAAAATGAGGTAATTCACATTTTCTAAAATAGATGAATCAATAAATGATGTCATATGTGAGAACAATGTGAAAATAAAGGTGAAGTTCTGAGAACCAAAAGAGAAGGCTGTGCTGTTGACGCTTGCCTCAAAGGAATAGGTGTTAGCACGGGACCGATGATGCTTTTTCTGTTGTTTTTAAAAATATTTTTATCACAGATGTAATTGTAGACTTAAAGGTAGATCGATCAAACATGTATTTTGGATAAAGAAAAACTCTAACTGAACCCCATTACTGGAGTTTGCCAAATATAGGCAGGAAGTGAGGGGACCACAGGGAATCTCCCCAGATAGCTTGTGCTTCAGAAATTGTGAAAACCGGCTCCTGAGAACTATTATTTTAGAAGTTCATGGATGCTATGGAATAGTTGCTTTTCCTCTTTTCATCATATTTCCATATTCGTAAAAGTGAACAACAATTCAGAAAGGCATTACTGAAAACATTTTATGATGAATGTCCTTATATTAATTTATTTTCTATTATAACTTTTGTTTGAAAAGGACTATCAGCCATGAATATTCCTTGAGAAGTTTATGTCTGATTTCTAATGCATTTTTCTCCATAAGAAAGCGAAAAAAATCTCACACAAAATGTGTACTAGAAGCACTAAGAATTCAACAAATAAGACAGCAACAAAGAAAGGGGAAAAAAGGAAAGAATATAAATTTCTTGATGTGAGAAAGTTTACATATAAAAGAGATACTGAAGCCAGTGAGTATAAATATTTTCTCCACAGAAAACAAAAGCAAATCCAAACGATAGTCAAACTAGTCAGAAAAGAAAAGAAAAATGCTAATAGCAAGTGATCGAATAGGGGCAACAAAGAAGTATGATTGATAAAGTCAAGATAGAGAATCCAAAATCAAATCTACATCAGCCAGAAGTATTAAAATATATGCTAGGGCAAAAATTCAGAAATAAAAATTACTAGTATTTGGGGGGAGGAGGCACTGTGTGTTTGGCATTGAAGGGCCAACAACTACAGAAAGATTTATGTCTGGATGCCAAGGATGGGTTTGGGTGGGCTTCTAGCAAAGGTTACTGCTTCAGACTAAGGAATGACTGCAACATTAAACATAATTCAGTGCTGTGCTCCAATGCGCACCTTACACGCTGAGAGTCTTAACTCCGTGTTCATGTTAATCTTGACTGTGAAAAGATAAACTTCATTGTCTTATGCCTTGAACTCCATATATTTAGAAGATATTAATTACTTTCTATAATACCCATGACTACATGACACTGTTGACTGTGGACCCAGTTATAAACAGTTCTGTATTAGAGAAAACCTAGAAAATGCCTTACTTTATATATGACCGCTAACCACTTTCAATACTATCAGTTTCTTGAATTTGTGGTCCAAGAGTGAAACTAAGCTCTATGATAATTAATTCACTTGACAGTTTTATACTGAAAAAGAAAGATCATCATGATGAAGACTAACATAAATGTTGACATTTAGCAAAATGCTGTAAAAGAAAATTTTATTATACTACAGTGGCTACTTACCAATTGATTTCTTAATAACCCAAAAGAATAAATGGACCTAGCAAAAGGCTTTAAATTGCTCTGAGAGAACAGCTTCCACGGGTGTATTTTGCTTTCAGAGTTGATGAAGTGGCTCACCCACTTCCCTCGGCTGCCCTGAGAGCATGGAAAATCATGAATGTAAGTTTCTAAATTCCTTTATCCTTGGGTCAAAGGAGATTCGGGAGTCTTATGAGATCATTGTTCATTGTTGAATATAAGACTATGAATATGAACAGCGTTTGGCTCAAATCAGAGAAAATGCAAAGATATATATATACACATATATATGTAACTTGCAATTTTAAAACTGCTTTTAAAACATCTAAAGAAGCAACATTTGATTTAAACGGACCATTTTCACACTTGGGATATAAATTTAATCATCTGCATCGCATTTTCTTCTTTGGGTTTATAAACGTAATAATCTAAGAATGATGCCTCACACGGATTGATCTACGAGACTCCCATGCTCTTCATTAACCTCAATCAGTAAGACTCTGGTGAATAGTCTGTTTGTGGAGTTACTCTTAAAACGTATGCTGATAATTCCTGAAAGGAAATTCTGTCTATATTTTGAATTGAAACAGGGTGTGCAATTAAAATCACCACTAAATGCAATAACGCTTTATGACGATGTCTTGAAAAGAAATTCAAGCCAAGGATGCTCATTTGGAAGAGGGCTCAAATAGCTTTAGCTAGCATCTTCTCAAGATGCTCCTCTCTACAGAGCCAATAGATGACAGAATGGAAACAAAGAGGCTTTGCGAATATTGGTACTTAAGGATGAAGCAGATGATGACTGAAACCCTCTGTGATTTTCTTGTTCAACACTTGCTCTACCAGGTTATACAATCGAGATTCTCTGGTCACTGATCTGAATCGAAGTCCCTATGCACTTCTTAAGACCTGAGCAGTAATCATTATTTCTTTGCAATAAGTAATTTTTTTCAGTTTGTCTTTTTTTTTTTAACTGTGCTGGAAAATGGCTTGGGGAACACAACCTTTGCTGGAATTTTCATACTCTAAAACACTGTTTAGTCTTATTTTCATTTTCTAGGTGTCTCTAGAGATTAAATCCAGTGCCTTATGCAGGGTATATGTGATATACTACTAAGGTGTAGACTCAACATTTACCTCCTGAAATATTAAGAACATCATTTTATTAATATCCTAGTTTTTTTGTTAGTATGCCGTACTAAAGGGGACTTGGTATTTAAAAATACTTCTCATGCTTATTTTTGTTTGGTTTGGTTTCCAAGATGCACTTCTTAATATGCAGCCCAGACTGGCTTGGAACTCATGAACCTTGAATTTATGACGTCTGTCCTTCTGCCTCAGCAGCCCAAGTGCTGGGATTACAAGTGAGAACTATGGTGTCCAGCATTAAGATTCTATAATAATCTGTTTATAGTTATTCTTAAAAGATGCACTGATAAAAACCTGAAAGGAAAATTCCGTTTATATCTTGAAGTGGAGCATGTGCAATTAAAATCACCACTGAATGCGATAACATGTGGTGAAGATGATTTGATAAGAAATTCAGGTCAAGGATGCTTTTAAAAAACTGACTCAGTTAATAAGAAGTCATCTTCTTGGAGGTCAAATGTCACGTGGATCTATCCAACATAATAGTTTCACATAGTTTTGTGATGTGATGATCTAAAAATTGGAGACATTTCCATCTCCCATCATGAGGTCATTAGTGACTTTTAGTTTTAGATGTGTTCAAACCAGTGCTGAGTATAAGTTATTCATGACACAATCTCAATGATGTGAGGACATGACTTGCAAAGTATATGTTCCAGCCCTCTACTACGGCTCATCACCTGCTCATGATAAAACCCTGTGCTGTTTCTGTAATCCAGTGGAACAGGACCAAAGCCAAATTGAGACACATATGAGCACAGGCTGAAAGTGCAATTCATAATACTTAGGAAATGACTGCAATTGATTCACAACTCACCAGCTGCAGAAAGAGCACTGCAGCCCCAGGTGACGAGGGGGTTGTGCTAGAATAAAACCTGTGTGCACAACATGCCATTCTGACATCTTATATTTGTCACATTGTAAAATATGAAGATAAAACACGTGACAGATGGAGAACTTTTAACAAAAACTACTGGGGAATCCTATTGCATAGGCAAACATTTATTTAAACACATTAATAAAAATGTCAAGTGTGTTTTAAAATCACATAATCCACAGACGTTATTTCATGTTTCTAAAAGAAAAGGTTTTTTTTCACTCTATTCTTTGTACACTGCCTGGTTCAAGTTTTGTTCATTTGTAACACTTCAGCACATGCAATGTACTATGTCTAAAAAATGGTCAAATACCTCTCTAGTGTACTCTTGTCAATTATATGTGCCTTGTTTCATTAGTTACAGCTAATTATTAGCCATGGTGTTCTAGACTATGAATTTAAATTGAGTAATATGAGTGGTCATTTTTATGACTTATTTTAAATCATTTCAAATTCATTCAATTACATTTATTATATGAGAAAATACTAAAAGTATAATAATCCAAACCTTTCAACACCATATTCAGTAACTGAACAAGCATGAATATTGAGGTGACAGAGATAGGTGGCAATAACTACTTTCCTTTGATTTGACAGCTTTTATGCACAACATATGTTCAGTGCTCTCAGGGTTATTGCAGAGAACACAAAATAATCAGGTGCACAGACTCACAAATAGGTCAGGGACACATGTTGGCCTTTTGCGTTAACAAGAAATATTTGGCTCACTTGTAAACATGGTCAGATAATGGAAAGCTTTGTTACCATGATTAGTGGTTCTTAAGATCACCTGTTAGGTTGGAAGGGGAAATGCTATGACCTGATGTTGTTTGCTGCAGCGATACAGAGCAGGAAGCAAACGGTAAACTCGGTTACGGCTTTGAGTCCTGCTCAATCATCTCTGTATTTTGGCATTAAAAATAATTTGGGAATTAAACTCTTGAAGCTCAGTTTTGAAGGGAATACATGTAAAAGATATTTTTATTCAAAAGGCCATTCACTTATTAATGCCTTCTGCTACCAAGAGAAAAAGTTAACTGGATAAGAGTGCCAAGAAATAGTTTAGGAACTGGTTTCGAGGTAATTTAGTGGTCTAATTCTACAGGCCTTTACATTTCTTTGAGAACTACCACTGGCCCTGCATGGGTACTTGCTGGACATATTATGTTTAATCTACCATATACTGTTTGTATACTTTCACTGTAACACCTATGGGACTGGAGAGACAGCTCGGGAGTTATAACCATTGTCTCACAAGCAAAAATACTTGAATTCAGATCCCCAGATATCTGTAAAAAATAATTGGTGAATATGGTAGTGACCTGATTCCAGCCCTGGAAGACAGAATCTGACAAATCCTAGAGCAAAGCAATAAGGAGGTAAAGCAATCCAGGACAATTTTTGCTGTTGGGGCCTCACAGATACACACATTCAAGTCCATCTTGTACACTTGAACACACACATGTGCGCACACACACACACACACACACACACCCGCTTATGTAACTCACAGTGTACATTTTCACCCCAGCATCTTATTCAAATTGCTTGTCTATAATCACCATTGCTAGGTGAACACTATTGAATGATATTTCAAACAAAGTTTGGTCATAACAATATAATATGACTCACTTAAAATTCACCAACCTTAGTTCTTGGTCATAAAAGTTTATTCCACCCTTTGTGTCTCAGTCACATTGGGTTGTAAAAAAAAAAAAAAAAAAAAAAACTTCACAGAGTAGATGCCTGCCAAGCAACAGAGATTTATCTATAAAGGCTGCAGGCCTGGGATAAAATGCAGGTTTGATGGAATAATGGAGAGAGCTACCTTTTAGTCACTGTTCCGCTTGGGAAAGACAGAAGCTCTCCAGGATCTTTGCACCAGCACAAATCCCATTCATGAATTCCTCAGTCTCACAATCTAATTATCTCCCAAAGGCTTCATCACCTGGGTGGATAGAATTGAGACATGATGACTTTTAGAGAGAGGTAAACATTCAGTTCACAGCTGAGTAGTCCAAAATTTCCAAGACAGCTAAAGTTCATTTTAGATTTCTTCTCTTTCCCACACTCCATCTGAACATTTTTTTTTCCTTTCTACCTTTCTCAGACGTAAAAAATGTCTTTTCCAGAGCTAGAAAGATTGTTCAGTGGGTAGTACGGTACCTGCACACAAAACCTGGTGATCTAAGTTCGATCCCTAAAATCTTGATAGTGGAAGAAGAGTAAAGACTTCCACACACATTCCTTGAGGCCTGAAGAGATGACACAGGAATTAAGACTCCACCTCGAAGGCAAAAGGACTTGAGTTGGATCCCTGAATCCCATGTGAAAAACACCAGGTGGAAATGGCAGCAGCCTGTACTTCCAACTCTGAAAGATGGAACCTGGGAAAATCCAGAGCGAAGCAAAAAGGTGATAGAGCAATCCAGGATGATTCCCCAGTCCCTTGAGACTCCGCGAGAACACATGGTGCCCTTTCTTGGAGGGTGGGGTGGGGTCATAAGTTATATTCACTTATTTTATTTTATTTTTTACCTAGTTATACAAGCTCAGTGTACGGGTATCCTCGCTCTCCCTCCTTCCCCCTTCCCCTTCTTCTTTCTTTCCTCCTTCTGTTTTCTCATCTCGTTTTTCTCCCCCATCCCTTCCTCTTTCCCCCTTTCCTCTCTCCCTCCTCTTTCTTGGGATTTCCCACCTGCTCCTTCCCACCCTTCTGTCCATCAGCTTTTATGGGCCCTGATGTTCCTCTGAGTCATCCACTCTAGTGAGAATTCAGGACTTTGTAGCATATCTTAGGGCCTTTTGGGGGGGGCACCCACTAATTTGGGACCTCTGCTATATCTGCCTAACCCCTTACCTCTAAGGATCCTATTGCCTGAAGCCATCTCCCCTGAGATCCGTGATAGTCTTTGAGGGCTTCTTGACATGTCAGCCACTGTGCAAGGTCAAAGCTTGTTGCAATGAGTTCCTGGCTACTGCAGCCCAGTCTTGAGTGGAATATCTTGTCCAGCAGTGGACCTCCCCATCTTTAGGCTCTTACATTTTTGCTGTCCCCTTTTCCACAAGGTTCCCTGAGCTTTAGGATGGGGAGAGATTTGGCTGGTCTGACTCTGGATGAACATTGTAGGGTCATTAGCATTCTGAATTATGGTTGTTGTTTTCAGTTTTGCCATTCTTGCACTGCACTGGGCTGCATCCTGTTTGGCTGTTGAGGTCATCTTCTATCCAAAGATAAAAAGACTATTTAAAAAAAGGGTCTCTAAATAAGAAGAGGCTTTGAAGTAGAGGGAAGAATAGGAGTAGGACACAGTAGTGAGTGGGGTCAGCCTCCTGGTTGCCAGCCAGATACCATCTAACTACCACCAGCCTCTGTCCCTTCTGTGACTAGGGAGATATGTCCAGCACTTCAAGCCCATCCAATCCCCAGTGAACAGGAAGGAGAGTGAGGGAGCAGTGTCAGATGTCTCACTACTTCTAGGCAGTTCATGACCATGTCCCTATTTCTCTGTTGAACTATGCTCTTTTGTCTCCTTTCTCTTGAGGTCTTTCCCTGCCAGTTATAATCCTTTGCAGTTATAGTGATGTTGTGGAGATTTCCTTTTAAAATGTCATTAAGGGGGATTTGAAACTAGGGTCCACTTACAAGGGAGAACACGTGGCTTCTAACTTTCTGTGCCTAGGATACTTTGCTCAATTTAATTTCTTCTAATTCCATCCATTTACTGGGAAATTTCATTAATTCATTTTTTTTTGGTGGCTGAGTAGTATTTCATTGTATAAATGTACCGCATTTTCATTATCTGTCAGCTGTTGGGGATTTAGGTTGATTCCATGATTTTGCTATTATAAACAGTGCTGCAATGACTGTGGTTGTACTTGTGTTACTATAGTGAAATGATGCATTTGGGGGGGATTATTCCCAGTAGTGGTATTGCTGGGTCATATGGCATTTCAATGCTTAACGTTTTTAGCATCTGCCATACTGATCTCCAGAGTGGATGTATAAGTCTGCATTCCCACCAGCAAAGTATGGGGGTTCCTTCTCCCCACATCCTCTTCAGCGTCTGTTGTTGTTTGTATTTTGGATTTTCACCAACCTGACCAGAGTGAGATATCTCAGGGTAATTTTTATTTATATTTCCCCGATGGCTAGAGAGGTGGAGCATTTTTTAAATTTTTTCCACTCATACAAACTTTTTTTTATTTATTGAATTGCGCATGTGTGCGTGTGTGTATGTGTGTGTGTGTGTATGTGTAGAGCCACTAGAGAATTAGGGAACCACAATGGACCACCTCCACCTCCCTCTTGTTTACTCTGCCCCAGGATTCACAGGCTCAGACCTACCAGGACCAGAAACACAGGCCGCCCTACTTCCGCCCGGCATCTATGGGGGGGGTGTCTAGGATCCAAACTCAGGACCTTTCGCCTGCAAGGCAGAGGTTTAATCCCTGAGCCACCTCTCCAGCCCCCTACTCATACAAACTTAAGTACCCCAGTCCCCTTCCTCTCTCCACCCTTCCCTGGATCTCCTTGCTCCCTCCTCCCTTTTCCCTTTTCTTTCTCCCCCTCCCTCCCTTTCTTCCAGTGCCCCCTCCCCCCATCCCTGGAGCATCCTTTAGTGTGTCAAACTTCCCTCTGGGTCCTCCTTTCTTATGTGGTGTAAGGACTCAGTAGCATTGTCTAAAGCTCTTTCTTGTGTTCCCCTTTAGTATAGGAACACTATTGTGGCGGTTACTCCCTTGCCTCTAAGGATCCTAGTGCCTGTGATCCATGCTAGACTTTGGGAGTTCAATGATATGTCGGTCATTGTGCAGGTCATGCAAAGTCCTATTATGATTACTTCAGCCCTAACTTGTGTGGAGTATCTTGCATATCGTTGCTCCTCCCCATCTTTAGGCTCTTACAGAAGGTGGACATTTTTAAGGTATTTGTTTGACATTCAGTTTCATCCTTGGAAAAGTTTCTATTAAGATCTGTGACCCATTTTCTAATTGGTCTATTTATCTCCTCCATGTTTAATTATTTGAGTTCTTTGATCACTCAGGATATTAGACTTCTATCAGATGTGTGGTTAGTGAAGATTTTCTCCCATTCTGTGAGTAGCCTTTTTCCTCAGTTTACTATTTCATTTGCTGAACAGAAGCTCTTTCATTTCATGAGATCCCTTTTATTGAGTGTTGGTTCTATTTCTTGTGCTATTGGGTTCTGTCTAGAAAATGTTGGCCTAGAGAGAATTCCCTACTTTTCATCTAAGGTTTTCATAGTCTGTATTCTAATATTAAGGTCTTTTATCTATTTGGAGTTGATTTTCATGAATGATGACAAATACAGGACCAGTTTCAATCTTCTGCATTGGATATCCATTTTTGCCAGCACCATTTATTAAAGATGCTGTTCTTTTTCCATAGAGTTTTCAGAGTCCCTATGTCAAAAATCAGATGCTGTTTGTGTAGGGGCTTATGACTGGGTCTTCAACCCTTACTCGTTGATCTACATGTCTATTTTGGATCTAGCAGCATGCTGTTTTTATTACTGTGGATTTGTAGTTTAGATTAAGGTTCCGTATGCTGATGCCTCCTTCAGTGTTTCTCTTACTAGGATTGTTTTTGTTATCTTGAGCCTTTTGTGCTTCCATGAATTTTGAGATTGTTTGGTCAATTTCTTTAAAGAATTGCATTGGGATTTTGATTGGTATAGCATTGAATCTGCATACTGCCTTTGATAAGATAGCCATTTTTATGATTTTATGATTTCTACCGATACAGGAGCATGGGAGATCTTTCACCTTCTAGTGTTTTCTGTAATTTCTTTCTTTAGAGCTTCAAAATTTTCATTTCTAAGGTCTCTCACTTCTTTGGTTAGGTTTATACCAAGATACTTCATTTTTTTAGGGGCTGTGTTGAATTGGTGTTTTCTCACTTTTTTCATCCATGGTGTATAGGAAGGCCACTGATTTCTGCAGATTTATTTTGTTATCTGCCACTCTGATAATCTTACTTATTAGTTGCAAGAGTTTCCTGGTGGATTTGTTAGTATCTTTCACGTATACGATCATGTTGTCCACAAATAGAGATATCTTGACTTCTTTTCTGATTTGAAGCCCTTTTATCTCCCATTCTCATCTTATAGCTCTAGCTAAGACTTCAACTACAGTACTGAATGTGAGTGATGAGAATGGACAGCTTTGCCTAGTTCCTGAAGGAAGTAGGAATGCTTCAAGTGTTCCCCCCACTCCTCACCCCCATTTAGAATAATCCTTGTTTTAGGCTTGTTGTATACAGCTTTTATTATGCTGATATAAGTCCCTTCCATTCCAATTGTCTCTTGGGCTTTGATCATAAAAGGATGTTGGATCTTGTCAAAAGCTTTTTCTGCCTCTGTGGAGAGTATCTTGTGATTTTGAACCTTGGATTTGTTTCTTTGATGGATTACATTTATTGATTTGGATATGTTGAACCAATCTTGTGTGCCTAGAATAAATCCTACGTGATCATAGTGGATTATCTTTTTGATATGTTTTTGCATCCAATTTGCTAATATTTTGTTGAGGATCCTTGCATCTGTGTTCATCAGTGAGATTGGCCTATAGTTTTCTCTTTTAATCGTATCTTTATTAAGTTTGGAGATCAGTATAATATTAGCTTTGTAGGAAGAATTTGGAAGTGTTTCTTCCTTTGTTTTATGAAATAGTTTAAGGAGTGGTGGTGTTAGTTGTTCTTTAAATGTCTGGTAGAATCCATTCAGTCCTGGGATTTTTTTTTTTTTGATGGAAATTACTCCTTTAATTTCCTCATTTGTTATAGGCTATTTAAAAAATTTGATTCATCCTGATTCAATTTAGGTAAGTTTTGCTTAATTTGGGTTTCCTCTCTCTTGATTTTGGTTAATTTAGCCAGGGGTGTATCAATCTTTTTTATTTTTTAAAAGAACCAGCTCTTTGGTTGATTCCTTATCTCAATTTTGGGTATTTTTCCCTTGATTTTGCTAATCTCCTCTTATCCACTTCTTTTGGAATTTTATTGCTCTTGTGCCTCTAAAGCTTTAAGTTACATTGTTCAGTTATTTACATTACACAGGACAGAATATTTTCAAAGGCTAATTTTATTGTTTCTAGTACTCTTTTGAATTTCTATGCTTAAAAAAAAGGTCTTTCAAGAACTGATATCTGAAGAATTATATTACAGATCTTGTGATTTCAAAAAGTCATCTGTTTTACAGTTTCAAAATGTCACCCATCTTCTTCCCTCTACTTCTCCTTCTATATCATGAAGCTTAATTGCAGGGTTATTGGACTGATCAAATTTAACACAACAAGAAAATTTCAGCCACAGTACAGAAGCATCAAGTTTTTATTCAGTTTGAATTTTCTTTTTGATTTATTTCTGAATTCTGGTATTTATTTTCTAAGAATTATTGTATTTTCTATCATTTGCTTTGTTATGGATGTCTAGCTTTATTCTATGGTAGTCTGATAAAATGCAAACTATAATTTCAACTTTCCTATATATGTGGAGACTCATTTTGTGGCCCAGGATGTGGTCTATTTTTGGAGAAAGTTGTGTGGGTGCCCTTTGATACACACAGATGCACACATGAATATACAAACACACACATGTGAACAATAAATAAATAAATAAATTTTTTAGAAAAGTTGTTCCTTGACGTCTGCATGCACCTACTACTCTCTTGTACCTGTTCTCTCGAATACAGAAATAAAATATTTAAAAATAATTTATTTCCTTATCCATCTCCTGTTTTTTGTCTCAACTTCTTTTCTTAACTGATGTTTTTCTACATGTTTTCATATTCTAGTTTTAATTTTCTCTTCACAACTTATGAGCTACAATTTACACAAAAGTAATTTTTGTGAAGTATCAACTGATTGCTTCATTTCCTTAAATCATTCCAAAGCTTTCTATGCCCTTTTTTCTATGATCACTTTCATAGAGATAGATTGGTAATTTTGAGAGAGAGAGAGAGAGAGAGAGAGAGAGAGAGAGAAATAGAGAGTGGGGAGTTATGCTGAAATATTTTTAGACCCTTAGAAATACATACAGGAACCCTGTGAGGTACACAATAGCAAAAAGTCTGGCAAAATGTACCCATTGGTGTAAGAGTGGCATGAATGGTTTGTGAGCAACCAACCATTTTCTGATTAGGTTTAAGAGCTTTTCTATAGGACAGAACACTAAGAAGGTGGTCATTGGGGTTTCAGAACCTAGGGGAGAACCCATACTACTATGTTTTCCTAAATGAACATGGTATCAAGTTGCTTTTTAAATACTTATCTAGATTAATGTAGTTCTCAGATTTCATCCAAGAAGCTTTTTTTTAATAGATGGCAGTTATACAGCATCACAACTGATCAAAGTACAGGGAATATATCAAGCATTCTCCCAGGGCTTAGAGAACATTGTGGAATATGCAACAGAAAGAACATAAGAACCAAAAGGTAGAAGTGCCACCAAACAATATCATAGGACCATTGTGCCCATGAATTCATAGAAGCTGTATTAAGTGGCACGAGACCTGCGCAAGGTTAGGCATCTCAATAGTTCATCATGAAAAGAGGAAGAACTCATGAGGCAGCCATACCCCATCCTAAGAAACGATGGCTAATGCTGCCTATATCAGGTGGCTGACAGCTAATGTTGTCTGCAGGAAGGGAAGCCCTTTGCTTCAGAGGTATAGTTCCTTATAAAAAATGATTTATTTTCTTATCCATCTCCTGTTTTTTGTCTCAGCTTCTTTTTTTAGCTGATGTTTTTCTACATTTGTTTTCATATTCTAATTTTAATTCTCCCTCCACAACTTATGAGCTACATTTACACAAAAGTAATTTTTGTGGTCAATCAAAAATAATAACAAGTATGATCATGGTGATAACCAGTGCTTCAGCAAGTGCCAAGACACATAACATGAAATTATGTATTAAACTCAGTAGTTCACATACAGGCCAGAAAGACAAAAAGAAGACTCGTCAAGAAGGGACTCAGTGAGAGAAGGAGGAGGATTCAGATAGAAGAATATGGGGTGAAAACAACTAAGACTCATTGTACACATGTATGAAATTGTCAAAGAATAAAAAAGAAATAAAAATCATGGACATGTTTACATCTTGACCTGTCCGTGCTTTTTACAATTTGTTAAGCATTTTCCATATGCTTGCATTAATTACATCCTCCTGCTCCTTCTGCGTTCCTCACAGCTTCTACCTACGCGCAGGAGCTGATTTCATCTCCTGATTTAGGTGTCCCTTCTCTGTGCTTCTACTGTTTTCTGTGTGTATCTCTACCATCGCTCTTATCATTGGGTGCTTCATTTATCTGAGTCTAACTCACTAACCTAAGAGATTTTCTGTGAAAAAAAAAAAAAAAGTAACACGCACTTCACCTTATCCAATACAGAGATCTTCTCTTCTGATACAGAGCTGGTAGCCTATAAGTCTCCATTAAACATAGACTAAAAAGCCAGTCGGTTCCTGCCCACTGCCATGGTAACCCATAGTGCTCCATAGCATCCTAGGCTGTAATGTGCACCCTGGCTTCTTTCCTAGCTGTTTTCTTTTGCTGATGCTTCTTTTCAGGCTTCCAATAAATATTTTATTTCAGTCTATCCATTATAGAAACTCCATTTCCTCTTTCTACAAGTTCTATTTTTTTTTTTTTACATGTGTGTGGGTCTATGTGTATAACAGGGCACTGCGTGTGCCTAGATTGCTCTACCATTTTTTCGCTTTGCTCTGGGGAGTCCTACATTCTGCCTTCCAGGGCAGGAAGTGTAATCTGCCACCATTTTTGTCTGGTGTTTTTTTTTTTAATAATACATTTTTTATTATTATTTCAGCTCATACAAACTTAATAGGTACACCAGTTCCCTCCCTCCCTCTTCCTCCCCCCGAACCCCCTGCTCCCCCTCCCCCACCCCTCCCTCCCCATCCCCCCATGCCTCCCGCCCCAATTCCCAGAGTCCTTTCTTGTGCATGCCTGACTCTCCTCTGGGCCCTCCTCTCCGATGACGTACAAGGACCCAGGGCATTTCCCTGAACCCTTTCCTGTGTTCCCCTTAAGCATAGGAACACTACTGTGGCTGTCAATCCTTGCCTCCAAGGATCTTGGTGCCTTTAGCCGATGCTAGACTTTGTGAGGTCAAGAGTGTGTTGGACATTGCGCCGGGCATGCAAAGTCCAATTATGATTGCTTCGACCCTAACTTGTGTGGAGTAGCTTGCAAATCATTGCTCCTCCCATCCTTTTGCTCTTACACTTTTACCGCCCCCTCTTCGCAAATGTCCCTGAGCTTCAGGGAGAGATTAGTCTGGCCTAGTTCTAGGTGGTTGATATAGAGTCTCTGAAGTTCTGAATAGTGGTTTGTTGATTTTCTTTTGCAGTTTTGTTGCTCCTGCAATGCCCTTCACTCCATCGTGATGGGCACTGTATGTCACCCCCTGGCCAGAGACAAAAAGCTGTTAAACTGGAGTCTTATTATAAGAGCACATTCAAGGGTAGATGTAATACTTATACCCAAAAGTAGAATCGCAGGGTCATATGGCATTTGGCAATGGGAGGGGTCAATCACCTATTTGCAAAATGGTTACTTTTTAATCTGCCGGACTATATGCCCTCCCCTTCTGGTGAGTTCATACCCCCTTAGTTGTAAATGATCAGGAACGAATGTCTGTGAACTTAACCAGGTGTCACATTACTTTCTTGCAGTCCTTGATGGAGGCCTATTTTCTCTACTGTAACGTGGTCACTTCTCTCCTTGTTTCTCGTGTTTTTAATGCTTCTAGAATGCTTCCTCTGCTTTTGAGGCAGGAGTCATCTCTCCAGCCCCTAGAAGTTCTAATTTCTGCATGCTAACAATTAGGTCCAAGTTACCCAAATATAGTTACTTAGATTTTGAAACCATTATCTCACAGCAAAACAGGTTAAACCTGGAAATTCATTTCATCTCAAAGAACTGGGATTATCAAGAAGCTACTTATTTAAATATTCTATTAAAATTAATTGGCTTGGTATGCCATCTGGGGAAATGAAAGCTTTGTTTTCTCTTATAGCATTCAATGTAGATGAGATCTAACATTTATATTTTATAACATTTTCTCTTTCCTATCTAGAGGTAATATTTAACTCTATGGAAACTCTTAAGAAATAAGTGTCTTCATAGAAGGCAGATGCTGAAAAACACTCTTTATCCCCTTAGGCAATAGCAATACTAAATGGAAATATATTGCAAGCATGGAATTAACAGCTTCAAGCTTAACATAAACATTACAGAGGACAGAATATTTTCAAAGGCTAATTTTATTGTTTCTAGTACTCTTTTGAATTTCTATACTGAAAAAAAAGGGCTTTCAGGAACTGATATCTGAAGAATTATATTACAGATCTTGTGATTTCAAAAAGTCATCTGTTTTACAGTTTCAAAATGTCACCCATCTTCTTCCCTCTACTTCTCCTTCTATAGCATGAAGCTTAATTGCAGGGTTATTGGACTGATCAAATTTAACACGACAGGAAAATTTCAGCCACAGTATAGAAGCATCAAGTTTTTATTCAGTCAAACCAAACAGTTTTCCTTATGAAACTTGGTTTCAGGATTGTGCTGTCATCTAAAACTACACTTAGGAGTAAATTTCCTTGAGAAGCTGGGCCAATAGATATTGTGTCTAGATGAACGCATTCCAAAAGCCAAGTGCCAGTGTTAGGAAAACTATTTACTTTGTTCTTTCATGGACCCATACTAATACCTAAGACAGCTAATAAATATAAATTACTAGTATTTCTAAAACCCTAAATCCAGCTGCCTCAGTACATTTGCACATTTGTAGCAACTTTAAAGTTGTGTATCTAATCTTCATGCCTTTTTGTGTTAACATTAATAAAAGGTCTTTTGGTTGCCAAATGAAGAAATGTCATTCTTAGTAATATTAAATGAATGATAGTCTCTGTATGTGTATGCAAATATATTCAGTTTTGCATGAGAGACACCAACAAATATGACAACTGAGAAAAAGAATAAATTTTGTGCAAATACTATCTCTACTACTTTTCAGCTAAATGTTTCCCTTAAAAGTTTAGATGTTTAAATTGAAATGCCAAACAAATAACTTAAAAGATGCTCAACTTCCCTGATTATCAAAGAAATGCTAATTAAAACTACCTGTGATACCATTTTACCTCAGTTAGAATGGCTAAGATCAAGAACAAAAACAACAAAGAATGCTAGAAAAGTTGTGGAGAAAAAGGGATACTTATTCACTTCTGGAAAGAATGTAAACTGGTACAGCCTCTTTTGGAGATCAGTGTGGAGGTTCCTCAGAAAGGTAAAAAGTAAAAATGCCTATGACCCAGCTATACCACTCCTAGTAATATTCCCAAAAGACTCTAAATCTTATCATTAAGACACTTGTTCATCTATGTTCATTGCAGCTCTATTCACAATAGTGAAAAAGTGGAATCAGCCAACATGCCCATCAATAGAAGAATGGGTAATGAAAATGTGGTACATCTACACAATGGAATATCAGCCATCAGAAAGGATGAGATTATGGAATTTGCTGGTGAATGGATAGAACTGGAAAATTTAATATTGAGCAAGGTATCTCAGACACAGAAAGTTAAGCACCACATGTTCTCTCTTACATGTGATGCTAGCACTAATATCCTTGTCAATGTATTAGGATTAGAATTATTGTAAGAGCCAGAAAATTCAAAAGAGACCAGTGATGGGAAGTAGATAAGCCAGGGGAAACCCTGGAATCCACAGAAAGCAGACAGGCAGGAGGGTGGGATTGATGGAGGGATGGACAGAACAGATTGTGGAGGGAGGCAAGGATAAGTACTCAATATATTTGTAAAAGTAGAAAAGTTAAAAGAAAAGAAAAAAAAGAGTAACTGGTCAGAGGGAGCCCTGGGATCCATGAAGACAGAAAGGTAGGAGGGAGTGGGATGGATTGAAGAAGGGAGGAGAAGGGGGAAAAGTGGAGGGAGGGGGAAGGAAGCAGTGATAAGTACTCAATATAATAAAATGACTTAAAAATCAAATGTTTCTACTGTTTATTCAATTTAACCAAATCATTTAGACTTTTAAATAAAAATACAACGTGTGAGAAGATTTAGACTTTAAGATAAAAAGACAATCTATGAGAAGATAATTTATAATATTTAATTTAAAAATGTAGAACTGCATTTCACGGTGTTATCTCTGCCATTGTTTAGCTCAACATTACTTCACTAAAGTATTGCCTGGTTTTAAAATCTAAGGCAACAGGGCAGGAGAGATGGCTCACAGGTTGAAGCAAAAGAACCTGAGTTTGGATCCCCAGGTCCCACATAAAAATGGCCGTGGCAGAGTCCTGAACCCTCACTAGTGTAGATGACTCAGTGGGGACATCAGCATCCTGACGTTCAAGAGGGTGGGAGGGAGTGGGCAGGAAACACCAAGAGAGGGGAGGGAGTTAAGAAGGGGAGAAGAAAGAGGGATAGGAGGTAAAGAGGGTGGGAAGGGAGGTACAGGAAAGGGGAAAGGAGGGAGAAGAGGAGGGGGAAGGAGGAGGAAAGAGGGGGTGAGAGTATGTACCTATTGAACTTCTATAACTAAGTAAAAAATAATTTTTTTTAAAAAAAAGTGACAGTGGCTTGAAATGGTGGCCTGTACTCCCAGCACCAGAAAACGGATTCTGGGAAAGAATCCAGGCTGATTTTCAATGTCACTCTTGGACCTCCACAGGTATGCATCTCAAATGACCTCTTTGGTACACACATGTGCACGCACGCACACACACACACACACACACACACACACACACACACACACACACACCATGCATACATGCAAAAAAAAATCTGAGCAAGCAGCGAATTCAAGCATACATACTGCTTTGGTTTCATTATTCATCATTTCTACAACAAAAATACCTGACTGGAGAGGGGAGAAAGGTTTAACTGACTCATAGTTTCAGGTGACGTGTTATCATTGCTAGGAAGTTACAGCAACAGGAGCTCCAGGCAGCTGCTGACAGTACATCTGTAGCAGAGAGAAATGAATAGCCAGTGTGTGCATGCTTACCAGCTTGCCCGCTCTGTTTTGCAAATAGGTCCTGACTATTTAGATGCACAGGGCATGGTCCCACCCACTAACAAAGTGGATCTCCACCATCAATTAAGTTCATCAAGATGAACTTTCACAGGCAAATTCACAACATCTTTACTCAGGTGATTCTTGACTGTGTCTATTGACATTGGAGACTTACCATCACTAGCACTTTCATTAGGTTGGATGGCTAAGAGTGTTTCATTAAGTCTTAATCAAATCTATCTTAGAGTTTCAGAAATTATTATTTCTTGTAATTTCCACTAAGATAAAACAAAAGTTTAGATAGCATAGCTTATATGGCTAGAAGAAACCTGATACATGTTGCAACATAAAAATCTATTTTTCCCTGGAGAAGCAAGCCACAGCAACATGTAAATTGAATTTGTGCTTTAAAAATATATCACAACCTTCAAACAAACAATAAAAGGGAAAAAAAGGATATATAACCAATCAAAAATTAAGTAACGTAGTTTACTCACATTAGAAAAATTTTAGCTTTCCGAATTTAACCAAATAACTGTAAATTTAAGAGAAAGATTGTCAAAATATTGATATGGTTTCAGACAAAGCTCATATTTTCTCTTTTGTGTCAAAACCAAGTGCCTCCATTTTGACTCAGGTCTTCATTTAGTAAGGAAATTTCTGAGAATTGTTTACTTCCCTCATTTTTCAAAACTCGGATCAATAAACCTTTCAATTTCCTTAACTGCTTAACGACTCTTTATTTCTGAGTTTCTTAGTCAAGCTTAGAATTTGAGCTCGAGTTTCAAACCAATGAAATCAAAAGATAGAAACTACCTGCTCTCCTTATCTTAGGAATAAAAGACCAAATTAATTGTCCCTTCAGTGTGCCTATTAACTCCACACAGAAGTAAACTTTACTTTGTAGATACGCCCTCACCTTTTAAGTGTCTATTTCAACAACTGGGTCTATATTTCCAACAGTCCTATATGGAATCAATTGAATTTCAATTGTTAAGTTTCATCCTACAGAGTAATTAAACAATGATTTAAAGAAAAGCATAAAAATATGTACTCTCTTTAGTTTAAATATTCAACTTATATTAGAATTTAATGACAGAAAAGTGGCATAATGTATTTTTAAGACATTAAAATATCATCACAAGTAAATTATATAGGGCTATTGAAGAGAAGGATGAAGTAAAAAGAAGAGAAAGAAGATTGAGAATTAAAGTATAATTTGATCTGAGTTGATTAACAATATAGTCTGTTAGCTATAACTCATATACCTCATCTTGGATGCAGACTAATTCCAATTTGGTCTGCGCTATTTTTGTCTGTGCAACCTTAACATTCCATTTTATCCTCTCAAAATTCAATTTCCTCATTCATAAAATGGAATCAAGAAACTTCTGTATCTTTAAGAATCTCAAAAGATATCATTCATTCATTAATGGCACTAATCTTATATTTATTCAATGAATGTTAATTTTCTCATAATTATTGTTATATGATATGTAGATTTTGTGTCTATCTTATAACATGTGTGTAATATTAATGTTATACAAAAAAAATTGAATGGGTCAGGTTAAACCAAAACTTTGGTAATATGCAAATTCTGAAGTATCATTTTCTTAAGTATCACTTCTGTCAAGTGCTTGTGGCCATGTGATTCTCCAGGAAAGTACCGGCCAAGCAATGATTCAAATTCTATTTATATCAGGAAGCGGCAATTTCTGTAACATCGCCATAGTCAGTAAAGTGAGAGGGAGGCCTCTCTGGGTCTTTCAGAACCTCTGTCCAGAAGCAATATCTGGCTTTGTTTCTTATTCCACTAGATAAATGAGTGATTAAACTCCCTTCCCACCTTCAAAAGAGCTGGAGAGAATTGGTGGGTTTTGAAAAGACAAGGGCATTGCTCACCAAAAATAATAAGTAAATAATGCAACTAAGTCAGGAGATCAAGCAGGAACAGCAATTCTAATGTTTCAGCAGAAGGAGAACTTGGAAGCCCCTTTCAGGTATCCTGAGGAAAACTAGACATTACTAAAGGTTCACCTTCTCAGATTCATAAGAAGTTTTTTATTAAAATTGAGAATTTTTCATACACAAATAAAATGGGTTTATGCAATTGACCTGACTCCCCATTCAGCCCCCTTCTTTCTCACCCTTCCCTCTCTCCTTCAATCCAGTTATGTCCTTCCCACTCTCTAGTTCTGTATCCCTGTGCCTGTGTTGGTAAGGAATCAGATATCTGCTGTGGTATATGCGATTCGTCAGTGGGCAAAGTGAGATAGATAGTGATTGCTGCAGTTAGTTGCTCCTATTTTGTGCACTATAAGTGAATAAATCTGATCATCTCTTCTTCTTGGAATCCCCAAATAGGTCAGAGGTTCATTTTACTCCAGGTTTCAACCTAAAACCATAACTTCTATCATCTTCTTGATATGGCTAGAGGCTACCATCAGAGATGAGAGGCCAATAGGTTATAAGGTCCTGATGTGTATGTTTTTTCTGACTCTCTGTGTTCTCTTTCAACAGTTTTATTATGAAACACCAGAGTAGGCCAGAATATTTAGATTAGGTGTCACTTCCTTTAGTTTCACTTAGTCACCATGAAACAATCACTAATACAGAAGTCACACAGCTGAGCGACACATTATTATCTTTCCATTAGTGTTAGCAGCCCCTCTGTTTTGACTTGTTCCCTGGCAGCAAGACTTCAGCATCAGGCCTCCCTCTATCTCCAAAACTGATCTGCCACTGGACTGCCTCTGAATATTTGTTGGGGGACAAACAGAAGATTGGCCAGGCGTTCCTTCATCATACTCTCCTCATTGCAACTTCTGTTGCCAAGATCCACAAGGCACAACCGCTTCAGGAAAGCTATACGAATATGGTCATCTCAGCAAAGGGCTGTATACACCTTCCCTGTGTGGGTTCACCTTCAGGAAATGATGTTCTGCTGCTACTCAGAGAATGTCAACAGCCCAGCAGGCTGAAAGTCTCTCTACTCAACTGGTTATCCACTTATCTCCTGCCTACTACCAACAGGACTCAACCTTGGGGATAGTAGACAGTACTTTAGCACCTGACATTGGTTCCAAAGTGATTTGAGGGATGGTCTGCAGATAACAGTCAGAAGTGGTAAGATAAGGTCACATGACCAGTCACTGGAAGATGATGAGGCAGAATCATATGACTTATCAGTGAGAGGTGGAGAGAAAGGAATGTAAGAAGTCCAGTTTTATTTATTTATTTATTTATTTATTCCCTTACTTTCTCTTCTTTGTACTGACTGTTCATGCAAGACTGCCAGATATACCCAGCACAAAATCTTAACACTTCTTGTATTTCTGTCTTACAAAAGGGAAGGTTCACAGATGCACACACTAGATTAGCATCAGGGAGGAAAGATTTTAAGAAAGACAGCAGCCAGATCATAGAGCGATGGCAGGTCTAGCTTCTAAAGCTAGTAAATTTCTGATGCCACAGGTCTTATAGTCAGTGACCTGCACTAAACTTGCAGATGAGGGATTAAACTGTCCATCTGAATTCCCTCCATGAGGCTAGATTCTGGAACTGGAGCCACTTCAGCATCAGTTGGCTCCTGAGATCATAAGTACTTGTTACTCCTTGAGTATTGCCTTAGATGTCTCATAATCTATTCACTTCTTTTAGATCTGTTTGCTTAATTTGTTGTTTAATCCATCACCCATAGATGCAGTTGTGGTATCTAGTGTGCTCTAAGCTCTGTCACTGCCTTTTTGTATTCGGTTCTTATGATGACCCTACCTAAAACTCTCAGTATATTTTGTATTAGCTGGCTAGTGTTTCAAATCAGTCTTTAGTTCATTTAGCCTGTCAGCAGAACTCCTGTTTGCTCACTCAAGCTGGGGCAATGGTATGCTCTCTCTCTTTCTGTGTGTGTGTGTGTGTGTGTGTGTGTGTGTGTGTGTCCAGGAAGAGCTATTGCTCAGTTAAGGAAGCTCCAAGAGGAAAGTGACCTTTGCATTACCCCCCCACATACCTCTTCTCCCCTCTTGGTCATACCAGCCCAGCTTTCAAGATGGCTAACTCATATGGCTGTAAAAGAACCTGTTAGGTACCCTGATCATCTAAGTTAACATCTGACTTTTGGATACAGTTTCCTCCTAGTGCCCTGCTGCCAAGAGCCTGTTGTTTTGCTTGGGATGTACCTGTTAGTGGATTTGCAGAATTTGCCTCCTCGCACCTCTTCTGACACTCAGAATCTACTACTTTAAGGCTAAGAATACTGCTGTTGCTTTTCCCAGCCCACTTTTTATTCTGTGCTGTGATTTCTGGTCCAAACTCATCTTTGCCAAAGGCAGGGGCTATAGCTGTTTCACTCCTAGTTCTCAGAAGCAGTGCTTACAGTCGATTTGGTGCTTAAGACCTGTGACAGTTAATCCTAGGTGCCAACTTGACCATACCTGGCATTAACTAAGATCAGCTCTGAGAACTCCTGAAGAGATTATCTGTATCAATACATTTACAATACAAAGACCAGCCCTAGATCTGATTGGGAACTCCCAGTAGTGGACCAGATAAAAGGAACCACAGAACAGAAGACTGAGAAGACTCTCCAGGAATCCTCCAGTCTTCAGCTGTCACCCACTGGCCCACTGGATTGAGCAGCTCTGAGTCTCTAGGATGTTTGCAGTGACTTACCTGCCTCCAGCTTCAGCCACCAGCCATGTCACCTCTGCCATGAAAGGCTGTTTCTCCCCTCTGACCTTAAGCTGAATAAATCTCCCTTTCTCCCTTAAGTTGCTTGACTTTGGATACTCTCGCAGCAACAGTTAAGAGTAACTGTTATAAGACCATTTAAGTTTTTCTCAAGATTTCTTCAGTAGAACACAGTCATCTTTCTTTTAACTGCTCCTTTTTTTGGTCTAATGTAAAAATTGTCTAAACTATGAGAACAGAATTCCACGTCTCCACCATTTCTGTCCAGCATTGTTAATCTGGGGATCTGAACTCAAGTGTTTTTGCTTGCTATGGCAAAGGTTTTAAACCCTGAGCCATCTCCCTAGCCCTTGGCAAAACTTTTAGTCATCTGCAGGAGCACTTATTATGGGGCTGGAAAGATGGCTCTAGGAGTTAAGACTCTACTTCACAAGCAGAAAATCTGAGTTCAGATCCCAGGTACTGAGTAAAAAATTGCTAGGTGGAAATGGTGGCGGCCTGCACTTCCAGCCCTGGTGGGCAGAGCCTGAAAAATCCCAGAGCAAAGCTAAAGATTCCCAAAATCACCCTTGGGCCCCCACAGGGATACACAGTGCCCTCTGATACACACACACACTAAATGGATGAATAAAGAAGCACTTAATTATGGAACGAGTCTTTTGTTCATATTTTTAGCTAATTACCATATCATTAGTCATGATACAGACTAGAACTCACATTAAAATCATTTCTGATGAAGCAGTTACATGGTAACCAAACTAAAAGGTTCCCATGAGTAATACAGGATTGTGTCTAAAAAATCAATCTTTACCCTATTTTATTTACTTTATTTAATGATCTATGACTTCGACAGCTTTTTTTTAAAGAATTGAGCAAGTGGAGAAATATATTAAGAACCATAGCCATGAAAGCACACCTTGCAATGCCTATGCAAAACAACAATGGAGGCTGTGTCTCAGTCAGCCTGAGGGCATGGTGCTTACGGCAGGGATGGAAATGGCCAGCAAAGGACAAACATAGCCCTTCATGATCATGGTCATTTCTTCTAAGTTCCATTTCCATGATGTCAGTTGATATGATCAGTATTACTGCAATGTCTTAAATTCCTCCATCTCAATCCAGGAAGGCAAAAATAATAAATCTTTCTACTTACATGTAATGTAATAAAGTTTCTTAATGAAATGGAGTTGTGGCGCATATGTTCTCATCACTCAGGATTAGTGATTTTTCTCTATTTATTAGTGAAATAAAGAAATAATAGGAGAGTATGTCAGCCAGATTGAGCACAAGAGAACCATAACAAGGATCATGCACAGTCCACTTGCCACCCTTTCGACTGCTAATAATACACAAACTCTGTGTTCCATGTGGTATAAATGTTGACTTTTATGCATTGCTTCATAATTTCAGATTAATTTTTAGTCTCAAAATATGCAAAATTGTGTCACTGAGCCATGATGCGTTTACAACATTTCTAAATGATATCTTAGCACGAATTACAATTTTCTAACTTAAAACAAAAAAGGGGAAAAATACACATAGGGATTGGCTGTAACCATACACCACCATGCAGAAGTAAGTGTATTGGTTAAAAAGTTGAAGACAAAGCCATTTTTCTTAACAATAATCTTCTTAAAGATTGTGTATCATTTTACTGCATTATAATAACCTTTATTTTTCTCTGAAGCTACATAAAATTGGTAACTGATAAAGCCTCAAAATCCAAATTTTTAGGAACAGCGAAAGGTAGTTGTGAATGTGATCTTTGTCTTTGACCTTCTGAATGTGTTACTTTCAGCAGAATATAGTTAAATGCTCTGCCTCCCATATTACTCTAGTGACCTACTTTCCAGATTTCAAGTGCTAACTCAATTCCCCAAGCTCAACATTACAAACTCTCCCAGTATAAACTTCCACTCACCTCCTGACAATCTGAGGACACTAATCAGAATCTGATTAATTATTCCTCAGGGGGAAAGCTAAGGAGAGCCTGCCAACCCCACCTAGCAAAGCTGTGTCTCTAAAGACACCACTACTAGAAAAGAATAGAGAAAACAAGATAATGTCTAGTTCTGCTCTACTAAGTAATTCTTCCTTGTTAATTAGCCCAAAGTACATGCCAACATGTGTTGGCAATGTGAACTATTTTAATGATGAAAGAGATTCCAAACAAACCATTCTTAATTTAGTAAACAACAGTCTACAGGAAACAGATTTTATCTAATCAAATAAGGCTCACATTACCTAACAACCCAAAAGGCAGAGTGCTTGGGCATCTCATATTAACATTCTTAATATATCCAAGTGTCCTTTAAGCTAATGCTCGAATAATATTGAATGTCTATGCCCTCCATCGCTTTCCTGACCAATGGACAATTTGATTGCATATGTAGGCAGGTGCCACAGAAGTGCCCACATTATCATAGCATTATCTTATTCTCTGTCTCACCACTGGTCACAAGGATTCTCTAGAGCCAAAAGAAGTGGTCAGTTGAAAGAGACATGAAGACAGATTGGAAAATGTCTCAGTCGTAGTGCAGCTTGTACCGCTAACATTAGAATACCACACATAATGGCAATTTAATTTTTCATGATTTTAGGACATGGAAGGTCCAAGATCAAAGCACTGTCAGGGTTGAGTATCTGGTGAAAACTATCCGACCCTGAGGCAGAAGATGGAAGCCCCAAAGAGAACTCCTCTAGCCAAGCTATTTCATAAACATGCCTAACCCTACTAGCAAGGGAAAGAGCCCCACTTGACTCACAACTGAAAAGCCCACTTTTTCATACCATCACATTTACAAGTTGAAAGACCCGAAGAACATAAGCGCACATGCTTATACATGCACAAACTAGCATCCCATGAACAGCTAAATCTGCTCAGCAGACACATCCATGTTTCTAAAAGGGTAAGTTCCCACTTGAATAGAATTGAACAAATAAAACAGATCTATGTGTGTGGAAGGGAGGTAGTAAGGTGGGTGGGTGTGTGCACAGGAGTCAAAAGGAGGCCATATGTCTTATTCTATCAAGCTCCACCTGATTCTCTTGAGGCACTCCTTGCACTATACCTAGAGCTCCGTTTTGTTTGCTTTTGTTTTTCTTTTTTTCAGCTATGTTGGTGGTCAGCAAACCCCAGCGACCCTCACACACCCTCAGTCAGTGATGGAATTGCAGACATGCCAGGAATGTGAACTCAGGTCCTTAGGCTTGAACAGAAAGCACCCTTGCTCCCTGCACCGTCACCCCAACCCTTGATCGCTAAAGGTCAAATCCATTTAACTTCTCTCTCTACAAAAATAATAATAATAAATGCCTTATTCTACTTCTATAAGATGAATAGAGGCGATAGTAAGGAGGTAAAGAAGAGAAAGCTGCACAAAAACTTATTTTGTGTGTTTGGCTCTTTCTGATAACAATCAAAAAAGTTAAAAATGTTTCCATTCAAGATGAGATTGCTTTTGTTCCTAGTATACTTATGGGAATTTCTCATATTTAAAAATTGTATGTTTTCAGGCTCTTTTTTTTCAGGGTTCAGAGATCTTTCAGCTTTTGGTTGCTCAACTCAGTGCATAACCTACATAGAACTGCCATTGGCTGGCTAAACTACAATGGAATTCCCCTCTGCTTGTGCTGCCCCAGTCCCCAGACCCCATTCCAGGCAACATTTGTCCAGATCAGCATAATTCATCTCCAGCAGTTTTACTCTTTCCTTCTTAACCTCCCACCCCCAATTCTTTTGACTTCCATACATAGCGACCTTTATTCACTACTTATGCTTTTCTAAATCCACACTCAGCAAAAACTAAAGTGACAGAAGATCCTGCCCAACTTGCCAGAGTGAACAATTGGAGAGAATAAAAAAGGAGCAGCCAGGCCACTTGGGGAGACACTTGGCCCTGGTGGCCTCAGCAGGGTTCACAATGCAAAGGGGGCAGCAGGTCCCACTGTTAGCAAGCATTGCATCTTGGGTAGGGGGTGGGGATGAACATAAAGAGGATGAAGGAATAGAGAGGCTGGAAGAAGAGTCTCTATGGAGGGGAGGAAGCAAAGAAAGCCTTTTGTGCTCATGGCAATTGTTTTGGCTCTGGCCCTGACAAAGCTTTCAACAGAGCTGACTACATGAAGCTTTTAGCATTTATTGTGCTCAAGGTTAACTTTTTACAAGTCTCTTTTCCTCCCACTCTCCCGGCTCTGCACAGAGCTTTGGCATATAAAGCATGCCTGAGCAAAACAAAATGAAATGAAATAAAGCCTCCATTGTCAGCTCCAAGCTTACTGGCATTTTAAAGCAATATTCAAGTCTCCTAGAGTTGATGTTACTCCTCAGTTATTCTGCCCTGGGCTAGAATACCACACTGAATGTGGGTAGGAGGAAGGGCGAGAAGCCTGTCTACACTAAACTCTACAGTGGTATCTGTCAAGGTTCACTGACCAGCCCCCCTTCCTCCTTCTGCCCCCCCCTCCCACTCTTTCTGCAAACCTGATGTGAAGCCAAATCCTCCCAGTGAGTTTTCTGGCTTTAAATGTGTAATAGGTCAGACAAAAAATGTGGTTGAGTTGTTTTATTTTTCTATGTGTTTTAATTTTAATTTGATCCCTCCACAAGGGCCTCTTGGAAAACTGACTAAGTCAGCTGAGGACCTTGGTGAGGAGATACGGCAGACTCCATTCAAGGTCACCCTGTGGTACCATGGGCGGTCAGGGGCAGAACTACATAGCCAGAAGACCTAAGTTAAGGCCCCTGCTTGGCCACAGTTGTTTTTTGTTTGTAGCTGCTGCTTCTTAGTTTTTAGAAAGACTATTAGAGGTGGCTAATTTTAACTGAGAGGCTACCTCCTGGAGCAATCTCATGTGAATTATGCAATCGTAGTTCTATACTTGCAGCCTTGAAGTCGGGGAACACAAGTAGGATGGAACGTGCTCACAGGAGGATCTGCTTTTGATGTTTGTCAGTTATGCTTCTTTTAAAAAAAGCACATTTCAAAAGCATTGTGCTTACTTGCATGAGGAGAGAGGTATGCACATGGAGGTCAGAGAAAAACATAAGGCAGTCAGTTCTCTCCTTTAACCACAAGTACTTCAGAGATTGAACTCGGAGCACCAGGATTGCATACAGGTGACTTTACCCTCTGAGACAATTCAGCTCAGGAGCTAAAAAAGCAAATAACAAATAAACAAGCAAAACCCAATGCTCTGTTTCCTTCCTTTCTGAGAATAGAAAATATCGAGCACATTCTAATGCTATCATCATTTGGACGGTTCTGACCACTGCCAATTTCTCAGTTTCTTTCCACTTGTCTCAGATAGATTTTTCCAAATACATTCTAAATATGTTACTACTGTCCTGATCATTGAAGAAATTGGTGTTGTGTTTCCTAGCCAAGAGCTACTAGCATGCCTTCCTTAGACTTTATCCATGTTCAATAAGGGGCCTTTTTAAAAAAATTTTTTTCTCTTCTTTTTTCTTTTACTTTTCTTTCTCCCTCTTAGTCCCAAATTCCATCCCCCTCCCCTTTTATTTCAAATTTGCTGTTTGCCTCACTGCAGGTAGTAAGGAGGTTGATCTTGCTCTCTACTGGTTAAGTTGCCCAACCATGTAATGTAAATAGAAATGTCTAGTCTCTGTCAGTTGCAAAGAAGTCTTGTGCAAGTATGTTCAATAAGGCTAAATGTGGCAGGGTACTTCAGTACATAAAAATGGTTATGAACATACATGAAAATGGACATCCATTTCAGTGCATGCAGTATATTTTTAACTAATCACCCTCTCGCTGCCCCCAGAGACTTCCAATATCTGAACCCACTAATTGCTAGGAAGTGTCTTATGAGCAGAGAATCAACATTAAGTACAAACACTCACACTTAAGCAGTTACTGAAGGCACTCATTGTATTGGACATGCATTCTACTTCTGCAATGAAATTCTTACCTCCGAAGGAAGAAAGGTGATAATCTCTTTTAGAGATTTGTGGTTTTGCTATGTTTCATACCACATGGGAAACTGCTTTTTGAAATCTTAGATAAGACCTTTAGATTAGCAGCTACTGGGTGTAAGTTAACCCAAAGGCAGAAAGGGATAGAAAGATTAAGATTTCTTCTTACTTAAATCTGGCTGTTAAATCAGTTGAGCCTGCTGAGTTCTTGGGAGGGAAGACAGGAAGCAAAAGAGTAAGCTCTCTAAATTGGTATCCCTTGACACTTTTTTGACCTGCTTTTATTAGATATTAAAAGTCACTTGGTTACATTTAGTAAACTGTTCTCATCTTATTTTTTAGTCTAGGTTGGAATATTTCAACTGATAGTTAAATCAACTACACTTTCAGTTGCCATAGTAGACTTTAAAAAATAACAAAGATTTCTGTGTTGGGATAAGTAATGTTTAATGCATACATATCACCTCTCTTTTATCATAGGCTGAATTTCCCATTCATATAGCTCCATTGTCCCTAGAACAAAAATATAGAATGCCCTTGTGACCTATGTTGATTCTGTTCTTTCTAGAAGAAAAATTGCATTTTATTAATACTGTAAGTATCAGTTATGATAATGAGTACAATGAGGAAGAGAATTGGAAAGCCAGTTTTATTCTTATAAATATGAATATAGAAAATGAAAGACACACAAAAGAAGTGTACTTTTTGTAGTTAAAATGCATTCTCAATTGTGTGGATTATGTAGGATGGCTTCTTTATCTACTCCTCAGTCTTCAAACTAGAACACTTGGCATTAGAGTTAGACTTGAAGTAAGTGGTATTTTAAAAATGACTCCCTGTAGGAGAGTTGAGAAAGGTTGGGAGTGGGCACTCTTGAAATAAAGTATAAGAGATACTGTGAGTGGCAGGCAGAGAAAGGTAAGGTGGCAGAATAGAGAAGAAGGAGAAAAAATATGACACTGTCAATTTTAAAAGAAGGCAAATAGATATTCCATGTAGTCTCTGATTCTAAGGAACAGCAAGATTGTTAAATTGTATAGTAGTGCTGTAACTATTACTGCCTACCTCCTTTAATAAATGATAAACTACACCTCCAAGTAGAAACAAATAAATATTAATATTAAAATGTAATATTGTCATCATATTCCTTGTGCCTTTGAAAATACTTATTTCTTGTAAAAGTGTGACTACTGTCAACTCATGATTTTCAGAACTCAAATGGCTGTTTGTACTTGTGCAAAGAAAATTAAGAATAACAGAATATGGGCTGGAGAGATGGCTCATTGGTTAAGTAAGAGTGCTTGTTCCACAGTCAAGAGGACTAGAATTTGGAATCTGAAGTCACGTAGTAAGCTGGTGGCCCCACAAATGTCTAAAACTACAATTCCAAGTGGCTTCCAGAGTAGACAATATTCAGGTCCCAGGTCAGGAAGAGACCCTGCATCAAAGGAACAGGAAGCACGTGAAAGAAGAGGGCGTCAGATGTTCTCTGCTGGCCATTGCACATGCTCACAAATAGTAGAAACAAATGTTCAAACAATACTTTTTGACAAAAGGTTAATTTCCCAAATACAAAAGCAACTGGAAAAAATAGAAAAGAACAAATAGCCCAATCAAAGCTGGGAAGATTAAAATAATGTTTCTCAAAAAAGTGCATAAATGGCCAAGGAATATGTGGAAAATGTTTGGCATGAGTAATCACAGGAGAAATGTAAATCAAAAGCACAATGAGTGGATCATCTCAATCTGAATGAGGGCGGCCATTATCAAAAACACTAAGGAGATCAGGTGTGAATAAGGCTGTGAAGAAAAAGGAATCCTTTGCACAATATTGTTAGGAATATGTCAATTCAATTACTTGGAAAACAGTATGGAGATATTTTAAAAATTGTGAATCTATCATTTGACCCAGTAATCACATATAAATATATTAATTCTCCAAATGAAATCAGTATGTCAAGGAAACATTTGCACTTACATGTTGACTTCAGCAGAATTCCTATTAGCCAAGACATACACTCAACTTAAATGCCAATCAGCAAATGCAAAGATAACAACAAACTGTAAGTTTCCCAACCTGCCTGAATCTGTCTCACTTGACTAGAGATGCTTGTCGCCTATCAACTACAGGGTATGCCATGGAATTCTTTTTAGCCACAAAAGAGAATATCATCTTGTGTTTTGTCACATGGGTAGAGCTAGAAATAGTTATGCTTAGGCACAAAAAGACACGTCACCCACTCTCATTCCTTTGTGGAATGGAAACAAGTTGCCTACAAGTCAAGCGCAGTATGGTAGTGTCAGAGGTAGATAGAAGTTCAAAAGATAATTTTGTTTAAAAATAGGTGATAAAATGTGAGGACAATTTTGTTGCACATCTCTTAATCAACTGCATTTAACTCCATTTTTAACTATTAATTGAAAAGGAACTAAAAATATTAAACAATAATTATGCACTTAAACAATAAACTTATTTTATAACCTTGAAATATTGGCATTAGTTAAGTACAGTACCCATCTATGTTTATTCAAGTTTGACAGAATTTCTCTGACATCTAAAATAACTAGGACATTTTGAGTGTAAACTTAGGAGTAACCAGAAATAATGTAAACATTTCAGTGTCCATAGGTTTTTATGTACTACTAGAAATTCCTCAGTATTTTACAACAAACTGTAAGTTTCCAACCTGCCTGAATTTGTCTCACTTGACTAGAGATGCTTGTCGCCTATCAAGTACTGATTGGAGTCTGCTACTGAGGTGACGGGCATAGGTTCAGGAGACTCCGTGATCGTGATGAGAGGTTACTAACACTGGAAAACTAAAAAGATGAGAATCAGGCTGCACGCAAGCATCAATTAGAGCTTTCTGCCATTTGTGCTGCAAGCCACCTAGTCCCAGGGATGGCAGGAAGACAAATTTAGCACTCATAAAAAGAGTTCAACTGGAACATTTTAGCAAAACTAGAAGGAAGCCCTTCTAAATACAAGGGAAATGTTCTTTTTTTTTTTTAAAGCATCTGAAAATCACCTGCGAGTTCAGGTCTTTTCAGTTTTATTTGTTTTTATTATTTTGACAGCAGCCAGTCACTACGTTGAGAGAAGAGCTGTGTAATAGGTGCAGGAGATCAGATTTGGAAACGTTCATGTTGGGACCACGAGAGCATTTTGTGGTTGTCGTTGAGTCAAGGCCTAATGTCTCTCAGGCTGACCCAGAACTTTCTGTGTAGTCAAGGATGACCTTGAGCTCTAATCCTCCTCCCTCTGTTGGAACCAAAGTTCCTGCACCTGATCGAGCCCCTCAACTAAAGACACGGAGACGCCAGAATCGATGCAAAGGCAAGAGGCTTTAATTACCAGCGCGCTGGGGTCACCCTGCTTTTCGGGAGCAGGAGCAACCCCGAGCACTTAGGGTTTGGGTTTTTTATAGGGCAGGAAACAAATTTTTTTTTTAATTTTTTTTTTAAATTATTATTATTTATTCAACTGTGTGTATGTGCGCGCGCATGTTTGTGTGTGTGTGTATGTGTGTGTAGAACCACGGACGAATTCGTGAACCACCATGGACGCCTCCACCTCCTTCTGCCCCGGGATTCACAGGCTCCGCCCTACCAGGACCAGAAGCGCAGGCCGCCCCAGCTTCCGTCTGGCGTCTATACGTGGGATCTGGGATCCGAACTCGGGACCTTCCGCCTGCAAGGCGGAGGCTTAATCCCTGAGCCACCTCTCCAGCCCATGGGAAACAAATTTTAAACACAGCAAACACAGCAAACGGGATGAGACATCTGGTTCTTGGTGATAAGGATGGCTCAAGGGGTGAAGCACAAGTCAGTATGACTAAGGGGTAAGGTACAGGGCAGTTCATCAACAGTCAGCGTGACTAAGGGGAAAGGTACAGATCAGTTCATCAAGAGGGCTTTGCATTTACATTCAAAGAGGGCTTTACATTTCATATTTTCCACATTTTTCCACATTTCCCCCTTTTCCTGTAGCATAATTCAATCCTGAATTTATAAGAGGCTCTCCTGTACTTCAGTTTCCCCTTGTTCCTTGTACTGTTGTCTAAGTACCATGACTTGGATGGTACTGATTCTATCTTTAATAAATGAAATAATTTTATTGACTATGCAGGGCGCAATAGTTACGGCTGGAGCAGAATTAGTAAGGGCCCAGCAAGGGTTGACACAAGGGTAGTGAGTCATGGGGACCTAGTAAACCAGGCTTCATACCAATTTTGGCTTTTTTCTCTCTCTCTCTGCCTATTGGCCAATTGTTCCCTGAGTTTTGCCATAGTATCTTTTATAACACCTGAGTGGTCTACAGTACCAACAACACTGCTCGTTTAGGGCTGCACATAGTCCCCCCTTCCTTCAGGAACAGAAGGTCTAACCCCCTTCTGTTCTGTAAGACTACCTCTGAAAGTGAGGTGAGAGACTCTTCTAGTTTGGAGATACCTTTTTCTGCTGCCAACAAATCTTCAGTCATAGCATCCTTCAAAGCAGAGAAGTGCTGTTGGGAGGTTATAATGGCTGCTGTGCCAGTTCCTATACCAGCTATTCCTACGCCCAGTAATATGGGCAGCGTAATTGTAATGGGGTCCCTTTTAAATCGGGTTGGCTTAAAGTCATAAAAATCTAACACATCCCTTTCAGAGTGATAATAAACTCTTGGTACTATTGAACTAACACACAAAAATCCTTGGAGGAGTTAAACACTGCAGTTGAAACACACGGGGTGAGCCCTGTATTGCAGGCCCACCAAGAGTCAGTTTCTGGGACCAGAGAAGCTCCGGTCGAGGAGTTAACAGTCATGGTGTGGTTACAGAGGGAGGAGTGGGAGCTCGCAGCCTTTCCTATGCATAGACCTCGCCCTGTTACCTCGGGGAGGGTTAATCTATGCTTTTCTCCCCAGGAACAGAAATGATGGGATGTGTGGTAGGACACTTTTCCATTTTTGGCCACCCCCTCATAATAAGGGGGGGTCGTCCCTAAGCACAACCAGCAGGCAGTCGTCAAGTTAAAGTCTGTCTGGTCTAGTACTTGAAAGGCCCCTTTTACTAAATTAAAAATTCTTGCTTGGGAGTCGGATTCTTGTCCTGAAGCTGGAGTGGCTAGGGTCAGGGAATTAGTTGAAGTGCTGATCAGGGTGGTGGCACCAGAGCCCCCCATGCCGTTGGATCCGATGCTAATGGTGTTTTTCTTGAGACCGGTTGTCCGAGGAGTGGGCCCCGATAAGACAGGGTTAGGTCCTACTGAAATGCTAAGGAAGTTTTCTATTTTAAGTTGAACAGTAAATATTAGTCCGTGGTGGTCCTGACCAGGGCGATATAGTCTAATTCCCCAGGAATGTCCGATTTTCCAATCTGCTTGTTTCCCTTTACTGGTGAAGGTCATAGTAATATTGGATTCTCCTCGGACTGTCTCAGTAAATTTAATTAAGTCTCCCCCTTTTGTTTTCCACCAGGCCTTAGTGTAAGTCTTGCAACCCCAGGAGGCACAATAGTAAGCTTCTGGTCCCCCACATTTATGAGTACGTCTCCCTCCCGGACATATATACCAATCATCAACGCGACAGAGAGGGTAACTGTTTCCCCTAACCCGCTGGATGTCTTTGTCTGGCCAAGAATTCTTAGCCAAGACACACAAGTCAAAAGAAAGGTCGGGGAACCAGACGTCTAATGGGGTGGTCTTAGTGGCTAGGTTGAGGGTGAGACCTGTTTCTACATTAGTGATAGTTCATGTTAGTTTATATGGCATATGGGGGTTGCAGTTACTTAGCTGGAGCAGAGTTAGTAGAATCGACGCGGCGGACTCGAATTTTGAGGAGGTTGTCAGTCCTTTCCAATATCCAAATGTCATCCTTGGAGGGTAGAGGCGCTTTCTTAACGTGAGACACATGGATCCAGGCGGCTACTCCTTCCACCTTCACTGCAGTGAGCGTAGTCAGCAGTATAGTGTATGGTCCCTTCCAGCGAGGTTCCAACGTGCGGGTCTGGTGTCGACGGACAAGGACGAGGTCCCCGACTTGGAACTGGTGCTTTGCGGCACTTGGCTCTCCGGGCTGGTAGGCTGCTGATACCCGCGTCCACAGGTCCGCCTGCACCGCTTGCAAGCCCTCCAGCCTAGCGCACAAGTTCAAGTTATTACTAGGAACAGAATTTATAGGGTCCCCTATTTGGGTTATGGGGGCAGGGACACCATATAGAATTTCAAAAGGAGTAAGTCCCAGTTTTTTAGAGGGGGTATTCCTGGCCCAGAAGAGGGCCACGGGTAGAGAGCCACCCAGTCTGACCCGCCAGTCTCCATGGTCAATTTAGTTAAGGTCTCCTTTAAGGTTCTATTCATTCTTTCTACCTGCCCTGAACTCTGGGGTCTATAAGCACAGTGAAGTTTCCAATTAATCCCCAGATACCTGGCCACTCCCTTCCTTACCTGGGCAACGAAGGCAGGTCCGTTATCAGACTCTATTACCTTGGGGACTCCAAACCACGGAAAGATTTTTTTTTAGGATCTTTTTGACCGCTACCAGGGCAGTCTCAGTCTTAGTTGGGAAGGTTTCCACCCATCCTGAGAAAGTGTCTATAAATACTAATAATAGATAGCAGTAGCTATATTTAGCTGGCAGAATCTCGGTGAAGTCCACTTCCCAGTAGGCTCCGGGTCTGTCTCCGCGCAGTCTGTGGCCCATTGTTCCTGTTAGTTTGTTTGCATTTACCATTTTACATGCTTTGCATTTTTGGACTACTTCGGCGATGAGGAGGTTCTTTTTAGGGATCATGAACTCAGTCGTTTTTAAGAGCTCTTTGATCTTTGTCTCTCCTAGGTGTGTCCAGCGGTGCATCTGGTCTATAAAGGTCCAAGCTTCTTTTCTAGGCAAAATTATTAACCCCCCCGGCTCCCTCCAGACTCCTAACTCAGGGTCATATTGTTTGTCCATTTCTGCCATCAGTTTAAGGTCCTCTGGTGTATACTCAACCTTTGGGGGTGTGACTGGGTCTGTTATCTCCTCAATGGTCAGGGCTGTCATGGTTTGTGAGGCCACCTTTCTGGATTCCCTATCAGCCATGTTACTGCCCTTGGTCACTTTGTCCTTTCCCTTTTGATGCCCCGGGCAATGGATTATGCTTACTTTTTCAGGCAGGTGCAGGGCCTCTAGCAGGTTGAGGATTTCTTCTTTATTCTTAATTTCTTTTCCCCCTGAGGTCAGCAGGCCCCTTTGTTGGTAAATGGCCCCATGGACATGAGCTGTAGCAAAAGCATACCTGCTATCTGTGTAGATGTTCAATTGCTGTTTCTTACCCATTTCCAGTGCTTTTGTCAGTGCTATCAGTTCTGCTCTCTGGGCAGAAGTCTCAGCCGGGAGGGCTGAGGCCCATATGACTTTTTCTCCGCCCACCACTGCCGCTCCTGCCCTTCGTTCTCCTTGATCAAGGAAACTGCTTCCATCCGTGTACCAGGTCACCTCTGCATCTGGTAGTGGGTGATCAGTCAAGTCCTTGCGCCAACTGTGGGCCTCGGCCAAGACCTGTAAGCAGTCGTGGGTCAGAGGTTCTAAGTCCGGGTCGGGCAAAAGGGTGGCTGGGTTTAAGCCGGTGGCTGGGGCGAACGTGATCCGTTCGTTATTCAGGAGCAGGGTCTGATAGTGAGTCATTCGTGCATTTGTAAGCCATCGATCCGGTGGCTGCCGGACCACACTCTCAAGGGCATGAGGGGCTGCTATGGTCAAGTTCTGTCCCATAGTCAGTGTCAGTTTGTCCGCATTTTTGACCAAAACAGCAGCGGCGGCTAGCATGTGTAGGCAACTGGGCCATCCTACCGCTACTGGGTCTAGTCTTTTGGACAGGTACGCTACAGGCCTCTTCCACGGTCCTAGTTGTTGAGTCAGGACTCCCTTTGCAATCCCTCGGTTTTCTGCCACATACAGGTGGAAGGGCTTGGTAATGTCCGGTAACCCAAGGGCAGGTGCCGCCATCAATGCCTTTTTGACATTATTAAAAGCTGACCGCTCTTTTTCGGTCCAAATGAATGGCCCATTAGTCTTAGTCAATGTGTATAGGGGGGCTGCTAGTTCCGCAAACCCTGGTATCCAGAGCCTGCAGAACCCTGCTGTTCCCAGAAACTCTCTCATTTGTTTTGCATTTTGGGGAGGCGGAATGTGGAACACAGTCTCTTTCCGAGCCTCCGAAAGCCATCGCTTCCCGTCCTCAAGCAGGTACCCCAAGTAACTGACCTTTTTCCTGCAGATCTGAGCTTTCTTTGCTGATGCTCGATATCCTAGGTTGCCAAGCTCCTGCAGTAGCCGCTCCGTACCTTTGATGCAGGTGCGTTCATCAGGAGCTGCCAGCAGGAGGTCGTCTACATATTGTAGGAGGGTTACCTGTGGGTTTTGTGCTCGGAAGGGAGTCAGGTTCTGGCGTAACGCTTCATCAAAGATTGTAGGCGAGTTTTTGAACCCTTGGGGGAGTCGGGTCCAGGTGAGCTGTCCCGAGGTCCCGGAATCTGGGTCTCTCCATTCAAAGGCAAAGATAGGCTGGCTTTCGGGGGCGAGTCTCAAACAGAAGAAGGCATCTTTTAAATCCAGGACAGTATACCAAACCTGATCTGGAGGAAGCGAACTCAGCAGAGTGTAGGGATTTGGCACAGTGGGATGTATGTCTGCCACCCATTTGTTTACCTCGCGGAGGTCTTGTACTGGTCGATAGTCCTCCATTCCGGGTTTCTTTACTGGCAGTAGGGGCATATTCCATGCTGATTGACACGGACAGAGGATTCCCTCATCAAGCAGCCAGATGATGTGAGGTTTCATCCCTTTTTTTGCTTCAGTACTCATGGGGTACTGTCTAACTGCTATAGGGGTTGCCTGGGAGCACAGCTCAACATGGATAGGTGGACGCAGCTCAGCTTTCCCTGGCCCCCCTGTCTCGGCCCATGCCTTTGGGAAACGGCATAACCAAGTTCCCATCTCTCCCTTAGTTTCTGGGCGTTGCTCGACGAGACGATGTTCATCTTCTAGCCTAACAGTCAGGACCTGCAAGGGCTTCCCTTGGGGGTCTATGACAGTTGACCCATGAGGGGTAAAATGTATCTGGGCCCCTAATTTAGTTAGCAGATCTCTCCCTAGAAGGGGGTAGGGGCACTCTGGAATTACCAAGAATGAGTGGGATACCCGGCCCACGCCTAGGTCCACCGTTCTTTGGGTAGTCCATGAATATAGCTTATTTCCGGTGGCCCCTTGCACCCAGGACTTTCTTCCAGACCTACGTCCGTTGTCCTGGAGTAAGACTGAATGTTGGGCTCCAGTATCCACAAGAAAATTGGTTTTCTTCCCCTCCACTCGGAGAGTTACCCTAGGTTCAGGGAGGGGGTCTGAACCCTGACTCCCCTAATCTGATTCTTCTCCTAGGGTCAGCACCCGGGTTGGTCTAGCGGGCCCTGGGTGCCTCCGTCCTAGTTTTCTTTTGGGACATTCTTTTGCCCAATGGCCTCTTTCTTTGCAGTAGGCACATTGATCGCGGCCCCAGGGTCGGCCTCTGCTGCCCGGTCCTCTCTGCCTATCATCCTTTCTATCCTGAACTACAGCAGCCAGGATTTGAGTTAATCTCTTTTCCTGTCGCCTTTCTCTCATGTTTTTCTCTTTTTCCTTTTTCTCTTCCTCATCATCTCTATTATAATAGACCTTCTCAGCTACCTGCACTAGATCCCTCAGTGACTTATCCTGTAGTCCTTCTATCCTCTGTAATTTTCTCTTAATGTCTTTGGCAGACTGATCTATGAAGGCTACCATAACAGTGGCCTTTTGTTCAGGGCTCGTGAGGTCAAAAGGGGTAAACCTTCTGAAAGCCTCCATGAGACATTCTAAGTACACTGCAGGTGCTTCCTCTGGGCCCTGTATTACCTCTCTTACCTTGACCAAATTGGTGGGGCGCTTTGCTGCCCCTCGGAGACCTGCCATCAGAGTCTGGCGGTAGACCTTGAGCCGCTCCCTACCTTCAGGCGTGTTGTAGTCCCAGTCAGGTCGAGTCAAAGGGGAGGCAGCATCGATGAGGGCCTGGACAATGGTTGGCCTCCCATCCTCTCCTCGGATGTGTTTCCGTGCTTCTAACAGGACCCGTTGTTTCTCCTCGGAGGTGAGAAGAACCTGCAGGAGTTGTTGGCAGTCCTCCCAGGTAGGCTGCTGGGAAAACAAGACTGACTCTATAAGAGAGATTAGGGCGTCTGGGTTTTCAGAAAAGGTCGGGTTCTGATTTCTCCAATTGTAGAGGTCCGAGAAGGAGAAAGGCCAATACTGTAGGGGTTGGTGGCCCTGTTCGTCCGGGGTCCCAAAGGCCCGCAGTGGCAGGGTAGGAACGGGTCCGGCTCCACCAGGGTGCTGAGTTTGGCAACTCCGGGTGCCGGCTGCTGGACCCTGCGGTGGCGGAGAGTCGATCGAGGATGTAGGAGAAGAGGGGTCAGGGGATGGGAGTTCTGCCAGTAGAGGAGCATAGGGCCTTCGTGGAGCACAAGGTGGGGGCAATTCCTGCAACAAGGTGTCCTGGGATCAATGGGAAGAGTAGCGGGCTTGCGTGGGGCAGAAGGTGAAGTGGAAGTGGGAGGCAAGTGGTGAGTGAAGGCTGGGAAGGAAGAGGAGGAGAATGAAGAGGAGGAGGGGGTCTGGGAAGGAAGGAGCAAACCCATGAGGGAGGGTCCCGCACCAAATCTTCCCATAGTATGATGTAGGGGACTTGGTCCGGTGTCCGTGGGGTCTGGACTGGAAGACGCCGTTCTTGACAGCTGTAATGAGATCGCTCTGGAAAGAGCCTTCTGATGGCCAACCTACCCCGAAGGATGGCCATTCAGACCTGCAGAAAGTTTGCCATCGTCCTTTCCTAACTTCCAGTGAGAAGTTATGTCCTCTTTCCCTAACATCCGTCCAATGGTCCAGAGTAAAAGACAAAGGTGTGGACACAGTTTGCCCCATTTCTCCCTTTAAATGAAAGCGAAACCAAAGACAGAAAAACGTAGTACACAGAACAATCAGACACGCTGTAAGCGCAGATCTCCCTGCAAGGCTTCTGCACGTTAGAGCAAACGCTTGTGAGCCTGGGAGAGAATACCTCGGAGACAAGGGGCCGAACGTCCCTGGCCCCTGTGCGAATAGCTGGATCATCCAGCTCAAATGCTATCCCCGAGTGTGGAGCGTCCTCCGTACTCTTCGAGGTGTATCGGTACATCTACCCACCTCTCTAAGGGTATAGCCCAGACGCCGGTCTTGGCACCCACAGTGCCCCAGCCACCAGAATTCAGAACCCAGAAAAAAACAGGATTAGACAACCAGAGCGAGGCAGACACAACAGCATGCACAGAGATACTCACGCACCCTTTTGTCTCCAGCCGGCCTCCGATCTGCTCTTCGTGATCTCCAGTGAGGACACTCCCTTCCCGGCCAACGCACCAGATGTTGGAACCAAAGTTCCTGCACCTGATCGAGCCCCTCAACTAAAGACACGGAGACGCCAGAATCGATGCAAAGGCAAGAGGCTTTAATTACCAGCATGCTGGGGTCACCCTGCTTTTCGGGAGCAGGAGCGACCCCGAGCACTTAGGGTTTGGGTTTTTTATAGGGCAGGGAACAAATTTGAAACACAGCAAACGGGATGAGACATCTGGTTCTTGGTGATAAGGATGGCTCAAGGGGTGAAGCACAAGTCAGTATGACTAAGGGGTAAGGTACAGGGCAGTTCATCAACAGTCAGCGTGACTAAGGGGAAAGGTACAGATCAGTTCATCAAGAGGGCTTTACATTTACATTCAAAGAGGGCTTTACATTTCATATTTTCCACATTTTTCCACACCTCTACCCCCTGAGTGCTAGAATTACAAGCCTGTAATTCTGTACCCAGTGTATGTAGGGCTGGGAGTGCCCCCAGAGCTTCAAGCATGCTAGGAAAGCACTGTCTCAACTGAGCTGTGGTCTGAGTCCTCGTATCTGATTTTTTTTTCATTTTTTATTATTATTTCTGCTCATACAAACTTAATATGTACACCGGTTCCCTCCCTCCCTCTTCCTCTCCCCTACTTCCCTGCTCCTCCTCCCCTTACCCCTCACTCCCCATTCCCCAGTGCCTCCCCCCCAATCCCCGGAGAATCCTTTAATGTGCATGCCAGACTCTCCTCTGGGCCTTCCTCTCTGATGACGTACAAGGACCCAGCGGCTTTTCCCTGAACCCTGTCCTGTGTTCCCCTTAAGCATAGGAACACTACTATGGCTGTCAATTCCTTGCCTCCAAGGATCTTGGTGCCTTTAGCAAATGCTAGACTTTATGGGGTCAATAGTGTGTGGGACATTGTGCAGGGCATGCAAAGACCTATTATGATTGCTTCGGCCCTAACTTGTGTGGAGTATCTTGCATATCATTGCTCCTCCCATCCTTGTGCTCTTACAATCTTACTGCCCCCTGTTCCCCAAATTAAGGGAAATGTTCTTGAACCTTCACATTCTGTTTAACTGAATTTCAACTTGTTTAGTGCTGAGGTTTGAACCCAAGGCCTTGCACATGCTAGGTAAGCAGTTGTAACCCCAATGCTTATTTGAGGCTTTTATCAGGACAAAGATACATTTTAAAGAAAGCATGGTAATTTGATTTAAAATATAGTGTTCTATTCATGAAAAGAGTGTATAAATAGGAAAACACGCACGCGTGCTCACACACACACACACACACACACATACACACACACACACACTGTTTATACAAAGTGAGTCTGGACTTTCATTTAGTTGAAAGCCAACATTGAAAACTTTCTACAACACAAGTCCTATTGGACATTTTAATGAACATGTACTCTTAAAATTTGGAAAGATCTCCATTCCTTGAAGATGGATGCCAAGGGCATGCCTTGAGGTCTTAGTTGTAGTGTGCCTCCTATGCCAGCACAGTTGTAGGCTGACTCCTGTTGACTTTTCCACAGGGGGCAGGGATGGATCTTCTCCTGTCTGAAATGGGGTCTAGGGCAGAGGTGTTTTTTTGCATATTTCTTTCTATTCTTTGGAAACCATCTAGACATTAATTAGCACTTCTAAAAGATGAGCACAGCTTTATCACTCTAATTGTATCACCGACCTATTAGCAACCTGTTCTTTCCCTACAATGAATGGAGCCATTAGGGAATATTAACATGTATAAGGATTGGCAGGGCTGTATTGGTGGTGGTGGTCCCACCTGTTGTTGACCTTCGGGTGTAGTTTGTCTGCCACTATTGACTTCATCCCTCTGTGCGGTGTACAGACGTCACCCCCTGTTTTTTGGTATATAAGATTTGTAATAAAGGTGACTTGGTTTCAGCTTTTCCAAGATCCCCTCTTGACCCGGCTTGATTCAATTCTTGCTGATCCCACTCTGGTACCTATCAGGATTGTGAGGTGTGCAGGATTGTAAAGTGTGTAGATCACAGAACCCCACCCTATATGAGTACTAAAATGTGTGACATGAATATTAAATACTACCTTTTCACGAAAAATATTATTCCTGTGGCCTTTCCATTACTTTTACCTTAAGAACATTAACTTAACCTTATGGCCTTCCAGGCTGCTTATTTTAGTTCACCCATGAAATAGGAATGCTTTTCAATGCATAAATTCATTCAAACCTAGAGATACAGGTACTCTAACTGAAGAAAAAAAAGTTGCAATTTCATACAGAGATCTGAACTCTGAAATGCATGGAGAATAACCAGTGGAGTACATTATCTTACTGTGACATGTGTTCTAATGGCATAGAAACAATGTGTTATAGTCAATGTAGTCAGAAGCGTAACACTGCAGAGTCCTGCCAGGAATTGTATTGTCAAGCTGCATTTGCTGCTAGTTCAAAAATTCTGATCTTCCAAGTCATCCATAGTGTGCTGACTTCTGTTGAGAAGTAGAAATTTTATTTATTCATTCATTCATTCATTCATTCAGTGTGTGTGTGTGTGTGTGTGTGTGTGTGAGTGTGTGTGCATGCGCGCACGCACATGTGCACATGTCTACATGCCAAGGCGAGCATTTGAAAGTCAGAAGACAACTTTAGGGAGTCAGTTATTCCCTCCTCCTTTTTTGAGGAAGAGTTTCTTCCCCTGCTGTCTGTTCCATGATCTTCAGGCCACTACTCCTGTCTGTCCCTTCCACCTCACCATAAGAGTGCTGGGATTACAGATGTAATCATTTTTTTTAAGTGTGTTACAGGAATGGACCTCAGGTCAACAGGCTTGCTTTGCATGTGATTTTATTACTGAACTATCTCTTTGACTCCACACATATAATTATATAATAACTCTTCCTAATGTTTCTCTGAAGTGGGTGTATCTTTATTTCACAGATAGTGAAGCCAAGGCTGATACCCCACATCAGTTTAGCTGAAATTTTGATAAAGCTAGAAAAATCAGATTTTACCTTCTGTGTGGAATCAGAGGTGTCTTTGTTTACCTGGACATTTTGTACAATGCAGTATGTCCAACAACATGGTGGAGGCATTAAGTCCCTCATTATACACTCTCTGACCTCTGTAGGGACTACAAACCATCCTGGGAGGAATTAGTCCTGGAACTTTCTGGACTCTGATCCATGTATTTCTTCCATTAACTGGTTTTAATCTGCATGATTTTTTCCTAATAAATCATGATTCTAACACTTTCTGAGGAGTTCTACCAGTCCTAGTAAATTACCAAGTGTGAGGGTGTCCTAGGGACCCAGATTTGCAGTAGGTGGGAATAATCATGTTTACCTTTCTCCAATTTTGTCGCCAGTCACCTTCACTGGAATATACGTGCCATGAAGTCAGGCACCTTTGTGTGTGTGATCATTGGTCTATCCCAATTACAGCACTGCTTGCAAAAAGAAGTTGCTGTATAAAGATATGATTAAACTACTGAATTGAATGGATTCCACTAGCTGATTTCATATTAGTGGCCATTATTTTTACTATGAAATGGACAGAAGTTTATGATTTTAAAATCATTATATGATCCAACTTCCCATTTCTGCTTGTTTTTAAATACCGTCCTGCAAAATGGGTGAATACCTTTAACTGTTTTGGAGAATGAGAGCATATTTATAAAGAAAACTTGATAACCGCAATTTATGGATGTTGAATAATATAAATAGATTTAAGTTCAGACTGTTCTTCTACCTACATTTGCCTAACTTACCAGAACATGAATCTTCCCATTTGGATGTGAGTTAACAGGTAAAAATGAACTTATAGCTAACAATCTGCACAAATACATACAAAGAGACTAATATACTTATTGGAAGAAGAAAAATAATCACAGATATATAACCATTGGTACCTACTGTCTGACTGTCCAGAAAGACCACTGAGAATTTGTCTTAAAAAAGACATATACTTTGAACCTTTTATATACTATTAAGTTGCCTTTCTGTGTGCAGATTTAAGCTAAGCAGCTCTACAGAGATTCATAAGTGGAAGTGGGAACATAAGCCCACATCAAAGATGAAAAGCATTCATTTTGTCTTGTTCTGTGGCTCTCACATCTTTATCAGAAATCAGGTTGTTTTCAAAACTGTTCATCTTGCATCAATGTGCAATATGTGTAGGGAGATGTACACCTGAATTGCTCTGCTAATAAAAAAATGTCACAGCATGTGTGCTTATACCAACTCCTGACTTTACCATTGTTAAGTCAATTAAACTAGTTTCTGATACATTTCAACCAACTACCAGATATCTAGCTATGCTTTCATAGAATTCTTGGGGATTGAACCAGGTCCTTTAACTTTACAGGCAAGGGCCTGATTACTAAACTATATCCCTAACATGGTAACTTTACTTTTGATTTGGACACAGGGTTTCAAAAAGTTGTCCCAGCTGGCCTTGAATTCAGTCTGTAACCTGGGTTGGCCTTAAACTTGTATTCTACTGCCTCCTTCTCCTAGTGGATGAAATTACAGGTCTACTGTCACCAGACCCAGCTTTTGCTTTGCTGTTGGTTATTGCCATTGGGATTTTTGGATGCTGTTGCTCTTGTTGGGTGCTGTGGTTGTTGTTTCAGAAGGGTCTCACTCTGTATACCAGGCTGACCTTGAACTTGCGATGAAACTAGTGTGTATGATAATGATCCTAGACTAAATGTGTTGCATGTCTTTCTGGCCCGGCACACATCTGTTGTACCTCTTACCTCCAATTTTTCTGATAATGCTAATTTGCTTCTTATTACTCAGAGCAAAATAATAACCATATATGTATTTTTTTGTACACCCTTCCTATTCAACTAAAATTAGTTTTCCTTCTAACTGCCTTCTCTTGATGTTGCCTCCTCTACAACTCCCACTTCACTGCTTTTTTGAATTCTTGACTCCCATCTGCCTGAATCATAACCATGAAATCACATTATTACAGGACATTCCAAGCCTGCTTCTGTGCTACAGCTATTGTGTAGGCTAAGAATTTTTAAGGTTATGACCCATATCTAGAAGTTTAAGTGTGCAGCATTTTGAGTCTTCACAGTAAGTAGGATTAACTGAAAAATGCAAACTGACCCCAGATAAAGACACAGTGAATGGCTGAGAAGACAGAGAGCGCATAGTGACCTGGCAGAGCGGCGGCAAAGCCAATCACAGCACGCCATTGCAATAACTGGCTGTTGTCATGCTCATGAGACAAATTGGAAGACAGCAAGGCAGAGAGTGACAGAGAAATGGAAAATGAAGATGGGACAAGTTGTCAAGGCGAGTAAGAACTAATCATTTCTTCTGCATCTGATAACTTATAGCCCCTGTTACCTGCCAATAAACACAGTGAGATCTGGAGATAGACAAAGGCATGAATTGCTAGAGAATTCTCTGTTGCGAATAGGTCTTAAGAATGAATAAAAAATACTTTTCACCTCTAAATGAATTATAGCTTGAAGTAAATAAATTTACAAACAAGAGTCCAAAGACAGTGTGATATTTCCTGCATTCTGCTTCAGGGATGTCCCGAAAGAGAGCTGTGTACAGTAAAATTTCTGAGATGCTAGGGACGTACCTCAGTGTGCAGACTGTGCATCTTGCATGTAAAGACCATGGAATTTACCTCTAGCAGTGCACAAACTGGGTAAGGTGGCACATAACTATCCTTCCAACACTTAGGAGGTGGAGACAGGAAGATTAGAAATTCAAAGTCATCCTTAACTGTATAGCAATTTGAGACCAGTCTAGTATACATGAGACTCTATCCTTTACTCTCACCAAAAACTTTGTTTTAAAGTTATTCTGTACTTTTCTAATCAAGAAAGAACCCTTAGACAATAGGAAAAAAAATAAAGACTTTATAGATTTTAGTTGGAAATTTATACAAAATAAAAGTGTCTTTAGTGATGAAAGTGTGCATAGAGTGATCAGAATGTGTGCATAGGACATGAGGATGACTCCGCTCCTCGCCCCATGGTCATAGTACATGAGGGGCAGTGGACAGAGCAGTCCGTGAAACTAGACCATGCTGAAGCAGAATGGGGAGCTTGCTAGAATGGTAGTTCACATGCCATGGGGAGAGATCATTTCAAGTCCACCCTGGATATTATTAGTGTGAATATTTCTTCTCTACAGCATTTCTGTTTCCTTGTCCCCTATGCAGAAAATGAAGTCAAGGCCATCTCTCTTCAGATCATCCATTGTCCAGACAGAATCATGTGAACACCTGAGTACAGGGCTTTTTTTTCAAGCTCTCTTCTGATATTTCCTCTTTAATCCACCTCTATCTCACTCCTCCAGGTTCTGTGAATCTGCCTCAGTTACAAGGCTAAGCCCTGCTCTGATTCCTCACACATCTTCATATCTTCTCATTCCCTCAGTCTACTTTCTGACTGTAACACTCTTTTTTCTGAGGAATTAAAGTATCACGTGCTGGCTCCAACCCTGATGGAAATAAGTCAGGTTTAAAAGAAATACTAAAGGAAAAGCTACCAGTTAACATTTCTGTTATTATGCCATGACATCATGACTCCTTCTGCCTTATGGAAATTAAAAGGCTTGCCCTGCTCTCAGAGTACAAAAAACAAGGTGCCTATAAGAATAAGTAAGATGATCATATTAGACCAATAGAGGTACACCATCGCCCACCAAATGTCATCAAGCCATTCATTCAGCATAAAATGTGCAATTGAGCATATGTTATGAACAAAGCCATATGTCCTAAAAATCCAAGGAGTTAAAAAGATACAAACACCTCTCCCCACAGTACAACTAGCATTCTAATAGAAAAAAATTAAGGAGGATTTCCCTTCACTCATCCAATTATAGTCCTCGAGATTTCCTCTATATGTTCTTACCTCTCTTGAGCTCCTCTAGTCTATGTGGGCATGTTGGTATGTCAGTTATTATGCAGGTCTGGTAAGAACAGGTCTCACTGCAGTGACTGCCTAGATGCAGCAGTCCTGCCTTGAGTGGAATGTCTTGAGAAAAATAGTGCTATAATGTTAAGATATTATAAAGAGTACCAAAGCAGAATGGGGAAATGGAATGTTCATATCTATAGCTCATATAGTTAGAAGAATAAATCACTTATAACAGAAACTTTTAGTGCCATGTGAAAGAATATCACTCATCTTATGTTGATAACAGTGATGATTATATGGAGTAAACTTTGACCTTCAGTCTTTAAATGTGCAGTTGTTAGATTTTTTTTAAAATTTTAATCAGAAACTTTGGTCAACATCTTTACAATACAAATGCCATTGGTAGAACCCTTGACAAAAATTTTACATGGGACATAAGCATCCAAACTTGGATCATTTTGCTTATAAGGCAGGCAATTTAGCCATCTCCTAACTCCTATGGGTATAAATAACATTTATATCTCACAAAGTATAGGAGATGGGACAGTCATTTATGACAGATTTCTATGACATTCATTAACTTACTTCAATTCAGATGGCTTTATACATTTATCTTTATTGTTCTGCTGATTCACTTTACATTTTTAACAAAATTTACATGAGTGTGTTTTCAGAGTCCTTTGAAGTCTATTATCTATGTATGTATGTATGTATGTATCTGTCTATCTGTTTATCTTTGTGGTGCTGAATATTAAACCAGGAATTCTAAACAAGAATTCTACCAACTAACTGTATACACAGCCCTTTCATATAAGAAAACACATAGACATTGTCATGGTTTGAATGTGAGTTGTCTCCTAAAAGGATCGTGTGCTTAAATCTTAGCTGATATTATTGTTTGGGAAGGCTGTGGCAACTTTGAGAGGCAGAGTTTTGCTGGGGGAAGACATACCACAGGGAGAAGATCCTGAGGTTTGGTCTAGCCCTGCTTCTTCTGCTTACTTTTGCCCTTGCTTTCTCTGTCTCCATCATGGCTAGTCTCTTCTAGTTTCTGCTACCCTACCATATCTTTTCCTCCATAATGAACTGTATCTTCCCTCTGGAACTGTCCTCCAAATAAATCTCACTTTCTTCCCTTATGTTGTGCATGAATAGTATCTCACAGAAGCAGAAAGCAAAGTAACTACAGCAAAAATATAGGTGAGGATCCGTCTGTGGCTTTAAGAATCCAGTGATTCTTGCAATAGATTCCTATAGATGGAGGTCAGGAAAGGAGGCTTTTGTAGTTGTTTAATTTTTTACTTACTCATCCCATAAGTTATTTTTCAATCAAATTATATTTCTCATTTGTGTATGTGTATGGGGGGCACTTGAGTACTTGAGGGTATGTGCCTGTGGAGTCCCAAGGACAACATGGGACTTATCCTGAATTGTTATACATCCTTATTGTTTTGTTCTGGGGTTTCCCAGGCTCTGTCTTTAAAGACTTAAAATATAGATCTCCACCATTTTACCCTACGTTTTTACATGAAATCTAGGGTTGTACACTCAGGTCCTTTTGTTCATAAGGCAAAGGCATTACCTCTGATCATCTCCCCAGATCATATTCCACCTTTTTTTTTTTTAGAAAATATATTAGTAATTTTATTTCAATGGTTATTTTCATGGCAACTTTAAATTGCTCTGGTTAGATTTGTCATTCTTGACTTGTTCTCTCTGTAGAGAACATTTCAACCTTTCTCTCTTATAGTGATAGTATAGGTTTTTACAGATGTGCTTTATCTAGCTTGTATGAGTCTTTATCATTTAGTTATTTATTTTTTAAGCTTTATTCATTTATTCATCTATTCATTTATTTATTCATTTATTTATTTATTTATTTAATTTATTTATTTGTGTGTGTGTGTGTGTGTGTGTGTGTGTGTGTGTGTGTGTATCAAAGGGCACTGTGTGACCCTGTGGAGGACCAAGGTTGACTTTGAGAACATCCTGGATTCACTATTGAAAACATTATCACTTCTATTTTTAACCAGGAGAAGGGACTCAAAGAGAATAATTAGTTCAATATCTAACTGAAAAGGTATCTAAGTATCTACGACAAACTAAAATTGGAAGGTAAGTAATTTGACTCCAATTAGTAGGAGCATCCTTTGAACTGCCTCTTAATTATTTTGGAATGTGATGCTTGATAGTTAATAAGAAAGTTTTGAGGTGAGCATTATATATTCTGAGGATAAACACACACACACACATACACACACACACACATATACATACATACATACATACATACTGAGTGATGATACTCTGAAACTTTTAGAAGATAGCACTTTTTAAATTCTTTGTCCCATAATTCCAAGTTTTGAGGTACTTTTAGAAATATATTAACACAGGTCTGAGACTTAAACAGGTGGTAACCAATTTGTACATCTTTAGATAACAATGTCATTTTGTCATGCTAGAAATATATGTCGGAACAATATCAAACAGTTTGAAAACAAGATTCAGATTTATATGTGTTGGGCCATATTTTGCTGATTATTATTGCTCAGTAAATCTTACTGAACCATACATTTTCAATGAAGTGAAGATGATAGAAAATTTAAAATATTTTCCTTTTGTGTTTCTTTTTTCAAGTTTCATGACTCATGTGTGCCTATGTGTACATGCATGAACACGCATGTACATACCCATAAGAAGGCTCAAGATTGATATTGATGCAGGGTATCATCCTTGATCATCCTTTTCTCACTATTCGAGACAGGACCTCTCATCAAGCCTAGAGCTCGGCAATAGGACTAGCTGGGCTAGGCAGCTTGCTCTGAGGAATCACTCTTTCAGCCTTGAAAGGCTGGAATCAGAGTGGGGCCACCATACCCACCCAGCAGCTTATGTGGACTCTGGGGTTCTGAGCTTCTATCTTCTTGCTTGCATGGCCCTGAACCTATTACTACCACTCAAAATACTTACTTTTATCATAAATCTCACGTGGCACCTAGAGCTAGAAAATAGAAATAAGAGTATTGCTTCAAGATCACAAACTTCTGATTGTGCATCCTATGAAGACATGTTGTTGATGTGAAATTGGTCCAGTTTATATGAGATGTTGATGCAACACATGTATGTTTCTTTAAGATGTTTTAAACATTATCAAGAGTAATAATAGTATTTTTTATCTGTCATTTCCAATTTTCTTTCTATGTGTGTCAGTATGTCGGTTCCAGGACATAATGCAAGGTTTTGCCTCTAAATTTTATTCTGCCACAGTTTAGTTTTCTGGCCAAAGCATAACCTTATAGAGGGTAAGTAGACTATAAGATTTACTTTTTTATTTGAGACATTTTCATATATAAACAAAATAAGTTTATGCTCTTACCCCATCCCTTCACCTACTGTCTCCCTCCTCTCCGACCCTCCCTTCTCTTTGCCACTCCAGCCCTTTCCCTCCTGCCTCCTGTCCCTCTGGATATGTTATTCACAGGGCTTCCTTTGGGGTATCTGAGCTAATAAGGAACATAGGCCTTTCAATGGCCAAAATCACAAGTGGGGAGGCGTTCCTTCTTTTGCTCAGCGCATGACCTAGAGATTCATTCTGGGTGTAGTAGATTCTCCTGAGACCCTGAGACCATGGAGGAGTGAGACCTACAAGATTCTTCTACATTATCCCTAGTGCCTTTAGGAACCAGATAACCACTCACTTATTTCCAGCCATTTGCCAGCCCCTCTTAGTTCAAAATTCTCATCATCGTTTTTCTAAAGTTGGCAAGAATTCTCAAAGCAGGACACAAGTAGATTTCTGGGTCACTTTATTAAAAATTTTGGTCAAAAACTCATATAAGAAAGATAGCAAGTAACCCTCAGTGTTCTGATCACAAAAGTTTCAGTCACAGCCTGTAGTGTTTTGAATGTGAAACACTTTCTGTCCAGACATTTATGGGATGGTTGTGACACAGGCAGCTTTTCCCCCAGAACACTTGCAGCACTTATTCTCATACTGTAATTCTGTTCTTCTGCAGATTACCAAAGCTCACGTGAAATGCACAGTCTTTGAGGTCATGATTACAGTGTTGGCCCTGTGATCAGCCTAATTCTGACATTTTTCATCATGGGCAAAACTGAACTTCACATCCCACCAATTTTCCTTACAAAACAAACTTACTGCTTCCATCTGGGTTTCCTGTCTGCCATCTATGCATAAGTCGCTTTTCTTCTCACTGCCACAGTAAAAGACCCAAAGGACAGCAAATGCATTTTAAAATAATTCTGTATATCCCAACTACCATAAAAATCATGTTTGAGGAAATAGAATGTATTTGAGGAAAATATCATTTGAAATGTGTTCTTGAAGTTGTGGTATAGGACTTATACTAAAAATAGGATTTTTTTTCTTAATCTTACTTTAAAATGTTATCCTTTTCAAATCTGATTTATGTAGCTGTTGGATGAAGGTGCTCTTTTAAATAATTGTCAAGAGAACAAAATAGGAATCAAAGTGTCAAATTCCCTAACATTATTTTGCAGGTAGCCTTAAGTACTTCTTTAATACCTATGAGAAATCAAATATTGGTAATCTGCCTCTGTCCATTTCTCTCTTCCCAGATAGCTAATGACATGCATTATACTTCCTGGACTGTGTACCTTTCATTTCAAGCAAAGCCTTTAATCCTTCTCGTTTTAGATAAAATGCCATAACCACTGTGTAGTAGGCTAAGATTGATTGACAAGTGCATATAATTATGCCTTCAACAGTGGAGTATGTTCTGCAGTTGGGAAAAAAAGCACAACCTTAAAAATAAAGAAGTTGTGCCCTTTCTCTGAGATAAAAGAATCATATCAAATTGGTTCATTTCTTTGCTGAAGTGAAATGAAAGAGTTCCTATAACAGAGAATACCACCCAAAAGACTACTGGAGGTTTCTTCCTAGCTGGATTATGATCTGGCAACAAGAAGATCAACTGAGATAAGAGGGAATGGGATAGTTTGCATTATCCTTATGCTTCATGTCCCAATCATTGTTTACACATAATTGGCAACAAAAAGAGATGATAACAAAGAAACACAGCACTCAGAAATATGCATGTATAAAATACACACAAGATGAGGCTTTTGAATTAAAAGCAAAGGTTTTTAGGAGATTAGACATGCATTCCTCAACTGACATCTATCTTTACAGTTTAGCAGATTGTATTTCTCTAGTGTTAGTATTTTTGTTATAGTCAGTTCAGTATGGTAGAAATTGCTAGAAGTTGGAGTTTGCACCAAACTAGGACTGCATGTAGTGGTGTCAATCAGTGGAGAGAGAGAGCACTTTCATCATGGATTTGATGTAGGGAACAAGTCACCATGTAACATATGTTTTTTTTTTATTTCTTGCAGCATTATTTGGATGGTCTCCATGGGTCAGATATCATTTTAGGTTTGTGAGACCCACAAGAGAACAAAGCAGTCAATGCCTCCGTACAGTCGTGTGGTGTTTTAGTTTCCTAACTCATTATAGCAATAAAACACCTGATCCAAATAACTTAAGGAAGAAAGGAGTCTTATTCAGCTCACAGTTCCAGATTATATTCCATTATGGTGGGGAAATCATAGGAACAGGACACTTCACATCTACAACCAGAACACAGGGTAATGACCAATGCATGCACACTTGTTTGCCTACCTACTGCTAGCTCTCTCTATCATTAGTCACCTGACCAGAAGAATAGTTCTATTCACTCTGTACTGAATTTTCCCACATCAATTATATGATCAAGACAACTGCTCACAGGACAACCATAATGCACAGAATCCCCATCAGATATGTCAGGAGTCCTAGATATTGTGCTAATTGGTGACAAGTGCTTGGCATAAGGTGTTCTAAAGACAGTAATTATCACAAGAACCAGGAACTATGCTAAATAAGGTACTCAGGGAAGTGACATTATGACAGATGTTTAATGTGAACAAGCAAGTTTTGATTTGTATGTTTTAGAGATGTACCAGTTACTCTTCTCTATGGCCATGAGATGACATTCAAACTCAAGTAACTTAATGGGAGAAAAGGGAAATTTATTTTGCTTATGGTTAAAGAGGGGAGATATAATCCTTTATGTTGGAAAAGTCATGACTAACTGACAGAAGCTGGAGGCGCCCTGTCACATCCATAATAGAGACTGAGAGCTGCAAAACTGCAAGCTGCAAGAGCAGATTAACTAATTGAACCTGGATAGGACTAACCAACCTCAAGGCCTACTCCCAGTGGCTGCCTTCCTCCAGCAAGACTCTACCTCCTACAGGTGCTATGAACTTCCCAAACAACTAAAGACCCAAATACATTAGCCTATGGGGGATAACTCACATATCAAACCATGACAAGAGGTAAGTGCCAAAATCAGAGAAAGTACAAAATAGCTAGGTTAGGGCACAGCTAAAATGTAAAGGAGTGATAATGATGGCACATATTGGATTTTCTTCTGAGGAAGGTTGTGAAAGCATGGAACAGCTGAACAGTAGTGGAACACAGCCTTAATAGGTTAGAATAATCAGAATCAGGAAAGGGTGTGATGAAGAGTAGAAGCTGGTAATCAGACACCAAAGAAGTTAAAAATTAACACCATAAGATATGGCAAGGTCTCAGATGTGACCTTGCAATTCTTTGACTGGTGATGGACAGATAGCAATATGTGTAGGACAGGAAGAGAAGGAAATGACCCATATCACTTCTGAGCTCACCCAGTATTATGGCAGTATTACTACTGGAAATGAGAGTGAACTAGCTTATGAAGCTTTTCATGTTATAAGAGGAATTGATCCCAAGGATTTGAAGATTACCAAGGAGAACAAAGAAAGATATGGCAGATGGTTTTAGAAGTCAAAAAGATAATTGAGAACTAAATCTTTGGACATAACTGTGAGGGGTTGCTAAGGCAAGTTCCTGTGTGTGCTTGAAAGAAATTGTCTAATTAATATGGGAGGATTTAGCCATGGTGAGTGGACCCATACCCTGGGCAGGAAAATCAGATGGAGACAGGTCTGGTTGGAATTTAGCACACTAGGAAGTTAGAAAGTATGCTCCTATCCTGTGGATATGGTGTAACCAATTCCATATCATGCAGATGCTGCTATAACCCTCCCCATCATAATGTACCATAACTTAGAAAGTCATAAATTACAATAAAAAAGTCTCGTTCCCCTAAGTTATTTGGGCCTTGTATTCATATCAACAAGAGGCAGTATAGTCTGATAGCATAAGTCTTAAAACTCTTGTTCTCAAAAGAGGAATAAAGAAGGGCATGTTAGGCTAAGAAAGTCAGAGAAAAACGAAGAGATTGTACAACTATTTAAGCTGGAAATGTAAGGTCTATAGGATTTGGAGCAGACAAACTAGTAACTCAAGACAACTGCAGAAAAGGGAATGTGACATAAGAGAGACAGGCTCTGTCACACAAATGAGGAAATTGGATGGAACAGGTCCCATGCATATGGGAGACTATTCTAATGGAAACCCACTAGTTCCAGCAGGGTGAGCTGAAGAGGACCTGGAAAATGGAGAGTGATGGCAAAGGATCCAGCTGAGGGATGTGTGGATGATGGGAGTGCAAGCAGTGAAAAGAACAGTCCTAGCAAAGGTATCTTCTTATGGTGATTGACATTAAAAAGGATGTAGAGCGAGGGAGAACTGCATGCAAATGCAGAAAGGCTGGACGAATGGAGAAGGCTGAGTAATAGCACAGGAAGCACCACAGTTCTTCAGTGCTCCACTTAGTCCTCCATGGCAGCAGAGATGAAGCAAGAAGGCTCTTTGTCAGCCTGATTAAAGAATCGCTTGCTCTCAAAGAATCAAGTAAAGATTCTCTAAGATTATGAAGAGGCATAGGACCTTTGTTTGCTACCCAATATTGGTAATATGAAATGCTGGTATCGAAAGAGAATAATTCTTTTTGTCTTCAGAGAAATTTTCAGGCCATTCAATCTGTTGTAATTTTATTTTTTTAATAAAGATGTAACAAGTTACATCCCTACTAATACTAGAGTTGTTTCTAAAATAAAGAGCTCTCAAGTCTCATTTACCCACCACCCTTTCCCTGGCGTTACTCTAGATCATCTCCTAAGTACAGCTGGGAAGTTACAAGTCTTGTCCACATAGGTTTTACATTATGTATCTCTATATCTGTTTATAATGCATGACTGAGAAAAATTTTACTCTACCTTTTCAGAATTAATACTGAGGTCTGTGAATTAAAGTGATTAAAAAGCAGATCAATGAAAGTGAAGGCATACAAAATTTTTATTTCACAAAATCACCTAAGGACCATTTTAATACAAGTACATTAAGTACTTTGAGCATATTTTCACAACAACATCTCATTCTTTTGATACCAAATTGCCTCAGATTCATTTTTTGGTTGCTGTGATAAGCGCATGATCCAAGCAAGTCAAAAAGGTTTATTCATGCTCATTGATTCTCGGTTAGAGTTGATCATCATGGCTAGAGAGTGATATCTATGTCAGAATATCAGCAAGTTGATCATGTCATATCCACAGTTAAAACGGAGAAAAAGACATACATTCTAGCTTACAGTTTGGCTAAAGTCAACCAATTCTTTCTCCATCTCATCTACCTGTCCAGGGATTCTTCTAGATTATCAGTCTGGCAAAAGTCAACTGTTTCTCTCTCCATCTAATCTACCTGACCAGGGATTCATCCACCTGCCTATAGATTCATCCCATCCACTATAGATGAAATCTTCCTAAATCATATAAATGATCTCTAAAATGTTTACTCAGAGGCTTGCCTTAATTAAACAATTCTTCACAGTGTGACTAAAGGCTCTGTTCTCAGCTGTCAAGTTGCCCCTTGTAATTAGCAGCCATATTTTCTATCTACCTTCCCCTTTGTCAACCCTTTCCTCCCATTAGTCTCTTTGTCCACAGATATTTTTATTTCTACTTTCAAACACATACATGATATTTCAACACATACATGATACATGATATTCACATATGTGAAAGGTTTTTTTTTTTTTACTTTGATCTGTACATATCATTTCATTTAAGGATAAGAAAACTTATGTTAAAAAAAAGAAAACATGTTAATTTCAGCAAAGTACGATGAATTGTAAGGAAGAGACTAGACAGCAAGAAAAGGGATTGTTCTTGTCAGGTAATAAACTATGAGAAGATAAATACCCGAGAAACTATGAAAGCCCAGAAAGTTCACTCATGTTGGCTTGTGTTAACTGGTCTTGGTTCTGACTTTCTTTTTTCATGGCTATAAAAATCCCCTCTCCAAGATTTGCAGAGTATTCGCTCTCCAGACATCTCACAATCAGAAAAATATTGCTTCGACTACATCTGATTTTCATGACACATCATAAGTCAAAGTAGAATTCCTAAGGGTGTCATATTTACTGAAAAAAATGGCCTATATTTCTTAAAAGCTTTAGTAATTAATAATAAATTCTTGACTTCTGAAATGCAGATGTTCTAACAAAGGCTGCTCTAGAGTAGAAGACAGAATTAGATTTGCCTGCTACGGGATTGCATATCACCTCTCCATATTCAGCATTCTACCATGGAATTATATTCTCAAGATCTCACTAAATTTCCCAGGTAGGGAAAAGTGTGATCATTCTTTGCTCTGAGTAGCTGAGATTACTCACATCATTTAGATTAGTTGGTTTGTTGCCTTTTGGACCCTTCAGAATTTGAAGGGTCCCACCTACAGTCTTCAGGGACCCACCCTACAGTCAAGAATGATTCCTTTATAAGTTTTCTTATAACTGAGAATGTCTTTGCTCTTACCTTACTTCTTCCTTCTGTGGTCTCTAAGGATCCAGTGAGTTATGGCTGGCCTCTGTTCAGGCTATATATCCCCACAGTGGTCTACAATGTGCCTATCTTCCCCCTATAACTCATATTTACAAATGAACTTTCCTAGAATATCCTCACAAGGACTCTCTATCTACACAGACACAGCCTACAAGATAACTAATAACATCTCTGAATAAGTTGACCATAAGCAAATCTGCCACAAGATAATTCATATCTTTTGTGAGAGTGTACAAAATAAGTTATTTATGTTTGACCATGTATAACTATACTCTGGAATATTAAGTAAATGGTTTAGTAAGATATATGAAGTTAGCAATTATATCCTAAAAGTAAATTCAACAATAACATACATTTGCTAAAACACAGTAACAGTGTTCTTATATCATACCTAAATGTTAAGGAAGTGTCTTAAGTAATTAATTTTGCCTGAATTAATATAAGTATTTCTTTTAATGAATTTAATTTAAATATCTATTTAAGATTCAATTTCTTGGGTTGCTCTTTAATGCAAGTAGTTTGACCATACAAACATTTTTAATGTAAGAGATGACTTATACTATAAAATCCTCAGGGAACATGTAGATAAAAAGAAAAATGGTTCAGCACACCCCTTGGAGGCAAACCATTATTTGCTTACTAGGTTCAGTACACAGGAGAAATATTGTCAATGCTCTCACTACCACAATGGAATTCAATCACCTCGGCCTTTTTCATGCCCAACAAAAGAATATGTACTACATGTAGAACTGCACTTCCCTTTAAGGAGGAAAAAAAGTCACCTGCTCAGCTCAATAGCTTACCTTAATCTGGTGATTAAATTCCAAGGACAAGTGATCTTGAACTGCCATGAAAATACAAAGTGTATCTGCATATTGGATTTTATTAATCTCTTGATTTTTGGCTACCTTGGTTTTTATTCTAGGAATAAACTGGAAAAGTCCATTTCCACTTACATTCTAAAGCATAATTACTATGATTAAAAAGTTGCGGTAACTTATGAGCTGTAAAACTAGTAAATTATATCCAGCCTGTAAGTAGAACTAATTATAAAGCTGTTGCTTGATTAAGGTGTTTATACTAAAGAGTATTAAAGGGATTAGTCCAAAGCTTTACATCCTGCAGCACAGAATTAATATTCGGGATTTAAATGCTCAAATTAATTCAGGTACAGCAAACAATTATATGAAATAGGAACACTCGACCCAGCTAATGACCACACTAGTCCACCAAGCTAATTTATAATCATGTACTTATTGACCTCCCTGCATGTACACAGAGGAATGTTCTTGGGCTAATTCCAGCCTGCAAGCCACTGTCACAACTCTGTGTGGAGTTGTCCTGGTGATTAGGGCAGGGAGAAAGACTGCACTCTGCATCATCCTAGAGACTATCGCCTGTTTTGGAGCAGTGAAATATCTCACCTTGTACAGTGGTTTGAAATATGAATTGCCTCTCACAGGCTTATGTGTTTGAAATTTTAGTTGTTTGGCATGTTTATGGCATCTTTAGTAGCTGAATCCTTACCGGAGGAATGCAATCACAGGGGGTGGACCTTGAGGTTGCTTAGCTCCACCTAATTTCACTTAGTGAGTCTGCCCTTGACCTTACAGCAGCTCAGAGTCTCCCTGATGTCTGCACTGACTTAAGCCTCTGCCAGCTTCTGCCAGCCAGCCAGACCTTTCCTGCCATAATGGACTGCATCCCTCTCCAGTACCGTAAGATAAATAAATCCCCCTTTCTACCCTTAATTTGCTTGAGTCTCACTGGTGTCTCACAGCAGCAGAAAGAACAGCTGATACAGAAACTGTTAACAAGAGTGAGGTATTGCTGTGAGATTAAGAGCACCTAGTACCAGAATGTGAAGTGTTTTGAATTTGCGAGTAATTGGTACCAGAAAAGTGGGGTGTTGTAAAACTGAGGACTTGGTACCAAAAAGTGAAGTATAAAGCTGAGAGAAGTTGGTATCTGAGATACAACCATTGCTGAAATGTGACCAGCGTGCCTTTGGAGCTATCTGTTGGGAGAAATTTGAGACTTTGTGCTGGACAAGTCTTTGCGTCCTAGAGACAAGGCCAAAAGGGCCATGAGAGAGAGCTTGGAAGAAAGTAATGCTGTCAGAAATGCAGGAAGTGGGGCTGGAGAGGTGGCTCAGGGGTTAAGCCTCCGCCTTGCAGGCGGAAGGTCCTGAGTTCGGATCCCAGATCCCACGTATAGACGCCAGGCGGAAGCGGGGGCGGCCTGCGCTTCTGGTCCTGGTAGGGCGGAGCCTGTGAATCCCGGGGCAGAAGGAGGTGGAGGCGTCCGTGGTGGTTCGCGAATTCGTCCGTGGTTCTACACACACACACACACACACACACACAGACACACGCATGCGCGCACATACACACGCGTATGCACACAGTTGAATAAATAATAATAATAATAATAAAAAGAAATGCAGGAAGTGGAAGGCGAGCTTGTGTTGGTTCAGAGGGAGAACAAAGACTGTTTTGGAAATATGACAAGGAGCAAATGGAGTGATGTACTGGCAGAGAGTTTGATCAAGTTTTGCCCTTATTCTGAAAGCTTGCCTGAAGTTAAACTTGAGTGTTTGGCAGAGGAAATTTCAAGGCAATGTAGTCTTGACAGTATGCCATGGCTACTTTTTAGTGCTTGTGTTCAGAGTTATGAGGAAAATGAACAAGGAATCAGGCAGAAAGAGGTTAAAAACTGTGAGGTCTGATGATAAAAAAATGGTGGAAAACTTGAAGAACTGAACCAGGAGAAAGCAGGCAGCAAAATCTTGGCTATTTTTAAAGAAATGAGCTCCATTAGTGAATCAAAGCCTGCTCTCTGTTTGGATAATACAAGAGGCCCTACCCTAAGGACAAACTCCTCAGGGAGGCTCCTACCCATAAGAATGCAAATTCTTTTGATAGAGAAGAACTGAAGGTCATAGTTTCAAGGGAATTTCCTGCTCCTTTAAAACAACTACCCAAGAGAGATCTTACCTACAGTCAGCACCCAGAAGCTGACTCAGCTGTTCAAGGGGGCCAATATCCAACTGAAAGTTATAGAAGAACTTGACAAAGTCATCCATCTAATTTGTCCCCCATTCAGATAAAAAACCTCTCATAGTAATACTGGAGTCATACTCCACACATAGTAAGTGGCCAAAACAAATTCATCACTAAATGAGCAAATACATTTGTTGTGGGTTATTTTCACATCATACTGTGACTTAGTCACACAAATCTCTACAGATTGGAGACAATGCATACTCTGGGAGAAATAAACTTATTAGAATTTTCTTTCATGTTTGAATGTTCTTCTTTGAGAATTATTTCAAAAGATGTTGAATAATCATGCTTATCTGATGAGAAAATTTTCCAAGGCCAATAAAAGACATTTATTTTTAGCTTATCCAAGTCAGGATTGTCTTAGAGACCACCAGAGCAGAAAGGGACTTGGCATCTCATCTAGCAGACAAAGGTCCTCGGAGTAGATCTCTTCATTGAGCAGGCCTTGCCAGAGTGATATAGACTGTGATTCGTGTTATGAACAGCCCACCACTGTGTAGAATACCCAATTTTACAGTGATATGGAAAGAAGCATCTGAATGTTTGATATGCCAAGAGGTTTTAACGAGCAAGGAGGGAAAACTGTGGATCCACACTGACAGTAAAGACAGAAAAGATAATCCTCATGATCTTAAAGCCATATGCTTCTCGGTGGAGAAACAAACCCAACAAGCTGACATAAAATCTTTGGCGTAGTAAGTCACTAAATAATTACACATTTCTATTGGAAATGATCGTGGTAATAATCAGGGAAGCAGAGTTGCAATTTCAGGGTCTGGTTGTGAAAGAAGTCAGAAGTGAGAACTGTGTATGCCCACAGGAGAAATCTGTAAGAGTGTTAAGGAAAACTCGACAGGAGATGCTACAGCTAGAAGGCTGTAGCATCTTAGAAACCCTAACATGAGTGGGTTTCCACAAGGAATTGGGGAGTATAAAACACATTGGAATTTATTCCACCAAGGGCCAAAGAATGAGTTTTCATCTACCCCATCAACTTTGTATTATCTATGACTTACTTTTGGTAAAAGAAGCATGCTGAACCTTTCAGGCATCTTGGGATGGGTCTCTCAGCCTAGGCCCACCAAAGAAGAAGGATATAAATAGGATATAAATAGTAGGCAGGCAACCCTCTCAACTTGGGGCCTAGGTGAACCAGCAATAACATAAATAGCAACTAATCAAAGGTAGATGAGATAGTGTAGGTCCTAGATGGAAGGCTTAGAAAAAGAAATTAAGCTATTAGATCAAAGAGATAAAACAATGTATAATAATATAATAAAGCTATAAAAATTAAACTTTCCTTCATTTTTAAACTCTGTAGCAACATAAAACCTAAGTCCTATCATCTATCTACCTATCATCTACCATCTATCTATTTACTATCTATTTATCATCTATCTATTTTCTATACTATGTACCTATTAACTGTTTATCAATCCTTAACAGTCACAAAAATTATGTAAAGGAGATTTTTTTTATCTTTACTTAAAAGTTGGAACAAGTCCCAAGATTCAGAAAAAAAGCACATACCTATTAAACAATAGATTTAAGGTCAAACATAGTTCTGTCTGATTCCAAATTCCATTCTCTGAAACATTAAACCTTTCTAAGATTATTTTGAAAATATTAACATTACTTAATGGTTATAATTATTGTTTTATTATTTTATGCTCTCTGAGTTATTGGGAAATATTTTCTTTCTAAATATGTCCTTTATTTGTGCTCTTAGAATATACAGGGGGAACCCAGAAAGGAATCAAAAATGTAATCTAATTTAATTTGATGTAATGCCATGTGAATTCATAGAGTTCAGGATGTAATACTGTAAAACACAGGTTATTCCCTGGAAAAGAGAAAATCAAACAAATAAATGGATAAGACATTACTAGCATTATCCCCACCAAATGTGAATGGCAGATCTCTAAAATCTTTCTTTGTAAATCAAGAAAGCATTTTTATATCCAATAAATTTGAGAAATTTGCATATTTGGTTTGTATCAAGCCATGTCTCTATACTAAAAGTTCCAAGTCAACCCTTCAATAATGTCATTTAACTCTTCAGTCATTTATTTACTTATTTATTTAGTGTGTGCATGTGTGTGTGTGTGTGTGTGTGTGTGTGTGTGTGTGTGTGTGTATCAGAGGACACTGTGTGTGCCTGTGGAAGCCCCATGCTTACTTTGGGAATCATCCTGGATTACTCTATCTCCTTTTTGTTTTACTCTTGGATTTTCCAAGTTCTGCCTTCCAGGGCAGGCAATGTAGGCTGCCATCATTCTGCCTGGCATTTTTATGTGGGATCTGGAATCCAAGGTCAGGCCCTTCTACTTGTAGGGTCTTAACCCATGAATATCTCTCCACCCCATCTCTAGCCTTTTCAAAATTGATTTACTGACAAATATTTTTTGAAATTTTTCATGAAACATTTACTTTTGTTTCAAAGGAAGCAATCCATGAAATTTTCTTAAAGGATCTTGGAGTGCTACATATGAATGGGTTTGAGAATTTTGTAATGAGAAAATTATGGTAAAATATACAAGGAGTGTAAGTATTGGTAAGTGATAGATAAAATAAAGTAAATTGGCAATATTAATGTACCAGTTAGTTTTTCCTGTTGCTGAGACAACACTCAAATACAACCTAATGGGAGAAAGGTTGATTTATTCAACTTGTGATTCCAAGAAGGGAGATATAGTCCTTTATGGCAGAAAAGACATGACTGCCTGGCAGAGGCTAGACGTGGCTTAGGTTACTGTAGATATCACAGAAAACGAGTGCTGCATAACTACAAGAGCAGATTAACTAATTTAGACAGGGAAGGGGGTGGCTAACCAACTCCAAGGCCCACCTACTGTGACTGCTTTCCTCTTGCAAGGCTCCACCTCCTAATAACTAAATAACTAAATAATAAAACTAAATAACTTAAAGAGGCATTGCTAGAAATATTGAATTGTGAATGAACTGAAGAAATAAAAATATATGGGTCATTTCCAGGCAGAGAAATATCATTTGAAAAGATTCCAAAAGGAAAAGAAAACAGCAAACTCTTTGGGCCCATGAAACTCTCTCTCCTATCATGTTTCAATAGGTCTTTAACTGATTACTAAGGTCCCTGTCTTGAGAGTTCAGAGCACTGATATTTTTCAGGCATGTTGTCTTTGTTGTTAAATAAAGCGTACGTCTGTCTTAAAAGATTGTTGGGCAAAATCAAGCTACACATGATAGCTCATGCGTAACAAAATAAACATTGTAGAGTGTTTTATTTCAGCCATCTGTTAGCATTTTCACTTACTCTATTGCATTTGTTTTAGTGTTTAAAATACAAAGACTTCATAAAGTACTTAAGATTTTACTTGGTAACTATTGAAACAGATGCATTTATGAAGCTTAACTAAAAGTGATATTATTCTATGAGTTGATATTTCAATGACATGACTGTTTCTTGTGTAAGTAAACTACGTAATTAAATTGTACTTGCATCATTCAAATTCTGACTTCTTATGTGCATTTGCTTTCAAGTTTTAAAATACAGCAAGAAGTATTATAATAGTCATTTTCAAAAGTATTACTCTTGTATTTATCATTGAGTAGCAGACTTTTAAAATGAAAATTGTAATGGCATGAACTATCTCTAAGAAAAGAGACAATAAAAATTATGGAAATGAAAAAGATGTGAATACATACATAGATTTCCTTCCATTCAAAGATAGTCTCTCTATTCATGAGCCTCTGTTAATGTAGTAGAGCAGGACCTGTAGGAAGATTTGTAGTTGTGGCATAAGGTTGTCTGCTTAGACCTATTACCCAGCTTCAAAGTACTGTAGTGACCCAAAATAAGGAATAATCACCTTGATGTTCAGACCAGCCAACTCTAAAAATGGACACTCTAAGAAGAGCAAAACCATCTGTTCCAAGGGTCATGGGCTATAATCAAACTTCCTTCTGATGAATTAGTAAAATGTAGACTCCTCCTTGAGTCTCAAAGAGCATGTCATTGTGATATACTTCAGTCCTCTGAGCAGAAGGAAGCATAGTACTCTAAATACATACTTTTAACATTAACATGCAAAAACAACTCTTATCTAATACAACAGTTATGTTTTATAAACGACTTCAAGCAGTTAAGCTAAAAGGATTATTCTTTTGCAAAATTGATCATCCTCACATGTTTCCAAAAATTTGTCAGTGTGTGTTGTGTGGCTGTTCAAGAGTAAGTGTCTCTTACTGCTCCTGCATAGTGATGGTCAAATAACCAGAAAGGAAAACAAAACGCAGGGAAATAGCACTTGATCTTCTCCCAGCATTCTAGTTGGTCCTTGGGACTATCAAAAGAACTGAACCAGAGATTTGAATCTTATGCTGAGAGCAGAAAGGAGCTTAGCTAGCTAATCGAGAAATTTGTCTCCCAAAAGAGATTCACACATTTCTGACAACTTTGCAGGAGAAAGGGACAAATCACACTTGAAGAAAAACTATAGTCATGTTATGCATGCCCTTCCTTTCCATTTTTATTTTAAACTCCACATGCTCTGCTCAGACTCTGAAGAGGAAGCAATTAGACTAGAATAAGCCTCTTCCCAAACGTTCATATTTTTTTATTTTCCCTGTCAATTTGGATTGCTATTAATTCAGTGAGGGCAGCTGGCCAAACCAGAAACACAAACCTAGCTCTGTGGTCCCATAAGAGTCATAAGGAAATTCTTAGTCTAAAGAGTATTTGTGTGTGTGTGTGTGTGTGTGTGTGTGTGTGTGTGTGTGTGTGTGTAGAGGGCACTATGTATGTCAGTGGACTTCAGGAATTATCCTTAGTCTTTCTCTTCCTCCACCTTCTCAGCATGCACTCTTGTCATCAACTTGGCTCACATCGGTGCTATGTCTTCTATTGAGTACTTAGGGTATGAATCTATAACTGATTACACAGTCAGATCAGTTTCCCTTTTATCTAGCAGTCTCCAAGGCAATATCATTAGATTTCTGGTAAGCTATACTTTTAAAGGCTTAATAAGAATTCTTGATGCATAAGAAACAAGGCTACTCTGAGCATTGAACCGGCTCCATGCTATTACCTACATTTGATGGTGTCATTTTTTAGAAAAACAAAAGTGAGAGGTGATTGGAGAGATAATTCCTTCTAGATTGCCAGTATGAATCAGACAAGATGTTATTTCACAGACACCTCTTCAAGGTTTATATATCAGACAGGATCGATCAGAACATACTCTTTCTTCTTCCTCTAACTTTTACTATTTCCAAACCACTCCATGCCCAAGCCACTGGAGTTCTACTTCATTCTTCTAGCCTAATAAGGATCTACTTCATATAAAACTTCTGGTTACAGTGGCTGTTGGTGTCATACAGTGGAGGAAGAAAGTCCTCCAAAGACTCAGACTTATCAAACCATTATCTCATTGTACTATAAATCCTTTCTTCAATGTCTAACACAAAATATTCTTTCTCCTTCTCTGTGTTACACCTGTGACTATCCTAATCCTTCACTCGCACCTACCCTTCTATTTCAAGATTAGTCCACAACTCTGATTGACAAGGAGACTGTCATAAGCATGAAAAACATGCAAAGCAAGTTTATTAATATCTTACATTGACTTTTAACATTCTTCTAGCGGAAGGAGAAGGAAATAGCAGAGGAGCCTCCTGTCCTCTCCCATCTGTTCTTTGGATTAATTCCATCTGCTCTTTCCTTGGAGCATCATGGCCTCCCAGAGCCAGATGTAGCTGTACTGCTGTGAACACTGGATTTCAACCTGCCATGGTTAATCTTCATTGTCAACTTGACTAGATTTAAAATCACTGTGGAAACACACCTCCGAGTATGTCTTCAAGGGTGTTTCCAGGAATGTTTTACTGAGGAGGCAAGACTAATCCTTAATGCAGGCAGCCCCGGTAGCATCTGGGACTCAGATTGAGTGTAAAGGAGTAAAAGAATACCCCAGCTGAATCTGAGCATTCATCCTTCTGCTTCCTGACTGTAGATAATGTGTTTAACCACCTCACACTGCCTCCATGATGTTACTGATGGACTAAATATCCTCAAAATGTGAGAAAAAAAAGTATCATTAAAAACCACCTCCTTTCTTAAGATGCTCTTGCCAACATTTTGTCGTAAGAAAAACTTAACTCGATGATGACAAGAATAAGCCCAGTGGGAATATTATCACATGGCAGCTGTAACCTTGGCTTGTTGTATGTCATCTTGAATTTTGGATCTAATCCAAATTTCCAGGGGCAGTTTAGAAAATACTATCTGGGCAAGAGACAATGATCTTGGAAGGTACACATCCTGCTGTTTTTCTGGAGATCCATATGTGGGCCAATAAGCTTCCAATAATCATGATTAGACAGTTACCAATGGGCTAATGGTACCATTCCATGATAGACTCCATGCCTAACTTACACAAGGATCTGGGTTCAATACCCCACACTACAAAAACAAAATATAATGATAATAATCTTTGATCTCTTATTATTTTATGCCCGCATAGCTTTATTTTCCTGGGGGCAGGCAGTAGTACTGAGAAAAGCCTGTGCATGACAGGCGAGCTCATTACAGCGGAGTCACATGTACTGGTCCAGTCTTCTTACTCAACTACTCTTAGCCAGAAAGTAGGAATGAATGATAAAGACCAAAATATTCTATTAACCATCACAGAATCCCAAAGAGTCACTCTTTGGAACTTTTCTCTTACACTCACCCTTAGCTATCTCTTCTCAGCACTTTTGGACTATATTCAAGGACCTGAAAAGAGTTAACAGTACAGAGAGAAACAATTCAAAGTACATTGCTTTACACAACATGCAAACCTATTGGGTTTTACTATCCAGTACATAAGCAGCATCATGAGAGAAGTACATAGAAACATCCTGACAACCAAAAAGAAGGAAAGACCCAGGGTAAGGGGAGATGCTAGGATTTGCATCATGGAGAGACTTGCTTCTCTCTGAGCTTTGCTCTTCACAAGCTCCAAAGGCTAAAGAGGTCACTGGTGGAAGGCAGGAGCTCAAGAGTAAAAGCTCTACTCTCAGGGCAAGGTCATGTTTCGCCGCATGTCAGAATAACCCCATGCAGTGGGCAGCATAGGCTTTAAGATACAGGGATTCAGACCAAGAAAATACTCAATTTGATCAAAATAAGCCTTGAATTTCTGATAGTTTGGGCCTAATTCTACAAGTCACTGAAAATAAGCTGTCAAATTTAGGTGATAGCTTGATTCCAAAGCAAGGATATCAATATAGGGCATGAAACTTTTTTAAAAAATTAGGAAAACAATGAGTACGGTGTTTTAAACGAATTAGGAAAATAATTTCCATTATGACTGAAACAAGAAAAGAGGTTCTTTCTCCAAATGTGAATTACAATTCAAGTTTACATTCCATTTCCCTGAATTGGGAGCAGCTTAAAGAATAACAGAGCAGTTCTCAAAGGGAATTCTTGATGCTTTTCATGGTATAGTCTTTGAAATGAGTGCCCTTGATTTTTTGAGTTGATTCTTGATGTTGCCTAGTGGAAAAAAAGGAAGGGGGTTGAAGAAACCCACAGATAAAAGGGTTTTCTGGCAAGAGATTCTAGGCCAAAAACTTTTCTAAATTTTAGTAAAAGACTCCAGGGCCGAACTCATCAAGAGAACCTTCCATGAACTTCCTGTTACAGAAATTCATTCCTGAGGTACAGAAGCTGGGAATGGGAAGTGTGGGAAAATTGACAGATTGGAAAATTGAGAGATTAGACCAAAGAGTTGACCCCACAGAGTCAGGCTATTTGTTTAAAAGAAGATGATTTCGCTGTCCTCTCTTCTATATGGCGAGCCAATGAGAGCATTGCTTAAAGAACAGGGTGAGGATGCCTCGGATATATGCAAGAGTGGGTGGTATTCAGGTACTCAGGACCAGACCTAGAAATGGCCCAGCTGAGGATTCTCAGGTTTCCAGAAGTCCTGTTACACAGGAATAGGAAGCGCTCAGAGCAGGAACCCATCAATATTGGGCACAGACAAAATCTCTCACACAAAGTTGGGGACCTCTCCCATGTCGTGTTTGCTGAGATTGGCTAACTTATTTCTTATTTGCAACACAACTCTTTTAGAGCCATACTGATAGCTAGTAATGTAGAAGAGACACCTGAATGCCATGCATCTGCAGATGGCAAATACATAGTGGCCAAAAATTCTTTCCTGATGTCTGTAACAGCTTTCAGATTCATCTGTTCCAGTCGTAAGGTGACATACCTGTAGCAGTGTTAGGGTTGTTACCAAGTTTGGTCCTCCAAGTTTTATATCCCTGGCAATGCATTGAGTTAAAAAAGTCTGTAACCCTGATTCAGTCTGCATCATAAACAAGCTGTTAGGGAGTTTCTCTGAGGCCACACCACAGCCCCACATAAATGAACTCAAGTTTTTTTCCAGCAAAACAAACATTAATTAACCGTCATTTCTGTCCTCTAGGATGTGATAAACTACATGTGCATATTAGGATCCCTAGATTTTATGGGACAAGCAAGCCATAGCACTTTTCCACCTTCTACTGCCTGCCCTAGCAAGCTGGTTGATACTTCCTGCCTTTATTTTCAAGTGAATCTTCAGTTCCTTTCTCTGGGAGTTGTAGACTACTGATTATTCTTGACAAAGAAATCTCCTTCAAAATTATTTCTTTCCACTCAATGAAGGGGGTGGAGTTCAAGGTTCAAATCAATTTGAATATTTGCATCCTGTTTCATTTGGCATTTTAAATCTTTCTTTTTTATTAATTTTCCCACTCATACAAACTTAATAGGTACCCCAGTCCCCTCTCTCTCTCCACCTCTCCCTGGATCCACTTTCTCCCTCTCTCTTTCCCCCCTCCCTTTTTCCCAGTGCCCCCTCCCTCCCCTCCACCATTCCTGGAACATCCTTTAGTGTACATGTCACACTTCCCTCTGGGTCCTCTTCTCTGATGAGGTGTAAGGTCTCAGTAGCAATGCTACTAAGAACTCAAGTTTCTTACCCCTAATACTAATTCTCTTGGATGACCCGTGAATCCATGCTAAAGCAGGATGCTTGAGGGCATCTAAATAGACCACATAACCTGGAGGTGCTCTGGCCTCTCTATGCCCTACTATAGCTATAAACTATCCTTGACATTCTTTCTATCTGAAACTTTTCAAAATTAGTGACATTACGTTTCTGCCAAGTTACATTTGTCTCCTCTATTATCAGTTTCATTTTAGGGGAATAATTTCCGACAGTACCAGAGATTTCTCTGAAAAAAATCAATGAAGAAAACTGAATAAATATTTTCCTGTTCAGAATTAACCATTAGTTATCTTATTTAGCTGTTTTATTCCACTCTTCCCAAGGCCACTGGATGTTTATCTGAAGAAAAAAATACTCTCAATTTGACATTTAGGGTCTGTTGTGTTTGTTATACCTAGTTTGGTATCTTTCAACAAACATGGAAGTTTTCCATTGATTAATCATTTTTCAAAATATCTACCTTTGTCTGCTACTGGAATATATATTAGTGTAATTAACATGCTCTGTATTAAATGTAAAATAAGGCATCACCTCACAGATAAATTGATCATAGTTAGACCTGAATATTGGAAGTTTTAGATTTAGCTCAAAGTTATTAATTTCGGCTGGTAAGCTAGCATATGAGTTATTTTTAATGACCTTTTAAAATCATTATCTTGTACAGTGAGCTGGAAAAGCAACTAATGAGTATTAAATAAAAAACAAAAAGGATTTTTTTCTGTTTTGAACAAAGTCTATGTATGGTGCACAAAGGTAGTAACACTTGAATGCTCATTAGAGTTAATGACAAAACTTCAGATCTCCATTTTGCATAAAGTGAAGGAAATACAGAGGAAAAGGATTCCTACTTAATCAGGCATCGTCTGCTCCCTTCCCAAGAATTCTCTCTTCTAGTCTTTGAGCTCCCCATCTGTGCTGAGTATTAAGGACACCTTTTATTGCTACAGAGTTAAACAGCTGTTGTACCCTGTATTTTTATATGCGTTATGCCAATCTTAATATCTGTAAGTCTGGTTAACACCTTCTAAAGTACACTGACATTTTAAGTACCCTAGTGATTCAACCCCTTGCACTCCATTTCTCACCCTTCATTTCCTCCAACACACCAGCCATTGCAGGGTTTCCAGCCAGATGCACTGTTGGGGGCTGTGCGGAACTTCCCTACTGAGTAGCTTTGGGCAAATCCTGACCCAGATAGCTTGCAGGCATATATCTCTATAGCTATAATCATATTAAGCCAAAGTAGAGGTACTATCCTTTTACACTCATTAGCTCACAGTGAATTTCTCCCGTTCTTTAATTTAGTGTTCCTTTTCCCTCTAGCTGGTGAGTTTTATGGTAGTTGACCAGTTAGATTTTCTTTTCTTCTTCTACTACTAAAACGCAGCCCACCTGAGTAGGTGGCTGTCAGTATTTGCCTGATAAATAAGAAGCAGAGCAGAATTTGGCAAGTTTCTGGACAACGAAATTCAGAAAGGCGGAAACAAGTGTATTCTCAACGAATTACTCTTTATGTTTAATCAATTCTCTTCGACAATTTACTTCATAGTTCAATGGTTATAACTTTCAGAATAATTTTAAGATGTTCACTGGTTTGTGTCTATTTCTTCTAGATTACTTTTCAATAGCATCGCTCCTTTACCTTTCGTTAATCTAAATAAGTATATTTAACTCTCATTCTGCATCTTCATCATCAGTAGCTTCATATAGCAGTAGGTGAGTTTATGTGCCAGTTGCTTTGCCTTTCTTTCTCAGCATGGCAGGTTTCAGAGAACATGGATTTTTTGCCTTCTAATCTTCTGAGACAGAAGCTTTGTTTTGTTGTCTGGGTTTTTATTAATGTGTCTTGAGTGACTTTTTTTTACAATCCTTTTAAATTTATTGGTGCTTCTTTTATGTCATAGCATATGGTCTGAAGACTGTTTCGTGTGCACTTGAGAATATATGCATCCTGATGCTGTTGGAGAAGATCATGCTACGGGTGTCGAATGTGTCATTAATTATACCATTATTCGATTCTTCTATGGCTGCACTGACTTCCTTGTTATATTACTGAGAACGTGGGTATCAAAAATCTCTATTATTGTTAGCATACTTTCTCTTTCTATCCTACTGCAATTTTTTTTGACATTGATTTATTTGTCTCATGTGGTGGGAGGCACAGGTGGACATGCATGCCATAGTATGTGTATATGTAGAGTTAGGAGGATAACTTGAAAAAAGTAGCTTTCCTACTTGACCATGTGAGTTCCAAGGACTGGACCCAGGTTGTCAGGCTGGGCAGCAAGTACTCACTGAATCATCTTGCTGGCCCTATTCCATTATTTTTTATTCATATATTGTGATGATATCATTTATGATTATTGTATCTTCCCAAAACATTGGTCCTTTGTAATAATAATATGACATCTCTAGTAATAATTGTTAATGTCTCTTTTACCTGATATCTAACTAATCAATTTTGTTCTTTTATTATTACTGATTGCATGGCATGTTTTTCTACCCTGTCTTTTCAGATTACTTGAATCTAAAGTGCTACATAATCCATTTATGTGTACTGCTACTATGGTATAATAGGATTATGCCCATCATTTAGCAATTTACTTTTTCTATATATAATGTCTTTATCTGTTGCTTTGGTCCTCTTTTGCTGTCTTTATGAAAGTTAATAGATATTTTTCCAATATTCCACTTTAATTGTTATCTTAGTTTTCTAAATAAGTTTAGTTGTGATCCTTTTATTTACTCTAAGAATGCTTGATATGTGCTATCACAACTTACATTAAATCAATAGTAAATTAATTCCAGCAAAAAACAAGGCTTTCAAGTAATAGTGTTTCATTTTATGCCCCATTTTTTGTCAATGTTGTGAAGCATATTGCTAATGATATAAATTCGGTTAATACATTGTATAATAATTGCCATGCTTTAAATCAGTTGCTGTAAGTAAATAAAGAAGTCTGTATTTACTGATTTTTCACTTCATCTATATAGTTACTTTCCCTGGTATTTTCTCTTTCATTATGCAGATTGGAGTTACCATAAAGTGACAAATTCTATTGTTAAAAGAAATCTCATTTTCATGTTTCTGGAAAGGTGAGTCTGCTGGCAATGGATTCTCTGTCTTTATTTTGTCCCCTTTTAAAAATTATTTTTTTAATGAGATGATTACAGATTTGTCAGTAAAACAATACAGAGATACCATGCATCCTCTATCCAGCATCCCACAATGTGTCATTTTGTACAACATACAATCAGCATACCAAAGCAGGAAAGATTTCCATAATTGTAACGATCCTCATATTATACTTCCATAGCTACACACACCTTCTTTCCACTTTACCTTCTCTCTGGGCCCTGGTAACACTAATCTATTCTTCAAAAATATGAATGACATAATGCAGTTTACATGTCTTCATGGTTGCTTTTCTCATTGAACGTGTCATCAGGAGCCAGTCAAGTTGTTTCTTTTTATTGCCCTGGCATAGTATGCCAAAGACTATGCTTCAACCACTCACTGAACAAAAGAAATCAAGGTACTTACAATTTTTAAATATGTATAAACAAAACGTCTCCAAACATTGATGTATATATTTTAATGGAAATGTAAATTATCATTTCTCCTAGAGGACAACTGATGAACTGATGTTTCTGTGTTTAGCTTGGGGAGAAAAGGATTCCTTCTTAACAATAATTGTATATTTTCCATTAATTTTCCTTTCTTTCTTTCCAATTTTTATTGATTGATTGATTGATATTTGAGACAAGGTATTGGGATTACAGGCATTTGCTGTCATATCCAGTTTTATGTGATACTGATAACTGAACACAAACCTCATGTAGGTATTTTGCCAATGAAATATATATATTTTCTTATTTCAAATTAACACAGACATCTTTATTATGGATTTGGAAATCTCTAATACTGTAAATGTGATGTCCAAGCCACTCATGTATTTAGTTTGAAAACCAATGGTAGGACATACCTCTGTGCTACGTATAAGAAACTTGTTTAAACTATAGAGACACACAGAGACACTAAAGGAAGGAAATGGGATATTCTATGCTAATTCAATCCAAAATAAAGCTTTTATAGCAGATAAAATAGACTTTAGATCAGAAAGAGTAGAAAGAGACAAAATTCTTATTGTATAGCCATATAGTGACAAGTTTAATAGTATAAAATAACAAACATGCATGTATGTATGTAGACTTATGCAACCTTAACTAGAGTTTGAAATTACACAAATAGATGAAAATTATAAATCTACTTCTAAACAACTGATTGAGCTAGAAAGAAATTTACAAGGAAATTAAGCAATTTCTCTCTTTCATTTTTGTAATATGGGGTTTAGTTTGTTCTCATTTTAAGTTCCTTAAGTGCAAGAAGAGATTACTTCAGTTCTTTCTGCTTTTTTTATTTAAGTGATAATTGTGGTCATAACCTTCTTCTTATTACTGCATTTGCATAGTAGTAATATAAGACATTTTCCAAGGGAGACTTGCAAATAGCTAACCAGTGAATGAGAGTGGCTCAGTGTCACTTTTTATAAGCTGAAACCATGAGAGGCCTGGAGATGTAGTTCAGCAATAGATTACTTGTCTGAGGTATTTCAAGGGTTCCATCTCCAGCATTTCAAAAATACGAAAGGAAACAAAAATAAATGATTATGGTGTTGCAGCAACAATGAGACAGTACCTTACCTGCAATAGGAATAGCTATTACCAAAAAGACAAAGATAACAGGTGCTGGCAATGATGTAGAGAAAAGGTAGTCATTAGCAGAAAGAATACAGAGATTCCTCAAAGAATTCAGAGTACAGTTCTATAACAGCAATCCCAGCTCTAGGCAAATATCTAAAATGTATGAAACATCTAAAAGGAATGAGATCAGCATATGTCATGGTTTGAATGTGTCTGCTCATGTGTCTGCATCTTTAGCAGATGTTAACGTTTAAGAAGGTCTTGGCAACTTTGGGAGGTAGAGTTTTCTTGAAGAAAGATGTCACACAAGATGGACTTTGAAGTAGGGTAGAATTACTCTGCTTCTGCTAGTAGTCTGTCCTGGTAATATGTTGCTTGATCTCTCGGCCTGCATGTTGCTCATGCAGCTAATAAATGGAATATCCTAAGTGTCCTTCAGCTAGTGAATACACAAAAATGTATCATATATATATATATATATATAATACACAATATATATACATAAAAATAATGAAGTAATAAAGATTTGTCATTTGATACTGATAAACAGAAATCATTGCATATCAAAGAAGCATGTCTACATGGACAGAGAAACAAAATATGATCTCATCTGCATGTGGAAAGAGTTGCACTCACGCATCCTGAGGTGCTTAGAGTATACAGCAGTTGGGGAGAAAAGCAGGCAGAGAGATACAAGGAAGCTCATGGACAAGCAGGCATTTGCTAAGTGATGAATTTCAGTAAGAGATTTTTGCATTCTACTGAGCGGCAAAGTAACTATCAATGTGTTCACATTTTGCTTATTCAAGAAAAAAGTTAAGAAAAATTTGGAATGTAGGATGAAGAAATGAAGAAATAGTAGTATTTGAGCCAGTAGCCATATTATGATCTAAGCATTATACAATATATACATAGAGAAAAAAATCATACGACACCCCCAAGATAACAGGATTTTTTGTTATCTGTTATAAAGTAAAGTAAGTCTTTATTGTAAGTACATATCAGAACACTGAATTTAAGAAGCCTAATTATTTTGACATTCTATCAAAAAGCACATTCTCAACTGATGCTCTCATTTGGAGCAAGTGAATAGTCATTCAGTGTTTGGTGTGAAAGTGTTTTCCAGAAAGGACCAATCTTTGACTGCTTCACTCTGCAGCAGAAAGTATCTGTGATGGCTCAGAGATGGGCTTAGCGACAGTGCACTTGGCATTAACTGTGTTGTGTGTCAAAACTACCTATTAGACACTGCTTAGAAATCTCTACTGAATCTTCACCATCGCTTTTTATTTCTCAACCCCATGGAGAGAACATATAAAACCAGAAAGCTGGGGTTGGAGAGGTGGCTCAGGGGTTAAGCCTCTGCCTTGTAGGCAGAAGGTCCTGAGTTCAGATCCTAGACCTTATGTATAGACACCAGGCGGAAGCGGGGGCGGCCTGTGTTTTTGGTCCTGGTAGAGCGGAGCTTGTGAATCCCGGGGCAGAGTAAACAAGGAGGAGGTGGAGGCGGTCCGTGGTAGTTCCAGAATTCGCCTGTGGTTCTACACACACACACACACACACACACACACACACACACACACACACACACAATTGAATAATAAAAAAAAAAAAACCAGAAAGCCATTTTGGGTGAATATTTGCTAACTTCATCTTTTTGTTAGAAATGCTGCTTCTTTTCACATAAGGTCTTCTCTAGCATCCATCAGTTAAAAATGCAACTCCAAAAACAGAAAAAAAAAACCAGCATAATGGACTTAATATAGAATTGAGAATTCTTTTTAAAGATATAGTCACGTGTTCACAACACTTAAAAGCCAATATTAATGACAGTTGTAGAATTTGTTGCTTTTTTAAATTTTCTATCATTTTCAGCTATTGTACCTGTCTTTAGATCAACTTTAGTTTCTAAAGATGCCTCAAACACACTATACTGAATTATCTCTTACCCTAAAATACCTATATTGATATTCAGGCTATAAGGTCTTTGGGGATAGACACTATCATGTTTACACTTTTCCTTTAGCCTACCCTCAGAGATCAGCACAATGAACAACTGAAGCTAAGTACTCAGCAAATATGAAACAGCTCTACTGTACAGTTTCCGCTGTTTCACCTTCCCACCCCAGTGTGTTAGCCATGCATTTTTTCTCTATGCTCAAAAGCATGGGTATCACACTGCCTTTCATTTGAACTATTTCCATGATGACACAGTGACATTTTACTGTGGGTTTAATTTTCTTATCTTTTAATGAGCTTTTTCGTTACTTCATATCATTTCTTTGACTTATTTGTGTAGCCTCTCTGCTGGAATATTTACTCGGTCTTTTGCTAGCCTGACCATTCACTTTGTTTCAGAAGGTTTAAAGTAGGCTTTATATATCCTACATAGTGTTCCTTTGATGGATTTGCCAACGTGTTCTACTAATCTGTTATTTGTTTTTTTTTAATAGCATCACTCATAGGTTAATTTTTTAACATTGAAGTAGTTGGACTTAGCAAGTCTTCCTTTTATAAGTCATTCTTTGCTATCAAAACTAGGATGCTCCAGCAGTGTTCTTTCTGCTAAGGATTGTGTTCACTAGTGGTGGTCTTTTGTGGAAGGCCAGAGAAAGGCAGAAGGACACATTTTATCTCAAAGCAGAAAAGAGGCTATGGGAGGGTGAAAGGACACAGTGGGAGGAGGGGTCCCAAAATATAGTTTGAAAACATCACAATGAAACCCATATATGCTCTTCCTTTTGAAACCCAGTTTTTCATATTAACATCATGAATTAGAATATACCATCATTATGACTGATAATTGGTGATTAATTAAGTGCCATAGTTTATGTCATGGTTTATTCCATGTAGTCTGTGACAAATTTTAAAAAGAAATATGTTAACAATACTTACACAAAATATTGTGTTATATTTTTGTTCTATGACTCTCTATTGCCAAAGACACTAGGTTGATTTGGGAATCTAAGGAAAAGAATCATAAAAAAACACACTTATCAACTTTGTTAGACAGTTGCCATAGTAATATATATAAATAATTAATTTTTTCATATGAAATCTTTCTGAAGATAATTTAAATATTTCCCAGTGATGAAACATTACTCTCTAAAGTCAGTTGTAGTACTCATGAAAACAGAGTCACATAAATCTGAAAAGTGGTCAGACATAAAAGTTAAAAGTACTTTCATAGTCAAAACAGTAATATTTTATTTGCTTATACATAGAAGTAACATAATAAAGCATATAATAGTATTATCCCTTGACAGAATGTATAAACTTAGCATAAGGTACATTTTGGTAAAAATTTTAGAAGTGTATAGAAAGATACACTAGGTGAATTTTATCTCCATGAAGTCAACCATTTGATAAAGTCCTTGAGAAAAAATACTTAGAATAAAATATAAAATATTTACTTAATGAGATATTAATAATTAAGACACACATTAATAAGCTATCACAGGCATTATAAACTGTGTACAAATCTATGTGTCAATGCTAATATAATATTACATTAGTTTGGGCACAATGAGTTAGACACAGACATTATTCTCACCTTGACTCATGAAACAAAACAACAGCAGATGGCTGTTGTGACGGCTCAGCAGATTAAGGCACTTGCTGTATAAGTGTAGGAATTTAGGTTCCAGCCCCAAAATGTAAATAGTGGAATGAGAGAGCTGACTCTCGCAGTCGTCCTCTGACTTTAAAACAGGCATGCCTTACACACACTCACACACATAAGAAATATTATTATGCAGAATATCAACACAAATATAGAAATACAGGAGGAATATACTTTACCATGTGCCCACTGTGTGCGAAACTCTGCCCATATCACTAGATACATTCAAAGAGCATTTTGACTAATTAGGCTCTCTGTGGGGAAAGCATGCTGTCTTCAGATGAATGTGGCAGGAACACACAAAGATAAAGAGTGAGCACCTGGAGGCTTCAGAGGCCTCCTGGATGAACAGGCTCTTAAGTACTGTAGTTAAATGGAACCATTCAGGGAGGAGAAAATGCATCTGAGACATAGTAGCAGTTTAAGTAAAAGCTTTGAGGCAGAAGACTGTTGAGATGATATATTTTCTCCAAAGTTCGGTTTCCTCACGTGTGGAGTAGAAAGCTGAATCCTGGGACCCAAGGAATAAAACCATTACCATAAATGCAGGGCGGAAGGAAGACGGTCAGTTCTTAAACTGTGTGAGTCAGATGCAGAGAAATAGCGTAATGTTGCAGACCAGCATGACGCATTTCTTTTTGAAGGTGCAGGCAGAAGAGAAGTAAGGACATGATTCCTGACAACTGACCCGATCAAGAACAGGAGTGTCATTTGGAGAATTGATAAAAAGAATCATTAGTCAATGAGGAAGGGAAGGAGGGACAAGGGTGGTCAGAGCAGCATCATAAAGGCAAGCACGAAATTTAGTGTTGAATAAGCTCGCTTCATCAAGAAGGCCTAATGCACTTAGATCAAATTGCTCCGAGACATATCTCTTGGAATACGTATTTTTAAAGTCACTAGATGATAACCTGAATCCATGGAACAGTGGAAAAGAGAATTGCAATAAGCCTTAGAAAATAAATTGTCTTAGGAGCCAGTGATTCATTAAATAGGAAAATACCTCCAAGTATAGAAAATCAGAAAGAATTAAGTGAATAAATCAAAAGGGATGTCTTTGTGTATGCATTATAATATATACAGATGTATTATATATGTGATAAAGAGAGAGAGATCAATAAAAACAAAAATCCATTGAAAACTTCAGATTGCCACCATATTGTAAGAAATTGAAAATTCAACACTACAAACATGACCGGTAAAGGAATTTCCTCTTTCTTTTTAAAAACAAACTGTCTACTGAAGAAAGTAATAATACATTTCAATGTATACCTCCACTTTTAAGAATGAAAATCTTTACATAATAGGACTGCAATAAAAATTCAAAGCTAGAGAAGAGTGGAAACTAAACAAACATTTCCATCAAGAATACTCTCAATCAAAACAGGAAAGAGGCTGCCCTCTTAATGTTGGCTAAAAAAATAGAACACCTACCCATTGCACAACAATTCCGTTATGAGCACAGTGTTCTGCACCAATCCTGTAGCACCCACCAAAATCATGATTAAAATATTTACTCCACAGCTATTATCTTAAATGACTCATAAGTAATTATAATCTCAAGCCTATCATATATGCAAATGACTATTTTATACACAAACCATCATAGAAGACTTGAGTCCCAAAGTGAGAAATCAGTGAAAACAGGTCTTGTTTCTCCAAAACTCTTAGGTTTCCAGAATGAAGGCAAATTTATCTTCTTGAGACACTTTCACAAGGAACGCCCTTTCTCTGAAGAAGAGTGAAATGCACTGGTGCCTGATCACCGCTGTAGTGGAGAAATAAAGCAGAGAACTATTTTTAAGAGTCTAAAGCAAATTTTGCTTTAGGAAGCTGGAGGAGAATAGAGGGCACAGGATTAAAGGCCACCTGTGTTTAAGAAAGAGAAATCTCTAATTCCACTTCTGTGCTAATTGAAAAAACGGTTATGAGGAAGGTGAAGAATTAGCTTAAGTATGGGGACCAGTAAGTGTCCCAATGTCTCTGAAGAAATAAATATTTGTGACATAAATGGAAAGATTAGATTTAAACAGGAAGGTGAAAACTTCTTTTATGGATAAGCATAAATTAACAAGAATAAAAATAGAGACGGTTTTAACTTTGCAACACAACATACTGAATTCTAGTGTCGGCAGTGAAATTTAATATTGTTACTAATCTTAGGGGGAGAATAAAAATTCTAGCCAGCATGCAACACAAAACATGAGGGTGCAACCCATAGTGATAAAATTAATCAGGAGAACCAACAATGATGGCGAAAGGAGCATCAGGAAGCAGAGATTTAAGACAACTGTGTGAAATATATGCTCTGTGCTTAAGAAGTAGAGGAATGGACGAGTCTTTCAAGAAGAGACAGGGAAGGTCCAGTAACATGTCAGCAACCTGGAGGGCTCTGGACTCCCTGCTGTAGAAGACAAAGTTAGTGGTAATTAAGATACAATGATGCAAACTCTTTAAAATAAAACTTTGAGACAAAAATCAAAGAGAGTAACACATGTGCAATCAGAATACAATGGCAGCTGCAAGCTGGAGATGTAGCTTAGGGATTGAAGCCTTTTCCTCACAAGCTAAAGAACATGAATTCAGCTCTCAAATCCCACGTAAAAATGTCTGGCAGCTATGATGGTAGCCTGCAGTTCCAGTACTGGGAGGCAGAGCCTGGGAAACCTCTGAGTAAAACAATGATGAGTTACAGCAATACAATATGATTCCTGATGCCCTCTTGAGCTTCTATAAGCACAAACAATTAAGATGCCCTCCCACACACACCTGATCCCTAAAACCTTAAAAAATATCAGCTAAAAAATTTCCAAAGTTAGGGAAAACAATAAGCCTAAAGATGCAAGAAAGCATACACTATGTATATGAAAAAATTGATTCTAGCATAGTAGCTTATATTCAGGTTGGTTAAAACTAGTGATGATGAGAAAATAGCAAATTCAGTTTTAGAACTAAGGAGAGAGAGGTGGGGTGGTAGAGACGTGTAACACAGAAAAGAACAAAGGTCAGCATGATGACACATTTCCAGGTAGAAACAAAGCAAGCTAAAAGACCATGAATATTCCTAAATTATTTTCAGAAGAGCATAACCTGAAATACCTTCAAATGATAACAGTTTTTCAAAATCAGGGCAAAATAAGGAATATTTAAAAGGTAGAAGATTTAGCAAAATGCCTGTTGAAAGAAATGCTGTGAATTTTAAATTTTTTTATTCAATTGTGCGTGTATGCATGTGTGTGCGTGTGTATATGTATGTATGTGTGTGTAAAAACATGGACGAATTCGGGAACCACCATGGACGCCTCCACCTCCTCTTTGTTTACTCTGCCCGGGATTCATAGGCTCCGCCCTACCAGGACCGGAAACGCAGGCCGCCCCCGCTTCTGCCCAGCCTCTATATGTGGGGTCTAGGATCGGAACTCAGGACCTTCCGCCTACAAGGCAGAGGCTTAACCCCTGAGCCACCTCTCCAGCCCCAAAATGCTGTGAATTTTAAAGTCTTGTGGACCCAAAATGACTCACGATGATAATCTAGGTATGTGTAACAGTAGCACCTGAAGTAGAAATATGATGTAGATAACTGCAATTTTTTTCCTTATCATGTGAAACACTTTAAAAGTCTATTGAAAGCCAATAATAACAGTATGTTGAGTTTGGAGACTGCGTAAAAGTAAAATGCATGAAAATGAAAATTGACATGATAGGAGAAGCAAGAGGGAGGTTACTTATCATTAGGCATCTATGTATTTGTGAAATGGTATGAAACTATAATTCTCCATGAGAGTATGCTGGGAATAAAGATTATTTAAATCTTAAAGCGACAGTCTATCATACAAACCAAAAAAATGTTTGGACATGAAGGGAAAAAAAGATAAAATAAAATCTAAAAAAAATACTCAGTTAAAACTGAGGAGAGAGCTCAGTCAGTAAAGTGTTTGCAACACAATCATGAGGACCTGAGTTTGGCTCCATGTGACCCATGTGACAATCTGGATGCAACCCCCAAGGACCTGCTGTCCCGGTGGTGGCAAGGTAGACATGGAAGATACCTGAGGCTTGCTGGCCCGCAAGGCTAGCTGAAGCAGCAAACTCCACATGCAGTAGAGACAGATTGTGTTTCAAAAATAAGAAAGAAAAGGATTCAGAAAAACGCCTGACTCAACCTATGTCCATATGCACTTGCAGACATGTGTGCATCCATATACACTCATGCGCCTTCTGATATCCATATGCACCTGCAGACATATGTGTGTGCACCCATACACACATTTGCTTCCATTGGCCCATCTACATGCAACTCCCCCCAATACTGAGTCCCAAAGAAAAATATAACAGGTACAACAGACAAATTAAAAAAAAATAGCTTGGCAATTATATTAAGTGAAGTATCCCAGACCCAGAAAATTAAGCGCCGTATGTACTCCCTAATAGGTGGCTCCTAGTACCAAACCCACCCAGCCCACCTAGAGACAGTAATTGCAAGGATTATGAACAGGAGGGATGGGGTAGGAGGGCCACACCAGAAACAAGGAGAGAAGGGACCATGTTACAGCAGGGAAAATAGGCCTCCACCAAGGACTCAAATAAGTAATGAGACATCTGATTAAGTTCACAGACTTTTGTTCCTGATCATTTACTACTGAGGGGGTATGATCTCACCAGAAGAGGAGGGCATATAGTCTGGCAGATAAAAAGTAACCATTTTGCAAATGGGTGATAGAACCCTCCCTCAATGTGGTTTCCCATTTTTATTACATCTACCTTTGAATGTGCTTTTATCACAAGACTCTAACAGCTTTTTGTCTCTGGCCAGGGGGTAACATACAATGCCCACCAGGATGGAGTGAAGGGCATTGCAGGAGCAGCAAAACTGCAAAAGAAAATCAACAAACCACAATCCAGAACTTCAGAGACTCTATATCAACCACCTAGAACTAGGCCAGCTTAATCTCTCCTCATCCTGAAGCTCAGGGAAATTTGCGAAGAGGGGGCGGTAAGAGTGTAAGAGCAAAAGGATGGGAGGAGCAATGATATGTAAGATACTCCATACAAGTTAGGGTTGAAGCAATCATAATTGGACTTTACATGCCCTGCGCATTGTCCAACACACTATTGACCTCACAACGTCTAGCATCTGCTAAAGGGACCAAGATCCTTGGAGGCAAAGGACTGGCAGCCACAGCAGTGTTCCTATACCTAAGGGGAACACGCGAAAGGGTTCAGGGAAAGGCCATTGGGTCCTTGTACGTCATCGGAGAGGAGGGCCCAGAGGAAAATCAGGCATGCACAAGAAAGGGCTCTCTAGGAATTGGGGCGGGAGGCACTGGGGGATGGGGAGGGAGGGGGTGGGGAGGGGGAACAGGGAGTTTGGGGGGAGGAGGAGGGAGGGAGGGAACTGGTATACCTATTAAGTTTGTATGAGCTGAAATAATAATAAAAAATGTATTAATAATAAAAAAAATAGTTTGGGGCCGGAGAGATGGCTCTGCCTGGTAAGCAGAAGTTCCTGAGATCAGATCCTGGATCCCACTTTAAAATGCCAGGAGGAAATGGCTGCATCCTGTACTTCTGATCCTGGAAGGCAGAGCCTGGGAAACTCCAGAGTAAAGCAAAGAAAATGTAGAACAATTCAGGATGATTCCCAAAGTCACTTCTGGACCTCCACAGGCACATTTAGTAATTGCTGATAAACATAGACACACACGCACACAGATAAACACACAATATATACATAAATCTTTAAAAATAACAAGCCAGTAGTTCAAACATCATGATGTCAGTAAATGCATTCAATATAAATAATGTAAAGAAATGAAAAAGAAGCAGTCAGTTTTCATGAAAAAGCAAGACTGTTCCTTTATAGGAAACCTACCTAAATATGAAAATATTAATGGATAAAAATTAATGTCAATTAAGGGGCTGGAGAGGTGGCTCAGGGGTTAAGCCTCCGCCTTGCAGGCAGAAGGTCCTGAGTTCAGATCCCAGATCCCACGTATAGACGCCAGGCGGAAGCGGGGGCGGCCTGCGCTTCTGATCCTGGTAGGGCGGAGCCTGTGAATCCCGGGGCAGAAGGAGGTGGAGGCGTCCATGGTGGTTCGCGAATTCGTCCGTGGTTCTACACATACAGAGACACACACACACAGACACGCACAGACACATACACGTGCACATACACAAGCATATGCACACAGTTGAATAAATAATAATAATAAAAAAATTAATGTCAAATAAATGACTTTCTATAGTGAATAGTGGATGTCAGGAAGAATTTGTTGAATTTGAAAAGTGCACATGTTGCCATACAGAAATAAAGGGCTTAGAATATAGTATAAAACTTCATTCTAAATGATAGAAAGAAACCAGGGGTTCTGTAACTTCTAATTCTAAATAATAAGGACAACAAAAAAGCATGCTCTGAAAATAGTAATCACATATGAATTAAGACACAGGTTAATTCTGTCAGCAAAGGAAACCAAAATGCAAATCTAATGCATGTGAAAGTGATTATTTAGACGGAAGAAAATCTGAAATATAGCCATGAATTGGAGCAACTGTGTCTAAGAAGTAGAACATAATCATTTTCTAAGAACTGCTTTTTCTAAAGATGAGAATATTGGAATTATAGGAAATTTTACATAATAAGTGGATTTCCAAATATATTGGGGTGAGCATTTTTATGGAAATAATTTAAATACTCTGTATTGTTTTTCAAGCCGTAGGTTGTATATAGTAGTACATAGAAAAGATTAAGCTTTTGTTCCACAGAAAGATGCACTTTCAACATTGATAATATCAGAAAAGATAAAGGATGCTAGAGAGAAAAGAAGAGCATTAATAGTTTGAAGGAAAGCAATACAAGTTTAAATGTACATTTATAATAAGGGAAGTAAACTATAAAGAAAAATTTTAAATGCATGTATAAATAATTGTGGGGGCAAAAGTTAAATTACTATTTTATAGCATGAATTTAATAGACGTGATTACCAATCAATCACTCAATTAAGAAATCTATGAATATATGAAGAAATACAAATAGAAACATTGAAGTCTCTTATGAGGAGGAAGAATGAGGAAAAGAGTGTTAAAAGCACTTCATTTCATGACATAAACACTTTGTATACTTTTCACAAATACATGCATTTTTCTCGATTTATTTTCACTAGTAAAGAACAGAAAGTATTTCCTAATACAGTGCTCTCATGTCTTTGCATAATATAAGGAGTTAACACCTTTGTAAACCATCTACATGAAAAATGAATTTCTAATTTGATTAATTATATATGTAATTGACTATAGAATATTATATATTATTTTCTCATGATAACTTCTATTATGAGTGCTTCATTTCAAATAAATACGTCTAGGGTAAGGGTTGCTTAGGATCCAAGGACTTCATCATTATAACCAAATAAATTTTCAATTTTATCTTCCTTTGCACACCTACCTGAACCATTTCTCACTGCCACATGAGACCGTATGCATCTGTCCACCATGCACGTGCACATTCAAAGTAATATCAAGTATTTTTTAATATGTCAGGTGCTGTAAGCAATTTTACAAGAACATGGAAAATACAATCACACTATACAAAGCCAAGAAGATTTAATATTCAAGAGTAACGCGTGCAGGATTTTTCTTGAAGGTTGATTGACAAACATGCCGTAAGAATCAAAAAGCCAAGCTAAAGTGAAGATGGATGTTTTGGTCATTTCAGTTGGTCTGACTGCCTATCTCAATTCTATAAGCTATGCAGTCCAGAATCTTCCCTTAGAAGAGTATGAAACCAGATGAAGTGGTCCTTTAGTGAGTCTTATGAACTCACTAAAGACATTGTAAACAATTGAAATGCAGACATTGAAAACAATAAATAATGAATGTCAGAGCATATGATATAGCTGAGATCTTATCTGGAATGTCTTTGTCCTGACAGTATCTATTGAGCGATAATCTCTCAGTTTACTGATGTTGTTCCATCTACTCAGACCATTCAGTTAATCACATTTAGTAGCTTTGTCTTTTAGAAGTACAAACAACCTTCTTCTTATTTAGAATTTCATCTCTGTGCATGAATGAATTTTCTAAGCACAAAAAAGGAATGTACTTTTGTACCAAAGGAAGTTTCCAGATAATTTATATTCTGGCAAAGATAACTGACTATCGATGGGATGATTCAATTACTATTAATGACAAGTACACATCTATTAATGATTAATTTAAAGCCATAGTGCAAATTAGTTGATGCTTTATAGGAACATCCACCAAAGAACTCATGCCAGCTCCGCTTTCAGCAAATTCATTTTACCAAATAATGAAAATTTAAAAACAGAACCTAGTTCATATTTCTGTCAGTAGTGTGGGATTGTTTTGACAAGTATCATGTCTCTGATAGAGTTTTCAAAATTGCAAGCTTAACACCAGTCACAGTTCTCAACAGCAAGGTATAATTTGTGATATCAGAACACATTGTCCTTACTGTATGAGTCTGATATGTGAAAGACAAAGGACAATATTTTATCCCATAAGGCAGATGTTAATATCATCTTTCATTCCTAGCCAGTCTTTTTATGGAAGTAACTGACATGAACCAGAGGGCACCATGTTACACCTAATTATAATTTAGAAATCTCTGAATTTGAGACTTGGATGTTAAGTCTCACATTTATCATTCATATTGTTTGCATTGCTAAGACAGAGAAAGTTAAATAACTAAATAATCCCTACCCTTTAGGAGTTATGAATTTTAACCAAGCAGTAGTTGGGTTGTCAAAGAAAAGAGAACACATCGTGTTATAAATTCAACAAAAGGCTCAAGAAAATACATATCTGAAGGAACACCTCAGAGAAATGATGCTGCTGATTAGGGAAGAGAAGACGTTTATAAGTAGCCACACCCTGATTCCTCAATCATTGGAAAAGGATGGGGTAACAGTATTTCTCACAATTGTAACAGAAATTCAATCAGACAGTTAAATAGTAAGTTAAATATTTGTCAAGTGTCATACAACCTAATGGCATGCAGGCACTAGACAAGCGATATTCTAGCTGAGATACATTCAGTTCAGCTAGGCCTTGAAGAAAAGGGTTTACAAACTGCTTAAAAAGTTCACTTAAGTATTCTCCTCAGATGCTACAAAGGGGACTGAGGCAGAAAGTGACAGCTTACTCCCCTTTGTCCTTCACCCTGCCTGCAAGCCCAAGGGACTACAAAAGCTCCACCTCTCCCTCACAAGCCGATCTTTCTCCTTCTTCCAGAATTAGCACGGTGTGGGGAGGGGGCAAGAGATCACCACTGAATTTCGTCCATGCTTTGTCCGTGGCATGGCCTGTTGGGGCTACACTTTACAGCGCTCTTGTAGGATTACAAGCAGCTCAAAACAGGGGCAAGTCAGTGTAGAATGAACTTACTTCAATTAGAAGTTTTAAAAAGTCAGGAAGTCAGTCATTGGGACCTTGGAAAACAAAGAGGCCTTAGGCAGCAAAATGAAGGATAAAATGAATCTCAAGGAAAATCCAACAGGAATGTGTAGGTCCAACCGAATACTCAGAAACTTTGGACGAATACAAAGCCACTTAAATAATCTTTGCACCTGGGACTGGAGAGATGGCTCAGGGGTTAAAACTTTCAGCCTCACAAGCAAAAGGACCTGAGTTTGGATCTTCAGGTCCCATGTTAAAACGCCAGGGGGAACTGGCATCGGTCTGAAATTCCAACTCTATAAGGCAGAGCCTAGAAAACTCCAGAGCAAAGTAATAAGGAGGTAGAACAATCCTGGATGATTTCTAATATGGCCTGGGCCTTCCTTGGTACCTGTACACGTAGTTAAGTATCCCGAGAGAGAGAGAGAGAGAGAGAGAGAGAGAGAGAGAGAGAGAGACAGAGACAGAGACAGAGACAGAGACAGAGACAGAGACAGAGACAAAGAGAGACAGAGAGACTCACCTTGGGACCTCTGAGTATCATGGGCTTGCTTTTCCCACAGTTAGGAAATCAAGGTTCCCGTTGTCCCAGCTTCTAAGGCAGACCTAGGATGCAACAGAAATGAGGACGTCCACCAGGGAGAAGAACCCTGAGTTAAAAGAGAAGACTGCACACCCACACGGGTTTGTTCAGTAACTTAGGAACGCCTCGTGTATGTCTCTTTCCACTGGTGACCCAGGGTGACTCAAACCACAGGCTTCAAAATCCAGATCGAGGTTTAGGTCATCATGTTTCTTTAGTTATTAGCAATATCATTAGTTTTGTTATTGGAATAGGATGGGAATAACAAAACTAACCCAACTGGTGAAAGTCCCTAAGCCATATTTGACTACAGTTATAAAGTCGGTTCCCACTCAGTAACTTAGGAAATTAAAAACACTAAATCTAGGATTTTCTCCACCGGGATCTAATCCAGTCCAATTTAGAAGTTGAGGATTTATAAAGGCTTTTCTGAAAGAAATGGGAAAATGTCAGCTACAATTTCTTGCTAGACTTGAACTGAATCTATTAACCTTGCCCAGAGAATATAATGTTACAGTTATCTCATTTACAATGTTATTGTATATGATTTATGGTCTCTGTATCAAGCCTCAAACTAGATTTTGTAGTTTTAAGTTAAATTTACATGTCTGTAATACAAATGATTTTTTTCTTGTTCAGATGAAAAGATATTAAAAAGTGATTTATAATATTTCATCTGGGTAGAAATATACAGTAGGACTTAGTCTACTGAGGAGAAACATTAGTTAGAGATTATGAATATGTATGCTCACACTGCTTAATGCAGCCTACCTCTTAATGTATGCCTGGTTATCAGCCACTAGACATCTTTTGAATTACATTATATTGGAAATATAATGGGGCACAAATCTATATGAAAATCAGATTAAAAAGAACAACCAAGGGCTTTGGAACTGTTCATCAGGTAAAGCCACTGTATGCAAACCTAGAAACCTGAGGTTGATTCCTGGAGCCCTGGAAGAAGAGAAGGAGAAAACCTACTTATGGAAGTTGTTTTCTGACCTCCACATTTGTGCCATGGTACACATGACTGCTTCTGCTCTCTCTCTCTTATATTTTAATTAAAAAAACAAAAGGTTAAGGGAATTTTAAAAAGCATTTTATTTATGACAGAACGGGAAAGAGGTTATGAGACTGACGCTCTGCCTACCGCACTAAGAGGGCTCCCCATCCTGAAGCTCAGGGAAATTTGCGGAAGAGGAGGTGGTAAGATTGTAAGAGCACAAGGATGGGAGGAGCAATGATTTGCAAGATACTCCACACAAGTTAGGGCCGAAGCAATCATAATTGGACTTTGCATGCCCGACTCAATGTCCAACACACTATTGACCTCACGAAGTCTAGCATCTGCTAAAGGCACCAAGATCCTTGGAGGCAAAGGATTGACAGCCACAGTAGTGTTCTATGCTTAAGGGGAACACGAGAAAGGGTTCAGGGAAATGTCACTGGGTCCTTGTACGTCATCGGAGAGGAGGGCCCAGGCATGCACAATAAAGGACTCTCTGGGAATTGGGGCAGGAGGCACTGGGGGATGGGAAGGGAGGGATGAGGGGAGGGGGAACAGGGAGTTCGGAGGGAGGAGGAGGGAGGGAGGGAACTGGAGTACGTATTAAGTTTGTATGAGCAGAAATAATAATTAAAAATGTGTAAAAAAAAGAATGGGAAAGAGAGCAAGCGGGCATGCATTCCAAAGCACATGGGTAGAGGTCAGTGAAACCAGGTTAGAGGAAGTCAGTTCTTCCATTCACCATGTGAGCTTCTGAGAACTGAAGGAAAGTTACCAGGTTTGCAAGCAGATGCCTTACCCGCTGAGCTATCTCTCACTCCCCAATGAAGGAAATATATCATGGCTGTTGATGCCCACCTGGTACCCCAGTTTTGCCTGTGCACTTTAACACATGCTATAATGATCTTGACGTATGTTTCAGATGCCTCTTGGACAGTGTCACCTCTATTGAAATCCAAGAGAATCTGCCTCACTATGTAACGTAGGCTTTAGGATTTGGTCTGTGGTACTGTGCTGTTTTGGCAATGTTGCTTCGAAGGACCAGCAACTGAAACCAGCCTAGAGGTAGGTGAGGACTTAGCAACACTTCACTAGCCAATAAACAAGCCACTATGCACAGTACCGAAATGAAAAGGAAAAACGACTCTATGTGTCTTCCACCCAGGTCCCGGGGCATACACCGAGCTTTTAAATTCCACAATGAAAAGTAAATTTAGTAATTTCATTATGGCTGAGAACACAAATCCTGCTTCTTAGGCATTATCCATTGGCAGCACATACCAACCAGTCTTACCACAACTCAAACCCGTTTCATTTTCATCTTAAGTAACATGCATTTTTTTTTCTTCTTCATGTATAGTAGTATGTAGTGCATGTGTGTGGGTATATGTACCTGCATATGGGTGGGTGTACATGAGTGTGCAAGCATGCACACAAGAGTGCACTTGACACCTAAGTGCCTGTGGAGGCCCAAGGGTGACATTGGGAGTCATCCTGGATTTCTCTGCCTCCTTGTTGCTTTGCTTGAGGTTTTCCAGGCTTTTCCTTCCAGGGTTGGAATTACAGGCCCCTTCCATTTCTGCTTGGCATTTTTAATGTGAGGTCTGGGGATTCAAACTCAGATCCTTTATGAGGCAAAGGCTTTAACCATTGAGCCATCTGCCTAGCCCTGGTTACTTATTTTTAAGCCATATGCTCATATCCAGAAAATTTTATAGTCTCTAGAACTATATTGAGACCAAGGACCCAAAGTGCAATCTTGTACAAGACAGTGATTACTTTTTTTTCACAGACCTACATGTGAGCCAGGCACAACGGTTCTTGTCTCACCAGAAACAAACTGTTTCTTGCCTTTCTTATAACTCTTAGCATTTAGCTTCTGTCCCAGAGTCATTGTCAAATTTTAAAAAGACAACCAATCCCCCTTGCCATGCTCAGCATCTTTTCAGAATGATCTGCGCGAGATCACCCCTGGAGTTCCAGCTGTCACCCCCACACTACAGCTAAGAAAATGAAGGACACAAGTTCAGAATGTATGCACATATGTTAGAGCATTCCCACTCCAAGGAATCATTGAAACACCTTTTGGATAACTCTGCTTGTGTCTTACCATTGCAAGATTCTGTCAATCCATATGCTTATATTACTTAATTTTCAGGTGAAAATCAGTAAGAGGAAAACATATTAACAACATGTGTGGAAAGTATATTAGCAACTAGCAACATGAGATCATGAGAAAATTAGGAAACAGGGAACTAGTTCTTGTTTGGAACCTGCAGACGGAGGAGACTTGTTACAATCTTGGCTATTCTAGTGACTGTGATTCTTGATTTCTAATGTCCAAATCTATGTTTATTTTGTTTTATGCCAGAACATTTGCAATAACTTTACAGGGCTTATAAGAAACTAATTACACTATCCAATATATTTTCCATTTTAGATATTGTATGCTCTTTTCCATAGGTCCTGTGTGGGTCTCTTGGAGAATGTCAATTCTCTTGTGATTTTCATAGAGCGCATTCATCAAATTTTAAAAGATAAGGCTGACAATGTCTCTGTATTATTTCCATGATGGCTATTTTTTCTACACCTATTTTTCCCATTCTAGTTATAATTATGTGGGTTTCAGTGGTGATTTTTTTGTTGAGATTCTGGTTCTGTTTATTTAGTTTCTCAGTGCATCTGGTAGTTTTTATTGCATGGTAGACATTTGTGCTTCTATATTATTTTGTATATACACTATGAGCATTTCTTCCAGTGGACTATTAATGAAGTTTAGGTAAGTTCCAATTTTTTAGAGATTTTCTTTTGAACTTTTCAAGGGGGGATTTTAGCAGCCTCTTTTCCACGACAAATAAGGCTGTGTTTAAGGTTTGACCATGTTAAGTATGCAATCCCAACTGTTCCATTTATCCTAAAACCTCTTCATGTGATCAGGAGGAATACAAACTTCTGTGAGTCCTCAATAACAACTTGTGTATCACCATCAGTTTAACCACCAACAAATGTATCTCAGTCTCACTCTTCCTCTTTCTCTAAACTTCTCTTCTTGTCTCATAAATGTTGCCATTAATTTGTGTCCACAATGTTTTAAATAGCAGAACATTAGAGAATTTGTAGGCATCATTTTATTGAAAATAAACTTTTTCAAGATGCCTTTACAGTGTGGATATCAGTCTGTATTCCGTCCTAAGGCTTGCCGCATTGTAGAAAGCAGTGGTTTGTCAGAATATACCTTACCCTAGGAAGCTTTATTTTACCATCAGCTTTGACTTCATTTTGAAGATTGGGGGAAGACTGTGTACCTGGATGGACGTGTTGTTGCGTGAACTTTTCTGTGGGACATGTGAATGAACACATTTCTCCTCATCACTGAGAGGGCACTAGTAACAAAACAGTTCCATAAAAGACACACTAGGCAAGCCGGTGAATTTAATGGGCTTGCTTCCAAAGCATGGGTGACAGGCTACATTCAGGAGTGTGTGACCCCAATGCAGCCACGTCACTGAAAAGTCTCATCTCTCCCCATAGCTGTGTGGATAGAGCCCCCCCCCCATCTTCTGCTGTACACTTTCCTTCATACTTCCTGAGATCCTGTCTGGCACCACTTACCACCCCTGCAGAAATGACTTATCTTGGCAGTAGAAAGGGCACTACTCTTCAAATTTATCAGGGAAAGTTTGGTTGACAGGATCACATGGGTGCATTAAAATCACATCAGAAAATCAAGTCTGAAAACTTAATGAATACACCAGCCCAAAGGAAAGGTGCAAGAACTCTAAAAAGATAAAGATGCCTAGCAATTCCATGACAATTGTCCCCACAACCAGTCATCTGCCCACCTGGGGTTTGGGCATCAGGTGGCTAGGAGTCCCAAGGGCTTCAGCTTGGCTAGGTTATCACAATCAACATGGTCCTTTCAAATTGCCATCTTCCCACCCTTTGGTTCACCACTTGTGTGCCACTCAGCTATGGACCCGTTCACCCATCTGTACCCAGTCCTGCCCTTCAACTTACCTCCCTCCTGAAGCTCAACTCCGACCCTAAAACCTGACTCTACAACAGCTAGCACAGCTTCTCCAGCAGTGCCTTCAGAGGTACAGTTCTTTATCTCATCAGCATAGACTCTGTCTGCATTTCTACCAGCTCCCTTGCTCCTAAGATTTTTTGGAAGCTTCTTGAACACCGTGGTGGCCTAACCTCTACAGTCATTTCATAACTTGCATACATGCAAGGATAGTGATAGATTTACTGTGTGATGAATAATATGTGAGTTAATATTAGTAATTAAGATAGGGGGCTGGAGAGGTGGCTCAGGGGTTAAGTCTTTGCCTTGCACGGGGAAGGTCCTGAGTTTGGATCCTAGACCCCATATATAGACGCCCGGCGGGAGTGGGGGCGGCCTGCATTTCTGGTCCTGGTAGGGCAGAGCCTGTGAATCCGGGGCAGAGTAAACAAAGAGGAGGTGGAGGCGGTCCATGGTGGTTCCCAAATTCGCCCGTGGTTCTACACACACAGAGACACACACACACACACACACACATGCGCACACACGCACAATTGAATAAATAAATAAATATCTTTAAAAAAGTAATTAAGATTGGAACAAAAGAGCCTGTGTTGCTTCATTCAGGGCTATCAAGGAAAGCAGAGTTAGCTGCCAAAAAGTTGCCATTGGATCTACTATACTTTGTGGATTTGTTGCTATCCAATAAATTCTGACATTATGGAAAGATACAAAGATGTTTGTTTATCTGTTTGACATAGTGTGCTCACAGCATACATATAAATACCTTTCTACACGTAAAGGGAATAAGAATTTAATGGCTTGTCAAAGGAAAGAGCAAAGTCAAAGGCTGCTTCACATAAAGAATGCAAAAAAAAAAAATTTAAGGAGCCGTGGAGATGTGCTAAATGAGGAAAGCACTTGTTGTACAAGCCTGATGACTTGAATTTGAATCTGCAGAATCCAGGTAAAATCTGGGAACAGTGGCTGTCACCCTGCATGTTCATAAGAAATGGAAAGCAGAGACAAAACCTCCAAAGCTCCTGGTTTACATAGCAGAGACACCATCTCAAACAAAGTGGAACCACAGTGACCAACACCTAAAGGTTGTCATCTGATCTCTCCACACATGCTAAGGCATATCCACATACATGGATGCCACATACACACGCGCTCCTGCACACACAGGTGTATACACACACGCACTCCAATAAAATATCATAAAAGAAAATAACCATATGCAAGAACAAAGAATTGAAACTATGCTTTTCTGTTGCCTTGTCTTCGCTTTGTGTCCCCAGTGCTGGGACAATACACATTGACAGAAGCAACTTGAGGAACCAAAAGCTTATTCTGGCTCATATTTCAAGGTGCTGTCCATCATAACAAAGAAGTCAGAGTCAGGAGCTTGAAGCAGTTGGTCACATCACATCCGTGATCAGAGCAGCAGCAGAGCGTACATACATGATGGTGTTCAGCTTATTCTCTCCATTTGCGCAGTCCAGCATGCCCTGCCCTAGAAATGGTTCTGCCCATAATTAAGATGGATCTTTTCACACATCAGTTAATATGGTCAAGAAAATCCCTCACAGGTTCTTGGAAGCTAACTTTAATCTGTAATCTGCACAATTCTTCATTGATAGTCTGGGAAGCTTATTTCCTAGGAGTTTCTATATCCCATCAAGTTGGCAATTAACAGTTAACACTAGCCATGACGTACTTTTATTTCTAAAGTCTGAACTTATTTTTCTCAGTGTGCTGAGTATCAGACTGAGAATCCTATGCATAGCAGGCAAACTGCTACCACTGGGCCACTTACTTAATCTGAAAGAAACAATTTAATCCCTATGTAGATAGATTGCTATTTGCTCTGTTGCTGACTTTTTTGTTCTTTATGTCTCATGCAAATGTCTGTCTAACTGATGCTGACGTCCAGTCTCAGTGCTGTTACCTTAGCCTTCTGAGTGCTGGTGTTGCAGCTGTGCTATACCATGCCTGACTGAAAGCAACAATTTCTACATACAATTTTATCTTGAAAATTTTAATGAAAGAATTATAAACAACATAAATAGCATATAATTTAACTTGTAATAAGTTGTTCTCAATGTGCCATCATATTAAATATTGTTGTAGTAGTGTTATCTAGAAGAGTAGAATAGATGGAATGAATATGTATTAAGGGGACTAATTATATCGGATTGCATAGTAAAAACTTAATTAGACAGTGGTGATAGTTTGACAGGTCCCACTGCCCGTCAGCTTCTCTGTGGAAGAGTGCAAGGGTATGTCAGCCAGAACCACTAACACAATTCCTTTCACATGTACAATAGTGAGAATCAAGTCTTTAAGCTTAATGGAATGGCGACATTTCTTCCACTGGGCTACAGACGAATGGACATACAAAAAGCCATTCTGAGCTCAGTCACATGGTGGTCAAAAGATTTCTCATTTTCTGGGCTTCTTCTCTCACCAGGTCTCGTTCATTTGACAATGCCGATATTTGATCTTTATATACATCTGAGCCATTATTTGACTGACACAGGAGAGAGGGCTTCTGGAATTTGAACTCTTAAAGGATTGACATGCTCTGTATACATACCAGTCTTGGAGATATCTACGGTGTCTTCAGTGGTCCCTGCATTTCCTTCTGTGATTTCAGTTGCTTCTTCTGCCATTGGAACATTTTCATCAATTTCACTACTTTCTCCTTCCATTTCTGGTGGTCTCTCTCTCACCGAAAGATACCAGGGAACCCAATAATGGGTGCCTTCACGTTGGAGAAACAGAGAACCCCTTAAGATTGCTCCATAAGGCTGAATGTCTCAATAATTCTAATCTGAAGCTGAAATCTGAGGATTTCTGGAGAGCAGCATATCTTTAACCCATGCTGGAAGGCTGAAGAAGCTGGGTTCTGATGTCAGTGTAGGGTGGCAGCTGCTGTGGCCAGGTAGGCTCACCAGATAGACTGAGGCAAACTAGCAAGAAATAAACACTTGCAGATAAGAGAGATGGAAAGACAGATTACAACTTAAACATTCATCAACCTTAGGCATTTCTCTCAGCTGTTAAACATGCTTCTTGTTGTCACACCATTACCCATTTGCAATTCTGTTTTGAGCACACGTGACCTCTACAATATACATATGGTCAAAATCCATAACTGCTCAACAAGTCACCAGTTGTGAATGGCTATTGACCAAGGACACTTGCCCTCCTGTCTCTAGTCAATGCAGCATATGACAGGTTTGAGGCCTTGAAAACTTTCAAGCACCCTTTCCCATCCCTAACTCTGGTCCTTATGACCACACAATCAGCCCAGCAGACTGCGTAGCAGAGGGAGAAAGACATAGATGTACAAACAAACCCAGGGCATGGAGGAGGTCAAGAAAAGGCCTTACCATTCTAAGTGTGTAGACCCACACCAGTACTTTCCTTTTGATTCTTATTACGTTTTGAAAACTGATTAAATAGGATGTGTGATTTGAGCATTTTAATTCAGTGAGTCTGCTCCGTAGCCCTCAGGAAAGTTTCTATGACAGCCTTCCCATCATGTGATCTCCCACTGTGACAATATACCCAGGTAACCCAATTGTCTAAGGATGTTAACAAACTCTGGTTGTAGGTTAGTACATGATTGGCAGCTGCTGATTGAATTTAGACTGGAAGACTGAATTTACTTTATGTTCTAAGTACCCGATAATACAAAATACTCACAGTGAAGCCTGAAAAGAAATCATGGTTGAATGACCTAAGCACATAGTAATCATGTCAATTTTTAAAAGAAAGCTCAGGGATTGCTTTCAGTTGAATGATCTTAAGTCATTCTAAATACACTAACATCAGATAACATGTGTGTATGTGCACACACACACACACACACACACAAACGAACAATCACACTCTAGCAATATCAACAATAGCTTTCTTAACACAAAGATAAGAAATAGATACCGAAATGAAATTGTCAGTAAATCCCCCTCTAATGTGCATGCAGAGATTTCAAGTAATTATTTTGACCCATCTTTGTTTGCGATTATCCCCATCTTCTGCATTAAATATTGGTGTAGATTACACACACTGAGGCATAAAATTTAAATGACTGAAATGGCAAAAGTATCAGTCTATTCTTTTTCCTGTGGAGACATATTCTTCCAGTAGAAAAAAGTGCTTTAAATAGTAGTCTAAATATCGTGGACAGCTTGTTTTGGGGATAAAATATCCTTAATTTATCCTCTCAAAACTTAATGAATCAGTCATTCTCTTTGTGAATTATAAAGATTATAACAAATGTGTAAATCTCTTATTGGAGTTGTGGGGTTTTTTTAATTAAATTGGGCAAGGTAAGACTGTGCGTTTATAGCAAAAAGAATTGATATCTTAAGTATCAAAAATAATAAAGAATTTGTCTTTGGAATTTTTAGTAGAATGACTAAATATAGTTGGTTTTAGGAGTTTTCTATAGTATCTTAATGCATAATTCACATGAGGAGGTCTGATAAAGCTGAGTCAAGAATAGACTAGGCATAGTTACTACATGACAAATCCCCATTCATACATAGTACAACTAAAATTCTTCCTTGTCAAATGTTGCTCAGCAAAGTTCGTTGAGAGAAATTAATGGGATTATTATTAGATTAAAAATTATGATGGATGATACCAGGAAGCGCAGCGAGTTCTGCACAAGCAGAAGGACCTGAGTTTAATCCCAGAGCACTTGCAAAAATGCAGATACAGTGGCACATGTTTGCAATCCCAGTACTGGGAATATGAAAACAAGCAGGTTTCCTATCTGGTCACTGGTTATCAGTCTAATCTACTTGGTGGTCTCTGGTCCAGGGAAAGACCCTATCTCAAAAAACATGCTGTACAACCTTTTGAGGAATGAAACCTGAGATTACTCTCTGGTCTCCATATGCATGACCCACACACATGGGCTCCCACATACACATGAACACACACACACACACACACACACACACACACACACACACACACACAGTATAATAACAAACTAGCAAAGATATTCAGAAAAACTGACAAGTTTCAGAGCATTAGAGATGATGCTTCATTCAACATCAATTATTTCAACTATGACTTAATTTCTTTGCATCCCATTACTGTGACACTATATTCGGAGGATTTTTCTGAACAAAGGGGACTAAGAAAATCTACCATCTAAAAATCACTTATTGATAAACTGTGAAGAAGTATTTAGGGAAAAAATGTGTTGTTTTGAGGAAAGCCTAAGGATTCTGGATAGAAAGGGAAAACTACCAAGCAAGAAGAATCTATTCTGGAAAAAATTTATGCAGCTTGGATTCTGAGAGAGGACTAGCCAAAGTCTCCATTCCACGATGTCTTCTCACATCTGCTTGAAAACGATTTCATTTTCTGAAATCTCATCAAGCTTCTCAGTTTCATTATGCACAGACGCCAACTTTATTGACAGTCCTTTGTTAACTAAGACAATACAACTCCAGACTCAAGCTTGGAAGTTTAGTCAAGCTAGAATATTGATCACTTGCCTGCCTCTTTCAGGTTCCTCTCAAGATCACTCTGCACGTGAGATCACATGTAAATGAGACCTTGTGAAAGTGGTGAAACTAAAGAGAAATATAGATGAGGCCATTTTAATAAAATAGCCTGATGAACAAAGGTAAAATCTTTAAAATGTCAAATCTTTCATGGTGGGAGTCCTCTTGAACTCTTGAACACATAGTTCTAGGCCTGTTTCTCTGGTCAGGATGATGTTGCTCAGTGATGGAGCACTCATGAAACTTTATCCTTGCCCTTAATCTTTCCTCTCCCACTCAGCAGCTCCTTCTTCAAGTACACACTGCAGAAAGTACAATTCCACCTAGGGAGTAGCATTCATGCATAGCAACCTCTATCTATGTGAATCCTTTTCTTCCTCTGTAGTATCTCACCTTCCTAATAATACACACAGTGATCTCTAAAAGCTCATATCCAGATCAGAAGAAATTTTCCTAGGGGAAATTGGATCCCATACCAGGAGGATCATTGGTTCCCATACCAGGATAGCTTTACTCTTAACAGTATGTGAACCATTATGCTGAGAGCAGATCTGTTCTCCTAATGAGAAACAACTGAATCAATGACATAAGAGCTCTTCATTTCCTTCTATTTTCCTCTATGATCTTAAACAAGTGTATTTTTCTGGTAAATAATATGAAGGGAATAAGCATGCAATCCTGTGCACAATAAAGTCTACACTTTGAGTATCAGTAGAGTCATTAACTTGCTTCTTTTTTTTTTTTTGTTCATCTTCAATAATGACTTAACATTGAAGAACAGGGGTTGGGGGAACTTTATTTCCAATTATGTACACTGTATTTTTACAATTCCAAAACAGTGTTTTCCGGAAAAAAGTACACTATAACATTACACAGACATATTTACAGGAATATTTCAAATGCACCTGTAAAGGTTGACAATGAAAAAAATTATGAATTTTAAAATATGGGTGTGGTAGATAGCTGTTGGTGTCAATATGGTAATTGAAAGCTGGAATTCTGTTCACATTTGTAAAGAATTAGTAGTTTAGTTAAACCCTAAGATAGACCACAGGAGATCATCTAACTAATGGAAGTGAAAAAGGAACTAGCCCATAGTGGGTGGATGTAGGTCCTGAGTAGGTAGATAAAATGAAGGAGCTCCTTAAGAAAGTTGGCATTCTTTGTCAGACTTAGACAGACATGCTTGAAGAGATTTGCCCCTTTCAGCATTCCTGTTAATATGCTGTGGCCAGTTTCCTTGGCCTCTGGTGTTGGTGTAGATTCTCCTCCCAAGGTAGACCGAGAACTGTAACAGGATAATCTTAAACCAAAATAAAACCCCTTTGTTCCCATAAGCTTTTTGGTCATTGCTTTATATCAACATACAGGAAAAACTGTCATAAGAGGTCCTTAAATATATGTACACATTAACATGTATACTAGAAAGTCTTGGGCAACCGAATGTTGTTCCCCTTGCCCCAGGGTTTGTCTTTCTCCTCCATAGAGTCTCCTGGGACTTTTGAAGGGCATGCAGCATAATTATGTAAGCTTCACTTCTGTTTGAGCATCTGATGAACAATGTGAGGGTAAACACTTTAGCTTTATCAAAATCACATCCAAAGAGCATCGTAACAGGAAACTTACTTTTTTTTTTCTTACAGACAAACATTAGAGAAAGAGAGAAAACTGCCTCCAAATCACCTTGATTATAGTTCAATCTCGACCCACTTAAGGAAATCTATGGATGAAGTATCAGTGATGAGCTTCTCGTTGGCACACACTGAACCGGTTTCTTGGCTGCCATGCCTTTCACCAGAAGCTTTCTGCCATAATGGACATAATGGAACAATAAACCAAATAAGTAATGCTTTCCCCAATAACCTGCCTGGGTCAAGTATTCTGCTTGCAGCAGGAGAAGAGTAACTGCAATAGACACCGTCTGTTTGTGCCTCATTCCTGGATGTTTGCTTCATCTCTCTTTGAAGTTCACTCTAGGTTTCTGATACTCCAGTTCTTCCATCCTAAGTAGCTTCAATCTACGGCACATCCTCGACCTCTGCAGAATCAGCTACTGCTTTTCTAAAGAGTGATAACAGTCTATAAACACAAACCACAGCTCCACCAGGAAACAGCATCACTCCTAACAGCCTCTTGTCTGTGCGAGTTCCTTTCTTTCCTTGACAATTGACCAGTCTCAGTTGCCTACTTTTATTTAGCCTTTCATCTGCTTTTGTCTGAGAGAGAGAGAGAGAGAGAGAGAGAGAGAGAGAGAGAGAGAGAGAGAGAGAGAGAGAGTGTCTAGAGATCTTTAGCAGTACTAGCACACTTTCCAATATTTCTGGAAACTAAGAAAACAAAGAATTAAGGCAAGCAAAGGTAATGTTAGTGAATGGGAATTTGGGGGAAGACAAAAAGCAAGTGTGTCTAACTACAAAAACTATCTCTATTTTTACCTCTCAAATGGGACCAAAAGTAATAAACTCTAGTTTGTATTAGACATCTCACTGACCCATGTCACCAAGCATCCATGCAACTTCTCCCCTCAATAAATAAGAAAGAGAACTTATTCTTTGTACTGAAAATAGGAATATAGAAACATTTGATGTTATTGATCTGAGTTTTCAGTTCAGGAAGAAGCTAATCTGTTGTTGACTGTTTAAAACAGCTCTCCAGGCATGACAGATAATGCCGTAATATCCTTCACAGCACTTAATGTTAGGATTCTTATTCTCACTTGTTATTCATTCATGTGACCTGAAATTTGAGAATAATTATTGATGTTTCTCAAGCTTCATTCCCTCTGCTCTTCTTTCTCAAGCAAATTTCCTAACCAAGTCTTACTGGATTCAGTTTTTTATCAGAACAACCAAACCAACAATGGCAAAGCTTTGAATAATAAACCTCAATTACTCTAAGAGACAGATGCTTGTGTTTTATTTTTGATAGATCAAATTTTCCATTTTTATATAGATATTTGGAATATATATATATACATAATATATATGTAAAAGAATGAAACAAATCAGGACAACACTGTTTACACAGGCTGATGAAATTGAAGATAAACATCACCTTCATTCATGGGGTGTTTTTATCATATCATGACATTTTTCTATCAAGTAGGCTGCAAAGTATATATTGATTCTCTTTGTACAATAATAAATATTTTATCGGTAGACATAAAAACCACAGTATATGTATTTCGTGACACAGAAAACATACTCTCAATTTATACATTGGCATGTTTAACCCACCACCCATAGGCAACATGCAGCAGAGAACAGCTATGAAGAAATCCCAGTATAGAATCACTAACTCATAAAATCACTTAATATTATAAGATTTTTGTGATTTTTTTTACAACTTCACAGTGTGATTCTTAAGCATGAACTTTGTAGATATAAATGACATGTCATGATTGTCAAAGTGTTGGACACATCTGATTATAATAATGAGCTTTTAAATACATGGAAAACTAAATTTCCTGCAGGTTTTAAACTGTCACATAATTCTAAGAATTCTAATATTTAATGATCTCATCTCAGCAAAGATTACAGAAACCAAATAAGATAGCTACAAGTTTGAATTTTACAAATTAAGATTTAATTTAATTTTATAAATAAAAGACCAAAGATCATTTTGCATACCTTATCGGGGAAAACATACAGGTGGTAAATAGGCATATGGAAGATGCTGTAATACCTTACCTGTCAAGTAAGTGCAAATACTATCACATTCCTCTTTCAATTACCAAACTCCTGAACACAGACAACACCACACACACTCAATAAGGACTTGGAGCAACACAAGCCCTCCTCCATTGCTGGTGGGAATGAAGAAAGACTCAGGAATTTCTTAGGCAATTGTGTGTGTTCATTCTGTGATATCCAGCAGTTATATCATTTGCTATGCACCTAAAGGTACTGAAAACTTATTCATGTATGTTCACACCAATTTCATTCATAACTACAAAATTTTGGAAGCTCCCAAGATGCTCTTTATCAGGTGAGATGCCTTCAGATAATAGAATGCTAAAATGAGATAAAAGTCCCCATAATGATGAGATTACATGAAGATACAGATCATTTCACTCTGTTTCTTCTGATTACTCTAGTAATGTGAATTTCATGCTTTGCCTGGGTTATCATGCTTACAAATTCTAACTGAGTATGGTTATGTTTTGTAAACATAGGAATCCTGGTGACATTTCATTGGAAGAGCTAAGCTCTAGTAGGTAATACCTTATCTAGCATGGTGATGCAGATATAATGAAATGTAGTGGCTGGGTTGAGTTGCTGTTGTGTTTCTGGAGAATGAAAATCAGTGGAAACTGTCGCTGCAAAAATATTTCACACAGTCACAAAAGAATGTATAAAATATCTATTTTGACATTTTGATTATAAAAAGCATGAAAACAAATGTATATCATAAAAATTTTAAAAGAGAAATAAACTCAAATCATATACATACATTACTAAAAAACTTAAAAGAGCAAACGCCATTTTATTCCATATCTCTGACAGTCCAGAAAAGGAAATAGGGACATTAAAGCTATCAGTGACTGACAAGGTTTAAGAGAGGAGAAGTGAAGAAGTGAAATGCAGAGTGTTATTTCTGTATGATACATAATGGCAGATACCTGCACCACTAATTGGTCCAAAGGCATAGAATGTACAACACTAAAAGTGAAACCTCAGTGTAAATAATGTACTTTGGATGACACTGATGCATTGAATTTGAGTTTATTAGATGTACTCAACGTACCACTCTGGTATGACTGAGATTGTGTTTAGGTGCATGGGAGCAGAGACATATGGGAAATTTAGTAAGTTCTGCTAAATTTTTCTGTTAACTTAAAAACAATTCTAAAGAACGAAGTTTAACAAATTTATTTATTATTATTTTTAAAAGTGTGGACCTCAAGATCAAGAAAAACATTATTAAATTATTATTTATTATTAAATGTTTTAATAATAAATTCACCATCAAGCATAAAGTCAGAAACTATTCTAAATATGCCAAAACTTATAGTTCAGCTTCTAAAGTACATGTTTTAGAGAACTGGATGATTCATTTTTTTCTATGCTAAATTCCACAAAAAAATACCTTTCCATATCAATGGCAGATGGGGACTTGATCAAAAAGACTTATTTTATATTTGAATTTATATTAATGTATTTGTATTTTTAAACTCTCAGAAAATCTGATTGATATGCTCAAAAATATGGTTAATCTTATTAAATGTATATGCTCCCTGAAAGTTTGACATTTACGCTCTAATTTCCTTTTAGCATCTCAAGGCAAATTTACTTAGCCCTTGACAGGTAAATACTGGCTTAAATAGAACTCATTCTTTTCTTCTGCTCCTAAAAGAAAGTTAAGTGTTCTTTTTCTATCTACGAATGTTGAATATTTGTTATAAATGTAGTCTATGTAATATGTTAATTATTGTCCCAAAGAAACTTTCAGTGGGGTGCTCAGAGCAGAACATGTATCTATCTACATCTTCCCTTTTCCTTTTCCCTTAGGCTTCTCTCTCAGAAGCAATGAGCTTCTACTCCAGAACATAGGGTCTTCTTGGATCTTGCTACCACCCACATTTAGCCTTGGACAAAAATGGCTGAGCCCAAGAGAGGCATCCTAAACAGGGATGAGAGCTCCAGGCAAAAAAAAAAAAAAAAAAAAAAAAAGAGGAAGCATATAGTGTCTTGGGGGCACTATCTTGGACACAAAGGAAAAGACAGATGCAGGCTATTATATACTTCTAAATGAAATATAATGAAATTTTTAAAGAGTAGAAAATAGTGATTTGAATTGCATTACAGATTTTGTAATATGGTATTTTTCAAACTATAGGTTGCTCTGTCTCCTTAATTGTTTGTGTGTGTTTTAATTCTTTTAATCGAGAATTATAGCTCAATTCAGGATTATTCCATGTTTTTCCAACAATAAAAGACTAGCTTATTCAGTCATACTCGAAGTAATGTATTAATCAGTTTGCTTTCTTTTTCTCTTGATATGTATTTTCTGTGCTTTAGCTGTTCTACTTATAACTGACGATGGAAATTTCACAGGAAACTTATACATGTGTGCACATGCTTGTGCAGCTCCAAAGTCCTTATCAAACAAATGTCTTTCTTCATTGTTCTCCATCTCATGTTTTGAAACAAGGTCTCTTCATTGAACCTGGAACTCCTGGACTCAGTAAGTGAGCTGAGAGAGTTTTGTCCGTCTTTGCCCCATTCTGGGATATGTGTGCACCCCACTACAGCTGACTTTTATGTGGATTCTGAGGCTCTGAAATCAGGTCTTATTCCTGCACAGCAAAGATTTTACTGAATGAGTCACCTCCCCAGCTTCAAGGTTTTTTAATTTATTTATATTCTTTCTGGGTTTTTATACATGCATTTGTATCATTTCAAGATTTAACTTTTAAAAAGCAAAATATCAATACAATCTGAGGAGAATCCAGAGTATAATTTTAAAACATTTTTATTTATGAGGAATAGAGAGAGAATCAGAGGGAGGACTGAGAACAACTTTTAGGTGTTCATTCCTTTCACCATGTGGACACCATGAGATCAAACTCAGGTCACCAGATTTAGATGCAATGTCTTTACTTACTGAGCCATCTCACCAGCCCCAATGACTAATATTTAAACACTGAATTTTTTGAACATTTGAAACTACTTTGAAGAATTTTATTTTATAAATATAAGAGCAAATAGAGGGTTACCATTTTTCCTGTTGAGATAGTTAAGTGTTTAAATTACATTTAGTTATGTGTAACTATCAGAAGAGATAAAAGTTATAGTTATTTTCATATTGTAAAATTAGTAGGAATTTTTTCAGCATGTAAAGAGAGAAAAGTACTTAAAATCTCAGAGTTCTGCTTAAACATTGATCATTCACATGCTTTTGGCTGCCTTCTATTAAGCAGCAACTTGCCAATCCAGGAGTGGCCTATTGGTCTTCTGAAAGAAAGACTCTAAAAATTTCCTGAGATGTGAATAGACAAGGTAATTAAAATGTACTTGGTTCTAAATAAATATCATTTGTGACAGATGAGCAAGCTAAAATGGTGCTTACATCTTCTTTCTTAAATATTGAAGATCCTGTTAGTACTGCTATAGGAAAGTGATGGCTCTAAAAGCAATTTTCAGGAAAGCAAATGAAAATGTGGCACTTTCTACAGATTAGTACCACATTAACACCTCATAGGCAGAGCTAGTTTATTGTCTATGAATATTCAGTTTAAAAAATGAAAGATGGCATTTCTTCCCTCCTAATTTTATTGTCTTGATAAGCAAGCTACCAGGTGTTGAGTTCATGACATGCTCACTTATAATCTAGTTTGCAAAAACACATTTCTTAAAACTGTAATTATCTTCTCCAGGTGGCAAAGCTAGTTGAGGATATTCTTCTTAAGCTCTTAGAAGATGTCATGTGAATTCTTCATTATGACACACCGAAGTAAGATAAAGAAATCTGAGTGTGACATGCACTGTTTTCATAGATGAAGTTTTAGTTATTTCCATAACTTTATTTACACAACAAAAGTGTCCCTCTCTGTCAAATCTTTTGCATGATAAATTGTTTTCCAATACATTCCACTTATCTCTTATCCTCTCTTTTATAGTCATGTGTCATGGCTGGAAATATGAGTTGACTCTCACAAGCTCATGTATTTGAGTCTTTCATTGTTTGGGAAAGTCTTGGCACTTTAAGGAGATAGAGCCTTGCTGGAGGAAGGCAGTCATTGGGTGGGGACAGGAGGGCAGATCTTGAGATTGATCTACACTACTTCTGGGGGAAGTCTGCTCTCACAGTTTATACTTTTGCAGCTATCAGCCTCCATGAAGGATGTGACTTAGGCTTCTGTCACCAGACAAGCCTTTTCTACCATAGAGGACTGTATCTCTCCTCTGCAACTGTAAACTGAATAAATCTCGCTTTCTCCCTTAAGTTGCTTGACTCTGAGTGCTGCTTCACAGCAACAAAGAACAGCAGTTGGTATATTATGATTATGCAATATGAATTCTATTTCTGATAAATGATCTTCACAAATCTAAGACATTTAGGAAACACATAGGGCAAAATTAATAGAATTAAAAGAAGTGCCTCAATCTGTACTTGCCACTGGACACTTATAAACTCATCTGTCAGTAATCAATTTAACTAGTGGATACCAAATGAATATATGACCATAGAACTGGAAATACACCATTTTCCAGACACTTTTAATTGGCATCTATTAAATATGCAACTAGAAATAACTCATATTCTTTTCAAGAGCACATTGAACATTTATTATGTCATTCGTTATAGTCTTGGGGCATAAAAGGAAAATACTTGTCAATCTAAAGGAACTGATGTCAAGGAAAGCATGTTTTTTTTTTTTTTTTACCCTAATGGAATTAATTGAAAACAGTTAGGACAGCAGGGAAATATCAAAATGTATAAAATGCAAATACCACATTTTTAAAACAATTCATGATCAAAAGGAGTTTCAATATTTGGGGGGCCTGGGGATGGGCGAGAGGCTTAAGCAAACAAAGGACCTGAGTTCAGATCCCCAGATTCCCACATAAAAAATGCTGGGTGGAAATGACAGGAGCCTGCAATTCATGTCTTAAAATGCTGAACCTGGGAAAACCCCACAGCAAAGCAATAGAAAGTAGAGCAATCCAGGATAATTTCTATGTCACCCTTGGATTTCCACAGGCACACACACTCAAGCACCCACTTGTGTATACACACACACACACACACACACACACACACACACACACACACACACATACACACAGAGTTTGGAACTGAAAGAAAATGAAAATAAAGAATACCACATTTTGTGAGTTGGAGTTACGGCAACACTTACAGGGAAATATATTAGAAAACCACATTAGCTTTCAACACATTAGAAAAAAAGTAAGCAATCAAATCTAAATATCACCTTAACAAAGAAGAAAAGGTTTAAATAAAAACAAATCAAGCAGGAGTCAGAAAATTATAAGGCCATGAACCAGAGCTAAGAATTTGTAAACACAAAACTATATTTAAAAAAATCAATGAAACTAAAAACCAGGTCTTTGAAAAGATCTATTATAAAAATTGTGAAAATCAATAAAATCCATAAATAACAGAAAGATAAGCAATGAACAAGAATCAGGAATGAAAAAGGAAGACCTGGGCAGGTCTCACAGACAGGAAAGGCACAGTGAGAGAATTCTGAGCACCATCTCCATCTATCCATACACACCTGGCATCTTAGACTTTGATTCAATTCTTCCAAAGTCATAAACAATTAATATTTATCAATGTGTAATCTAAATAACTATACAATTAGCAAAGACTTGAGTATATAGTTAAATTTAGCTTTTGCTAGCAAATTCTTTTTCTCCATTCTTTTATTTTATTAATGTTGCAAATGTAAATATAATTAATTTACAATATTTTCAGTTTTCACCTCTTAGTCTCAAGTCCCATCTCCCTTCCTTTCCCCCTTACCACCCTCCATCTCTGTTGCTAAACTTCCTCCTATTTTCAAACCTATTCACTTATGCAGCCCATGTGTTTCATCCAGTTTGTCTTTGATGACATGTGCCTGACATGATTCATACTCCAGCAAGTATCAGTGGGCATATCACTGAAGAAAGCATCCTTCTTTTCTTCCCCACCAGCATTAGCCTTTCTCAGTTTCTCAGCAAGGGGTAGATCTTCTTGAGATCTTTCTAATTCCACCATGAGATGTTGAGACTGATCCCATGCAATTCTTATGCAAGCATACACATCTGCTATGAAATCTCATATAGCAAAACTTTGTCATGTCTGGGAGATAATATCTGGCCCATCACTGTCTCCCTTTGAAGCCTCTCTGACCATCACCTTATGGAGAAGTATCACATATCTGTTACTTCTATCATTGTTCAATTGTCTCTGGGTTCCAGTTGGAGCAGCCCAGGTATTGTTTTGTTTTGTTTTATCCTATCTTCCTTTCTCTGGGTTTTGACATATTAATATCTATTTGCTTGCATCTTGCCTTCTTCTAGTTTTTCTATTAGTTCCTCAGTCCCTTGTGTACCTAATCTCCTCATTTCCTCAAAGCATTTTCTCCCATTGTTCCTTTCCTCACCCTGCCACCTGTAGAATCCTGTATCTTCTCCCCTGAAACCTTTACCCTATCATCGGCAAATTCTTGAAAGTGTTTTATGAAAATTTGCCTATCCTTCTGATAACAATAAACATTCACGTGAATGTTTCCAAGATTCATTTAGAAGTGATGATTTTTATCAGCTCTAGCACTGAACATGTCAATACCCTTAAATTACATGAAAAGCAAACACAACAGTGTATGAATGTTGGCAAGTGGAGATGCTTCAGAAGTATAACATGCCTGAGGTCTACGCACTTGGTTCATATGAAGGAAATATGGAATTCCTATAATGTATAAAATTTAAATCTTGCTATGTCACAATTGACATAATACATAAATCATAACTTTTATGTGAAATGTCATCTTATTTAAATATTACTTATGTATTTTATTATGCTCTCAGAATAAAGGGTAAAGAAACCAGATATACAATAAGACAAAAGATATTGATATTGGTGTGTTCGATTTCCATCCATTTCCCTCACTGATCCATGTTCAGAAATGAACATTAGATAAGAAACAAGTTACTATTTCCATACTTGGCCTTCAATCCACAAAGTGTCTTTCATAAAGAGGGCTGGAGAGATGACTCAGAGCTTAAGACTCTGCCTTGAAAGCAGAAGTATCTGAATAAAATTCCCAGATACCTGAAAAACAACAGGCCAAGAATGGTGGCAGCCTACATTTTTGGCTCTGGAAACCAAAGATTGGGAAACCCCAAAGTGAAGCAAAAAGGAAGAAGTAGAAGCAATCCAGGATGATTCCCAAAGTCACCCTTGGCCCTCCATAGGGACACATAGTACCCTCTGATACACACAGGTACACAAACATACACAGACACACAGACACACAGACACACACACACACACACACACACACACACACACACACACACACATACATGTTTATGTTTGCAAAAAAATACAAAATTAGAAAAATATATCTCCCACAAAGAGAGAAATTCCTTTTAAAAAGCACACTAGTATTATATATAATAGGTAAATCTATTTTCTAAATACACACAAACATATATAAATACATGTTTAAGTGAACAATGCCAACTAAATGCAAAAAGACTCTAAGAAATGGGAAGAAAAAGGATAACAGGACATTCGTATGCCAATCAAATGTACAATAACATCTGGCAGGGGCTGGAGAGGTGGCTCAGGGGTTAAGCCTCCGCCTTGCAGGCAGAAAGTCCTGAGTTCGGATCCCAGATCCCACGTATAGACGCCAGGTGGAAGTGGGGGCAGCCTGCGCTTCTGGTCCTGGTAGGGCGGAGCCTGTGAATCCCGGGGCAGAAGGAGGTGGAGGCGTCCATGATGGTTCCCGAATTCGTCCGTGGTTCTACACATACACAGACACACACACACACACACACACACACACACACACACACACACACATACGCACATGCGCACAGTTGAATAAATAATCAAAAAAACCCACCTGGCAATGATGTGAAATGCCTTGAAAATAAGCATGAGAATGAAGTAAACAGTGTAAGCTGTGGGTAGTGTGAAAAGCCTAAATTCTCTACAAGATACAGGTGATATGAGACACAGATGATAAGCAACCATGTGTCAATGAAACACTGGATCTTCTTAAGGTAGAAATTTCAGCCCATCCATGATCTCAGTTTGTATTTCATATGAAAATCTTGACCAAATGTAAGATAGTTAATTTTCCATCAATAAGGCTAAGATTAAATCATCATTTAAGGAACATTCTATAAAGTTAAAAGTTATACTGACTTTATGACTTTATTAATAAGTACCCAGGTAACAACTATTTGAAATTGCTTTAGTAACTTCTAGAGAAGTATAGATCACGTATCACATTAAAGACCTAGACTTGTCTTGTCTTGCTTACTGATACTCAGTTCACTTATTTCCCTCAAAAAGTCAGTTTGATGCAGTGGATTTGAAAACTTCTCTCCTAAACTCTACTGCACATTTCCATAAGATTTTTAATTCAATAATATATTCAATGTAAACAAACACTTTTCTATCTAAAAGCATCCATAAACTCCCACAACATAGTTTTTTTAACAAAAACTATTGGCATTATATTTTTGGCATTATATTACAAAAAGTTGTACTTCTAATTTTATATATATATATATATATACATATATATATATATATTCTATGTAGCACTTACAGACCCATTACTCTGCCAAGAAATTCAGTATCATATTTTAAGTTTAAGGGGGGGAGATTTATGCAATCTGAAGAGAAACCAGAGTATATATTTTAAGTTTAAATCTAAAGTTTCTTAAACAAAATTAATTTATTCCACTTCAAAACATCTATGTATTAATAAAACACAAATAAAGTTCTATATGTGTAATTGAATTGAAGTATTTATAAACTTACTAATTTTATTAGGTAGTTGCACCTTTCTGTGGGTTTTGTGCTTTGGAAATCCACCCATGTGCTAACTACAAATGTTTCATTGAATTCTGGGTATGTTCTGGACTATTCTGTCACATACCTGTATGCATTTCCTTTATCTCCTTAGTCCCTGATGTCTTAAAATGTGTTTGCTTTTATGTCATTGCAGGCAATATCCAAATGACATTCACATACGTGTTGTCCTTATGATTCTCTAGCTGTCTTAGAATCCAATACTAGATTTTCCCCCTTTTGGTTCTCATTCTTTTAATATTCCACAGCCTTATGGCTCTTTGCTGCTTGAAAGCATTTACTGTTCAACATGTCAAAAATTCTCATTTACTCTAAGTAGAACCCAAGGTTGGTCAGTTACTTTGCCTGTAGTAATAAAATGGCCCTGTCCTCTTTGTACTGCTCATCCTTCCTCACACGGCATGTTTCAGTACTATAAATAACAACCTTGTTCCTTCTACTCCTTTTCAGCATACATTGGTCCAGTAAGACATGGTCAGTGAGGCAAATACGCTCTAGAAACCTCATGTTTTCTCCATGATCCACTCCCAGGAGATAGAGCAGACTTTGGTTCTTAGGAGTTCTCAAAGGTTGAATGTGCTCCCGTCTGGACAACAGTCATTGCAACCTTAACCTTTTTGTTTAAACCCAGCCCTAGACTTCTTCCACTGAAGCAGTAACTTAAGTTTACACGTCTATAATTTCTTTTGCTTGAACTATTCTGAAACTGCTCTAATGCCTTCCTGACAAGTATGCATTTTTCTGTATTTACTCAATGGTACCATTATGATCTTTGTATCTTACTGATATACTTTCCTTTTTAATAAAATAAATTTCTTATTTAATCAATACTGACCAGTATTTCGTGGTTATGTTCCTTTAGAACAGTTATTACAATCTGTGATAGTATTTTTCTATTTTTTATTCTTCCCTACTAGAATGTAGTTACAGTGCTTCCCTTCTACAGCCCAGTTGGCAGAGTGGAGGACACAGAATGTAAATACCATGCCTGGAGATTCCATTGTATCTCTTGTATGTAATGCATTATTTAATGCACTGGATTATTTTCACATGTCAGTAATGTGAAATTCATAGCAGATTTCAAGGTCAATAAAAAACAAAAATAAAACCAAAACTTCCTAAAATAACCAACTATATGCTAAACAATGTACTTAAGGAGTTTTACTTCTTATAAAACTATGCCATGTACTTATTCAAAACCCTCACTTACTGGTGATGTGATTAAGCTTCAGGGGAATTGAGTAAATTTCAGAAAATGTAGCTGGTAGTAGCAAAGTCAACTTGAATCCCATTTCCATGTGACTGTGAACTTAGACCTACTGAGTACCTCAGGTACTGGAACCCTCAGATAAGCACCTCTGATGTATAGATGGCTTCAGATAATCTGTGCAAAGCCTGCAATTAAAATCCTCTCCGCTCCACTGTGCCTCTCTGTCTGCTTTCTCCATGTGCTGTAATTCCACGAAGGAAACAACAGATTCCTGTCAGAAACACTGCCTTCATGTTATTTGTGTTTCAATTTCCCTGTCACAAAACTGTCGAGAATTATGATTATATATAGTTTTGCTTAAAGACATCTCATCTTCATAAATCTGAGACCTGAATTATTGAGGTATAATCAATTTGCAGATGTCACATTTCATACATATAAAATTGATGTTTTCCTGGATTACTGAGTCACTAAAATTGAAAGGAATATCTATTTCTAGTATTTCAGAAAAGAATGCATGACGGAGAGCAAACTGTAACCATGGCATGTAATAACAGGATGGAGCTTCAGTTATGGGACAGCCGGCAGAGATAATGTTCAGAGGCAGAACCCAGGATTTAAAGATATTAAGTAGTTGGCACAATGCCAAAGAGCTTACCAATGCCATAGAGAGCTGCATGTTTATCATTTTATAATGCAATATGAATATTACTTAGGACTATCAGAATTTTCTAGTAGTGTGGCTGATGCCATGCTAATTGCTTTATAGCATTTACATCATACAGCATACACATACTTACTGGTGACTGATTTCTAGTTGACAAGCTAACAAATAGCAAATTTTGATGATTCAACCTATGATATAATGGTTTGCCTTTGTTTCTTTCTTTCTTTCCTTCTTTCTTTGTTTCCTTCTTTCTTTCTTTTTCTTCTTTCTTTCCTTCTTTTCTTCCTGCTTTCCTTCCTGCCTTCCTTCCTGCTTTCCTTCCTTCCTTCCTTCTTTCCTTCTTTTCTTCCTGCTTTCCTTCCTGCCTTCCTTCCTGCTTTCCTTCCTTCCTTCCTTCTTTCCTTCTTTCCTTCTTCCTTCCTTCCTTCTTCCTTCCTTCCTTCTTCCTTCCTTCCTTCCTTCCTCCCTCCCTCCTCCCTCCCTCCTTCCCTCCCTCCCTCCCTCCCTCCCTCCCTCCCTTCTTTCTTTCTTTCTTTCTTTCTTTCTTTCTTTCTTTCTTTCTTTCTTTCTTTCTTTCTTTCTTTCTTTTTCTTTCCTTCTTTCCAATTCTTCTTTCCATTAGTTACCCACATCCTTGTAAGATGTTTGGTTCTGTAATCTCTGGCTTTGTCTATGATATTTCTTAATGACACTTTTAGGACACTGAATTATTCATCTAAACAAAAAATAAAATCTTATCCATCATAGTAGTAAGGAAAAGAAAAATCCCATATAAACTTTTGGACTTGCATGATACAAATAGGGGTGTAGGATATATATAGTATAGATATGTTAGCAATAGTTATATTGGGCCAATTTTAAATTCATGTTAGCATTTTCTACATGAATTCAACAAACCTTTAATTGAGCATCTATCATGGTGCAGGAGTGTTTTCATATAAAAATGATACATTACAGTCCTTATCAACAGTAAGTTGATCGGTCAGATAAATATACATAAAGACAGAGTATTAAATATTATGAAAACATTATAGCAAGAACTTCCTGGGAAAACATAATCCAATAATGTGGAGAATTTACAGGTACAACTCCCTGGGAACTTTCCCTTACCAGTAATGGAATGAGAGAATATTAAGAGTCCACAAAGACAGCGCTTTAATATATTGGTGCTTGGTACAAAGTATACAAAAGTGGATCAAGCACTCTCTTTTACCCAGTGAAAATGGAACTAGGAATATACTTTTATGTATTTGTGTACATTCAAGAAAATAATAACGTAATTTTAAAAATAAACCAAACCTAATTTTAAAAATTAAAAATCCTTTTGTGGAGGAGGAAAAATAGAATAACAGGCTCCCCCCCTTTGTAAATATCTAATATTGAATAAGGAAAAAGCAGCTAAATCTATTTCTCAAGTCTCATTGTTGCCTATAAAACATGTTTTGCTTGATACAGAGGTCATTATATATAAATATAGATATGTGCATGCATTTGTAAGCCTCTGTGATTCTTAAATGCTTTTGACTGACATTATATAAACTATGTGGGTGTCTTCCCATTGTGTATTTTTCTAGGTATTCTTAACTGGTGATTATAATAGTCAACTGGCTACATTTACTAACGAATGTGATAAAAGATTACATTCAAAAGGAATAGTAATCTATATTTCTGCAGTTAAGTTTAAAACATATTTTTGGAGAAACAATTATTGGCATCTTGAGATTTTAAATCTATGAACTTTAAGACTCAACAATCTTACAAGCAGCCCACTATGTCTACCTGGCATTTTACATGGGATGTGGAGATTCAAACTCCTGGTCTTTTGCTTGTGTGGCAAAAGCACTTTAATCATGCGGTCCTCTTAGAAAGAGCATTATCATGAAAGATAATTGTAGAGGCAGTTGCCTGCTATAACCCAAGGTAGATGAAGTCAGGTCCTAACAAGAAATCGGGGTGGAGTTCTTCAGTGGTTAAAACCTTTGCCTCACAAGCATGAGGAGTTTGGAAACCCAGATTCCACTTGAAAAGCCTAATGGGTGTGGTGGCTTGGCTGTAGTTTTAGTACCTAAGACATAGTCTTGGAATCCCCAGAGTGGCTTGCTCTAGGTTAATTAGAGAGACTGTCTCATGATAAGGTAGAAGAGAGATGGAGGATAGTTCCCGACATCACACTCAGGCCTCCACAGGCATGAGTTAGCACATATACCATGTAACTGCACGTACACACACACACACACACACACACACACACACACACACACACTAGCGTTATTTGTGTTTGTTTTTTTCTTTTTATTTTCATATGTATGTATGTAGAGGGTTTCATATGTGTGAGTGCACATGTGTGGAAGTCAGAAGTTGATAATCAAATCTCAAATTAAATGCAAAACTCACCTATAGGGCTGGTCTGACTACCCATCGTGCTGTGGTGATTCCCAGACTTTTCCTTGTAGAGGTAAATTACATGCGGCCCACATGCCTACCTGGCATTTTATGTGGAATGTGGGGATCCACACTCCAGTCCTTTTGCTTGTGTGGCAATCACTTTAACCTTCAAAGTTTCCCCAGGCCCTGTTAGTACTATATATTGTCAAAAGGCTTGAATTAGGAATCAAATATTAGAAAAATATACATGAAATTTTCATAAATAGTAGTAAGAATAAGAACAAAGGAATCTAAGCTGAAATCTAGGCAGACAACAACATCTCTAGAAAGCACTGTTGACTTACACAATTGTCGGAAGCCAATAGATAATAGAGTGCCCAATTTTTATATTTATTTTTATTTATTTATGTGTGTACATGTATCCATGTGAGTGTTTACACACATGCATGTATGAGTATATGCATCTGCACATTCACAGAGGCCAGAAAAGACATCAGGGATCCTCTTCTATTACTCTCTGCCTATTCCTCTGAGACTGGTTCTCTCCCTGAACCTGGGAAATGTGTCTTAGCTAGCAGACAGCAAGCATCAAAAATCTTGTTGTCTCCACCCAGCTCTCAGAGCTGGGGTTACTGGCATCTTGTTATGTAGGATCTGAATTCTGTCTACAAGATCATACAGCAAGTTATCTAAAGCATTGAACTTGTTCTCCCTAACCATAGTGTCCATTTTGACAAAATCATAATCTGTCACATAGCCAGGTCTGACTCAGATGTCACCTATCTGTTCACTTGAACCATGTAATACAGTCAATTTCAGTGGTGTTAAGAAACAAAATGATAGATTAAGACTTCAATGCCTTCCAAAAGAGTTATAGCACTTTCAATGTACAAAAAGAAACCTGTGACCTTTGTTGAAGAAGCATACTGGCTATTTCGATAACAGTTTCTGTCATGGCTGCTGAAACAATACTATTACACTTTCTGCCACGCTGTTGAGTCTTAAAAGAGATGGTCTAATTACTGAATATAAAAAGGCTCCAAAGCCAGAATTGCCAAGTATTGAACTAAGTATTGCAAAGGTCAAATGAGTTCAGCAAAAATTTCCAGCAAGAAGTTTATAGAAATGTTACCTTAGGATACATCCAAATAGAGATAGAGGAATAAGTCATTTAGGACCACAACGCAATATGATCTACTTCTACTCCGAGATATTTCCTCTACCTACACTGACAGTCTTGCAGAGAGGACTTGGGTCTAACACATTGAAAAACTGACTCAAGGTTTAGGACATGCCTAGAACAAACTACAATCATCTCACAGTTTTGCTTCAGAGGTGTCACAAAAGGACAGTAATGAGTGGGATTTCTTCCAACAGAGAACTTTCCACAGCACTTGTGTTTAACTTCATATGCAGAACTTGTTTACAAAAATATAAATGTGAAATTGCAGTAATCACATGGTTAGATGGATGCTAAAGCTTAAGAAGCAAAATTGACTTCCTTGTTAGATGAGCAATCAAGACCAACAGAAGTCTAGAAATAAGAGAAATCTAGATTGGGTAGGAGAGTCAGGAAATAAGGCAACTTTACCATAGTCCTGGATCTGGCTGCAGCAACTTGAGCGCATGTATGCAACACTGACCTTCCTGCTTTATATCATTTCTATAGATCATGAATGGCTGTGTCTATCAAATGTCAGAAGCTTAGATCCAGAACAAAACAAGGCTATAAAAAGGATACAGATTGGTAAGAAAGAAGTTAAAGTATCCCTATTTACAAGTGATATGATTCTATACTTGAGAGATCCATATGACTCCACCAAGAAACTACTCAAATTAATAAATAATTTCAGTAAAGTGGAAGGTTACAAAATCAACATACATAAATCAGTAGGTTCCTATATACCAGAGACAAACAACCTGAGAAAGAAATGAGAGAATCAATCCCACTCACCATAGCTGCAAAGAAAATAAAATACCTTGGAATAAATTTAACCATGGAAGTAAAAGACCTGTATAATGGAAACTACAAACATTGCTGAAAGAAATTAAAAAGGATACTAGAAAGTGGAAAGACCTTCCATGCTCATGGATTGTAAGATCAATATTGTGAAAATGACCATCCTACCCAAGGTAATATACAGATTCAATGCAATTCCAATCAAAATCCCAATGCAATTCTTCACAGAACTAGAAATTAACAATCTCAAAATTCATATAGAAAAACCAAAAAAAAAACCCCACCATTAACCAAAACAATTTTAGGTAATAAGAAGGCTGCTGGAGGTATCACTAGTGGACTTCAAACAATACTACAAAGTTATAGTAATAAAAATAGTTTGCTACTGGCACAAAAGCAGATACATTGACCAATGGATCAGAACAGAGAACCCAGATGTAAACTCCCACACATAAAGCCACTTAATTTTTGACAAAGGTGTCAAACATGCATGCTGGAGGAAAGAGCATCTTCAAAAGTGGTGTTGGGTAAATTGGACATCTATGTGTAGAACAGTAAAAATTGACTGTTGCCTCTCTCCTCCCACAAAAGTCAACTCCAAATGGATTAGAGACCTTGATATTAAACCCAAAACTTTGAAATTAGCATAATAAAGAGTAGGAAGTATACTTGAATTGATAGGTCTAGGTAAAGATTTTCTAAACAGAACAGCAAATGCCCAGGAACTAAGACCAATAATCAGCAAATGGAACTTCATGAAATAAAAAGACTTCTGTTCTGAAAAAAAAAATATAATTGTGCAAAAAGACAAACCACGGAAAGGGAGAAAATCTTTGCTACCTATGAATCTAACAAAAGATTAATCTCCAGACTATACAAAGTGCTCGAAAACTAAACATCAAGACAGCAAACATTTCAATTAAAAAAATGGGCCCTGGAACTACACAAGAACTTCACTCAAAAAGAAATTGAAATGTAAAACAAATATCTTAAAAGATGCTCAATTTCCCTGATTATCAGAGAAATGCAAATTAAAACTCCCCTGAAATACCATCTTACCCCATCAGAGAATGCTGGAGAAAAACAACACTTATTTACTACTGATAGGAGTGTAAACTGGTACAGCCTCTATGGAGATCAGTGTGGAGGTTCCTCGGAAAGTTAAAAATGGAACTGCTATATAACCCAGCTATACCACCTTTAGGAATATTCCCACTTTATTACAAAGACACTTGTTCATCTATGTTCATTGCAGCTCTATTCATAATAGCAAAAAGTGGATTCAGCCAACATGTCCATCAAGAGAGGAATGGGTTATGAAAATGTGGTACATCTACACAATAGACTATTACTCAGCCATCAGAAAGGATGAGATTATGGAATTTTCTGGTAAATTTTCTGGATAGATCTGGAAACTTTAATATTGAATGAGATATAACAGATACAGGAGGTTAAATACCACATGTTCTCTCTTATATGTGGATGATTGAGGGGCTGGAGAGGTGGCTCAGGGGTTAAGCCTCTGCCTTGCAGGCAGAAGGTCCTGAGTTCGGATCCTAGACCCCACGTATAGACGCCGGGCAGAAGCGGGGGCAGCCTGTGTTTCTGGTCCTGGTAGGGCGGAGTTTGTGAATCCCGGGGCAGAATAAACAAGGAGGAGAAGGAGGAGGTGGAGGCGGTCCATGGTGGTTCCCGAATTTGTCCGTGGTTCTACACACACACACACACACACACACACACACACACACACACCGCACGCACACACACACACACAACTGAATAAATAAGAAATAAAAAAATTTAAAAAATATGTGGATGATTAAACTGATGTTCTTCTCAATGTATTTGGATTGAAGTTACTGAAAGAGCAAGAAAATTTGAAAAAGATCAATGAGTGGGAATTTGGGAAGGAATAGTTAGAGTGAAACCTTCTAAAGAGGAGATTTAAGATACCATGACAATTAGGGTGAGAAGGGTATAATTAGAAAGAATACATAGCAGGGAATGAGGGGTTGGGAGATAAAGAGACAGAGGGACTTATAGAAAGCCCCTTAGATTGGGGGAAGTAACTCCTAAGGAACCTCCTATACCAGTAATATGTCAAAAAAACATCTTTTAAAAAAAGGAACAAGAATGGGCAGTCCCTATGCAAAAGAGCATAGAGTGAGGAAAATGGGGGGAAAAAGCTCTAAGCTGATGCACTTAGAACCCAGTGACAAAATTATACTAGTAGTAATAGGAATGTAACATTTTCAGATAAAATGTTGGTAAGAGAGGTCTCAAAGGCCACTGAAAATTATAGGGTTTTGTCATTGCTCTTGGTTGCTATCCAAAAAACTGTCAGTAAGACCCTATTATTGAAGATGCAACACATATGGTTCACAAAACATGGGCAAAATGTTGAACTAGACTTGTTCTGAGAACTTCCTCCTTGCTGAGTAGCTTACACAGTAACATGGAACACTGTAGAAGTTGCTGGGGGAGAGAAATAATCACATGCCCCATCAACTCATGAGATCTGTAAGTTGCAATAGAAATCATGATGGCAACAGGTGACCACCAATGTAATAGTGGCACAAGTATCAAGGAAACAACCAACAGCTTTCTGATTGAACTCAAGATCTGCTTGTCAGAATGGAACACATTCCTGTTACTATAAACTAGAACAAGAACCTAAAAAAGGGAAAGAAATAGATCAATAGGGAAAAACAGCCAATAAACCTATAGGTAGAAAGAAAGTAAATAGCTGTTATTATACCCATAGATCAGAAGAACACTTAGCATTCAGCCTACAAGTCTTCTTCTACAACAGAGGTAGAAGAAGATAGCAACACTCTGACAGGATATAGCCTAGGCCAGTAAAACAACATTGAAGTGGACAGCAAAGGCCAACCATAATGCAGAGTACTAGAGATTCAGCAAGGCTCACCCAAAATCAGGCCAACCTAATCTCTCCCCATCCTAAGGCTTTGGGACCCTCACAGAAGAGGGGCAATGAGGTTATAAGAACCTAAACATGGGAACTTCACTTTGGTACCAGACGTTCCAGTCAAGACAGGACTGCTGCATCTAGGAACTCACCACGCTGAGACTTGTCCTTGCCAGACCTGCATAATGAATGATATACCAATATGCCCCCATAGACTACCTAGAAACTCAAGAGAGGTAAAAACATATGGTGGAAACCTCGGGGACTAAAGCTGGATGAGTGAAGGGAAATGCTCCTATCAGTGGGTGGCCTGAAGAGAGGCAACTTGGTATGCCACAGAAGCCTGAACCCCCACAAGAGCAGACAAGTCAGAGGGAACCCTGGGGTCCACAGAAGCATACAGGTAGTGGAGGGGTGGAAGGGATTAATGAAGAGATGGGAGGAAAGGACCATAGAAGGAATTATACTCAACATGCTTGTAAAAGTATTAAAAATTTTTAAAAATGCAGTTCTACAATATTCAGAAGATTACTCCTGTGTGGTTTCTGATTCCTCAGAGCTTTCTCAGTTGCCATGGAAGTAACTTCCCAAGAAGGACGCTCTTTACATTCTTCTACTGGTGTACACACTGGAACATCACTGACCACCGGAGTTTGTTGATGCTTAGATGTCTCTCCACAAGTCTTTCCTGAATCATGGTTTAGCGATTTGAATGTGAAATATCTCCTGTCAATTTATGTGTCTGAATAGTTGGTCCTCAGCTGAAAACACTGTTGGAGAAGTTGAATGGAATCTGTAAGAGGTAGAACCTTGCTAGAGGAAATATGTCAGTGGGAAAGGGCCTTGGAGTAGGATAACTGGCCCTACTTCCTGTTCTTTGACTCTTTCTGCTTCTTGATTGTGGCCATGTCATAGCAGATCACCTTCCGAGTCTGCCACCATGACTTCCCTGCCTGCTGTTATGTAGTCTCTGTTATGATAGACTCTATTCCTTCAGGAACCATAAACCTAAATAGCAAGCCCTTTCTCCTTTAGTTGCTTGATTCAGAGTATTCTATCACAGCAACTGAGAGCAACTGGAATAATGGGATTATTGCAATTCATAGATTATCATTTTGTTTATTACTATAACTTATAAACACAAGTTAAGCACTTGTAAAGATGTAAGTTTAGCATATTTGTGTTTTACTTGCATGCTTTTAACATTTCATCGAGCCTTGAAACTGCTGATTTGGCTTCCTCAATTTTCTGGAACGTTTAAAACATACAATCTAACAGGAAAATTAAATCTAAATCGTAGAGTAACATCTTCTGCAAAGAAAAGAAAAGTCTGACAATATTTTCCTTTAAAATTAAAGTTATAATATAGATTATTGGACATAATTGTAAGGATAAATGCTGTTTCAATTTATGATGCATAAATGGATGAAAAATCACCCCAAAAATTTATACTTGGAACAGATTCCTAAAAGAAAACATCTGAAATAACTAACTTATAAAGAGAACAGATTTATTTTGGCTCACAGTTTTGAAAGTTCTAGTCCAAGAATTGTTGGCCAATTTCATTGGGTCTGTGGTGAGCCAGCACATTGTATGGCCAATTTATTACACATTACAAGTGAAGGGGCAGAGAAAAATAAGAAAAAACTGGGGTTTCACAACCCCCCTTTAGGGCACATCCCCAACAACGTACCACCTGGATCCCACCTCCCAAAGGTTCAACCATCTTTAACAGTGATACCCAGAGACAATGAATGGGTCTTTGGAGAATGTTCAATGGAGAATGGATAAAAAAAAACAGCAATAAAATTTTAAAGGAGTAAAAGGACAGATCTAAAGAACCTTGATCTTCTCTGGGCAGCAAATGAAAAGAGAGGGCAAACAATTGGCAGAGATTTACCTGGTGAGACTTGCTCACACAAATCCCTCTGGTACTGCCAGAAGGCTGATGAGAGTACAAAGCCATCTGCAGTGATTAATCTTTGTTCTCCCTGTGGATTAAGGTGGACAGAGTAACTTTTGTCTCTGTAAATTTGTGTCCTACTTTAGACAAATAGAAAGAAAGTAGCTGATCTCCTGCATATGGTTCTTCTTCATTTTTTAAAGCACAATAATCCTTCATGTTTTGGAGACACACACTGGTCTCCTACCAGTCGGCAGTTATTCTTCACTTTATGTGTGGATGAAGGAAGCCTGACCTCCTTCAATAGTCTTTAAAAATATTGTTGCTTGACTGTTACAGCTTCTCTTAAAAGAAAGCATGGGAGAAGTATCTCAGTGAGGAGCTGGAAGTGGGCTTTTTACCCAATGACAACAGTAAGAGTCTTCAGGGATAAAGGCCATGTCTCTCTTTTGCAAAACAAGAAAAGAACCATCTGGGAAGAAGAGATGGGGAAAAATACTCAAATCTTCATTTAGTTTTTTTAATCAAAGGAGAGGAACACTAAAAATAAGATTTCATTGAAAAGAAAAGAAATAACACGCTTATAACACCAAGATTTCCAAGAAATACATATAGTGGTATTTTAGCCTTCGCAAGTATTAGATTCATTAGTTATCAAACATCGTTGTTAATGGGTACAGTATTCTTAAGTTTCAAGTTTCCATCTCTAAAATGGGGATGATAATACTCAATTTGCATGGCTACTGCCATGACGTAATAAATTATGTAAAACTTTTTAAATATTAAAAAGTTATGCCAGCATTAGAAACTACCATTATGGAAGACTCATCTATAATGAGACAGGAATACAATCCTTTGCTTAATAAAACTATCATAATACAAAGCCCAACATTATAAGTCTCCATGTTTAATAAACCCAACATTCCTAACAAAGAAGGTTTGTTGCAAGACTGGTAGGAATGTCTCTGTCCTGTCGATGCCACTGTGAATGTAGGTTTGCCTCTGCACTTAGCAGCACGCTTTTATCATCATATAATGCCAAAGTGTGCGTTGACTAGGAGGTAATAAAGAACACATTCAACAGAAAGATAAAAGCACAGAATGGCCTGAACGTGAACAGAAAATAAACCATCTGAACAAAGAAATAATATTTGCCATTTATCTGGGAATGATTTCATGTCCAGAGGGCCTTTTTTCCCTTAAATAAAATGCAGCTGTATTTTATGGTTCATTTGATTGGACATTATATACTGATAACCAGTTAAACCAGAGAAATGCTAGGGAAGAAAAACCCACCTAACATTCAAACAAAATGAAACAACACCAGAGCAGCCAGGTTCATTTTCCCCTTTAAAGACCTAAAAATCTACCTCATCTGCTCAGACAAAACCCTGCTCCCTTCCTGATTAGAGGCAATCAGAGCACTGTGGCTGGCAATCTTGTCTAATTTAAAAACTATCACATCAAACGATAACTGTTAATAACTACCAATGTTACACAGCATGAAAATGAAGGTCAAATGCTACAGTTTGAATGTTAAATAAGGCAAAGACTATAACTAGCTCTTAACAGGGAAAAATTCTTGCTTCCCTTGATAAAAATGATTCTGAAAATGTGTTACCAAACCACACACAGCGGGCTACTCTTTCTTTTCCAGTGCTCAATAGCCTGAGCTTCCCATCATTGTTGGGTTTCTTTGTAGCATTGTTGGGCTGTCTGTCATCACAAAATCAATTCCGCAACAATTCCCTTTATCTCAGCAAAGAATTCTCTCCATTATAGATCAAGACTTTTACGGTGGTAAAATTACCTACCACTGGTGGTGATTACACAATCAAAAAGAAAGAAAGGAAATAAATAAATATCTTATCATTGAAAGATCTCACTCCAAATCATTTGCACACTCAAGGGCTAAGGGAATTGTTTTTGAAGGTTCAGGGTGGTTTGATGGTAAACACTCTTTCTTAGTATTCTATGTTGACTGTTAGAAAGACTGCGTACCCTGACCCCACATGCTTTTCCATAGGCTGTTTGTATCTGTAATGCTGTATTAGGAATAATGATAATGTATTTGTACATTGAGGGTGTAGAACCCTTAGTTAGACTGCAAATATATCTGAGTGTCACTGAGTTCATCCTTGACAACTGCAAACATTGCCTTATGAACGCTTGCATCAGTAATCAAATAGATCGTCAGAATGTGACATCCTGATGGCAGTGGAAGCAGATGGGATTCGATCTGGAGAAAAAGACCCATTCAAGAAGCAACGTTGTTAGGTTTAGGTGATCCAAGGACTTTGGGTAATTTGATATATGAGCACTGTGGCTGGGGAAAGCAAAGCAGGAGACAGTACAGAATCCCCCATCATAACTCTGGACGGAATTATCTTTGAATCCACATGTTCCTATCACCTCCATCTTGTAAAGCAACCTCCTGGAAGCACAGGTAATTATTAGCGATTTACTTCAAAAAGCTTAGTGACTGAGACCACATGCCTCTCCTTAAAGGAAGCTCTTATTTGCTTGCTGTTTTCAACAGTGAGATTGAACCTTATCCTCAAGGGATAGCTGCCTAAACTCCCAATGAATGCCTGAATCTGCAGATAGAGCAAATTGTATGGTTTTTTCTGTACATACATATGATGAGGTTTAACTCATACGTTAGACAAAGTAAGAGACTAATAACAAAAAAAGAAATTAAAATACTGTAAAAATTTGCCAAGATCACTACTCTTGCACTTTGGGGTCAATATCAAATAAGACTTATTTGAATGCATTCTTTTAATATTTCAATAATTGGTCTGTGTCATACTTAGGCACAGGTGTCAACTTAATGGTTGAGTGTTTGAGTTCTGCACACATTTGTAGGTAATTAGTAGTTGAGTTAGGCTCTGAGCAAACCTACAGGAGATTATCTAGTTGATGGAGAAAGCCCAGCCCATGGTGGATGGAACATGGCCCTGGACAGGTGAATAAAATACAGAAAGCTGATTCAGGAAGTCGGCATCCTTCTGCACACTTGGCCAGACAAGCTGGTCTGGCAAGTAAGGATTGTTCCTCTCTCTGCCATTATGAGGAGATGGTATGATCAGTTGCCTTGATCCTTTAGTGATGGTGTTTGCTCTCCTGCCAACTGGACTAAGAAGTGTAACTGGACTATCATAAGATAGGAAACCCCTTGTTCTCTTAAGCCATTTGATTGTGATTTTATCAGCAAGAATGTAGGTGAACTGCAATAGTCTGGCAACCAGATCGCTACACCACCAAAGGGTACTGTATACATAACATAGGTACATGGACCAAGAGGTAAGTCAAGTCCCAGAGAAGGACAGTGTGACATTTCATCATATTGCTCAATACAGTGTACAATTTACAGCTTCTGAATCACTTCTTTCTAGAGTCTTCAATATTTTTAACTTCAGGTTATTGAAACGAGAGGAAAAAAAACCTTGGAAAAAGGTGGCCTGCATTGTGGGATAAGTAAGCCAAGTCCATTTCATATGTCCATGTGGGGCAGTTCATGCACCCTAATACACAGATATATCAGGTTTTACTGATGGATCCTCATCTTCACAGCCCAGACAAGGTTATGGATAAGGAAGGGACATAGTTAAGACTTAAGCTTTTGAAACTATATCCAGTTTAAGCTAGAAATTCCAAATTGAAACAAATACTTTTTAAATCATGCCATTTTTGAGTAGCCTGATGACATCAGAGACCATTCCATTCCATCCCCTGTAGGACAGGATATTCCTTTATCCTGCATACCCTCCTGCACATGTTGCTGCTCATCACTACTGAGTAATCATCTCAGAAAACATTAGGCATGAGGTAATTTCTAGGAAGACAACCAAGGAACCCCAAAATAGGATATAAAGAACAAGAGGTGGTGGTGTTCATTCCAACTGGGACAGCTTATGATCCCCATAAAGTAGATGTAATGATGGAAGTAGTTGTCTCTAACTTTGTAGGATCAACTTGTCTGCAGGAACTAAATAACCAAGCAGAAATGGGCAGAGTGAAATTATACTGTCCGTTATTGACCTTTTCATCTTTAGGGGTATTTCGACCCATCTACCTATTTTTGCAAATGTTAGTTATTTATTTATCTACTTATTTATGGGGGGGAGATACATGCATGCCCCGGTACATGGGTATAGATCAGAAAATAGCTTTCCTTGCATCATGTAGGCTTCCAGGATAGAACTCAGGCAGCCAAGTTTACAGGCATCCACCTTACCTACTGAGCTATCTCACTGGCCCCATATTCTTGCATCTTATATCTGCATGTAAAGCAGTGATTTTTTTAGGTTAAAATGCCCCTTTTTCTTGAAGCACCCTCCATGAGGTAGGAACAGGAAAGAGGAGAAAGAAAGGCCCATTCCTATCTGGATTGAGGCCACTGCTGTTGGTCATAGATATTTTTCCACTAAAGAATCTGTTTCTGGAGTCTCATTGGTAAAGTGCTTGCTATACAAGCACGAGAACCCAAGTTCACATCCCCAGTACCCACATAAAAAAACCATGCATGTACCTATAACTCCAGAACTTGGGACATGGATAGAGGGAGGCAGATTCTGGGATTGTACTATCCAGTCAATCTAGTCAAAACTGCAAGCCCCAGGTTCAATGAGTAACCAGGTCTCAAATTTTTTTTAAAAAGATAAGGAACAACAGAGAAGGAAGCCAGTTGTTGACTTCTGGCCTCCACTTATGCACAGACACACATACACATACACAAATACCTATACACAAATGTGTTTCTCCTTCCTTTAATAAAAACTTTTGACTGCTTACTCTACTACTGTGTCCTGTCTGAGTCTCCTCTTTCAGGAGCACAAGAACCAAGTCTGCTTCTTGGGTTGAGACTAGAAGTAACTGGAGGCCTCTCCCTGACAATATCAGAAAACCTTTTGAGCTATCACAGTGCCGGTTTCCAAGTCGGCCATAGGTGGCCACTTAGCAATGTGTCACGATGCCAAGCCTTCCACTTACCTCAATTCATCATGTAGTCATTGTATCATTATATTACATTAGTCACAAAAAGAAATTGAATACAATACAATAAGGTATTCAAGGAAAATCTATTCATGTAACTTCTATTACAATACATTCTGATATAATTGTTCTATTTCATTACTGTTAATATCTTGTTCTGCCCAGTTTATGAGTTAGATCTTATCATAAGTATGTGTACATAGAAAAATTATCTGTAAATGATATACTTTTATATAATTTATAAAATATAAATTATATATTTTATGTATTATTTATATAATCCTGTCATAGGATTCAGCAGTTTCAGGCATCCAACGGGACTCCCCCATGAATAAAGGAGGGCTGATGTACTCTTTTAGAAGGGGTCGGCTCCCCAGTGAAACAATAAGGGCAGATAGACAGAAGAAACATCTGACAAAACTCTTAAATTGCCCACATGTACCCACAGTGAAGGTCGCTCTAGATGGAATTATCAATCAATTATCGTCCATGTTCTTACTGAGAGAAGAACGTCATAAAATAGACTCAAAGAAAACTTTTCTGGGGTGAGACGCTTTAATTTACTAAGGCATTGTGCAGATGTGAGGGCTCATTATTCTCGCGTTAAGGATAAAGAGATTTCAAAGTCTCCAGGAGGGAAGAGAGTGCAGCGCTCAGCTTCCATCCTGCAGCTTTTTCTCTTTCTCACCACAGATCTCCCGTCTTTCTTTTCAATCCACTTTGTTACAAAAATAACTCCAGAATAATTTTTCAGATGCCAATGGATAGAGGAAGAGGAGCTTTTAATTTTACATCAGTGGACTGAAAGCAAAGTGCTCTAGCAACAAGTTTCAGTTAAGTTTAGGGTTAGAGTTACAGTTCTTACAATTTATACTGTAGGAACAGAGGTGTGTGTTGGGGGAGGAAGCAGGAATCCTAATCAAGTGGAGCATTCAAGCAGGAAACACAGTAGCCAAATTATTGGCACAAAAGCCAAAGCAATAGTTACTTAGCAATACCCAGGGCAGGTTGATCTTTAAGACCTTTCCCTGACTCTCAGTGGTTATTAAGTAACTCAGGTACAGGTCTGCAAAAGCAAATGTGATTGAGGAACTCAGAAAATTTTTGTTAATCTATGTTATGATTTTTTTCCTAGTAACAACTTCATAGTTTATTTTCCTATATCGATTTTTCCTTACCTCTGATGATACACGTAAAAATTGATGTTGGGCAATCAGATGGTTGATTTGGAAAAGATACTCTTGCGTATCATCGCTCTGACTCTATAAATGACAATACTACACCATCTGGGGCTGTAGGCATAAATGTCTGCAAGGGACAGATAGATGTCATCAATAAGGGAAATCAAGAGAATAAGATAGAAGGATGGATTGTGGAAATGGTTAAAGGGTGGTAAGAAGATGCAGGTAGGAAGAACTTGGAGAGGACAAGCTCTCCTGAAAGCATCCATGGGTTCTTGCTGCAACAAGTAGAAGGATATTCTCTTTGCGTAAACATTATGAAATTCCCCTTTATATTATTAATATTATAGGAACCTAGAAAAAAAACTATATGGATTTCTCTCTAGGTAACTAAGAAAGACTGTAGCTTAATTTTTTTAAAAAGTTTCTGTTCCAGGTGCTCCTGAAGTATCTGCTCTTCACCTGCACTAGGGTTTTTTTTTAAGTTTGTGTGCAAATAAAATGAGCTTCTGTCCATGCCCTCTCTCCCTCCCCTCCCACGCCCTCCTCTTCCTCTCTTCCTTTCACACATCTGTCCCTGTCCCTCCTGTCTTCATGTCTCTCTGCTCGTGTGGACATGGACCACTAGAATTCCTTCGGGAAATATGAGTTAGGCACCAGACCATGTGAGGATATTTTGTTTGTCTTGAAGTCATGTGACTGTGATGTTTCAGTTCATCCTCAGAACCTATGCAATGCCACTTAAGACTTGAAGCTGGGGGGCTGAAGAGGTGGCTCAGGGGTTAAGCCTCCGCCTTGCAGGCGGAAGGTCCTGAGTTCGGATCCCAGATCCCACGTATAGACGCCAGGCAGAAGCGGGGGCGGCCTGCGCTTCTGGTCCTGGTAGGGCGGAGCCTGTGAATCCCGGGGCAGAAGGAGGTGGAGGCGTCCATGGTGGTTCGCGAATTCATCCGTGGTTCTACACACACACACACACACACACACACACACACACACACACACCACGCGCACATGCACACAGTTGAATAAATAATAATAAAAAAAATTTAAAAAAAAAGACTTGAAGCTGGGAGGCTGGCTCTGGAAGTCCAGGATGGGGGGTTCAAGAGGTAACAGCAGCATCATAGGAAATCAACTCACATAGAAATGTTGCTGACAGCACAGACTCCTGTAAGTCTGTGCATATTTGCAGGAACTTAGGTTTTTCATAGGAAAGTCAGATGGCAAGTGGCCCGTAAGGCATTGCTTCCTCAAAGGAATGCTCCAACTCTGCTCTCTTTTCTTATCACCTCCTTTATTTCTTCCTACATTATATTGGCTTGCTCTTTAGTGAGATCTTTAAAACTCTTTATGCTTATCAAAATCCATACTTGCAGGACTACTGTTTATTCTATAGTAGCAACTAGGCATTTCTTCCTCATAAGAGAATTGAGAGATAGGCTTATATCAAGGATTGATCAAAACCCAGCAAATCCTAACAGTACATCATTAGCCTCTGCACTAGTCTGAGACGGAAAGTTTTCTAGTTGATGGACTTCGATGTTCTGTTCCTTTCTGCACAAACATTCCTATGTTCAGAAAAGAGGAATCCCAGTTCTGGATGTGAAGAATTTCATATAAAAATAAACTATTGGGGGCTGTATAGATGACTCAAGGGTTAAAACCTTTGCCTTGCAAGTAAAAGAACCCAAGTTTGAATTCCCAGATCCCACATGAAATTGTGAATGGATATGATGGTGGACTGCGCTTCTGGACCTGGAAGGCAGAGGTGGGGAAACCCTAGAACAAAGTAATAAAGTAGAAGTACAATCCAGGATGATTCCTAATGTCACACATAGGTCTCCATGGGCATACACATTCAAGTGACCTCTTTTAAACACACACACACACACACACACACACACACACATACAGAGAGAGAGAGAGAGAGAGAGAGAGAGAGAGAAAGGCAAAACAGAAATGATGCTGTATTTGTAGCACTAGGATCAATGCTCAAACAATAAAGGGAGAGCAAAAGGAGAGAGTCAGGAAGCCGGTCCACAAAGCCATTACCATGTTCATTGCCGCTTGAAGGTGCAATGATTGAAGTTATTGTCTTAATGCATGGTTGCTAAATAATGCATCCCATAGGGAAAGACATGGCAATGGCCATAAAATGTGCATAACTGCAAGAGAATTCCCACTTATTTAATAACACGTAAGGAATAGATGACTATTAAAATGAAGCAGGAACTTTTAAAAAGCCAAAGTCAAGCTCACAAGTGTGTAAATCAAAACATTCTCTTTGTTTTCCATAAGTGATTGTTAAAAATAAGTTTTTCACAGGAGTTTGAGGGGTCCCCTCCCCCACGCTGCTTTTTTCTTACCCATTAGGAAGAGAACAATTTTGACTCCTAAGTAGTTTCACTTCTGATTGCTGGGAGGGTTCATTATCATCTGCCTAAAGTGCCAAATATCAACCTCGCAGTGCTGAGTTACGAGAGACATCCACACATCTGATGGGCTGCTGTGCTAAATACATCTTAATTTGTGCTGCATCTGCTGTTTTCTAATCTGTTTGTCATGCTGTGAAAGCTGCCGACATTGTTAGAGCAGCTCCTCCTTTTTTTTTTCTTTAAAAAAATACAGCAAAACTTCAGTTTTTAAAAAATAGCTGTCTTCCATCATTATTTGTCTGTCTTACCAATTCTGTTGTGAATATATACTTATAGAAACATTCCGTGCTTTTGAATATATCTATAGATTAGTAGAAAGGCACATAGGTCTGCATGGATGTCAAGCCAGATACTGAGTTTAATCACATAAAGCAAACAAACTCTTCAGCCACAACTGAATGTAGAAAGTGACGCAGATGTCTTACAACTCGGGCATGAGAAAAAAACGCATGAAGTCCTGCAGTCTGAGTTCATTGCAGTGCAGAGGATGTCAGCAGGACGGGTATTCTCAGTTCGCTCACCCAATCCACAGTTCAAGTAAGAAACAAATATACACATGACTGCATAATCCAGGATAAATGAATCTCAATGTGAAGGAAGCTGAAATCTGAATTGGAGAAGAAAACAAACACAATTGACTCTCACTCAAGACCCTACATATCTTTCCACACAAAGTGGCATCTAAGGTTGAGGCAACACCAGTCTCCTGGGGCTTCAAAGGATACAGTCTTACAGAGACCAGAGCTCAGGGAACTGGGGTTAGGCTTAATGCTCTGCTGCTACTGTTCAGAGATTTCAAATAAAATATAATTATGTAAGAGTCTTTCTACTCTTGGCCGGATCACACACAGTCTTGGGTTTAGAGGACTCAGGGACACGAATTGTTCAATGGACGGATTTGCTGACATACTCATCTATCAGGTTTGCCTTCAAGGTCATGAAAGTTTACCACTTAAAGAAGGGGAGGGCAGAAGAAGCTAGAGAAAGGAAGAAAACAATTCGGAAGAAAGATAACTGGCATTTCCTTTGTAGTCGTATGGCTTCAGGCTTCGGGGAAATGAGGGATAGAAGACAGCCATTTCTAGGTGTTGCCACTGCAAAGCTTGAGTTTCTTTGTGTGAAACTGATCTAAGGAACTGTGCATTCTGCCACAGACTGGAATTGCTGGACATAGTGACACCCAAAGAAGATCTATAATGCTGAAAAACTAAACAAGATAGAAATTTTTGACCATTTTCCACAGCTTCCTGTTCTTCCAAGTATACCATGCATGTGTGCATGTGCGTGCACGCACACACGCTCTCAGAAGCTTCTATAACAAGCATGAATTTGGATTTAAGCAATGAGCCTATACCTCACTGGGGATTGGCGCTATTTCACCTACAGGAAGCTGCGGCTCCATTCACCCAATGCCCATCAGTCTTTTTTGTGTTGCATTCCCAGGAACATGCAGAAATGATTACCAAGGCAGACATTATGACTGGCGGAGTCACAGGCAAATCAGAGTGTCCGTTAAGGAGCACGTTGAATCAATAAGGCACACTGTTCAACGAGAGCCGAGAAAAACACCTCATAAAGTAACAGCATTTGTAAAGGTTAATCAATTCAGCTAATTGTAAATGCTCTCAATTGTCAGTCCCTAAGCAGTTCCTCCTCTTTGTAGCTAGTAATTCACTGTGGGATGCGCGCTGGAAAGCAGGAAGCGGAGAAAGCAGGGAAAGCAGTCAAATTTCTCATTACTCTCTCCGTGTTGTGCTCGGTCGGTGTCTGTAAATGTCAATATATTTACCACCGGGAGATAGCCTTTCTCCCCTGCTAGCACCGTGTTGCCTCCTTCATTATATACAAAACAAAGTAAAAAGCCTAATTACCTTAGGTCAGGCAGATGGAAGGGAAATCGAGGTATCGATTTTTGGGCAATATCTTAAGGTGCATATATAACTAAGTCACTGAGCAGGTAAAGGCATGGACTTCCATTGACAACAGCAAGACAGCAATATCTTATTTACTGCCAAGAGCTGACTCAGGAAAAAAAAAAAAAAAAAAAAAAGATTTCTCCTGCTCTCTCTCCCCAACCCCCAGGCATTTCCCCAGATCAAAACCATTACAGAGAGGTTTTTAAAGAGTGTCTGGGGAGATCAGACAAGTAGAGGCAAATTGTGTCGGGCATGTTTAGGAAAATTCTAGCCAGAAATCATAACCATACGCTGGCAGCCCTCCATCTTCATGGCTGTCTGTCTATGGGGTTTCACAGTAGAGCAGCCATGTTTAAGGCTACTGATGGATATTCCAAGGACTCAGAGTACCACTCACTTCAAAAGTACTAGGAGAAATCTAGAAAGTAGTGACACAGAAAGGCAGGCCCAAAGAAAGCTTTTTAAACTGGCTTATATGTCTTCTCTTTGTATGTGTATTTGGTATGATGATTCAAAAAGTTTCTTGATCCTATAATAGCAAAAATTAACCTTCTGCATTTATTAAATACTGAAAAATAAGTAATATTTAAAGAATATTTATATAAGCCCAAAATGGAGTTATTCTAGTTAGATACAGAGGTGTCAACTTGATTATTGAAGGCTGAGTTCTGGGTGCATTTGTGAAAATTAGTAGTTATGACAAGCCCATAAGCAAGTCTGCAGTAGATTATCTGATTGATGTGGGAAGACCCAGCCCATGGGTGGGTGGGTGGAACAATTCTCTGGGCATGTGGACAAAATGGAGAGAGCTGATTCAGCAAGTTAGAATTCTTTAGCATAACTCTGGACTGACTTACAGTCTAGCAAGTAAAGTTTGCACCTGTCTCAGAAATCCCTGTGGATGTGATGTGACCTGCTTCCTTGGTTACTGGTGTCAATATGAGTTCTCCCGACAAGGGTGGACCAACATGTGTAAGCAAAAATTGTAAGAAAGAATAGATCTCCCTTGTCCCTTGAGCTCTTTGGTTGCAAATTGATCAACAAAATGCGGCAAACTGCAACAGAAAGCGAGAACTATATCAAATGTTTTGGTACTGAGGCAATATTTATATTTAGGTATGTAATAACAACTTACACCCACCTGTTATGGCTTAGAAATCAGTGGTGTATATAATTTCCCACATTGAAACACGAACTGCTGTAATAAACCATCAGTGTCCTTCTATTTCATTTGCATCTTGGTAAAATATGAATGTCTTTTCTATCACTGTAAGACTGTGAGCAGTCAGCAAAATTTGAGAAGGTACAAAGAATCACGAATGGTGCAAATCCTAAGATTTCTACTACTTGACAAAAGAGCATCCTTCTGCCTCATGTCTCTCACATTGTGTTATCATTCAAAATGCTGTAAAATGCTAAGTAAATGAATCCAAGGCCTCTATTTCCAAGCAATTCATTTGAAATTACAGGTATGTTAGACAGTATGCTCACATAAGCCAAGCATCTCTGTCAAAGTTAACAGCCGTGATAAACTAAAGGTATCAAACATAGAAAAGAACCCAGAAAAGACACCGAAATGAGGAATTGATAGCCGGATCCTCACAAGATGTTTGACCCCCAGACACTGAGAGATAATGGTAGATCTGTGTAGGAGGAGAGCATGCTCAAAATCAAATTGCCCAGTTCACCATAACAATATTAATATATAATACACTCAGAAAATATTAGTACTCTTCTGAAGTAAACCAATGCTTCAGCTTAAAAGAGGAATTCTGGGGCTTTAAAGCTGGCACAACCTCAGGAGTTAAAATCTCTTAAGCAAAAGAACCTGAGTTTGGATTCCAAGTAAAGAATCCCAAGTAAAAATGCTAAGTGGAAATGGGAGTGGTCTGCACTTCCGGTCCTGAAAGGTAGAGCCTGGTAAACTCTAACGCAAAGCAAGAAGGAGGTAGAGCAACACCAAGTGATTCCCAATATAACTCCTGGACCTCTACAGGCATATAAGCATGTCTTCTGATTCACACACACACACACACACACACACACACACACACACACACAGCACACGCACACGCACACGCACACGCATGCACGCACAGAGGAATTCTGTCCTTAATAACAACAAAAATTCATCTATCCCTAAATACACTTAAGGTTAAATACACTTATTTTTGATAAAAGAGAAATTAACTAGACAGGTATGTCCAGAAGCCTTCTTGCCTGCGGAGCCTGGGAAGAGGTCTCTCCCAGCAACCCTTCCCTCCCGCCCCTGAGCCTCTCCACTCCTCTCTCTGTCATGTGTGCCTACCTCTAAAGTCACTTGCCTATAATTTTGAGACAAATGTCCTGACTCCTTGAACATGCTTGGAGTTGAGAGTGAAGCCTTTGACTATGGTTCTTCCTTCTCTCTAAAGAGAATGACATGCCTGTGAGAGGTCCCACACTAGATCTGATCAAAAAATGGGCAGCTCAAACAGAACTGACATCCCCAGGAACTTATCAATCTCAATATTCGCCTCTGTGCGTGACCCCTTGGCATCTTTGTCCCATATACATTTACTCAGAGCCCATACCCCTTTATACCATAATGCCATTTTCTTTCCAGAGGATAAATTTTTGCATCAGTTTAATAATTTCTTGAAGTCATCCTAGAGTATTGCGCGACTTGCTTCTAAATTAAGGCACTTATTAAGAAACTTTGAAGCACTCTCCCAATTTTAAATCACTGTGCACATAGCAATTTAAAATTATGGGAGCAGTTTTATAAGCACTTGAATTTGGAGGTGATCAGAGACCTGAAAATGTGTAATATAGAGTAATTTAAAATTATTAGAGTACTTCACATTTTTTATAAGCTCTTCAGCTGGGAAGTGATGGGTTCTCACATCTCAGCTTAGACCGTGCAAAGTGAAGTACTTCTCAGCCCAAGATGATTCACTCTATTAAATGAAACCACTTTAATGATTTCAGTATGATGTGCAGTGGGTATACCCAGATTTTCAAATTCATTTTTAAATTAAAAATATTTTTCACTTCCAGCCTACAAAAGATACTTATATGATAACACAGCAATTTACCCTTTCAGTTTTGGACACCAAAATGCCATCCTGCATCTAGAGCTTTTACTCTTTATAAAAACAAAAACCAAACTATTAAGAAAACCCTCCTTTTGATTCAAAAAATATAACAACAGGAAACTAGTAGTATCTGAAAATGTGTCCTCATGAAAACAAACTTTGTTGGGTTTTGATTGAGGTAGTTCACACTTAAAACAGTGGCCAACCAACATCTCAATGTTCACGAAGTACAGTTGTCTGCTACCTAAGAATAGTGAGCTCTCTTCCATGTCTTCTAATGACTACCGCTGACCAGAAAGAGTCTATGTGGCTCAGTAAGATAATCCCATCTTTTTTCTGGGCTCAAAGAAAGAGCAACACAGTAAAATGTGAACATTCTAAGCAATTAGTCACTGAATGCACTGAATGATCCTTCAGCTCATTTAATTTTCAGGATGGTTTTGTTCTTGGTTTTACTCTTTCCATAGAAAAATCGCAAAGCAGCATGCTTTGTTTCTATCATAGCAAGATGATCTATCTGTTAAAAGGTATTCTAATAGAGTATAGTATAGAATAATGGAATAATCCTCTTAGTGTGTTTTCAATGTAGTACTGCATTGATGTTTACATGCAAGATACAAATTTTAAAACCTTACTTTGGTAGTTCTATTTGTTTAACTATAATAGCAGGTAAGTTGACTGAGAAAATATATGAAATCTCTCAAAAGCTAGCACGAATTGCTTTCAATTTACTGTCTAGTATTTGAAAGTTAAATCATATGCCCCTCTCCAATTTCAGAAACCAATGTTCTATTTAGTTTAATGATAACTAGAGTTAAAAAATCTACTAACAAGTACTAATTTAGTACCTATTTCTTCTTTGACAACACTTTGAATGTTATCCTATTGGGAATAGGTCATAACTAATTTGTTGATCTGAAGAGCTTTTCAATAGTAAAGTGCTACCATGAAAGGTATGCTAGAGGGACTTGTCATGGCTCTTTTCAGGGAATAAAGCCACAAAGGATGTGTGCACTGTTTGATTCAAATGTCCTTCAGTCTTCTAAGTCTACTGCCACAGCTACCTCATCTATCAACACCAGTGCACCCTGCAAATTGAAGTCTTGAGGGCAAGAAAAAGGACAAGATATATCTTTAAAGTGTTTGCTATTGCAATCAGCTGTTCCATTCAGAGATATGCAAGGACATCTAGACATTTCAAGGGTTGTCACAGTGCATTTTTAACTTCCTCTCAAAAGCTAGATCCTAAATACTAACCATGAAATTGAGGAATATGGCTGCATAGCCGTTGGAAGGAAGAAAATGGATGCTGAAGTGGGGATGATAAAGTCGCTGGAGGTGGAGTTCACATGCCAACCCAACTCTCTGACACTCTCTGTATCAGTGTCCCATGTTTCTGTACCCTAAAAGAGACTACAAGAATTTCCATGTTAAAAGATCTGTGTATATGTTGGAATGGAATATAATATAATGAACTTAAGCAAAGCATTAGAAGTGTGAGTTCTTCTCTCTTAATATATCAAAAATTTCATTGGTTGTGGAAATGGCTCAGTGGTTAAAGCATTGCCTCATGAGCAAAAAGAACTTTTTTCAGATCCTCAGATTCCAAACAAAAATGTCAAGAGGAACCTGGGAAATCCTAGACAAAGAACTAAGAAGGAAGAACAATTCAATATGATTCCTGATGTCACCTTTGAACCTCCACATTCAAGTACTCTCTTATGCACATATGTACACACTTAACTGTTTCTGTGCAACAGCCATTTTAATTAAACAAGAATTGCATTCCTCTATGCATTATAGTTTGCATATTATTTCTAATAAAAATTTGCTATGGAAAAGAAACTAAAAGTAAACAGTCCTAGTACTATTCAGCTTTTCATTCATTCCATGGAACATCATTTAAACAGAATAATATATGAATACATAATTACATGAGACAGCTATAATTCTCTTTATGTTTTTATATATGGAAACAAAAACTGCTATTTCCATAAAGTTTTAAATCTCTAGATAAGGATTCATGAACTAGAAGATATAGAAGAATGCATGTACCTTTGAGGGAAGACTTTGGATAGAGATGGTAGAAATCCCAAAGGCATATCTACTGAGTCACATGTATTAGAGGCAGAAAGACTGTTAAGGGAAATGCCAGTCACTTTTTCTATAGTACATGAGGTGACAGTGAGTCTCAAAACTAAAATTTTGCTGCAGCGAACAAGGAAAAACAAAGTAAGACAGATAAAACACACTGTATCTGAAAATCAATGTGGATATTTCAAACTAAGCAACTATTAGATAGCAAACCAAAATGTAATGGTAATAATATGAAGCAGGAAGCAAGAACAAAATGTGAATCACATGCACATTGGGTTATGCAAACATCATGAAACTCAGATATTGTTGAGTAGTTTTGCTTTGGATTGCTGTCTGGTTTTACTATAGCAATCATAGCTTTCAAGATCCCTATGCAAAGGATGAAAGAAATGATATGCCTACTTATGAGTGTTCTGTGTAGAGCACTGATTTGAACACTGAAGCCAGAGAAATGACATTAGAATCAGAGCTTTACATGTGTCCTGTAACAGTGTGCACTCTCAAGAGAAAATCTTTTTAATGACTTCTCTATGCAGCAGTACCTATCCATATTCACACATTGTATATGACATTACTTTCTCTAAGTGCAATGCTGAATAAACAAATATTTCATTAACACTGTGGCCACTTTAAGTAAATCCTCATCTAATAATATGAATTTCCTTTTAATCCCTAGGGCAGGCTGCATGAGATAATCCATTTAACTGAAAGAGCATGTTTGGTCAGATCATGTGTCTGACAATTTTTGGAACCAAACTAAGCCTTTTGAGACTTAAATTCCATTTACTTCAGGAAAAAAAAGTGGCTTTGTGGTTCAAAGGCAAAATGCTTAGAAGCCATATTTGAAAGTCTCCTAAGGGGTCTTACACATCAAACAGCTTTTAGAAAACAACATTCTGATGAGCTAAGTGCAAATTAATTAGAAACATACACATTGTTTTCCCCTCACTATCCACATGGGCTTCAAAGTTGAAGAAAGGGTGCTTGACAAAATATGTTTGGAGTTTTCATGACCCAAAAGCATAATAAAGAGTTCAAGATGTTTTGTGGAACAAAGCTATTTGTTTCATTCCAGTGATATTTTTCTCCCGGCAAATGCCCAATGAGCTGCTCTGAAAGAATATTGGGGCTCATACAGGTACTTCATTCTGAGGTCATTTGAGTCTATCTAAAAGAAGTAGTTGAGTAAGTCATTCTAAATTAGTTCAAGTCTTCTTGTTCTTAAAGGGGAAACACAAGTAAAATAACCATTAAATCAAGCTTACTTCAAACGTTCCCTGTAGTAAGAATGGAGTAAAGGCATTTTAGTTTTGGAAGTACTGAGGGACTGTGACTTCAGAGTCTTGCCTAGGTAGACTGTTTTTGTGAAGCTATCTAGATAATACTGGGTTATCATTTGGGCCAGGTAAAGCCAGTTGCATCTCCATCAAGTTCATGTATCCAATTTACAGAGAATTACAGCACATCAAAGAAATGGAAGTCAGTGAACAATTACAGAAATGCATACAATAAGTAGCTTCCAAGAGTAACATTACTAGAGGAAGTTCTTTAGATGTTACCATTACCAAATGTTTATTAAAAATCGCTCGTGTGGTGTTAAATATTAGTGATATGAATTCCTAGAACAAACAATTTCAAATTTACTACAATAAAAGAAAGGTAGGACAGTCATAAGAGAGAGAAGGAGGAAGAAAAAGGGGGAGGAGAAAATCTTAGAAAGAATAAAATACTACATTTGGAGGCTAGATATATTGTCTAGTCAGTATCATAAGGATCCGAGTTCAGTCCCCTAAAATCCATGTAAAAATCTAAGTACTGTCACATGCACCTGTAGTTTTATCTCTCTCACTGGCCAGTCAACTAGTGAACTTGACAAGCTCCAGGTCATTGAGAGACGCTATCTCAACAAAACAAGGTGCGTAGTGTTGGAAGAATGACACCCAGGTTGATCTCTGACCTGCAGTACATCCATGTACACCCATGCAAATGTTCACACATACACACAATACACAACAATAAATTTAACACTATGTTATAGTTTTGTTACAAAAATTAAAATTAGAATAATCTCATTTAATGTGGATCAGAGAAGAAATTGGCTTAGGCACATTTTTGAAGAGAGCATAAGGTTCAACAGAAGAAGTAACTGAGCTCATAACTCTGCTTCTACCTGTTAAGTTCCTACAATCAGCAGAGAATTAGTTGGCTCACATTTCCAGTTTTCTATATGAAGGGCTTCCCCCCTCCCAGTTTTCCCTTGATTACTTGAGAAACTATTCTATTCCTTCTGAATAGAAAGAATTCTGAAGCCCATTGTGTATAAAAACTATGCAGTCAGAGTCTTAAATAAGTGGTGGAATATTCCAGAGAAAAATCCTCATGCCACTAGTTGAACTATTTGTAGTAAGTTCATTTCCTAGAGTTACTTGTATAGAAAAGCTTCCAAAGGATATTTGTTTTTAGTCTGCTCCTTGAAACTCATCTAGAATATGATTTCTTCACCTGCCACATTTGACTTGCTGCCTTCCTGGGAAGATACAACTGCTCAGATATGTAGTATCTGTTCCATCCCGTGTGAACATATTCAAAAATCTATTCTCCTTGCCATTCATGGCTCCATATTCTAATTCTGATCATGGAAAATTTGGGAGAGAGAAGTGATAATAAATGAATGAATGAATGTATGAATGAATGAATGAAAATGGAAATGTTCATTCACTTGGGTTCTAGAGATAAAGTGCTTAAATGAATACATGCCATAATAAAAACTGATTCACCAAAACAATTTACTCTCACAAGCCCAATATTTTTCTAGAGATATAGTGCATGGATATGGAAGCTATCCATTTGTGATGCAATTTTAGACTACATTGGGCTGAAAGATCTTTTTTATTGCTCATTCCATCCCAAATTGTCCCTTTCTTTCTTCTGTTGAAGCAATTCTTTTCCCTTAAAGATGGTTTCAAAATTGTACTGGAATTTCAATCCTAAAAATAAACCCCCCATTCCCAATTTGTTAACTGGAATATTTACATTTTCTAACAATTCTATTGGTAAGAAATAATCAGTGCCAACAGAGTCAAAGTGCTATCCAAAGAATCTCAGACAATGTAGACAGCAGAAATCATCCAGATAGGACCAAAAGACAAATACTTTTCTTTTTTGGTAGGCAGAGGGGTTCCAATTTTGACAGTACCTATGTGAAGGCAGAACAGAATTTGAATCAGGGACTCTCAAACTTCATTTGTGTGTGTGTGTGTGTGTTGTGTGTATGTGTATGCCTTTTTTTCTTTCTTGGTAAAGACACAAGTTTAATTTTGTAGAGTTTGGAATGAATTTTTATTTATGGACAGTTGTTTATAAATGATAAAATATTTGTTGGGCCCGGGGGCAAAGATAGTCAGAAGATAATGAAAAAGGCTATGGAGTGCCACCTTCTAAAAATGACACAGTCATGGAAATCATTTGTTGAGGGTTCATATAGGCCATATATATTAATATGTACTGAATTAGAGACTGAAAGTAAGAATTGAGGGAGATATGCATACAAATATGAAAACTGTGATGAATTACATTACACACTGCAATCTGTGATGCTTACTAGAAGACAAGCCTTGACTGCTTCTGCACCTAGTTCCCTGCAGAGCCATGTGTCTTATGACATTTACTATGTCTGGGACATAGTAAATAAGCTCTGCTAGAAAATCCTGACCTTCATGCAACTTAGAAAGTGTCAGCTTGCAGGCAGAAGGTCCTGAGTTCAGATCCTAGACCCCACGCCAGGCAGAAGTGGGGGCGGCCTGATGTTTCTGGTCCTGGTAGAGCAGAGCCTGTGAATCCCTGGGCAGAGTAAACAAGGAGGAGGTGGAGGCATCCATTGTGGTTTCCGAATTTGTCCGTGGTTCTACACACACACACACACACAAACATACACGCACAATTGAATAAATAAAATTTTAAAAAAAGAAAGTGTCAGGAGCCAAAGAAGTACCTAGAACATAAGCTAAGAAGGACTGAGCTATAAAAACATGATGCATTATTTCCATATTACATATAGGAACGTCTGATCTTATTTTTTTGTTATTATTTTACTCAATTGTGCATGTGTGTGTGTGTGTGTGTGTGTGTGCGCGCGTGCACGTGTGTGTGTGTGTGTGTGTGTGTGTGTGTGTGTGTGTGTGTGTATGTGTGTGTGTAGAACCACAGTTGAATTCGGGAACCACCATGGACGCCTCCACCTCCTCCTTGTTTACTTTGCCCAGGGATTCACAGGCTCCGCCCTACCAGGACCAGAAACGCAGGCCGCCCCCTGCTTCCCCCTGGCATCTATACGTGGGTTCTAGGATCTGAACTCAGGACCTTCCGCCTGCAAGCCAGAGGCTTAACCCCTGAGCCACCTCTCCAGCCCCCAGAAATTTCTGATCTTACATATGGAGGTATACGTGTGTCCTCACTCACATTTGCTGAGATACTACAAATAGCTATGCTTATTCATGATAACAACTTGCATTTATTGCACAGTACAAGTTCAAACATTTGACATATACATCATCCATTTCTTTCAAGTGTGTAAAGCCTGTGGTGCACAGCTGTATGCCAGAGAGGCAAAAGAGATAAATGTATCACATGCTAAACAAACCTAACGAGCTGCTTCCCTCTCAGTGCTAAAGTCATACTTTCACATGAGGTGCTCTGGGTCCTCCTAATGAGGTGGATGAAGTGGGTCTCAGCCTGCTTTGTAAATGAGAAGGGTGTATCGAGACGGGTAGGTGACTTATCCAAGTACCATAATTAATCCATAACAGAACCGGGACTGGCTCCAACCCAGAGCTGCTTTGGGCTTCTTACTAGCACAGCACACCAAGCCAAAACACGTGACTGAAAAATGAAAATTACTGCTGGGGTGTTGTGTTGCCTGGTTCATTTCTTTGCAGCGCTTCAGTCTGCCAAGTAACTGTTTGGGTTAAGTGTGTGGTCGAAGTATGATACTATTTTGCTCCATGTTCTCTTTTAATACTTTTAAAATTCTTTACTATATCCTCTGGCCTTAGTTTTTCTTACATTTAAAAAGTGTATCAAAATATCAAGAAGGATTCAGCAATGTCTTACTAGTAAGGCATAATAGACTATTGTTTTGTTTTGTTTTGTTTTGAAATCATAGCAAATGAGGCAAGTAAGTGATGGTGCTTTCTGTCAGAGGATCTGCAAGACAAGAGTCAGAGGGTCGGGCCTTCTGTAATACTGCAGAGTGTCCGTCTTCCTGCACCAATTGGAGATGTCTCATTAAACCACCACAGAACCAAAATTCCCTTTATAATTTTCTGAGCCTAGATACTGGCTGCATTTAATATATAAATACAAAATATTGTTTCAGATTTTCAGTATGTGCTGGCTTTTTGAAAAATTGCAACTGTCACTTGAAGAGGCCTGTGTTTATTTTTGCCTGAAAATTGACCAAGATGGCTTGCTGAGTTGGAAAATGTTGTGTGATGTTACTGATTCCAGTCCATGTTCACGGCTGCCAAGAAGCCTCTGCCCAAAGGCGATCATCCAAACCACTTCACTACTTCAGTAGATCTAGCATAGAAATACATGAGCACATGCACATGACACACACACACACACACACACACACACACACACACACACACACACAGTTATCTTCCATGGGCTCACATGTTTGAAAACTAAGATTATGGAATCTTCAGGAGGTGAGGCTTGGCTGGAGAAAGTGCATCCCTGAGGGCAAGGTATTGAAGTGTGATCAACTTCCTGTGTTCTCTCTCACATCCGGGGCTTCCTGACTATAGCTGCAAGGTAACACCGAGCTTCCTGTTTCTGCTGCTGTGCCTGCCACCATGTGTTTCCTACCATGATGGAAGTCCAGATAATAAATCCTTTCTTCCTTAATTAGTTTAGGTCAGATATTTTGTTATAGCAACAGAAGAGTAACTGAAAACTGATTATTCATAATTCTCCATTTTTTCCTACCTAATGTTACAATTAAGATTTTCAATCTGATGTGTGTGTATAAATAACTTATATCATTGAAGAGACATTCCCAAATACAATTATTTTTGAAGAGAGTGCTATGTCTATGTCTGATAAAAATCAAGAAACACTGGGTTAATTTCCCTTGGAACTATAGTTTATTTTTTCCTCAAATATTTAAAATTAGCATTAGTAGATATCATTAGAATTTCAATTCTTTCTTAAAAGTTGTGATTCCTTCATTTGTGCTAATAGAAGTATGGAAATGGACCACAGTGTGAACTTTCTACTGGATTTGACGTGCTGAGATTTTTGTTGTTGTTTGTTTGTTTGTTTTGGCCATGGGTAATATCTCATATTTGATTTAAAAATTACTCTATAAAAAGCTTTACTGGGTTCCCAAATTCATGAAGGTTCAAGTCTCACTACAATCAAAACCCCACTACAGTCTCCACCTCCTCCTCCACCCTACTCCCACCAAAACACTGTGTGATACACACATTTCTCTCCACTTTTCCTGCTGTGACGTTGAGAAAAGATGTGATTTAAAACATTACAAATTAGATGAGAAAAGCCACAGCATCTGCTTGTACCCAAACACCCTTTCAAATGTGATTCCTTACAATTTATACCTCAAATGTTATTCCTTGCAATTTATGTCAGAGGTTCAAAAATCAGTGGTCTTTTCAAGCCTGAATGATCTTCATTTGCCATTAAATACTGAATGCTTAGTTTAGATGACAAATGTGTGCCATTTAACAAAATTAGATAAAAGTCACTGTAAGTGTGATGGTTTTGTCCAAGGTATTGAATACAGCAGATGGCAGCATCCACGCACACTGCTACTTGTGCGTACAGTGCTACTTGACTGCTTCTCTGAGCCAGACAATTACATTTAAACATATTTTTTCATGCTCTCCAGAGTCAAGATATACTTTTGAAAATTGAAATAAAAATGACTTTTTATATCCATGTCTCTTCTTTACCTCTGCAAGACACTGCCTTTTTTTATACTTACTGTGTGAAAGCACTGTCCAAATCAATACAACTTTCATGGCTGGGTACTGACTTACTTGATTATAGTAAGGAAAAACACACGGTGCTGGGAATAGCATTTACTTCTGGGGATCCATTAGTTTGTGCAGCAATGGTTCATTAACAGCATGCACCATTAATTTAGAGTAAGTCCTGCACTAATAGTAACAATTGATTTCTTTGTTTAATTTCTCAGTGACATAATCTATGACAAACCCAAACATGAAGTTCCTTAGCAACTCTAGGTTTAGATCACATATAGTATCAAAAATAAAAAAAAATACAACTAATTGAAATGTAATCGGGTCTTACAGTGACTGATTAATAAGCATTTCTAGAAACAAAAAGAATACTTCATACCTAGATTTTTAAATTTTTAAAAGGTTCTACATGTTTATTACTGAAACAACCAATTTGTTCCTGTATAGCAGATAAAGGCAAATAAGATTTCCAGTTAAACAAGTCCAATTCCCTGGCCTTAGAAAACTGTTCCTTCTGGTACGATTGATGGTTGACTATGATTCGGCATCAATATTTGTGCCATCATATGTGGATCCTTACAGACCCACTTAGTGTAATTGCACTTTGGCCTGTAGACACTAGATCCTCTAGTGTCTTCTCTTGGAATTGTAGCTGATCTTGTTACCGGTTCTAATCGAAATCCATTGGGGAATGGGACAGTTTTGCTTTTGTTTCTTGGCCATGTGCCACTTGATTCTGAAAGCCTTGTGGAAAGACATGGCACAATCTAGAGAACAGCACAATCAGAGATAGTGGAAAGGAACAGAAGACTCATACATGCATCTTTGTTTCAACTTACTCTAGCATCACTTTTTATAACAAACCATAGTACATAGTATATTTGAAAATATTATTCCTATCTATCTCTATGTCCTCAAAGTCAGAATTTCAGTTATTAACTGGTACTTCAAGTGAAGATCTAGAATGTTGGACTAGATCATTAATATTTCAATATACTCAGATATTTTGTTCTGCAGTTATATGATATTGTTCCTGGGGAGATGCCACATAACTACGCATTTATCCCACATAAGAATTTGCCTATAGACCAAAGTACAATTACATTAAGGTCCACCTTGATGAACCAGTGGGATCACTGGGGTACTTACAGAGTAAGGATAAGATTTACTTACAGGATCGGGGAAGAGACAAAGACGGCTCTATCCGCAGAAAGATCACCCCAACATGGGTAAGACCCATCATCTTCATAGTTCTCTACCACATGACTTGTCCTTAGGGTAGGCTCCTCCAGACTTCTAAACTATTCAGTTTCTTCTAGAATGACTTATTGATCAGGAAATCTCTTCCCACAGCACTCGTTTACTGCTTTCTTTACCTTGGAGAAAGCTACCTATCCTGGCTTAGTTTCAGGAACTTCCTAAAACTAATAAGCTGTTAACTTTTTGAGCATTCCTCAGCTGGGGGCAAAATCCAAGATAGCATTCAGCTATTCCCAGAGGAAAAATGTTCATAACACCTGCTTTCATTGTCTAATCTAATCCTTATTAGTAATTTGTTCTGGGTTAATTTTATACAACACATGTATGTGTTGTATAAATTTTATACATGTATGTAATACATTCTGATTATTTATCCCTCCCCTTATTTTTCTCCAGTCCTACCAATACATGTTTCCCTGTATTTACTGTTTTCAGTTTGCTTTGTGTCTCGCTGAGTTTGGCCAGGGTCATTTGTGTGCGCAAAGATTTGAAACCATCTATTAGAGTGTAACGGGCTCATTCAAGGATACACAACTAGATACCATAATCTGAATTCAGAATCTTTTAATTGCCAATAGTTAAATATTAAGTGTCCAGGCACATGATCCATAACTGCCTGTTGACCAGGCTTAAACAGGTCCTATGCTAATAATCACAGTTACTATGAGTTCAGAATTGCTATAGACATGTCTTACTCAAAAAAAAATCACAGTCCTTTATCTTATGTTTTAGCTCTTATATTCTTCTATACCCTTTTTGTATGGTGATCCCTGAGCCTTAAAATGTTGATATCAATGTCCTATTTAGGGCTAAGTGTTCAATTTTCACTTACAATATCTTCAAGTGCTTGTTTTTAAAAATGAATGTATATCAAAGCCTCAGAGCTAATCCTAATGATTGTATCTTTCAAAAGGCTGGAGAAAATAAATTCTGGTAGAATGAATTTAAAGACTAAGTTCAGGATCCAGAAGTCAAGTCTTGAAAGACTAATCCCTGATCTAGTTTTCTTGGCCATTCTATTTTACATCTCAGAGTATCCATTTTTGGAAACACCAAAAGTAATTAATAATATCATTTCTACTGTAAAGGATATTTGCAGACATTTAATAAGAACATTTAGATGATTTTTAGATTGCAATAAGATGATGAATAAAATTCTGAATCCACCATTTATGAACAATTATGTTTTTATAAACAATTGGAATGACATTAAATTGCCTGCAACATTGTAAACTAAATTAACTACCATCTATGTCTGAATACTGAACTGGAAGGATAAAGCACATGGATCATATGACTACCTGAACTCCCAAACAATTTAAACTTATTCCATCAGCTCTGCCAAATCAAGGATCTGTTATAGGCATTTTCCATCAAGAAATATCATCTTGTTAAAGTTTTATCATTTGCCTGCTATTCCTATAATGATTTCCTGGGGATTTCAGGCAAATAAAGCTCTGTGTCTATATAAATATGATTCATTTATTAGTCAAAATCATGGCTTTTGGTATTAATATACAAATAAACCCCAAACTTGGCCATCCAGACTCATTCCTTAAATGAAATTCCAGTCCATTGTTTTCTCTTGTCCTCTATACGTCGTGAACTATTAGGTACAAAATCAAATAAATGCACTTCACATTTGAATGTATTGGTCAAAATGTTTTCTTATTTTAAAAAGTACTTATTTATTGAGAGAGAAAAGAAATCAAGTGAGTAGGTGTATCTATGCTATGATTCAAGTGTGGAGGTCATAGAACAACTTTTGGAAGTTAGTTCTTGCCTACCATCATGTGGTCTTCAGAGATTGAACTCAGGTCACCAAGTTTGCACACAGGTGGCTTTGCCCACTATATCTTCTCATTGACCTTTGACTTACTTTTCTGTATATTTCTTAAGAAATTTAGGAAATGCTCTCTAACAGCATATATAATAAAGTAGAGTTAAAAAACTTCTTAATTTATTTTTATTCTTTTAAAGTTTCAAATACAAATACAATGAATTTATGTCATTTTCATCACTTCTCACTTAACCTCATTCTGACTTGTTGTCACTCAAATCTTCTTCTTCCCTATCAGTCTCTTTCTTAATTTCATGTCTTCGATGGCAAGTGTTTTGGACACATTCAGGAACATGAATCTAGTGAAATATTTCATATGCTTCTTTGATTCTTAATAAATGATCTGAATGCAGATATGAAAACAAATTCCTGTTGAAACTCTGCTATCTCCTAAAAACTGAAACATTGGCAAGAGCAATATAATTTTTAATGAATGCTCATATACTCATACCAGTTAACTACAAATTGTATTCCCAACATAACTCTCACACTTGAAAAACACAAAAGGAAAGTCAGTTTCTTTTCTAATGACAAAAATACTTAACTCCAATCAACTTCATTCTCCACAAAAGAAATGCATTGAGAGGAACTTGTATACTATGTTTGCAAAAACCAAATAGTTTAGCAAGGAGAGAGTAACTAACACATGAGAACATTTCTATCCCTTTTTAAGGGCAGTGAGACAGTAGTAAAATGCATAGTAACATAGCTGAATGATTCGTTCCAAATATACAAATGAGTACCTGTAACCTAATCCTCACATTAGCAGGTAACAAGTACAGTTCTCTGAGAAAAAAAGTAATATGTTGCTAACAAGTGGTAAAAATAATTAGATTGGCAGCTAAACCAGCTGTGAACACTACACAAAAGGAAAAGGCAAGCAGACACCACATTCTCCCACAGTGGTCTAGGCTCTAAGCCCCAGTGGTGTCAAATTTCATGTTATTCTTCAAACTAATGTATTCTATAGCTACAGAAACATTAGTCATTTATATTAACATAAGATATTAAAGTCATAAGAAAATTAAACATTAACTTTTATAACTTTGAAGAAGAAATGAGAGAATTTTACATATATTTCACAAGTAATTTTAAGTAATAAAATTGCATAATTTTATTTGGAAAAAGGTCATACGTCATTTTAGAATTTGATAAAAGCTAGTTAAACTTAAGTAGGAACTTAGAGTAAAAAATACATAAACATTTCAATATAAGAGCCATAAGAAATATTGTATTTCTTAGTTTATACATTGACTTGAATTTTATAAGTACTTACTTATGTAGTTGTATTTCATAGGCTTTTACATAGAGAATATTTCATAATTTCCAATTTTTTTCATGTTTTAAAGTAAGTGACCAACAAAATCCCAGTCACACTACTCTGCAGATATATTTGCTTTGTCCCAAAATAAGTTTCCCCAGTCTGTCAAGGTGCTGGATACACATGTCAAGAAAAGGTACACAATATAATCATGTTCACAAGATAATGAAATATCATGATTCACTAGTTTTTTTAACATTCTCTAAGAGTAAGTATGAAAATGAACTTCTGATCAAACTATTTCTTTTTTAAAAAATCAAGCATTGACAAAGACAATTTTATACACACACACACACACACACACACATATATATATGGAATACAAACGCCGTCCTTCCTCACATATCAGAGTACACATCCAAGATATGCTTTTCTTTGAAATAAAAAGCAAGTGCACCCTTGTAGTGACTGCTGTGAGTGCTTAATCAAACCATCTCTGCTTGTGCTGCTACTGTTGGTCAGACTTTTTATATCATGGCTCACTTGAAACCTGAGAACTCTTGAATCCATGCAGTAGTATGCAAAGGTTAACAGCCATGTTGGCCTTATCCAGAGAAGAAAGTACCTGTGCATAAAAGAGCAAGAAACACATAAGAAAGCTCTGTGAAACCAGACTCTAAAATTTACTGACACATTAGTTGAGCAAAAGTGCAGGATTGATAGCACAGCATCTAGTACTATGTCTAGTAGTGAAAAGCGGAATTACATATGAGTTGGCTGCAAGTTTTCAAATCCAAATCACTAAATATTCTTCTTGGAACATAAAAATATCTTAAAGAAATAATGGATGTGTTAATAAATGTACACAAGTAAACATGTATTCATTTGAACTATGGCTACAGCTAAAATTTAGAGAGCAATCTGTTTTCTTCTGGACCACGATTCCATGATTCTCCATTGAGTGTCTGGCATTTGTAACCTTCAGATGGAGCGAAGCACTGTGCAAAGAGCTACAGACCGGCTGTACGGGGATGATTTAATGGTGCTCATTTTCAATATTTTAGACATAATTGTCTCATAATTCTCATTAGCAATTTTGTTTTTCTGCTGCACATCTTCATTCCAAGAATCACAGAGAGGTTACAGGACGTTACTAGCCATTGGGCGAATCAGTGAAGTACATATTTGCTTTTTTTGAACTTTCCTCATTTTCACTAAATACAAAAAAAATCTACTCACACAAAAAAATTAAAGTTATTAAATAAAAGAATTGTGAAGATGCAGCTGTGTCTCGTTGTTAAAGCATGGCCTTAGCACCCCCAAGTCCCTGTGCTCTATTTCTAAAAACTCATTACCTGGGTTTGGCTATGCATATTTGCAATCCAGGCACCAGAAGTGAAAGCAGAAAGATCAGAAGTTTAAAGACATCCTCAGTTACATAGGGAATTTGAAACCAGCCTGGAGTATGTGAGACTGTCTCAAAAAGAAAAAAAAACTGAAAGTACTTGGGTCTTGGTAACATATTGTATAAGAAGTTAGGAAAATAGCAGTATGCGAGTATTTTAATTCATTCAAAATATCATTAGCCAGGGTGGTTAGGAACCAAGAGTCAACTAAGGGAGTCATTCTGTTTCATAAAGTTTATCCTTTCAACCAGTGTTTAATAGCTTTTGTCACAGGGAATAAATTAATGAAAATATAGTAGTTAATCTGCTAGACAAACACTGAAGTCCTCAGCTTCACAAGATCTCCGTGACTAACCCAAGGTTAGTCTTTGTTCTTGCAAATAACCAATACTTTGCTTAGTCAGCAGCTTCTCATCTCCAGAGACCATATGAGAACTCAGAAAATCCAAAGTACGAATGGAGTATCTGAATCCTTAGAAACAACATTCTATGCCAGAGAGATTGTATTTTCAGAAAGTTCGGATGTATCAAGAAAGTTCAATTCACAAGCATTTTCACACTTGACTTCAGGGATCTGTTATAAAGCAAAATCTCTGGGGCATAGTCAGGTGGAACTACTACATGCAAAATCATGGGAAAATTGAGTAAGACAAAATTCTGTTGTCTGAGACACATCAGAAAAATGTGGCAAAATTAAATATAGTAAAATCAAAATAGCAAATTGATATTGCTTTTAAAGACAGATATATACTATATAAAACCTAAAAAACTCTAGAATATGAATAATTCATTGAGCCAAACATTAGATCAAATTGGTGCCACCATTGTAAATGATGAGATAAGCTTTGACACTTTATGTTGATGATGTACTTTTATTTTCCTCTTAGATCTGCTTCCAACTTCCAATAGAGGTTTTTGGAGCCAAAAAGTCTAAAGATATCTAAAGATGAGCATTCCCAGTTAGAAAATAAGATTGATTGACAAGTTGATGCTTTCATCACAGTGTTATGTGATGTCATGATGTTGGGCATAATGTGATAGTGACAGATGATTCTGACACTGGGAAACAGTCTTCCAGGAGTAATCTCTGAGCAGCAGGACTTGCTTTATTTATTTGTTTGTATGTTTGTTATTTTTACAAACATATTGAGTACTAATCCCTGTTTCTCTCCATCCCCCTCCTTCCCATTCTCTCTCTTCCCTTCATCAATCCATTCCACTCCCTCCTACCCTCCTTCTTGGCCACTTCTATGGATCCCAGGTTTCCCTCTGGCTTGTCTACTCTTTTGGGGGTTCAGGCTTCTGTAGCATACCAAGTTGCCTCTCCTTGGGACACCTGACTGATAGGAGCATTTCCCTTCGTTCCGTCCAGCTCTAGTTCCCCTGTGTGTTCTTATCTCTCTTCAGTTCCACATAGTCCTATGGGGGCATGTGAGTATTTCAGTCATTATGCAGGTCTGATAAAGACAAGTCTCACTGCTGTGAGTTCCTGGATGTAGTAGCATCCTTGCCTTGAATAGAATGTCAGGTCCAACAGTAGACCTTCCCATCTTTGGGTTCTTAAAAATCTTACCATTCATTCCTTTTCCCATTAGGTCCTTCCAAATCTTAGGATGTTGAGAGAATGGTTGGCCTGCGTCTGGGAGAGCATTTCTGGATCACTGGTAATCTGCATTATAGCTGACCCTTGTCCACTTTGCTGTTCTTAAACTGGCTCCATCTTATCAGGGCATTGGATTTTCTACCTATCTTGTAGAAGAAGATTTTTAGGCCATAAGTGCTCTTCAAATATTAACAGAGCAGTTTGGTATACTGTCTTCCTACCCTATTGATCTATTTACTTACATGTGGATGCTAGTACTGATATCTTTGCCAGTGTATTTGGTTTAGAATTATTGTATGAGCCAGAAAATTTTAAAGGTACCAGTGAATGGAAAGGTGGGAAGGAAGATAGGGTGAAACTTTTTAAAGGGGGAGATTTAGGATACCAGAGGGAGGGAGGAAATAATTGGGGAAAATACCTAGGGGGGCATGAGAGGATGGAATTTAGGAGAGACAAAGGGACTTATAAATTATGCTAATAGGAAACTCATATGCTAATAATATGTCAAAATGTCTTTTGAAGAAAGGAACAAGAATGGACAGCCCCTATGCAGAGGAGCACAGAGTGAGGAAAACAGGGCAAAACAAAACAAAACTGTTGCAGTCCGCCTGCATGGTTGCTGATAAATGACCATCACACAGCTTAAGGGAATAAGGAGTTTACTTTTTCTACGACAGTCCGGTTACAGTTCATAGTCCAACTTGACGGGAGAGCACGCACCAACACCAGGGCCGAGGGAACTGGCCACACCATCACTGCATAACGGCTGAGAGATGGACAATCCTTACTTGCCAGACCAGCATGTCTGGCCAAGTACACAGAAGGATGCCGACTCTCTCAATCAGCTCTCTGTGATTTACCCAGGGCCTAATCCCACCCACCATGGGCTGGGTCTTTCCTACCAGCTGGACAATCTCCTGCAGGTTTGCTCTGGGCTTAACCATCAACTCTCTACAACTGTGCCCAGAGCTCAAACCCTCAACAGTCAAGTTAACACCTGTGCTTAACTATGACAAAAGCCAAAGCCTGGAGCTGATTCACTTAGTACTCAGTGACAATTAGAGATATATTAGAACTAACAGGAATGTGGCACTTCAGAGATCAGAGAGATCTCAAAGACCCCCAAACATTATAAGCTTTTGCCGTTGCTCTTGGTTGCTCTCCAAAAAAAGCCATTCAGACCCTATTATTGAAGATCCAACCAAATGGATCATAGAACATGGGTAAAATACATCAAATGGAACAGGTCTGAGAACTTCTTCCTCGCTGGATAGCTTATACAGTACCAATGACACTATAGAAGCTACCAGGGAAGAGAAATAATCACAGGACTCATCAACTCATGAGATCTGTAAGTTGCAATAAAAATCACCATGGCAACAGGTGACCATCAGCGTAATAGTGGTGTGAGTTTCAAAGAGACAACCAACAGCTTTCTGATTGAACTCAAAACCCACTTGTCAGAACAGAACGCATTCCTGTTATTATTAACAAGGGGCCCTTGCTTTATAAAACATCATCCAAATGGGACTACTCTGAGCAAAGAGGTATTATTCTATATCAGAACACCCATGATTCTGAAAACACAAAATAAAAAAAATTTTCCAGTTTCTCTCATCGAGTCAATCACTGTGTTCCTATACTTTGCCTGAATTCCAGATTTTGCATAAGGGATCCAACATGTGTTAGAACAATTCCTTTCTAGACACCTGACAAAATTAACAAGGTTAGCTCTCATCCCAATTCTTATATTTAATATGACAATTGTAAAACATTTCAATTATTTAAAGAGTCACTATCTGGTACCAAGTACTAGTCGGATAGCACTTGATCCTCACAAGAAAGTTTCTGAGTAAAAACTTCAAAAGCAATGTCTCTGTTTCTCTACAAAAGTAACACCTCTACTTTCAAGTCAGGAGACAAGTGAACAAGTATTAACACAGATATAAAAAGTAAACCAATGGAAATCCCAGTGAAAAAAACCCCACAGAACTAGGAGAATACACATTCTGCTGCTGGTCAAGGAAGATTCTCTTGAAGTAGATAACTTCAATACAAGACTGAAAGGATATGTCAGATGGTCCCGAAGGCTGGAATTAAGAAAAGAAGGCTATGGCATAAGATGGTTGCAAATTAAATGAAATCAGATCTGCTAGTAGAATGATGATCACGCAAAGCCAGAAATGCTAGTTTATGTATTTCCACCTTCACGGGAAAGGCAGTGGGGAGAACACTGATTTCATCAGATGTGTATTTGTGCAAGATCACTCTCATCTCAATGAACACTCTGAGTTCAGTATGGCAACATTTGAATGGTTATAGAGAACTATGTGGGGTCCTTTTGTCCTCTCTTAAGTAGGTTTTCCCAGTTTTGAATTCAATTCAGTTATACAAATTAAGAATTTTTATTTTTAAAAAATGAATCACATTTCACATGCCACAAACTTTCTTGTTACTAGGCAGCCTCACATGAGCAGTGGAACTTCTCTTTTTTGACTAAGTTGACATTTCCAGACATACCAGTACCACACCCCTCTGCTGTTCTCCCACCATCTCCTGGGTGGGAACTCTAAAGGTTACAGAAAATAAGTCTTCTGTCCCGCTATTTCCATGGTTACCCTCAAGAAGTCAACTTAATAAATATCAGTGTATACTACTAGTAAAAGTCTTCTTTTTCCCTAACTTCGAAACCCTCCTGAAAGTAAACATCTGACACCACAGATATTGTACATGAAACAGCAGCCTTTTGTTCCATTAGAAAGTTCTCCATTTAATGACACTATCTGTGTGTTGGGGAGAGTATTAATCAACATCTAAATTCCTCAGAACTTCTAGGTTACAGAGTTTTAAAGGCTGAACAGGTCTTCTGTGACGGTGAAGTCTAATGCTATCACAGACACGCCAGCATCAGAGTTTGTGCTAGATATTTGCAGGGTAATTAAACATTATTTTACATTCTAGCTTCTCAAATTTATTTCTCCCAGCTATTATAAAAACTGGCTATTCATATGCTGCAAAATGAGACATCTATTGGGTTGCCATAATGGTAAAAGGCCTTTAAGTGGTAATCCTTCTGAATCCTTTCTTGTAATAGCTGAACATTTGCCATACAAAACCAATGAAATTTATACATGTTGCTATGGAGTAGTAGAGTGATTACTGTAGCATTTCCCAACCCCACCCCCACGAACTCCCCAAAGTTCCTCAGGCTTTAGATGATCAGAGAAAAGTCTTATGTTCTAAACTTCCTGCCAACAATGTGGCTTTTAGTTGCATTGGCTGGAGGACAAATTGTATTATAATGTATGCTGACAGTTTAATAACAGGGGTTACTATCCTTGGTGTACTTTATGATGTAATGGATCCTGAGAGGTGTCTCCGGAGACTCATGCTATGATTTTCAAGGCACAGAAAAGTCAATAAACTAAAACAGTATGAATAGAGTTTCTGCCTTCTGCATACTTTGGACATTTTCCTAAAAATTAAATAGGTGTTACCCTTCAGAAATATTTTGCTGGCATAACTGTTTCTGTTTTTCTTCTCAAGCTGTAGACTTTAAGTGTGGGATGGGAGAATTTTTATTAAATCATACATTAAAAATGTAAAAAGTTCCTTTCTTGTTACAATAAACAGGTATTTTTTTTCAGATCTCAGAGGTCAAGTTCATTTTATATAAAAAGCTATAATTGTGGTTTCCAAAAAAAATCTCATTAAATATTTAGGTCTTTTAAACCCCAAGTGTTTTCTGTTGAGATATAAACACACTTAGACTAATTATTTCTAATGTTTTGACCATTGTATAAATACATGCAGTGTAAGTAGCTAACAACATAAAACAAAATAGCATGTCTTATGTATACAATTCATTTAATTATTTTCAGATTTTTCTTTCATTAAGGTATCATATGAGGGAAAAATCGCAGTGCAAGGAATCTTAAAGCAACAAAAGACATTATTATTGTGATCATACATAGTACATAACATGTGTTAGTTTGTCCAATCTTGCTTTCTGTGCTTTTGCATTTACATAGTAATTAACAAGGGAAAATACTCCCATTCTCAATAATGATAAATGCACTAGGAACCCAAGATAGACAACTATCTGGCACTTCAGTGATATTAGAAAGCAAAATACTCTACAGTATCCTAAAAGAAACAGAATCCCAATACATATGTGAAAAGAAATACTCAATAATTTTATTATCTGTCTCTAAAGTGGAATAGGACTCAATATATGTGAAAAGAAACACCCAATAATTTTATTATCTGTCTCTAAAGTGGAATAGGACTCAGGAAATGGGTATAAATCGCCATCTTCTAGAAATACTGGCATCGGTTTCTTCTTCTATTTTTTTAAAAGTATACATTTCTGGAATACAATTTTTGTATCCTGAAAGTAACAATTGATTTCATTAAGTGGTCTGTACATTGCACATACTGCACAAAAAACTGCACACACTATTATTTCCTTTATGACACTAAGAATCTTATCAATCCCAGTGCACAAGATATTTATTATTATGTCCACTTCATCATGAAGAAAGAGAGCAAGAAGGCTGTTCATCTAAGAGGCCAGAAGCAAAGCGCTTCTGGCATCAGAAATCCAGCCCAGTCCTCCAGACTTCAGACTCTGACACACTGTCTTCCTCATTCCGGAAGCAATTGATTTTAACTTGAAAAACCTATCTATTTGTGTTTGTTAGAAACTATTGCAAACCAATATGGGAGTATTCCATGAAATTAGGGTTTTTTTTTTTTTTTTACTGTTCTTTTAAGGATTCTAACTTTCGTTCGTTTGGGTACTTCATTGTGAAATTCACACAGAACACTGGCTTGGGTAGGAGCAACGTCCTCTTCCTTGCCGATCCATAACGAGTGCTCCGTAAAGGCCTGGTCTATTTCAACGATCTCTCTGTTGTCATTCTTTCCTGCATTTTCCAATGGCAACATGGAGCCACGCTGCTCGCACATTCAAAGCAAACATAAATAAAATGAATGCTCCAAGGTTTGGTGAAGTGTGTGAAAGCAGAGACAGAAAAGAGCCTAATCTAAAAAACTGAATTGGTGTATTGAATGTGCAGTGCAAATCAAGGGGAAAAAGTTATTGCCCTTGAATTCTGGCCCACACTGAAGTGTCTGGTTCCAACGCCTTTGTGGCTTTTCTCTAATTTTTTTTGGCCTACAGTTCATGTGTGTTTCTCTTCCCATGGGCTCCACCAACCAGGCCTGGTTGGACAAGATCCCAGTCAAGAGCAGAAGTCTGAAGATCATTGAAGTGGTTTCTATTTAATCACTTATAAAAACACAGGCCCAACCAATCACGAGCCACATGATTTGCTCCAAAATCACTGGGCCTCTAAATTCCCTACAGAAAGCCAGAGTCAGCTCTTTCCCAACAATGTGGTATTTTGAGCTTCTCTGGCACTCCAAGAACATTGGAGCCTTGGTGAAAGGGGGAAGACAGAGAAAATATCACTTGGACACATCAATAGAGCAAAGAACAGAGTGTCACTGTTCTTCCAGAGCCCCGAATACACGCCCACATGCCCACGTGTCTCTTCTCCCTTCCAGAGCTTTGGAAATTCATTCTTACTTTATTTCCCGGTTGATGAAGCTTAGCACATTCTTCATCCCTTTCTCTTGTTGCCTGCTGATTTTTCTTCTATGGAGTTTGCAATAAGACCACACTTCTGTGGATGCTAAATTAGGAACAGAAGATGAAGAGACCAAGATATGTCTGATTGCATTGGTCCTTGCCAAAATTTAATTAACTAGCATTTAAATAAACACTTAGCAGGCAATCACCAGGAGAAAAGGAAAAGGGAAAAAGGAAAGCTGGAGGAAAGATGATGTCATTCTCTCAGATCATCAGCAATTTTGAATTATTTTGTCAATTCCCCTCAGAGTCTCCTATGACTCACACAAACGATTGCTTTTATTTTATTGCATGTTTGTAATTTTGAAGTCTCTGGTCTAGTCGAAAATGGACGCTCATGCCCGCCTCAAACATCCCATCCATGTTTGAAGAAAGAAGAGCAATCAGCAACTCCAAAACAAATGTTTTCAGCTTTTTCTGCTCTCAGAAATAGCAGACTTAGTCACACACAGGCTCACAGCCAGCCATGGCAAAATGAGTCTAACCCCGAGATGTGGGAATTGGCTCTTCCTCAGAGGCCTGCACTGAACATCAGTAAAAGTTTGGAGATCCACTAGGCATGCCAATGGCTTGTACTTATGTCTCACTGGAACCCCATAGATATAAGCAACTTTGCTAAAGCTTTGTGTCTTCTGCTTTCACACAGTAGTGACTCACTTCTAAACATATTAGAGCCTCTTCTTTCAGTTGTCTAAGTATGCTAAGTGTGCATCTGCTTCTTTCCCAAATACTGTGTCGTAACTCACTTAACAGGTCACTTTTTTTCCTGTTTCTTTCCAAATGAGGTCTCTAACTTCTTAAAGCCGAGGTAGTAAAGATAATCTGAGAATTGTTTTATTCAGTTACATAAAGTCATAATATTTGCAATCCTTCTTGTATATATAATTTATCTATAAAATATTACAAATAATTACTATCTGAAATTCATGAGCTTTCAGAACATTGAAGAAGTGTTTTTTTTATAATTTCGTGGGCAAAACAAATATACATTTGTCTGATACAATAAGTGAATATTAAAGATAATCAATATGCTAATCTTCACCATCCACTGGGACATGATCTCTGTCCAATAAGGAAGCTGATGTGACTGTGAATCATCCTGGCAGACAGAATCAGTATAGAACAGTACATTGAAACTCATTTGGTCCTTTTCATCCATGATGTCATATTTATGCTCCTGCTCTGGAGAACACCTAGGAAACACATTCTTTTCAATAGCATGGATAAAATCAAGGTAACAATAATAAAATTCCAGAAAGCAAGAGTACTTATGACCCACACAACTCAAATAAATTGAGTATACAGAAATGAAATGTACATCCATCTACCTAAACTGTAGCAATGGCTGATCGATTTCCAAGTGAAATAAAATTGAAAAAAAAAGTCACCAGAAAATCCACACATGATATGGTTTACATCAGTAAATTAAATCACAAGGGTATCTCCTACTAGGGCCACACAACAAGACTGTGATAATTTCTTCATACATAGTAGCTATGAAGGAACTGATTGGATTACAATCATATGAGCCATTGCAAAGTCCAAAATATATAATTGGCAGGGTTCCCTAAGTGAAAAGTGCTAATCTCCAGTACATATCAGCCTGAGTTGGTTTGTCTTGTTAGGTAAACAAAATGTGTCTTGCCTGTCATTGCTATAAAATATTAATGCACTGGAAGTCTCTAAACCTTGCTAAGCATAAGGCCTATTATCACACTTAAGAGCAAAGCAATCTAATAAATCGCTGGCTGTATAAAAACTAAGTCAGCTGGCAGAGACAGTAATCTCCCTAAGGGATAGTAAGAGCCTCATCTTCCACTACAGCAGCTGCAGTTTGCAGACAAATGATGCTTCTTCTGCTCAGTAAAAATACATTTGTGCTGAATTCTGTTACTTAAACTCTAATGGAATCATTAGGAATAGCCATACATTATGAATAATAGAAAATTAACTAAGAAAATCATCTACAAGGCTGTCGTATGGTGGAGCATTTTTATTAGGCATACATTTTCAAGGGCTGAATCTGATATGAAGTCAAGCTGCTCATTTCAGGTACCTTTCTCCAGAAACCTGGACCCCACCTCATGCATAAATCATAATCCATAAATGCTGAGCACTGAACTGATGGTCCTAATTGAAAGGAATTCACTTGCTCAGCCCTGGCGTGAGTTCCTCCAGGCAGTGTGTAAACATAAATGCCACACTGCTGCTACACATTTTAAAAACAGTTGTTAGAAGCGCTGGGTTGCTCTTTTACGCTACCTAAACAGTCTCTGTAAACTCTAAGAAAAAGACATACTTTTACTTATTCCAGACAATGAATTAATTGAATTAATTAAACTAATGTATTTCCACTAATAGAAATGAGAAAGACAAGTTGATGTTTTAGAAATATAATATGTAATAATAGGCATTTATAAATATTGCATTCAAATATTCATAGCAATACAGTCAGGTACTTCCATAACAGCTAACTTGTTCATAATCAACCAATTTTAAGCCTGTGCCATCGAGTCTTGAGTCTTGGTCAACAGTACCATTCCTGTTACCAATTACACTTGAAATTAAAAAGCATTTAAGGTACTGACTATGATTACTACCCAGGGTATAGTAATTTGAGGTTATGTGATCAGCAAATGATGTGCACATTTCATATGCCCTCAAGCAACAGAATGCTCCCAATGTATGTGCACAAAAATATGAAATAAGTCATTCTGTCATAATCAGAAGCAGTATTTAGAGAGGAAAATACATTAAATCAAAAGAAGTAGAAATAGCTTCTGTCCTTGATGTTGTTTGTTTTTGATGGCTTAGGAATCATAGGCATGAAACTTAAACAGACTAGTCTCCCATATGTATGTTTGTCTATACGTATATAGATATTAAAAGAGAATAAAGGAACATAGTCCTTCACAATATTCGCCATAAGGACATGCAAATTCATCTACATTGATAGTGTCAGGGAACTAAAGAAAGTCGCCATTATAATTAAATATTCATTACACCATCTCAGGAAGAACTGAGTCACAGAGACTTTGAAGCTGGAAGATCTTTAGCCCTGTGACAGCAGGTCTGAAATCATACATTTGCAGCATTTTACTGATAAGACCTATGGTAGTCAGCCACATTTGTCTGAATGGCTTCTATTTCATTTGCTGCATTAGCACATAACTGCTGCTGCTCTGTATGCAGCGTAGCATGAGTTATTTAAGTGACGGGGCAATTAAACGCTAATCCTCTTAAGCAATCACACTTTTGTAAGAAAAAACACTAACCTAATGTTGAAAGAGATGAAGTCTCAATGACACAGGAGATTTAAAGCCTAATCTAATCCAGAACTCTTCCCTCATATTCCACTTGCCACTGATAGCAAGACGGGCATAACAAGTTCTACTAGTTCCACTCACTCTGGCTTAATCTGATCTCAGGAAAATAGAGGATTATTGTGAACATCACTGGATGGTACTTCTGCCACATTCTACTAATCAAACATTATCAAACAAGCTTTGTCCATCTCTTCTGATCTTGGTCGAGCCTTCCAAGGGGAATACACTCAGAAATCAGTTTCTTCAGCTAAAAAACGTCTTACACGAAGGTGTTACATCCAAATGGTTTTCATTCATTGCCTTCTTCTACAACACAGTTTGGCCCCGTTCATCTCCTTCGTTGAAAACCATGACCATTACTTGAACATGATGACACATAGCAATGACTGGTGGAGTCAGAGTCTCAACCCTTAAGCCAGAAAGCACCTATTCATTTGTGCTGGGAAAAAAAAATCTGCAAGGCTGAACTAGTCTCTCTCTAGAGCTGAGGCAGATGCTTTTTTATAGGCAAACCATGAATAACAGGGTTAATTTGGTGCATTCTTTGTTTTTTAATTCTTAAAACATATTGACCCATAACATAAGTGCTCAAAAGTGAGCAACTGGCTGTCTAAGTCTTCCAGTGCACCAGACCTTTTCACATTCCTCTTTCCATGGCTGCATACATTTTTATCTCCTGGAATGAAAATGCTGAGATTTTAGGGACTCAATTCATATCTCATGGTTTCTCTGAATTAATTCCCAACATTTCAAAGAATCTTATTCTCTTTCACATCCAATATTTTGAATCTCACCGTGGGAAAACTCAACATTTCTAAGAATATTGAAAAAGTATTACACATGTCACTTGCACAAATATATAAATTGATGAAGTTGTTTTATCTGGTGACTTGTCTATGTCCTCCTAGCATTATTTTGATTCCTAATTGAGTTCACAGTGCCATCAATCTAAATATTGGAACACCTAGAATGGCAATATTACGATGGCAAAGAAGAGGTATTAAAAGTCTACAAGTGAGTGAAGGAAAAGGAAGGTAAATACTGAAGAATATCAACCATTCAGGAGATAAAATTCAGTGGGAGTTCTGGACAGGAATTCTTGATGATGATGAAACGTGTCCAGTCTAATGTAGTACTATATATGAAGGGTTTTCATGAGTTGAATCTATACACAATCAGGTTCTGGTAGTAGTGAAAATAGCTAGTATTCAGCCATGTGCCTAGAGACCAGAGCTGTGTATATGTGTTAAGTGTAGAGATTTATTAATGATAAATCAAGCAGATTCAACAAAGCAAGTACATTTCTTATAGATTAAGGTTAAAAAATTTTAATAAAATTTTTATCAACTGAGATGATACATCCATTTCCAACAAAAATGAGAAAATGTAAAACAATTAACTTTGGTAAAGAGCAAAAATATAGTCTCAATAAATTCTCAATACTCAGCTGGACATATTATACTGTAATCCCAGAATCTGGAAGGCTGAGGTCAATGGATCATGAAATCTACAACAGACTAGTCTACTATAAGAACCTGTCCTGAACAATTAAAAAAACCTAAGAATCAATATCATGGAGTCTATTTATAAAACAATAAAATTATAAAGCAAATAAATAGATGGCTAAGAAAATAATGACTGCAATATGTCTCAATAATTTTTGGATTCAATAAATAAAATTTAGAAGAAGTTCCAAAATCTCACAACAAGAAGAGAGCAATACATATATTTTTAGAATTGGATCACTTATAAGCTACTGAATAAAAGACATCTTTCAGTTTTAGTTGACCATGAACTTGATAGAATAAAAACAGTAAGAAAATACTGAACAGACAAAGAATGAGGTTTAAAATTTGTGCATTTGTGTATGTGTTTGTGGTGTGTGTGTATGTGTGTTATATGAGTGTACATATGTTGAGTGCATACATGTACCACAGTCTCTTAACCAAAGTTCAGACTTCAGAGTAATGTTGTACACATGCTAGATGTTACAGTATAAGAACTTGGAGAAACATAGTAAAGGGTCACTAGGACTGAAAGATGTCTGGCATCCGCATCTTCCTCGTATGCTCAGACTCAAAACACCCCAGCAACTGCCTTCTGCACAGATGTAAACCAGGGAGGGACATCGTCCATGCTACCTAAAAAGTTGAAAGTGAGACTAAGGTCAGGGAGTAGGCAGAAATTTGAAAATAATTGAATAAAGGAACCCCTAACCATAAGAGTTAGAGAAAAATAATTGCTCAATAATTGTTGCCAATTTATGATACATGTGTGCAAGTCCAGATGGAAATTTTACCCATCCTGAAATGACAGATGACACTCCTACAAAAAAATGATACATGAGTACAAATCATCCTTCATCCTCAAAGTATCTAGAGCATTCTGTTTTCCCTATTTCAAAAACAATAACTCTTGGAGGCAGGAAGTGATTGTTGTCATGGTTTGTTTGTGATCAAGTATGCAGAAAGTGATTGCTACTGGATTTAATTTTTTTCATATTTCTGATCAAATTTTTACTAGCAAACAGCCTTGGTGGTGTAAAATAATTTTTCCTATAGTTCTGTTTAACTCCTAACTTGCCCCTCTATGATACAAAGAGATGATATGAACTTAGGTGTTTTTAAAGATCTTCAGATAAGTTGCATATTTTTCATCAATAATAATGTTAGAACATATTTGTCATAATATAGACTATGAATTGCTATTTCTGTTATCATCATTGAAAACTGGCCAGAAAAACATGTAGGAGATGAGGTCATTCAAGGTCCAATACCATTAATAAAATTGTTCAATAAGAGGATGTCCCTATGCATGGAAGAGAAAGTACAATCTAATGCATGTGGAATGTCATAAGAAAGGTGGCATTTCCATTTACCTCTTCCTCCTGTGAATCATTCATATTCTTTTGGACAGAGATGCTATGTCATGCGCACTAGGGCCAGCCAGTATGGTTGCAACTCTACCACTTCCATATGCTCCTATGAAAATTTATATATCCAGCTCCACATCCACACACCTTAGCTTTTTATAGTGAAATGAGAAAAAAAATAAAGCTACTCCTTAGTTCAAAGGATTAATGAATATAAATCTAGAATTAGAAATATGAGAGGAGCAATGATAAGAGATCATAAAACAGGTGGGGAGATAACTCAGGGATGAAGGCTTCTCCTTTGAAACTAAAAGGATCTGAGTTGGGATTCCCAGACCTCACAAAAAACTATCAGGTTGAAATGCAAATTCCAGCCCTGGAAGGCAGAGTCTGGGAAACCCCAGAGCAAAACAATTATAAAAGTAGAGTAATCCAGGTTGTTTCCCAATGTCACCCTTAGACATCCATAGGCACACACACACACAAGTACCTCTTAAACGCACATACTGTCCCACCCACATACGAGAGAGAAAAAGAGAGAGAGAGAGAGAGAATAAAGCAATTGCAGATATATGGAGTGCCTAAAACACTGTTGCGTGAGCTGCCTAAATGTTATAGCTGGTAGGGCTGTGTTCTGGACATTGGACTAGATGCTGGAGAAACAATAATGGATAAATGAAAGATAGAAACCAAATAGACGATAGAGACATTACAGGACACAGAGTAGAGTCCTACTGAAACCCAAGAATTACAGGGAAGCTATAAAAGGATTTGAAAGAAGGCAAGCTAAATCATCACTGGCTATAGTGAAGAAAATGGGTTAATTTGAGAAGAGGGGAAGGTTTCAGAAGAATGGACAGAAAGACAAGGGAGACATTTTTTTCATTGTTATTTTAATATGCAATTTCTTTTTTATTATTATTATTATTATTTATTCAACTGTGTGTATGTGTGCGCACGTCTGTGTGTGTGTGTGTGTATGTGTGTGTGTGCCCGTGCATGTGTAGAACCACGGACGAATTCGCGAACCACCATGGACGCCTCCACCTCCTTCTGCCCCGGGATTCACAGGCTCCGCCCTACCAGGACCAGAAGCGCAGTCCGCCCCCGCTTCCGCCTGGCGTCTATACGTGGGATCTGGGATCGGAACTCGGGACCTTCCGCCTGCAAGGCGGAGGCTTAACCCCTGAGCCACCTCTCCAGCCCCGCAATTTCTTTTTTTATTAATACATTTTTATTATTATTTCAGCTCATACAAACTTAATAGGTACACCAGTTCCCTCCCTCCCTCCTCCTCCCCCCGTACCCCCTGCTCCTCTTCCTCACTCCCCTCCCTTCCCATCCCCCAGTGCCTCCCGCCCCAATTCCCAGAGAGTCCTTTCTTGTATATGCCGATTTTCTTCTGGGCCCTCCTCTCCGATGACATACAAGGACCCAGTGGCCTTTCCCTGAACCCTTTCCGGTGTTCCCCTTAGGTATAGGAACACTGCTGTGGCTGCCAATTCCTTTGCCTCCAAAGATCTTGGTGCCTTTAGCAGATGCTAGACTTTGTGGAGTCAATAGTGTGTTGGACAATGCGCAGGGCATGTAAAGTCCAATTATGATTGCTTCAGCCCTAACTTGTATGGAGTATCTTACATACCATTGCTCCTCCCATCCTTTTGCTCTTACACTCTTACCGCCCCCTCTTCCGCAAATTTCCCTGAGCTTCAGGATGGGGAGAGATTAAGCTGGCCTAGTTCTAGGTGGTTGATATAGAGTCTCTGAAGTTCTGGATTGTGGTTTGTTGATTTTCTTTTGCAGTTTTGCTGCTCCTGCAATGCCCTTCACTCCATCCTGGTGGGCATTGTATGTTACCCCCTGGCCAGAGACAAAAAGCTGTTAAACTAGAGTCTTGTGATAAAAGCACATTCAAAGGTAGATGTAATAAAAGTGGGAAACCACAGTGAGGGAGGGGTCTATCACCAATTTGCACAACGGTTACTTTTTATCTGCCAGACTATATGCCCTCCTCTTCTGGTGAGATCATACACCCTCAGTAGTAAATGATCAGGAACAAAAGTCTGTGAACTTAATCAGATGTCTCATTACTTATTTGAGTCCTTGATGGAGGCCTATTTTCTCTGCTGTAACATGGTCCCTTCTCTCCTTGTTTCTGGTGTGGCCCTCCTACCCCATCCCTCCTGTTCATAATCCTTGAAATTACTGTCTCTAGGTGGGCTGGGTGGGTTTGGTACTAGGAGCCACCTATTAGGGAGTACATACGCCACTTAATTTTCTGGGTCTGGGATACTTCACCTAATATAATTGTTTCTAATGACATCCATTTCCCGGCAAATTCCAGTAATTCATCATTTTTGATGGCTGAGTAGTACTCCATTGTATAGATGTACCACCTTTTCCTTATCCACTCGTCAACTGTTGGACATTTGGGTTGATTCCATGACTTTGCTATTGTGAACAGTGCTGCTATGAACATGGTCGTGCTTGTGCTATCGAGGTGAACCTCTGCTGTATTGGGGGTTATTCCCAAAAGTGGAATAGCAGGGTCATATGGCATTTCAATCTTTAATTAAGGGAGACATTTTTAAATGACAAAAGCTTTTTTAGTGGCGCCTGCCCCTCATGGCACTCCACCTCTGGAGTCCATGAGTTCTTTTCCATCTTCATGTCCCTCATGGATTCCGTGCCTGGAGTCCGTGAGTTCTCCAAGGCACCCTAGCCCCTCATGGTACTCCACATCTGGAGTCTGTGAGTTCCATTTTTCTTTCCTCTAATAAACTCTGCCTTAATCTTCAAATAAAAGCTTTCTTAAAAGGAGACTAAATTTTTCACATTTTTAAATTAAAATATTGTGTGTGTGAAATTGTTTATGTATGAGTGTATTCATCTATGTATGTGTCAGTGTGTATACATACGTGTGTGAATGTGTGCATGCTGGGATGGGGAATATGGTGTGTGTGTGTGTGTGTGTGAGTGTGTGTGTCCAGGAGATTGTTTGTAGACTTAGTTGTGCCTTTGGCACTTAGGTCAGTAACCTTCAGGCCTTCACGTGTTTCTAAACAACCTCTAGGACTTAGTTTCCTACATTTGTAAAATGTGGCTGCACAGCATTACTATGTGGACGACATAAAAATGCACATGAAAGGATCTCTTAACCACAAGCCTAGTCTGAATGGCATCATTCTTTGGAGGAAAGCAGAGGAGGAAACCAAATCCCAAGGATGTTTGTTTTAGTAAGAGAGAGGCAGAGAAGGAACTGTGATATGTTAAGGCAAGGAAAAGCAACATGATTAATGCATTTTGTTACAAAAAAAGTTTTCAGCCTAAGAAAGTCAAGTTCACATAGAATGATGTTTCAAGGTGCCCAATGTCTTCTGTCCAGCTGCTAACCTGATGTTTCCCTGTGGACCCAAATTCCAATCACAGTTGGACTCTATCAAGTAAGTCATAGATCCTAACATTTCATAACTTTCTTTCACCCTCCTTTGTATGCTCATATCCAGCTTAAATTTCACGTTAAAATTTCACTGTCATCACCTGTCACCCATATATGTCAAATCTATCCCCCTTCGGGCACACTTTTCTGAAAAAACCCAAAGCATAAATACAACTAACCATATATGTTGCTCTTACTTCTCAAGCTGAATACAAAGAGCAATATAAAACCAGTTTACAATCATAGCTGCTACTTCAGTCCCACTAAACTGGCCAGTGTATCTCAGGCTCCGGCACTACTGTCTCCAAATGTCAATAAATCCTCTTTTCAAATCTCAAAACCGAACGTCTACAGATTCTGTCCACACACATGTAGGCTCACAATTCTGCATTCCATTCTGTCATTGTGAATGAAGCCCTGGTCCAAACTGAAGCCTTGCTCTCTATCCATGCACCAGATCCCAGTCCCTCCCCCTTTCCTTGTCCTTTCTCTGTGACAATCTTCATGTTCTTCGTGTGTGTATGTGTGTGTGTGTGTGTGTGTGTGTGTGTTTGTATGTGTGTCCATAGTCAGCCCAAAGTCGTCTCTCGACTTCACCTTGTCCTTCAGATTCCATTCCCTTTCTCCACTCTCACACAAGGACATCAGATGAGAATATGCATGCTACACGCGCACACACACACATGAACATACACATATATGCCTGCATACACATGCATGCCCACATACACACATATATGCATGCACATACAGATGCATATATGCGCACACATACTTGCAAACATGCACATGCATACATACACATACATGCATGTATATGTATACATGTATGAATGTGCACATATATACATGCACATTTGTATAAACATACACATACATGCATAAACACATACATGCATGCACACAGTACCCATGCACATACATGCATGCACACTTGCATCAACTAACCAATTTCTTCCATCAGTTTACAAATATCCTGCTGTTCCCTCTGCAAAAAAAATCCGCACACCTGTGATCCCACAGTATTTTCTACTACTCTATTTTATTCTTACCCCTGGGAAGAATACTCTTACATGCTTAGCAAAAATTTTCCCTTGGAAGAACACTCTTAGGGAGTTTTAATAAAATGTCTCCAGTTGTTTTTTTTTCCACTTTCCTTAAGAGTCTTCAGACTCTTTCCCTGCTGATTCAACTTTTTGTCTTGGCAGTCAATTCATTGTCAGTCAACTGCTTTGCCACATAAGCGCACACACATACACACAAAGCAGCACATGACTCCACACAGGCATGCATACATGAACTCACATAACTGCCTTAGTATGAACATACACACACAAGCAATGAATCCATGCAAGTGCACACACACAAACTCATATAACAGGTGCTAGTTTCACTTGATTCCTTGCTCATAGCGACTGACACCATCGGCCAAACTACCTCTTTAATGTAGATTTTCATTCTGTCTCTTATCATTTGAATATAGGTTTAAAAAGGACAGAGATCTGCCTTTTCCTCACCACTAAATACTTGGCACCTAACATGCTGTTAAATATACAGTGCATATCAACAAGTTTAGGGTAAGTAAACAAGGAAAATCAAGAGTCAAAATTAACAAATTTGTCAGAAGATAAAAATAGGTGTTTAATTAGCAATGACAAATCAAACATGCTAACAAGCTAGGATATGAATATTCCATACTTACATTTATTCAACTGTAGTATTTGTAACATACTTGTTCCCAAATATGATTTAAGGCAGCCAAGACCATGTATTTCTATTTATAACCTGATCACAAAAACATCATGTCTTTCATGAAAGAAAGGGCTGCTGCCTAATTTCTCTTGTAAAATGAGTAATAACATTCTACCTACTAAGCTTCTAATAAGCTTCTACCTCCAGGTCATGCCTTCTGCTATGTGATTCCACCATGATAGACTATGACTTCTCTCTAGAACCATAAGTTGAACAAACCTCTCTTAAGTTGTGTATCAGTATTGTCTCAGATCAGTAAAGAAAAAAACAATTGCAGCAGTAACCTTCCAAAAGAGGAAGAAGGGAATAGACTAAAAAGTATTACTTTAGATAATTGTAGACTAGTAATTTGCTTCTTTTTATATAGTCAAAAAAAATCCATAGGGTGAGGTTGTAGCTCCATTGGTCCCTGGCTTGTCCAGGATGTACAAAACCTGTCACAGCATAGGCTGAACATGGCGGCCACAGATGTGTGGATCCTAGCACTGGGACAGAGGAGGCAGAATGATCAGAGATTCAAATCCTCCCCTACATAGTGACTTTGAGGCTAGCTTGTGATGTAAGAGACTCTATCTCAAAATAAAAAAATCCTAGTAAGCAATGAAAATTGGAGAATGTTCAAGTTTATTAAGACTAACCTGACTTCAAGAACAAAGATGAGAAAAGGGTCCCTGTTGTCTGATACATTCTCTGATACATCTATCCTCCTTTCAAAAGACAATTTCATGTACAGCTAGTACATTGCTGAGATTCACAGGTCATGCAACAAAAGTCACCTAAAACATTTTTTTAAACTTTTTTTTATTATTATTTATTCAATTGTGTGCATGTGTGTGTGTATGTGCACGCACGTGTGTGTCTGTGTGTGTGTTTGTGTGTGTGTAGAACCAGGGACGACCTCGCGAACCATGGACGCCTCCACCTCCTTCTGCCCCGGGATTCACAAGCTCCGCCCTACCAGGACCAGAAGCGCAGGCCGCCCCCGCTTCCGCCTGGCGTCTATACGTGGGATCTGGGATCCGAACTCAGGACCTTCCGCCTGCAAGGCGGAGGCTTAACCCCTGAGCCACCTCTCCAGCCCCAAAAGTCACCTAAAACATTTTGCTGCTGCAAATTCAGCAGAAAAATAGAGAGGTTGGGGGGGGGGGATTTATTTTATTTTCTTTTGTTTTGGAGTCAGGTTTTGTTGCACTGTGAGACTGTGGCAGAAGAATTGCCTCGAGTTCAAGTTCCGCCCAGGCAACAGAGTAAGATCTTATTAAAAGGGAGAGGGGCGAGGATTTCCCCAATTCTCAGAGTCTTAAATTAGTCATGATAGTTACCCATATTTATTTGTCATAATGTAAGCTATCTGACAGTTTAAAATAAAATAAAATAAAAAGAGGCATCTTTTAATTTCTCATTTTGCAAAAATAATATTCTGATGAGATTGGCTACTGCCTGGAACAAGTTTTGCAAGGAGTGGAGACAGCTTTGAGGCCATTAAAATAAAACGATACAAAACAGTGGAAAATGTAGCAGCGTGTGAGGGCAACTGCTGCCCAGATCCCCCGAGGCTGCAGCTGAAAGCTGAATGGCCCTTTCAATCTCAAGCCATTATGATTCTGTGAAACTATTCTGAGAACAGATGAAAGGAGGGACTTTTCTATCCATGTTGAGCTTGTATTAGCCCCTTGAGGAAATAGGGGTTTTGTAGAAAATGTGAGTTCTCTCAGTGTTACTGAAATGACCTTGTTTAATTTCCTCATAAAAGGCTATCTAATAATAGCTACATCTTCTAATATTAACAAAGCTGCAAAGTTACACAAGTTAGAACAATTTTCTTTTGCTTGAAACAGCAAAATCCTTCAACGTCCTTGTCTTTTCCCAATATGCCACCCTTTGTAGTCTGTATTTGCTCTTTAAATTTGATATCACAGGTTCCAGTCACCCTGATACAAAGCTGCAGTGGGAAGTTCAGAGATTTAAAAGGGAGAGAATATGTGGCTGCTATGCCACCTTAAGCGAGTCCACTGAATTGTAAATCTATCCTGCAGCTAATTACTCAACTGAAGGGCAGGATGATAAGAGCTCTGGAGTGTTGTATCATCATGAGTGATTGAGCCAGCTTGCAATAATAAGCTTTTCTGCAACCTAGCCAAAAGGTTAAAAGTATACATAGAACTTCAAAGTAAGCATTGTTTTTAAATAGCTGCAAAACCAAAAGAATAACAGAGACATCTTGGGAATGAATATGTCAGTGTCAAACACTCCTAAAGAGGAAGTAGAGTTTTGTGAAAAGAAGTGTATTCCCTTGAGCAAATTTACAAGGAGTGGGGTCAGTCTGGAGCGGGGTAGGGGGATCTGGCATTCCCATGCCAATTTAGACATTGTCTATGGTGTCATTAGCTGATATTTATATAATGAAAATTGAAGGCGACTACTCATAGATGAATCAGCAATCCCCAATTACAACAGAAAAATGAAATTGTCTTCTTTCTGAATGGTAATGGGAAACAAACGGGAAATTGACAAGTAGACTTTTTTTCTCCATCAGTCACAGGAGGGGAATTGATGCTGTGAGCCAAATTTCCAAAGTCAGGCATAATGGGCTTGCAGCAAAACTGTTCACACCCCCACAGAGACCACAAAACCCTGCAGTCGTAATTCCAGAAACACACATGTGTATAAATCAAGTCACTGCACATCTAACGATCCACTTGAGGCTGTGCGCCTGGGCTTTTTGCAGGTGCCCGAGGCACTTGTGATTTTTGGCTTTGGAAACAAGGTTTAGCTTAATTGACAGGATATTATCAAATTCAAGCTGACTTCGAATGGACAAACCTCAGAATATGAGGGTAGACAGCATGTAATCCCACATCTGAACTGTACTGTGTGTCATGCAAGGTCCTTATAGCTGACTGAATTCTAACAAACAAGAAGGGAAAAATTTAAATGTTGAATTCTAATGTGTGAAAGTACTTTTTTTTTCCAAAGCAACACTACAGCAACAGCATTTTTCATACATTATTGCTATTTCCTGAATGGGATGGTGTGAGAGAATGAAATGAATATTATACTAATATTCAGTAATGTTTTCAGAAAGAATGAGAGGTTGCTTGGGTCTGCTATGCAGAAAAGCCAAAGAGCCAAGGTTTTGTATTCCAGCTGGCAGATACCCCAGCAGACATCCACAAAATTGCCAGCCAGCTGCCCAGGAAGCAACATTCAGGACAACACAGCATCAGTTCACAGGCTAAGGGGGTTCTCCAGTGATTACAGTAGAGATCCACATTTGTTTGACTTCAGAACAGGCAGAGTTACCATGAACCCTCTACAAATACTTCACAGATTCCAGAAAAGTTAAATAAGTAATGAACGAGTCTCAGGCCCCTACAAATTTTGATATAATTCAACATGCCCATTTCTATCTAAACTGTCAGTCATTCATCTACCCACCAAGAAATTTAATGATTTGGAGACTTTCGTACACATATGTACACACAATAAGCCAGCAAGAAAATGATTCCAAACTAACAAAATACATAAGTACTGCTGAATATTGAGATGCTCCAAATGGCATCCCTGTTTCTCTCATTCTATTTCTAAAGACCAGAAGGATTATACCACCATACAACAAAGAATGCACAGCAATTCTGAACATACTATGAAAAATTCTACATCAGTATTCAATTCATCTGTTTCAAATTTTACTGCTGAAAATAAATAGAGTCAGGGGTCCTTTGAAATAATATAAAACAAAATGAAAACAAGCCATGGTAAAATCAATCTCATTATAAAATATCCCTGAAGAATGATGTTTTTAAAGCCAAAACCAGTAGTCAGCCTGAGACAGAGAGAAAAAAAGAGACAGAAAAAAAACTTTTATGTAATGATTTTACCTAAAGCACCATGTGTAAGGTCTTTTTGGTCTCCTCAGGTCAAATTTCCCCATAAGTCTTATTTTCATAAAGTGATTATCAAAAACAATCTTTATGTTTGTATGTAATGTTGTCCAAAAATAACATTTCAAATGACAGCAACAAATTTTAACTCTTCTAATGACTTACAGATTTTAATTATTATTGTTAAAAACTTTGATCAGCAACCTAGCTTTAAGACTTTTAGAACTGTCATGCTCTTTTGACTTGGTTATCAAGAAATCTGCAAATGTATAGGGTGTTTATGGCCTATTAAAAAAACCACTAAGTCATAAAATATAATCTACCTATAAATGGTGAGGGAATGTGAAATCCAAAATGTCTAAACTACAGTGAGATCACTGTGTAAGGCCTAGTAGGAAAATATATTGCTTTCTGTTCCATTGAACAAACATATTAAATTGCACATAGATTAATAGCTTTAAAAATAACTTCAATCCAAACCTGCCACTTAGTGACAAGTTTCAGTCGCTCTCCATGAGCCCCTCAATTTCTCACTGAAACCAGTACCACTGGATGATGTTTCAACATAGCTCGGCCCACGTGAACCGCAGCTGTACCAACTCTTAGGTACTGATGATGGAAGAGCCCTTTTCTAAGTAGACAGAATGTTCAAAGGGCAAGAAACCACTTCAACTTGGCTTTTCATCCCCTGAACAAATCCAGGTTTTTGTAGAAAATCTATACAGAGTAGTATTCACTTCTCCCACCATCCCAGTGCAAAACACTGTTTTTCTCCAATGATATTCGTTTCTCCAACAGCATGCAGTAGTTCTGCTGTCTGTCCTTTCTTCATACAAACCTTCTAAGCTGCCAGCACAACTCCTTTCTATGAAACAAACCAGTCCATCAATTTTAAGTTCAACTTCAAAAAAATTCTTTATTCCCATCATCATAATCTGGGCCCAAACAATCCACGCTCTCAGCCTTTTTAATTTTCATTTTCCAATGGCCTCCTAAACTCTGCTGAATGGGTTTTCATAGCACGCAGTATCAGTATCTTCAAACATTTCCATGTTTCTCCTAAAACAAAAATTTGAAAATTCACAAAATCCACATAACCAGACTTATCAGCATCATTCTACTCTCAATACCAAATTCTTTTTCAATTACTCTGCATGTTGCCAATAAATTTACACCAGACAGCTTAAGGGAATAAGGGGTTCTATTTTAGTTTACAGTTCTCTGCTTATAATTTCTTGTCCAGCTTGGCAGGAGAGTCCACATCAATCTCCAAGCGCTCAGGGAACTGGCCACAGTATATCCAGGAACTGCAGAGAGGGACAATTCTTACTTGCGAAACCAGCATAAGTGCCCAGGGATCAGTCTTGACCACCATGGGTTGGGGTCTTCCCCATCAATTAAGACAATCTCCTGCAGGATTGTTCAGAGCCCAACTCAATTACTCATTGCTCACAACTATGCCCAAGGCTTAGAGCCTTCAGTTGCCAAGAACAACAGTATCTATGACACCCTTCTAATGTTTAAGCTCTTTTTTCTTGCAATTGACTTCAGAAGTCACAAAGATTATATAAAATATTTATATGTTTTATTGTACAACATCTAATATATAAAATATGATATAAAATTATTTACTACCAGCAAATGACAGAGATTTCAATCAATATATAGCAGACTACTACTTTGACTTATCTAGTATTAACACATCTGAAACACAATCAAAATTCAAGCAAATGAAGGGTTCTTTAGGGGATACAAAGAGTAAAAAGCTCCAATAGCACCTAGGTTAGGTTTTGAGAAAACAAGAAGGGCAGAGTGTTTAAAATCAAAAACTGCAACTATATGACTTTCCCTGCACAAATATTGAACATTTATTGCTATTCATCAGTTGCAGACACAGAACAAACAATGTTTCAAATGCTGATTCTGATGGTTTGGTGTAGTCAGTAAATGTTCACATGAGGATGCAAAGGAGCCCTGCTCTCAAAGCCTCCCAGATCTGTTTGGGGCCTCTTAACCAAAGGACAGTCATTATGTGACCCCACTTCCCACTCGTGTTTGACATTTTGTGGACAAAGGAGAAAGATGAAAATACTAACATGAATTAAAACTCAATGTCCTGGTGGCACTCAAGTTTCACTTTACAGACTGAATGGTTAGTTTGTCTTATGCTTATGTGAAGGCAACAGAAACAACTCGCATGAGCAACAGTATGAGCGAATCTTACATGTACACATTTGAGAAGCCAGAAACAAGAGTCTAAGGTATGATTCTGCTTACATAAAGTCCAAGAACAAAGCTGCCCTGTAAGAATCAAGGTAGCAGGACAGCGGCACCTGCCTATCATGTCAGAATTCAGAAAACTCCAGCAGGATGACAAGCAGCTTTTAGGACAGCCTGAGATACACGGCAGGAGCTTGTCTATAAAAAAGTAAAACAGAAGATAATATTTACAATTGGCACGGTAGAGGTGACAGCTGTGGAGCTGGAAAGAGGCACAAAGAGATTCAAGTACTTTGATTATATCCTGCTTCTTGATCATGTCATCTGAGTGTTTAGAAGGATGCAGTCATGTTTCATGTGCTTTCATATATTGGATTTTCCATCAATTCAAAATTTATGTTTAAGCATTCAAACAAAAATCAAAATGTATGCTTGTACTTCAGATCATAGATAAGGTTATTACACAAAATGTTATATTAAGAACAGCATAAAGAGAAATAAGCAAAGACTATTCAGGGGTCACGAGAAAGTCATAAACACTATTTTCAGCTGAAGTAATTCAGAGGAAAGCAAAGAAGTAAACTTGCTTTACAGAGGGAAAAGGAACGGCCTCAAAATGCTACCATTGGAGACTCTGGCATGGGAAAGGCTGGTCAAGAAACACAGCATCCTATGTATTCCATTTTTGGCTTTCTTCACGTGATCCTAAATTGCAACCTGTCAGTTATGAACCAAATCTTGTTTTTTATCAATGGTCACTGGAACTTTTGTTTGTTATCTCATCTCTTGATATAGACAATAACTTGACAAATTGCAGAGATTTCTGTAGATTACAGGCTAACCTCCAGAGTCCATTGCTGCAGTTGGTAAGACTCTTGCTGTGATAGACACTCTGGTCCCTTTTTATTTGTGTATGTAGTCTCTCAACATCAAGGCAATGAAGGCCAATAATCCAATTTTAAAAAGCAAAATCAAACCCAAGATAGAGAACACAGTTAACATAAGAGGAAATGTACATTGTCTTATTCAACGAATAGCTTCGTTTATAATAAAAGATCTATATTACCCCTTTCATCGATCACATTTGAACTATAAACTTTGATAGTTGACCTTGGGGAGTCAGTACTCATGAACATTACTGTGAGAGATGCGAAAGCCTCTGCGGAAGGGAGCCTTGCAGTATCTGACAATGACAAACACCTGAAGCCTTCAAGTCAGAGATTCTTCTCACAGGACTTTACTCTACAGATGTACTTAGACATGTCAAAATGATACAATAATCAGAAGCTCTTCTATGAAACAAGAGATCAGAATCTGACTGTGGGCTGGGACCAAATACCTAAACACAAGCAATTTATAGGAAGAAAGATTTATTTTAGCTCACAGTTTTGTGGTGAGGGAGCGATGTTGGCTGGAGCCCCATTTTGGTGCCGCACTATGTGGGTGTTCACGCTTCAACAGCGGACAGTGAACAGAGAAACTAGTGCTAGCCTGTAACACATAAGCCCACACAGTGACCTAATTTTTGTTAGACAGAATCACCTCTTAAAGAGTCTACAACCTCCCAAAACAGTATCACTTCAAGTCTTCAAATACATGCATCAATAGAGGACATTTCATCCTCAACTTTGATATTACCTTAATGTCTGGCTATCCATTCATTGAAATACATACAAACTAAATGTGAAATATTATAATGTAGAACACTACATAACTGTATATACAAAATCATAGAGCACTATACAACTTTAATTAAAAAATGAAAGACACTTTACCTTCTGATGGAGAACAAAAGTGAAAAAAACAATTATATGGAACAGAGGATAGTAAAAAATACATATACACACACATATACATTCACATAAATACATATATACTCATATTCTTAAAATATACACAACATAAAAAAGCATAAACAAACAGCCAAGAATTCTAGGACATAATAAAAAAACAAATCTAAGAATACATGGATTATAAGAAACTTATAGAAAAACTAAAACACCACAGAAATTTTCACAAATATAAGGAAAGAAATGGATACCCAAGTGCAATAGGTATTTAGAACTCCAAATGGTGCATGGCCCAAAAAAACACACATTATATGCTAAGGCTACAGCAAAGAAACAGTACAAAATTTGCAAGAATCAAAGGCTAATACACATAAAGGCAAAACCATCAGTATAACAGAGCAGAAATACTAAGAACCAAGGAAGAATGTAATGATAAACTTCAAAGATCAAAAATAAAGAACTGCAACATACGCAAATCAATAAATGTAATTCATCATGTAAACCAGTCCAAAGTCCAAGACCACATGATACTCTCGATAGATGCAGAAAAAGCTTTTGACAAGATCCAACAGCCTTTTATGATCAAAACGCTAGAGACAGTAGGAATGGAAGGAACTTTTATCAATATAATAAAAGCTGTATACAACAAGCCCACAGCAAGGATTATGCTCAATGGGGAACAATTGGAAGCATTCCCACTTCGATCAGGAACAAGACAAGGCTGTCCACTCTCACCACTTCTATTCAATATTGTACTTGAAGTCTTAGCCGAAGCCATAAGACAAGAAAGGGACATAAGAGGGATTCAAATTGGCAAGGAAGAAGTCAAGCTATCTCTATTTGCAGATGACATGATCTTATACCTGAGTGATCCCAAAAACTCCACCAGGAAGCTCCTGGAACTAATTGAGAAGTTCAGCAGGGTGGCAGGATACAAAATAAATGTGCAAAAATCAGAGGCCTTCCTATATGCCCAGAATGAAAGAAGTGAAAAAGCCTTGAGAGAAACCATGCCATTTACTATAACCCCTAAAAAAATGAAATACCTTGGTATAAACCTAACTAAGGAGGTAAAAGACCTTTACAATGAAAACTTTAAAACCCTAAAGAAAGAAATTGCAGAAGACACCAGAAGGTGGAAAGACCTCCCTTGTTCCTGGATTGGCAGAATCAACATTGTAAAAATGACCATCCTACCAAAGGCAATATACAGATTCAATGCTATACCAATCAAAATCCCAAAGCAATTCTTCAAAGAAGTTGACCAAACAATCTCAAAGTTCATATGGAGGCACAAAAGACCCAGGATAGCAAAAACAATCCTGAGTAACAAAAACACAGCTGGAGGTATTACCATACCAAACCTAAGTCTATACTACAAATCCATAGTTATAAAGACAGCCTGGTACTGGCTCCAAAATAGACACACAGATCAATGGATAAGGATTGAAGACCCAGATATAAGCCCACAAAGTTACAGCCACTTGGTCTTTGACAAAGGGGCCCAAAGAATCCAATGGAAAAAGAACAGCATCTTCAACAAATGGTGTTGGCAAAACTGGATCTCCACATGCAGAAGATTAAAGCTGGACCCGTACTTGTCACCATGTACAAGACTTAATTCCAAATGGATCAAGGACCTTGATATCAGGCCAGAGACTTTAAAAGCCATAGTTGAAAGGATAGGGAACTCCCTCGAGCTGATTGGGCTAGGCCAACACTTCCTAAACAGACATCCAATGGCACAGTCACTGCTACCAACTCTCAACAGTTGGGATCTTGTGAATTAAAGAGCTTCTGTTCAGATAAAGAGATTGTCGCACGAGCTCAAAGGCAACCCACAGAATGGGAGAAAATCTTCACTAACCACATATCTGACAGAGCTCTACTGTCCAGAGTGCACAAAGAACTTAGAAAATTAAACTCCAAGGAAAACACTGGCCCAATTAAAAAATGGGCCCTGGAACTTCAAAGAAACTTTACCAGGGATGAAATTAAAATGTCTAACAATTATCTTAAAAAATGCTCCACTTCCTTCGCCATCAGGGAAATGCAAATCAAAACTTCCCTGAGATATCATCTCACCCCGGTCAGGATGGCAAAAATCCACAGTACAAACAACGACAAATGCTGGAGAGGATGTGGGGAGAGGGGAACTCTCCTACATTGTTGGTGGGAATGCAGGCTCATACAGCCACTCTGGCGAGCCGTCTGGAGATTCTTAAAGAAATTAAAGATTGAAATGCCGTATGACCCTGCTATCCCACTTTTGGGAATAACCCCCCAAGCAGCAGAGGTTCGCCTCGATAGCACAAGCTCGACCATGTTCATAGCAGCACTGTTTACAATAGCAAAGTCATGGAATCAACCTAAATGTCCAACAGTTGACGAGTGGATAAGGAAACTGTGGTACATCTATACAATGGAGTACTACTCAGCCATCAAAATGATGAATTACTGGAATTTGCTGGGAAATGGATGTCATTAGAAAGAATTATATTAAGTGAAGTATCCCAAACCCAGAAAATTAAGCGCCGTATGTACTCCCTAATAGGTGGCTCCTAGTACCAAACTCGCCCAGCCCACATTGGGACACTCAAAAGTAAACCTATGTAACACAGTAATTGCAAGGATTATGAACAAGAGAGATGGGTTAGGAGGGCCACACCAGAAACAAGGAGAGAGGAGACCATGTTACAGCAGAGAAAATAGGCCTCCATCAAGGTCTGCAAGTAAGTAATGAGAAACCTGGTTAAGTTCACAGACGTTCTTTCCTGATCTCACCAGAAGGGGAGGGCATATAGTCTAGCAGATAAAAAGTAATCATTGTGCAAATGGGTAATGGACCCCGCCCTCAGTGAGGTTTCCTACTCTTATTACATCTACCCTTGAATGTGCTATTACAACAAGACTCCAGTTTAACAGCTTTTTGTCTCTGGCCAGGGGGTGACATACAGTGCCCAGCAGAATGGAGTGAAGGGAATTGCAGGAGCAGAAAAACTGCAAAAGAAAATCAACAAACCACAATCCAGAACTTCAGAGACTCTATATCAATCACATAGAACTAGGACAGCCTAATCTCTCCCCATCCTGGAGCTCAGGGACATTTGCGGAAGAGGGGGCGGTAAGATTGTAAGAGCAAAAGGATGGGAGGAGCAACGATTTGCAAGATTCTCAACAATAGTTGGGGCCAAAGCAATCATAATGGAACTTTGCATGCCCTGCGCAATGTCCAGCGCACTGTTGCCCTCATAAAGTCTAGCATCTGTTAAGGGCACCGAGACCCCTGGAGGCAAGGGATTGACAGCCATAGTAGTAATCTTATGATTAAGGGGAACAAGAGAAAGGGCTTATGGAAATGCCACTGGGTCCTTATATGTCATCGGAGAGGAGGACCCAGTGGAGAGTTAGGCGCACACAATAAAGGACTCTCTGGGAATTGGGGGGGAGACACTGGGGGAAGGGGAGGGGGGAGGGAGGGAACTGGTAAAAAATTTTAAAATGTATAATTAAATTTTTAATAAAAAAAAAAAATGAAAAAAAAAAAAATAAAAAAATAAAGAACTGGCAATGATTATGGAATTATGGCATTTAAGATTCAAGGAGAGGGCTGGAGAGATGGCTTAGGGGTTAAAACTACCTTAAAAGCAGAGGGTTCTGAGTCCAATTCTCAGGTCCCATGTAAAAACACCAGACAGAAACACACACACACATACATGCATGTATGCACACACGTGCACACGCGCACACACACACATACTTGCATGCACATGAAGACAGACACAAAATAAAGTTTAAAAATAATAAAAAAGATTCAAGCAGAAATAAAGACCTAAAAAATAACTAAAACAATATAACCATTAATCTAGCAATCCAGGAGATATTAAAAGGAATGCTATAAATAGGAAGAACATATATATATCATGAGAACATAGGATTCAAAAGAGAAATAAATGAACAAAGGATTCACTAACTGAACTAAAAAGCAATAGTCACCTGCTTGTGGTCTACAAGTAATACAACTTTTTTAATAAAACAAAAACAAACATAGATATAAATCAGATGTAATATAGCTCATAAATATATTCAGGGATATAAATCACATGATCACCTTAATCAACAAAGAAATAGTCCTTGATAAAATTCAGAATCCTTTCACAACAAAAGTCATGAAGATACCTCAACATAATATATATGGAATCCCTATAGCCAGTATGATACTAACTAGGAAAAAACTGAAAACATTTTTTGTAAAGTCAAGAATGAGAAAAATATATCCATTTGCACACTCATATTGAGGACAGGGCTTGAAGTCTTATAGCAACAAGGGATGAGGAAAAAAAAAAAACCAGAGAGGAAATAAATGGGAAAGTCAAATTATCCCTATTTATAGATGTTATGATCCTATAATTAAACAGCCTAAAAGGCACTACCAAAAATATCTTAAATTTGATAAACACTTTTAGCAAAACAGCAGAAGATAAAAATCAACGTGCAAAAATTAACTTTTCTAAACACCGATAATCAACTTGCTGGGAGAAAAATCATGAAAACTATTCCTTGACAACAGCTTCAAGCAATTAAAATATCTAGGACTAAACCTAACCAAAGAGTTCAAAGATCTCTAAAATGAAAAAAAAAAAAACTTTTAAAACACTGAATAAATTTCTACACCATATACCCTATTATGATTAATTGACATTTCACGCATAGTTTTTCCCTTGTGGTCTTTCCACAGCTTTCGTCATTAAAAACAAGTCTTGGAGTCTAGAAATATAACCTCTGAAGCCAGATCTTAGCTACAGAAAGTATTATTTCACCCAAAGCAAGAAACATACACACAGAGACTAGAAAGTTGCAATGTCATTACATTAGATGCTACTTCATGGCAAGCTGTGAAAAAATTCGTCATGGAACGACATGGATGTAGCAGGGTCTTAGTAAAGAGGAAAAAAGAGCATGGGAGAAAATTGGATGATATAAGGAAATTACCTTTCAAAACCTACTTCCACCGTTCTGCCTCTGTTCTGCCTCGAATCTTGAATATTGATGCACCCACATTGTGGAGCTGCACTCTTCTTATTTGGTTGACCTATTTTTTTTTCTTTTCTGAAGCTTTTATAAACAAATATAACAAATGTTTTCCTCTACTACACATACTCCAACCCCCTCTTATTCTACCTCACTTGGTTCCAGCCAGTAGCTCTCCTGCCCCTCCCCCATCACCACCCCAGCTCCTGTATGTGCAATCCAATGGGCCCCATCCAGGACACTTGCATTGGCAAGTGCCCGGGAACTTAATGTGTGGCATGAACGGTTCGCCAGTGAGCAGACCATCTAGTAAAGAAGCTCTGCCTCTCTTCTCTGGCTCCAGTCCCAAACAGCCGTTCAGGGTGGTGCAGGATCTCTTGAGATGCTCCTTTCCCTGAGGTGAAATGTACATAGGTCAGCTTTTGTGGTGGTCTAGTGGAAGTAGATATAGCTGCACTGAGCTCATGGGTACAGCAGCCCTGATACCTACTGCCTGGCTGCATTTCTACCCACCCTCAGACTCTTATATTCTTACCTCAGCCTGTTCCACAGGTTCCCTGATTCATGGGATGAGGGTGATTTAGATGCCCTGTTTAGGATCCATTTGTACCCAGACATTTTTTCTTGACACTTTGGAGGGTTGGAGTTCTCTGAATTGTACATCCTCCATTGCTGGATTCTTCTTGGCTAAATTCTGAGTGCTTCTCTAATCTGAGGGTATAATTATGAGTGTTCAGATGGTAGCTTACTATCGAGTATTTACAGTTAACATTAACAAATTTGCTCCACCTAGGGTCTATAGTCTCCTCTTCCATAGGTATTTCACTTGGTTTACAGTATCAGGCATGTGTTTCCTGTAATGAAATGGTACTTAACACCAATCAGAAAGCAACTGGTTACCTGAGTGAGTGTTTAAGCACCTTTTTGCTCCTCCTGCTCTATTACCTCCCCTTTTTTAGGCTTCTCTCCTGTCTCCCACCCCCTGGTTTATGTTACTTTCTAGTTTACAGCTATTATAGGAATTTCTTTTAAATACACCATAAGTATACCATTGTGAAAGATTGTCTTTCTGAGTCTAGGATAATTCACTTTGTATTTATTATATCTTCCAATTTGTTCATTTTATAATTTCATTTTTTGACAGCTGATTAGTATTCCATTGTACATACGTACCACATTTTTATTACCCATTTATCTAGTGTGGGATTTTAGGCTGATTCCATTTTCATGCTTTTGTGAATACAGCTGTAATGAACATGGACATGCAATTTGGGTGACCCGATTACATGAAGAACAGTTTTGCAAGCTGTATAAGCATTCGCAAATCCAGAAGCATTATGACAATCTGTAACTGCCTTCATATGACAAAAATGAGAACTGAGGTACAGACAACAGGAGATATATCTAAAAAATCTTTTCAGTTAAATTTCAGTTAAATCATTTTTTTTTATGGGCTTATATCCTTTATTTTTTTTTTAGGGCATCTCAAAAGAGGTTTGTTTATTTATTTTTTTTTCTTTTTTTATTTCCACTCATACAAACTTAACAGGTACACCGGTCCCCCCTCCCTCCAACACCCTATCCCCCTGTGCCCTCCTCCCCTCCCCTTCCCTCCCCACCCCCCAGTGCCTCCCCCTTCCATCCCCGGAGCATCCTTTAATGTGCATGCCAAATTCTTCTCTGGGTCTTCCTCTCCGATGAGGTGCAAGGACCCAGCGGCATTTCCCTGAACCCTTTCCTGTGTTCCCCTTAAGCATAGGAACACTACTGTGGCTGTCAATCCCTTGCCTCCAAGGATCCTAGTGCCTTTAGCAAATGCTAGACTTTGTGAGGTCAATACTGTGTTGGACATTGCGCAGGGCATGTAAAGTCCAAATATGATTGCTTTGGCCCTAACTTGTGTGGAGTATCTTGCATATCATTGCTCCTCCCATTCTTGTGCTCTTACAATCTTACAGCCCCCTCTTCCGCAAATTTCCCTGAGCTTCAGGATGGGGAGAAATTAGGCTGGCCTAGTTAAATCAATATTTATTAAACATCCATTACAGATTACATAAAACAGATAGCATTTAGTGTATAAAAACTGAACCAGAACCAATGATTAGAGCATTGTACAGAGGAAACTGGAAAGGTTATGACACAGAAAGCATCTATTCCTGAGACACTGAGAAGTGTTCTATAAGAAATGACAAATATCTAAGGCTAGGAAAACAGTTAGGGTCTAGCCAGGCAAAGGAGAAGACAGTGCTGTTTCAAAATGACTTTGGATAGGTGTTCACAAGGCCACTTAAGAAAGAGCTAAATGTTCTCTAGGGAGAAAAAAGCCTTACATATTATTCTTAAAACCTCATTCTTTTACCTGTTTTGCTCTTCAAAACAAAAAGGATAAAGAGAATAATTCCTTTGATCACAATTCAAAACTCTACTGTGACAGCCCCCAAAGGAAAAACATTTGAGGTTTTTGAGGTTTAAGTTCAAATAAATACATATGAATGTAGTTATTGGAGGCTGTGCAGAAATTTTCTCAAGAATACTTATTTGTAGCTCAAGTTATTTCAGTAGTTAAATGTGTACCTATGACCACATGGGGTTATATGAAAAAAGGAGAGAAGCAGGAGTGACAGAGAGGAAATGATTTCATCTATTTACATAATAGAAAAAAGGGATTGCTGCAGGATTCTTAGCACATTATCATCGCTAAGCTCTTTTTCTTTTCCTTAAAAGAATGAGGTCTCCTTCTGAGTCATACAATAACCTCAACCTACGTGCTGTTTAAGGCACCAAAGAATTTCCCACAATGCACCTGGAGATTTCATCTGCCTCTGTGCTTTGGTATGGTTAATGACACAAAAGAAGAAAAGAGTCACTCATATGCTATCTGTTTCCAAAGCCAGAAATTATAACATGTGATATAAAGTCAACTGTGCATGATATCTTTTATCTGTTATTTTTGCCCATTTTTCATTTTCTCGTCATGTCATTTGAGATTTAAAGACAAATTATTAACAATCTGCACTTTCATTCAATTTTCCAATACACTTTAAAAATTTCTGCCTGAATATCCATATGGGCAATTAGATAGATCCTTTTCATCTTTGTAGGAGATAATGTCTCAACTATGTATAAGGAAAGAATTTTTATTCAATGCTAGCAATTTAAAAGTTTAGGACAAGTCCTTGACTCTCCCTCCCACCCCAAAGTTAAAGTCATTCCCATTGCCTGTGAAGTCTAAATCACCATTCTTCCTGCTTCTTTTCCCCTTGTGTATTTATAGTAAATTTTTATGCACCTAATTTGGGAAAGATGATAATGCCTAGTGGTGCAGGTAACCCTGAGCAGGGCAGAGGGAACAGTGTGTGCTCCATCTTTTCCTGATCCATATTTGGGTGATCCAGAGTCACATAGGAGCATCAGACTTCAGCATAGTCCTTCCAAACTTCTAATCTTAATACAACATCCTTTCCATTATTATACTCAATGAATATATTATCAGTGATCACAACCATCATCAAACAATGTTCATACTTCCTCCAGGACTCAAAACTCCTAAGACTACTCTGACCTCTTCCCATCTCTCCTCACCTCTGAGACTGTATCACTGAACTTATGGACTGTGACTGACAGACATGCAGTATTTTCCAATTCCAATTTGAATGTTCACAACAACTTCTTGCAAAATCCAACATTTCTCTAAAGACTCAATATTCCTGTTAGTCTTTCAAATGGCAACTATTTCCAGTTCCAAAATGTCACATGTGACTGAGTTTAGAAGTAGTCATCCTCCTTGCTTCTTTGGCTAATTGCAGGTCATTCTCCTTTCCTCATCAGATAGAAACCAGCACCATTTGCACTGTCCACTCTATTCTTCTGATAACCCTGAGATCACTCTTCTTATTTCTTGAACATTCTATTTCTCCCTAGCATTCCCCGTTACTACTCCTAACATGACTGTGGTCCCAAATTGCATTTGCTTTGTGGTAATTTTATATTCATGTTTTGTTTTCAAAGGTATTCTACTATGACCAAGGGTTATACTGTCATGTTAGCTGTAATTACTGATGTTTACAAATGCAAACATCTTCCTCCAGTCTTGGACCTTGGAGTCCCTTATGTCTTCTCCCCCATTGATACTGTGCTACAAACTTCATAGCTATTTATAGCAAGGAAGAAATTCAATCTTCTTTGATAGAGGACAGAAGAAACATAATATTTAAATTTTACAATAAATATAATTTTAAAAATACAATTTCTAAATTAGAAACCAGAATCCATAGAAAGTAAGCACTAAAACTTGTCTCCAAATACTATAGAAAAATGATTTTGTTCCTTTTATAAAACAAGGTTAGAAATTCAACTTGATAGCTAAAGAATGAGTATAGCTTAAAATTAAATTTTATTATGAATGACTTAAAGCCAAATTCTCAATTTCTTCCTTCCCAAAAGTAATGAATCTGTCATTTTTTAAAACACTTGAGTCAATACCCTCAATAAATGCTTTTCATTAAGAACCCAAGAAATGTCTGGTCAAAGTACTCATGTAGAATTTTAACTGTGCCACATAATAATATAATTAATATTTTATTTTATGAATTTACATCTGACAATTTCCTTGAAAGTGGGAACAAAAAACTGAGCCACCTTTTCTATCACCCAGCAGGACAAAAATCTCCTTGAGCTACTGAATCAGAGCTGTTGAATACAACCTGATCCAAAAGCTTTTTCTTGCTTATTGGATATAAGTTTCAGAACCCACATTCACAAGTATTCTTCAAATGTCTGTTCCTGTGAATTATCAAGTCATGCAATTCTTTTGCCTCTTTAGTCTTCCACTTTTCTCCAGGTTTGATTTTAACATTGCCCCCCTGAGTCCTGTTGGTACCTAACTCTACCTACATACGTGGTTATTTGGAGAGAAATGTAAATAAGGGGAATTTGACTCAAATTAAAAGGTAACTCCCACAGCCAGTGGAGGTATACTATCTTCCAGCAAGAGAAGACATCTTCAGCAATGTAGGGAAGCGGTGACTCTAAATGATAATAAAGCTCTGTGGGAGATGAATATCCTTTTATTATTCTAATTGATAACCAACTACATTATTGAGGACTATTATTGTTTTATTAATACCCTGACAACCACAGAAAAGGACTAGAAGAGGCAATGATTCTAAATAATAATGTATTCCAGCAACATCATGCATTAAAATTTTCATTTGGATTGTTTTAGTGACCTTAGCCCTTTACTACAAGAGAATGTCCTGTGGCCAGAACAGCTCGAGAGATTTCATGTTCAGTGCATCCCTTGGTGACAAAAAAAAAAATTCATGGAACTGAGTTTGATTATTGTCTAAGCCATGCATCATTATGTTCTGTGAATTCTACATGCCTTTACAGTATTACTTGGCAACAGGAATATGCTTTCTCCAAACCTTGACCTATATAAGCACTTCACTGAAGGTGACTGCTGATGATAATTTCATTTTTGACCACTATTAAAGTAGGCTTTCATCTATCATGACTGAACATTAATAATATTTCCATGACATTTCCCTGGTCCAGAACAGATAACCCATCTCACATTTTTCATATCTTCTTAACCCCTGAGCCATCTCTCCAACCCATTCATATCTTCTTTTACTTGAATGATGTCCACCAAAAAATCTATTCAGTAAAAGGTCTAGAATCCAAACAAATAACTCTAGTTGAATAAAAAAGAAATGTTTGTAAGGATAACATGGAGCCATGGGGCAGTGAGATGGCTGGAAAAGACAGGATTAGAGAGAACAAGCAGAGTCAGACGAAGGTGAGACAAATGAAATGAATGACGGTAACACACAGAATAATCACAGAGATACCCTGCCTGTATCACCTCACCACACTACAACAGGTGATGGGATTTTATGTTGCTTCTCACATCTCCTCAAGACTCCTGGAAGGTTCGAATACCTAGAGAATCCAATTAGAAAATCTGTGTCACTTTCATCTAAAACACAAAGAGATATCCTCTGAACACAGTGGTATACATGAGAACCAGCTTGTAATTTGAAGCCAAATTTTGTGCTAACAGTAACCATAAGCCAAAGTGAAATACAGGAGGAACTTCATCATTTGCAGTACAAAAAAGAACTGAAATAGAATAAAATAAAGTAGTACAAGATGCATCAATTTTTTTTAGTGAATGGCATAAAATAAGTGATGATGTATATCTATGTTCTTATATGGAAAAATAATTTTATAAAATTACTTGAATTCATTAATTTTAAGTTCAAATAAATCACAACATAATGATCCAGAACTTTTCCCCATTGATTGTCATCCAAGGAAATGTACAAATATATCTAGGCCATATGTGAACAGTACAATAATGCTAAGGTATTCACATTATCTAATGTCAAAAATAATTACAAAATCATAGAAATTAAAATCATATGGTAATACAATAGCAAATAAATAAATGGAATATATGCAATAACTAAAATATTTATGCATGTGTTTTGGGGGGTTCAGATCCTGCAGAGGGCACTGGGCTCCTGGCTGGTCTTCAGCTACTCTCCTGGGCTCTAAGACACCAGCAGGTGTCAACAGATCAGATTTCCTCTCTAGTGGGGACCAGTGCAAGATAGCCTTAACCAACATCCCCCCTCAGTCAACCAATAATAGACCCTCTAAGATTTTAACACAGTCCACAGTTACCACAAATCCAGGACCAGAGCACCAACACCTTGCTACTGAGGACCTTACACATCCAATCCAAGATAAGCAACCATTTTACTTTCCTTCTTATCTCAGTTGATAGTCACCTCTGCTTCAGACCTCTATGCAGCACTCCCAAAACCCCACATACTCACCCTTTAGGGCATAGACTATTCGCCCTCATAAACCTGGAAGGAATTAATAGTTGCTATAGTATTCTAAGCTTTAACCCTTGAGTACTAAACCCACCCTATTCCATAATATAAAGTTGATCTAATACTTAGCTTAAACCATACATAGCAACTCTTGACTCCCAATCCCAAACATCCAGGAAAATCTAGACCTAAACTCTGTCACCTTCAGAACCAGAGTAGGGCTTTCACACTTTTTTTGGTAGCATATCGTCTTAACCATGAAATAACAGCAAGGAAACCTAGACTGAGACCTTAAACACCTAGTAAATGGTAGCAATAATGGTCCAAGTGCAGCAATTATATCTGACTCACTACAGTCATAAACACACACCAAGAAAGATTCAAGAAATCAAACACAAAAGACCAAGTCATAGTGTAAACCCATAAGAAACAACAAAAACCACAACTCCCTCTCAAAAAATGTTGAGCCCATAACAATAGATCCCTACCAGACTAACCCCTCAGATATTAAGAATCAAATAACCAAGACAATGATTTTCAAAGCATGATCTTTACCATGATGAAAACAATTAAAGAGGAAATCCAAGAGGAATTAAATAACCAATATGAACAGGAGCACAACAGGCACTTAGATGAAATGAAAAAAGCAGTTGAAGAAACAAAATTAGGCCTAGAGCAGTTGAAAAAAATCATACAAAAATTAAGCTTGAAATTAAAAATAAGCTAGTTAAAATACAAAATTCAATGTAAGTCTCACCAGCAGAACCAATGAAGCAGAAACTAGAATATCAGAACTAGAATACAAGATGCCAGAACAAATTGGCTCAATTAAAGATGTTGAAAAAGCCAAAAAAAGGAAAAATACTAGAGAAGAATATTCAAGAGTTATGGGACTCCTTCAAGAAACCAAAGCTGCACATTCATGGAATATGAGAAAAAGAAACACTTAAAGCCACCCCAGAAGAGATTTTTCACACATCATTAAAAATAACTTTCCACATCTAAGGAAAAGGATCCCCATCCAACCATGAGAGGTATATTGTATACCATTCATATATGACAAAAATAGAAACTTGCCATGACAAATTATAGTCACAACAACACAAATACATGACAAAACAATATGCTGAGAGCATCCAGAGAAAACAACCAAGCCACATTTAAAAGTAAGCCTATTAAAATAGCAGCTGATTTTTCAATGGAAACAATAAAATCCAGAAGAACTTGGAAAGATATACTTCAAGTCATGAATGAGAACAAATGCCAACCCAGACTAATATACCCATTAAAAACACCAGTCATGATTGAGGGTGAAAGAAAAATCTTCCACCATAAGGACAAACTGAAGGCTTATATGAACAACAAACCAAGGCTACAAAAGATGCTAAAAAAGATACTCAAGCTCAAAGAAAAGGATAAACATATGTGAGAGAACAGAAGGGAAAAATAATAGTATCAACACAACTTTCTAGCAAAGAAATACATACTTAAAATCCACAAAACTTAGAAAATGACAGGAACCAACAAGCATTTTTTCAATTACAACCCTAAATGTTAATGGAAGTAACTCTCCAATCAGAAGACCTAAACTACAAACATGAATCAAAAATCATGACCTAGCCATCTGCTGCCTTCAGGAAACATATCTCACCATGAAAGAAAGGCACATTCTCAGAACAAAAGTCTGGTCAAAAGTGCTGCAAGCTAATGGAAAAAGGAAACAAGCAGGAGTAGCAAGTCTGATATCTGACAAAACAGACTTCAACCAAAAGAAATCATAAGAGACACATAAGGATGCTACATAATAGTCAAAGGAACAATCATTAGGAAGACTTCACATACTGAACATATACACACCTAATACAGGCTCAGCCACATTCATTAAACATACATTTAAAATGCCAAATCAGCCCAAACACAAAGATAGTAGGGAATTTCAACACCTGAGTTTTACCATTGGATAGCTTAATAAGCCAAAAACTGAACAGAGACACACTGGAGTTTAATCAAACCATAACTCAAATGGATCTGACTAATCTCTACCAAACATTCCATCCTAACAATAAGGAATACACATTCTTTTCAGCATCGCATAGAATCTTCTCCAAAATAGACCACATATTGGGGCACAAAGCAATCCTCCACATATACAGGAAAGTTGAAACAATATCCTGTACCCTATCTGACCATTATGGAATAAACTAGACATCCACAACAAAGAAAATGTCAGAAAATATACAAATTCTTGGAAATTAAATACCATGATACCAACCATGAACAAGAAATGGGTTCAAGCAGAAGTCAAAAGGGAAATTCAAATATTCCTATAAATAAATGATATGAAAATACAACATATCCGGGACGCCTGCGCGAGATCCAGCCGGGCCTCAACGCGCGCTCTAGGACCCCCAGGTCAGCCCACGGGGACCCGGCTCCGACTCCCACCATCCAGCCGGAGCCGCGCGGGGGGCCGAGGGACGAGGAGCACCTCCCCCTGCGCCCGGGCCCCGCCCCAGCTGCCCTCGGGTTAAATAGCTCCACGCCGACGCGCCCATCCTTCCCTTCTTCGCCCCGCCCCCGCTCCGCCGGTCGGGACGCCTGCGCGAGATCCAGCCGGGCCTCAACGCGCGCTCTAGGACCCCCAGGTCAGCCCACGGGGACCGGCTCCGACTCCCACCATCCAGCCGGAGCCGCGCGGGGGCCGAGGGACGAGGAGCACCTCCCCCTGCGCCCGGGCCCCGCCCCAGCTGCCCTCGGGTTAAATAGCTCCACGCCGACGCGCCCATCCTCCCTTTTCGCCCCACCCCGCTCCGCAGGTCAGGACACGCGCGCGGTCCACCCAGGCCTCACCCCGCGCCCTAGGTAAGTCCCCGTTCAGGCCCTGCCCACCAGTACCCCAGGCCAAATAATTCAGTTTAGTGAAATTGAGAGATCTTAAGAGTTAAAATGACAATGCCAAAGTCAAAGTGCAAATCCATGAGAAGCAACACTCAAGTAAACAAATTTCCCACTGAAGAAATTAATCCCATAATGTTAGACTCCAACAAGAACAAACCCGCGGAAAAAGGCCAAGAAAGCCCCACCCAGGATAAAGACTTTCAAATATGATCATTACCATGTTCAATACTATGAAGAGGAAATCCGGGAGGAATTACATAATCGAATCAATCGCTTTGAAGAGCAACACAACAGACATCTGGAGGAGTTGAGAAAAACAGTGCAAGAAACAAAAAGTGGCATAGAACAGTTAAAACAAACTCAAGCAGAGTTTAAAACTGAGCTAAAAGACAAGTTATCTTCAACCCAGAACGCCACAGAGAGTCTTATCAACAGAACTAATGAAGCAGAAAACAGAATTTCAGACCTTGAAGATAAAGTGGGAGTACTAACCAGCTCAATGGAAGAGGTTGTTAAAGCCAAAAAGATACTTGAGAGAAATATCCAAGAGATATGGGACACCCTGAAGAAGCCTAACATGCGTATTCATGGAATACCGGAGCAAGAATCTCAAAATACCACCCCTGAGGAAATTTTTCAAACGATCATCAAGGAAAACTTTCCTCATCTAAAACAAGAGAGGCCCATTCATATACAAGAGGCATTCCGCACCCCAAACAGATACGACCAAAATAGAAGCACACCGCGGCAAATAATAGTTAAAACACTCCACATTCAAGATAAAGAACTGGTGCTGAGAGCTTCAAGGGAGAAAAAACAAGTCACTTTTAAAGGCAAACCTATTAAAATAACTAATGACTTCTCAGTCGAAACAGTAAAAGCAAGAAGAGCTTGGAGAGACATACTTCAAGTATTGAATGAGCAAAAATGTCAACCCAGGCTGATTTACCCTGCAAAACTATCAGTCATGATCGAGGGAGAAAGAAAAATTTTCCAGCACAAAGACAACTTTAAGGGATACATGGCCACCAAACCAGGCCTTCAAAAACTGCTAGAAATGATACTCAAGTGTGAAGAAAAAAACAGGCATATCCAGGAGAACAGAAGGCAAATATAACACCATTAAAAGCGAAGCAATATACTTATAAAAGCTACTAAACATAATAAATGTCTGGAATTAACAATAGTTTCTCCATTATAACACTAAATGTTAATGGACTTAATTCACCGATCAAGAGACACAGATTACAAACTTGGATTAAAAATCACAATCCATCAATCTGTTGCCTGCAGGAAACCCATCTCACCACAAAAGATAGGCACGCTCTAAAAATAAAAGGCTGGTCAACAATTCTACAAGCAAATGGAAGCAGAAAACAGGCAGGGGTAGCCATTATGCTATCAGACAAAGTGGATTTCAAACCAAAAAAAATTATAAGAGACACGGATGGATACTACATTTTAGTCAGAGGTACAATTCACCAGGAAGATTTCACAATACTGAACATATATGCACCCAATACGGGCCCCCCCACATTCATTAAGAAAACCCTACAGCGTCTAAAGCAAGAAATCAACCCCCAAACGATAATTCTTGGGGACTTCAACACCGCCCTCTCTACATGGGATAGATCAACAGGTCAAAAGCTTAACAGAGACACTTTGGAACTTAATCAAACCCTGAAAGAAATGGACCTCACAGATCTCTATCGAACTTTTCACCCACGCACCAAAGAATACACATTTTTCTCGGCAGCACATGGAACTTTCTCCAAAATAGATCACATATTGGGCCACAAAATGAATCTACACATATACAAGAAAGTTGAAATTCTAACCTGTGCCCTATCAGACCACCACGGCCTAAAGCTGGACATCCACAACACATCAAACAAGAGAAAATGCACTAACTCCTGGAAACTTAACACTATGATGCTGAATGAGAACTGGATTCAGGAAGAAATTAAAAAGGAAATTCAAGATTTCCTGAAAATGAATGATAACGAAAATACAACTTACCAAAATCTCTGGGACACAATGAAAGCTGTTCTAAGAGGTAAGTTCATAGCTCTTAATGCCCACGTCAAAAAAATGGAAACATCAGAAATAAACAACTTAACAATGCAGCTTAAAGCTTTAGAGAAACTAGAGCAATCTGATCCTAAAAGCAGTAGAAGAGAAGAGATTAGCAAAATAAGGGGAGAAATATCTGAAATCGAGACTAAGAAAACGATAGAAAAAATCAACCAATCAAAAAGCTGGTTCTTTGAAAAAATCAACAAGATTGATACACCCCTAGCTAAACTAACCAAAAGCAAGAGAGAGAAAACCCAAATTAACAAAATTAGAAATGAACATGGAGTTATCACTACGGATACCCAAGAAATCCAGAGAATTATAACATCATATTTCAAAAACTTATACTCTGTGAAGTTTGACAACACAAAAGAGATGGATGAATTTCTAAGTAAACACAACTTACCTAAATTGAATCAGGAAGTTGTGAATTATTTAAATAGTCCTATAACATATAAGGAAATTGAGGAAGTAATCTCGAATCTTCCCACCAAAAAATGTCCTGGACCAGATGGATTCAGCACAGAGTTCTACAAGACATTTAAGGAGTTAATAACACCAATACTCCTTAAACTGTTCCATCAAATAGCAAAGGAAGGAACACTACCAAATTCCTTCTATGAAGCTAATATCGTTTTAATCCCAAAACCTAATAAAGATTCACTTAAAAAAGAAAACTATAGGCCGATCTCCCTGATGAACACAGACGCAAAGATTCTCAACAAAGTCTTAGCAAATCGGATTCAAAAACATATTAAAAAGATCATTCATGGGGACCAAGTAGGCTTCATCCCCGGCACACAAGGTTGGTTCAACATACGCAAATCAACAAATGTAATTCATCATGTAAACCAGTCCAAAGTCCAAGACCACATGATACTCTCGATAGATGCAGAAAAAGCTTTTGACAAGATCCAACAGCCTTTTATGATCAAACGCTAGAGACAGTAGGAATGGAAGGAACCTTTATCAATATAATAAAAGCTGTATACAACAAGCCCACAGCAAGGATTATGCTCAATGGGGAACAATTGGAAGCATTCCCACTTCGATCAGGAACAAGACAAGGCTGTCCACTCTCACCACTTCTATTCAATATTGTACTTGAAGTCTTAGCCGAAGCCATAAGACAAGAAAGGGACATAAGAGGGATTCAAATTGGCAAGGAAGAAGTCAAGCTATCTCTATTTGCAGATGACATGATCTTATACCTGAGTGATCCCAAAAACTCCACCAGGAAGCTCCTGGAACTAATTGAGAAGTTCAGCAGGGTGGCAGGATACAAAATAAATGTGCAAAAATCAGAGGCCTTCCTATATGCCCAGAATGAAAGAAGTGAAAAAGCCTTGAGAGAAACCATGCCATTTACTATAACCCCTAAAAAAATGAAATACCTTGGTATAAACCTAACTAAGGAGGTAAAAGACCTTTACAATGAAAACTTTAAAACCCTAAAGAAAGAAATTGCAGAAGACACCAGAAGGTGGAAAGACCTCCCTTGTTCCTGGATTGGCAGAATCAACATTGTAAAAATGACCATCCTACCAAAGGCAATATACAGATTCAATGCTATACCAATCAAAATCCCAAAGCAATTCTTCAAAGAAGTTGACCAAACAATCTCAAAGTTCATTTGGAGGCACAAAAGACCCAGGATAGCCAAAACAATCCTGAGTAACAAAAACACAGCTGGAGGTATTACCATACCAAACCTAAGTCTATACTACAAATCCATAGTTATAAAGACAGCCTGGTACTGGCTCCAAAATAGACACACAGATCAATGGATAAGGATTGAAGACCCAGATATAAGCCCACAAAGTTACAGCCATTTGGTCTTTGACAAAGGGGCCCAAAGAATCCAATGGAAAAAGAACAGCATCTTCAACAAATGGTGCTGGCAAAACTGGATCTCCACATGCAGAAGATTAAAGCTGGACCCGTACTTGTCACCATGTACAAGACTTAATTCCAAATGGATCAAGGACCTTGATATCAGGCCAGAGACTTTAAAAACCATAGTTGAAAAGATAGGGAACTCCCTCGAGCTGGTTGGGCTAGGCCAACAGTTCCTAAACAGACATCCAATGGCACAGTCACTGCTACCAACTCTCAACAGTTGGGATCTTGTGAAATTAAAGAGCTTCTGTTCAGATAAAGAGATTGTAACACGAGCTCAAAGGCAACCCACAGAATGGGAGAAAATCTTCACTAACCACATATCTGACAGAGCTCTACTGTCCAGAGTGCACAAAGAACTTAGAAAATTAAACTCCAAGGAAAACACTGGCCCAATTAAAAAATGGGCCCTGGAACTTCAAAGAAACTTTACCAGGGATGAAATTAAAATGTCTAACAATTATCTTAAAAAATGCTCCACTTCCTTCGCCATCAGGGAAATGCAAATCAAAACTTCCCTGAGATATCATCTCACCCCAGTCAGGATGGCAAAAATCCACAATACAAACAACGACAAATGCTGGAGAGGATGTGGAGAGAGGGGAACTCTCCTACATTGTTGGTGGGAATGCAGGCTCATACAGCCACTCTGGCGAGCCGTCTGGAGATTCTTAAAGAAATTAAAGATTGAAATGCCATATGACCCTGCTATCCCACTTTTGGGAATAACCCCCCAAGCAGCAAAGGTTCGCCTCGATAGCACAAGCTCGACCATGTTCATAGCAGCACTGTTTACAATAGCAAAGTCATGGAATCAACCTAAATGTCCAACAGTTGACGAGTGGATAAGGAAAAGGTGGTACATCTATACAATGGAGTACTACTCAGCCATCAAAAATGATGAATTACTGGAATTTGCTGGGAAATGGATGTCATTAGAAAGAATTATATTAAGTGAAGTATCCCAAACCCAGAAAATTAAGCGCCGTATGTACTCCCTAATAGGTGGCTCCTAGTACCAAACTCACCCAGCCCACATTGGGACACTCAAAAGTAAACCTATGTAACACAGTAATTGCAAGGATTATGAACAAGAGAGATGGGTTAGGAGGGCCACACCAGAAACAAAGAGAGAGGAGACCATGTTACAGCAGAGAAAATAGGCCTCCATGAAGGTCTGCAAGTAAGTAATGAGAAACTTGGTTAAGTTCACAGACGTTCTTTCCTGATCTCACCAGAAGGGGAGGGCATATAGTCTAGCAGATAAAAAGTAATCATTTTGCAAATGGGTGATGGACCCCTCTCTCAGTGAGGTTTCCTACTCTTATTACATCTACCCTTGAATGTGCTATTACAACAAGACTCCAGTTTAACAGCTTTTTGTCTCTGGCCAGGGGGTGACATACAGTGCCCAGCAGAATGGAGTGAAGGGAATTGCAGGAGCAGCAAAACTGCAAAAGAAAATCAACAAACCACAATCCAGAACTTCAGAGACTCTATATCAATCACATAGAACTAGGACAAGCCTAATCTCTCCCCATCCTGGAGCTCAGGGACATTTGCGGAAGAGGGGGGCGGTAAGATTGTAAGAGCAAAAGGATGGGAGGAGCAACGATTTGCAAGATTCTCAACAATAGTTGGGGCCAAAGCAATCATAATGGAACTTTGCATGCCCTGCGCAATGTCCAGCGCACTGTTGCCCTCATAAAGTCTAGCATCTGATAAGGGCACCGAGACCCCTGGAGGCAAGGGATTGACAGCCATAGTAGTGATCTTATGCTTAAGGGGAACAAGAGAAAGGGCTTATGGAAATGCCACTGGGTCCTTATATGTCATCGGAGAGGAGGACACAGTGGAGAGTTAGGCACACACAATAAAGGACTATCTGGGAATTGGGGGGGAGGCACTGGGGGAAGGGGAGGGGGAAGAGGGGGGAGGGAGGGAACTGGTAAAAAATTTTTAAAATGTATAATTAAATTTTTAATAAAAAAAAAAAAAAAAAGAAAATACAACATATCAAAATCTTTGGGATACAATGAGAGAGTTCTAAGAGGAAAGTTTATAGCACACAATGCCTATATCAAAAAAATGGAAACATCACTAGTAAACAACTTAAAAATCCAACTTAAAACTTTGCTGCTAAATGGATAGAGCTAGAAGTATCCCAAGCACAGAAAACCAGACGTTGCATGTTCTCCCTTCTAATTGGAATCTAATTCCAAGTCCTTGTAATGACATACTCAAGGGAAGCTCTTTTTAGTACCATTTACAACCACAAAGGATGTGAAATAGAAAAGTAGGTCAAAGAAGACCAGAAGAGAATGAAGACAAAGGAACAAAGTTCAATGGAGAAATAAGGCCACCATCAAGAAAGAGCCATATTTAGCGAGATATCTAATCCAGTCCATGCTCAGTCTCCTTCCGGATGACTGGTGCTTGGAGTAGTTTGAAGCACTGGCATGTTGTCCCCGTCAGGGGAGTAGTGATTAATGAACAGCTGGAGGTTGACTCCACCCACTACTGTGCCCTACTCCTGAGCCTCCCTCTCTTTCAAGCTTTCTGTTATATGAAGGCCTCTCTTTAACAGTTTCTGTATTGTTGGATAGGAGAGGATCTCAACATCCAGAGAGGAGGCAGCCTTGTGCAGTGCAAGAAGAGCAAAATGGACAACAACAAACAACCCAAATACACAATGCTGTACCCATATAATCACCTGGAACCAGGCCATCCAAATCTCCCCCACCCAGAGCCTCAGGGAACTTCACAGAAGAGGGGACAGTAAGTGAAATGATTGTGTAAAGGTGTTTGCCACCAAGGTTGGCAACCTGAAAAATCTATCCTCAGAAACCACGTGGTAGAAGGAGAGAACAAATGCTGAAAGTTGTCCTCTAACCTTCAAATATGTACTGAGACACATGCATACTTACCAACCATGAAATAAATAAATAAAATATTTTCAATAGTTAAAAATACACTAATGTGAATGGACAGCAGTATTTAATAAAAAATTAAATATCTATCCTCTATGAAGCAAACCATTATCATTTAATTTTTTGTGTGTGAGTGCTAATTTATATGTTTTGTGGGCATGTATAAGTGTGTACATGTGTAATGTATAGGAATGTGTGTGTGTGTGTGCATGTGTACGTGTATCAGAGGGCACTGTGTGTGCCTATGGCGATCCAAGGATGACTTTGGGAATTATCCTGAATTGCTCTATGTTCTTATTGTACTGCTGGGAGATCTCCTAGTCTCTGTCTTCCAGGGTCAGAAACGCAGGCTTCTGCCATTTCTGCCTAGTGTTATTACATGGAATCTAGAATCTGAACTAAGATCCTTCTGTTTGTGAGGCAAAGAGTTAGCCCCTGAACTATCTATCCAGTCCCCATTATCTAAAGCTAAATAACTTGAGAGAAATACTATGAAAAATACTATTTTTCATAAAATACTGAAAACATATTGAATATATTAGTCAAGAAGAAGCTGAGAGAAATGGGGACAAATGTATGAATAGAATACAAAATTCAATGATTAATAAAGCAAATACAAGGTACCTAACCCCTTCAAAACAAGAGAGGAACTCAGTACTGTTTTCATTTACATACATTACAGAAATGAAAAGAATGTGGAAAGAATGTGTAAAGTGGGGTTCCTACAATAACATAAATGAATATATTTTAAAAATATTTTGAAGACCAATTCTGTCATGGTTTGAATGCTAGTCACCCCCACACACACACATACACACACCCCAAGCATCTTTGCCTGTTGCTAAAGTTTGGGGAGATTATAACCCTTTGAACTGAGGTGGAACTGAAAAGGAGCTGTGCTGGAGAAAGGGACTTCACAGGAGGACATTTGGTGGCCTGGTCCTGCTGCCTCTCTGTTCTTGCTCTAACTTTTTGATGACAGTGGTGATTTGAGCCGGCCTCTAAAAGTCCTCTAAATCATGCCTTTCACTGTGCGACTTCTGCTGTGACAGACGATAGCCCCTCTGGAACCATAAGCCAAATAAATTTCTCTTTCCCCTTTAAGAGGTGTGAGTATTGTCTCACTGCACCAGAAAGAAAAGTAACTGTTGAAAAGTACCTATTAAAATTAAAAAAAGATGTGTGAACTTTCTGAAAGTGAACTTCAGTCCTGCTCCAAAGTGAGTCACATGCACAAGGGGAGATAGGCCATGGCTCTGTCAATCACTTGGCCAGAAATCTGCCCCCAGCAGCCTGATTCACCTGAAGACATGCTAAACACCTGGGAATAGTAATTATCCCCTCAGTGAGATCACGTGCCTGTCCTTCTCAGAGGCCCCGCTAGGTGTAGGTGACTGCAAACACTGTACTTCTCCATGCAGCAGTACTATACCTTCTTGAGTTGTAAACTCACAAAGCTTAATTTTCCTTTTTCTTCCTTTCTATATTTTTTTCTAAAGTCTGACCACGCTTTCTCCATTACTTTGGGCTTTTCTTGCTGTTTCTTTGAAGATTGTCGCTTACTCCCCACCAACTGCTTGCAGATCTCCATGTTTACCGCAGAGAGCCTGACTTCCTTTTCTCTATCTTCTTCCTCTTGGAAACAGCCTGGATCTACAGTTCGCTTGCCCTGGGAAAATGGTCCATATATGTGTGTCTATTTTCAAATTCATTTACTTAAAAGACTATGTAGCTAAACAGGGGACTTTAGACTCCCCAGTACCAGTGAAATGTCAGATTAAAAGCTGCCTCTCTGAGTGGCAGTTTATACAGACAGTCAGGATATCAAAGAACGGTAGGATGGTCATTTTTACGATGTTGATTCTGCCAATCCAGGAGCATGGGAGGTCTTTCCACCTTCTGGTGTCTTCTGCAATTTCTTTCTTCAGGGTTTTAAAGTTTTCATTGTAAAGGTCTTTTACCTCCTTGGTTAGGTTTATGCCAAGGTATTTCATTTTTTTAGGGGCTACAGTAAATGGGATTGTTTCTCTCAGGGCTTTTTCACGTCTTTCATTCTGGGCATATAGAAAGCCCTCTGATTTTTGCACATTTATTTTGTATCCTGCCATCCTGCTGAACTTCTCATTTAGTTCCAGGAGCTTCCTGGTGGAGTTTTTGGGATCCCTCAGGTATAAGATCATGTCATCTGCAAACAGGGATAGCTTGACTTCTTTACCAGGAAGAACTCTTGAATAACAGAATCCAGAGATAATGAAATGATGGAAAATCTGCCAAGAAATTCTAAACTCTACTTGTAAAAATGACCACTGGCTTTGAAGAGTAAATAAGAAAGTAAATCAATTCAAGGCATGAGATAAGAAAAGTCAGCAATGTAGAAGAGAAAGTCAGCAACGAAACTGAGTTTTTTGACAATGAAAATCAAGCAAAAATATTGGAAATACAAAATATAATGAAAATAGAAACACACACACACACACACACACACACACACACACACACACACTGGAAAGTGTCATCAATAGACAAGACCAGACAGAAGAAAGTGCATCAGAGATAGATGTCAAGGTCAAAGAAAGATAATTTCAACATAAATTTTAAAAAGATACACTCACAACTTCTATGAATTCTGGAACATGATCAAGAGACAAAAAAGAATACAAGTGTTAAAAGGATTTGAGACTAAAATTAAAGGTACAGAGAAATTATTCAATGGAATTATAACAATTTCCCAAATCTGGGGAGAGAAATAGACATCAACACACAAGAGACATTTAGAACCCCAAATAAACACAACAGAAATAATTTTTTTTCATGACACATTACAGGTAAATGTCAAGATTCAAGAGCAAAGAAATAGTATTAAAAGATGCAAGAGAAAATGCCAATTCATAGGCAAAGGCAAATAATATCATATCTATCAGTAGATCCTAAAGGCCAGAAAAAAATGGAATTATTTACTTCATGGCCTGAAAGTAAGTAACCACCAACTATATAACTGTATTCATCAACGCTATCTTTTAAAATTGATAAAGACAGAGCTTGTAAAGATAAACACAAATTGAGTTCATTCATAACTATCAAGCTAGCAATTGCCAAGACATGTATCAAAGGAGGAAGAGGAATAATCACAGATATGAGCGATCAAGAAAGAATAAGTTTCAAAAGAGGACTAGATGAGCTGAGTGCAACAAGGAAAGACTCAGTCAGGTAAATCAGCAAGCCCCTGACTGAGTAGAAGACAAAGAAAAGAACACGTAGAAATCTAACCACACTGGGAAACAACCATTAAATTACTGGAATCATCAAACACCTATCAATGATAAATCAAAACATAAATAGTTTAAATTCCTCAATTAAAGGCACAGACTAGGTGACCATATTTTTTAAAATATCCAGTTATTTGTTATCAGCAAGAACTGTCTTACTGGAAAAGAGGCAACTGGATGGAAAGCTAAGGAACTGAAGTCAGTATAGCAATAACTGACAACAGGGAGAAGCAAATCTACATGTATCTAACAAAATAGACCATGAGCAACAATTACTCAGAAGAGATAGAACAGGTAATTACAAATAAGTAAGGAAAAATAACACACAAATATTACATAATAATTTTTAAAAATATACGTACTGAATGTTGGGACACCCAATTCATTTAAAAAAAAAAAAAAAACCTTTTGGATGTAAAAGGACAGACAGACCCAAGTGCAATACTAGTATGTGACTTCAATATCTACTTTCATAAAGAAATAAATCATCCAGACAAGAAAAACACTGAATAATCTTCAGAGTTACACTTTACTGTAGGCCGAGTGAACTTAACATTCATAGACCCTTTCCATTAAAAAATACATATTCTTTGCAGCCTATGGAAGTTTCTCTGAAACATATTACATGTCAGACCTTGATGCTATAGAGCATGAAGTCTTCAAATTTTAAAAGTCCCAAATAATTTCCTACATCTCACTAGACCACTGTGGAATAATACTTGAAATCAATAACTGGAAAAACTTCAGAAACTATTCAAATACATTGGCTATGGATTTGTGTAAGAAACTCGGTGAGATTAGTCACACACACACACACACACACACACACACACACACACACGAGAGGGGGGCGAGCATCACCCTGAAGGTTCTGTATGGGCAGCATGTACCCATCATTATTCTGTACTGTGGAAAACCTGACAGCATTTTTCTATAGTAAGAAATGTATCAAGGATTTCTACTCTTAGGCAATATAGTTCTAAAAATTTTTTACCCAATAAGGCCAGAGAAAGAAGTAAAAGAAATCAAATTATCATTATTTGTAGAAGAAATGCTGTTGTAGGCAAAAAGAAAAGTCCTAGATACCCTACCATATAGTCTTGTATCTGATAAACATTGTCATCAAAGCAACATGACATGAAATCAAAACAGACTAAATGTGGCTTCCAGTGGCTTAATCATCAAGAATTTGAATTTTCTACTTATTACATGTATTAGATAAATAAACTTAGGGTAATATCATGTCGCATTTAAAAAACATATCCAAATAATGACATAGAATGTGATAAATTATGCAGAGTTGATTGTGACAGATCCAATTGTTCCCTCAACTTTTCATCTCTTCCCTCTACCTAATGTTGAAACATTGAGCTCTCTAGACATAGGTTTCAATAAGAATCGGCTGCAACTTCAGAGTCCAAGATGAAAATATTCATAACCGTCCACCAAACCATTCAGCAAACACTGTGACTATTTCCACAGCCTCTTATGGAGTATTCTAATTTAGTAAAAAAAAAAAAAAGTAATAGATAAATAAACAAACCATTCCAAATGCAGAACCTGGCATAAGGTTTAAAGTCACCAAAATCAATCCAACAGACATACTTGGATAAAAAAAAAAAAAGCTTAAAAATATCATCCTTCTAAATCAGGGAATGGAAACTCATTTCTATCAAAGTCCAAGTAAGAAATGTCCTTGTACTTTGCAGTACCCCATCTACTCACTTCTGCCATCACAGCACAAAAACAATTGTAACAATGATACAATGAGTTGGCTGTACTGCCATAAAATTCATTTCTGCACATTGAAGTTTGAGTTGACATTATGTGTATGCTTATGAAATGATATTGTCTCTAATATTTTGCGATCATTTAAAAAGTGCATAAGCTAATCTTAGCTTACAAGTCATACAAAAACAGGCAATGGGTAAATTCTTGATCTATGCTTATAGAAGACAATCAATGATAATTAGTGAAAGACTCACTTCCATTGATTAATATTATGATGCCAAAAGAGTTTTTAATTTGTCTAAAATTTATGGTTCTTGTCGGGGGTGAGGGGAGGAACTTCACAAGTGATTGATGAAAATGCAAACAATGGCTGCTTCAGTCGAGTGACCTGTGGGAAAGCTGTGGAACTGGCATAACTATTGTGTCCCCTCCTGGCTCCATTGCTGTGACGGACACGCAAGATCTGAAAACTGATCCTGTAGGCACGGGCCTGCTGTCAGGAGGACGCGTGGAAGGGGCTTATGGGAGAAAGCCTGTAGAACAGGCACCTGATATGTCACAGTTCAATAAAAGGTAGATTAGTAAAAGTCTCCATTCTCTTGTCATGCTGCCAGTCCTGCCTCGTCACAGTTCAATAAAAGGTAGATTAGTAAAAGTCTCCATTCTCTTGTCATGCTGCCAGTCCTGCCTCGAAGGTGAACAGAAGCTTCCAGCAAGGACCAGCAGATATCTACTATTCTCATGCCATTGGCAAGATTTTCCCAATCACTACAAAGATGCAATTAAGCACTTAACTCGTGTAATTCTCCTGATTCTTATTCTGTACTCATCAGTAATATTCTCTAACCATGATTTGACTTGTCATGTGTCTGTTTTCATGATCTCAGTGCTTATGTACTAGTAGAAGTATTCGTTTTGACAGCTAATTATGAGACCATGGAAGTCCATCCAAAAAGTTGAAGCCGTCTGTGGTATTCTGAAGGATTCTGAGGCTGAAGACTGAGCATGAGAGAGCCAAATTTGGTAGATTCTCCAGGACCGCAGAGTCCCCGCAAGGCCCCACAAAACTATGCCGTGTTCCTACACATAACATCCACACTGTCGCCCACATGGGGCCAAGAAGTCCATCCGAGTTTCATGGTTTCCCTCTAGAGATTAGTGCCCAGTGAATGTCAATCCTCTGCAAGGGTGAGATCTCCACTTAAGAGTGAAGGCGTTCAGCCATCAGATGAGAAATCTTCCAGTCAGATCACAGTACAAGGTGGCTAAAGTAAAATTAGTTATAACCAAGGAGAATGACTTTTAAGAAGAAAAGCAGAAAATGGTTTTTTTTCCTTCATTCTGCTATTGTTAATCTTGCTTTTGTTTGAAATACTCATTAAAATGCCACAAAACTCCTTGTCTCTTTAAGAGTTTTAAAAATAGCATCTGGTGTCTGAGGGCTTTCTGTGCAGACACAGGAAGTGCTATTGGCTGGTTGTTGTCAATATGAACCTCAGCTGTCTTTGGGGGGTCATTTTAAACTGTGGGAAATTGCACTGCACTGACTAATGAGCAATTTGTGGTAGAAGGCAGACTCTGCCAGACTCTCAAAGGTTCATTAATGCTTCAGTATTTCTCCTTCTACCTGACTGCACCTGTAGCCATCTTTCCTGGTGACCTTCCGGATGGGCAACTGAGACTGTCGGGTAGATTGTCATTATCAATGTGCTTCTGATATGTAGCTTGCATCATGTGTATTTCCCCTTGTATAAACAAGACAAATGCTTTGAGGGCGCGAGGGGAGCCAGGCACTCTCAGAGTAACTGATTCATTTAGCAGTGCTTGGCTTCCTGTGCTTGTCAGCGGCAGGTGACATTTAGCACAGGCTTTATCTCAGTTGTGGTAATTACTGGGCTGACAGAGCTCTCATGCACACTGCAGATTGTTTTCAGCAGATGCACCAAGCAACCCCATTTTCTCTGGAGCAGTTTATCTGGTTTGCAAATTGTGGCATTGCAAATGCACACACACTCACACATGCATGCATTCACACACATACTCAAACACACACACACACACACACACACACACACACACACACTTAGAGACACACAGTTTAATATCATTTTCATGGATAAAATCACTCTTCATTGCTCTAACTACACAGACTTATGACATCAGGTAATAGGTTGGGATGACTTTGTTGTAAGTAACTTTTACATTACATGCTGTTGCTGTATTCTAGTAAACAGAAAGGCTATTTTTACTACAGTGTATCTCAACAGTATACCAAATGTTCCTTCAATGATATAATTAATATGCTCAAATTTATCATTTTATTTTCTTTAGTACCCTTTGTAGTTCCAACAGGATAGCAATAACTATATCTTACAAAAATTCTGAAAGTAATATTTTTTTCCTGTGAAAAAAGATGGAATGGACAGAAAATGTTTTAGTAAAAAAAATAAAGGTACCACTACTAACACTTAAATATTTGTGTCAGACAAAGTCTAGCATTTGCTAAAGGCATTAGGATCCTTGGAGACAAGGGATTGACAGCCACAGTAGTGTTCCTATGCTTAATGGGAACACAGGAAAGGATTCTGGGAAATGCCACTGGGTCCTTGCACCTCATCGGAGAGGAGGACCCAGAGGAGAGTTTGGCATGCACATTAAAGGATGCTGTGGGGATGGGAGGGGAAGGCACTGGGGGATGGGGAAAAAAGGGGGAGGGGAGGGGGGCACAGGGGGATAGGGGGTTGGAGGGAGGAGGGGACCAATGTACCTGTTAAGTTTGTATGAGTGGAAATAAAAAAATAAAAAATATTTATGTCAGAAATATAGTAACCTTCAAGCTAATTCTCAAGTTCAGACAATTGAACATTATTTATATTATTCATCCTGAATACCTATGTATCTTGATATTTTATATTCCATTGCTGTGATAAATACAAGACTCAAACAATTTAGAGCACCAAGGGGTTTTTTTTTTCCTATTTTTCCTTTTTTTTCCTTTTTTTTATTGTTTTTTATTTATTTATTTTTCTGCTCATACAAACATAATAGGTACCCCTGTCCCTTCCCTCCCTCTACCCCTCCCTGGACCTCCCTGCTTCCTCCCCCTTTTTCCCCTTCCTTTCCCCCCTCCCTCTATTTCTCCCAGTGCCCCCTCCCCCCATCTCTGAAGCATCCTTTAATGTAGAGCACCAAGGGTTTTATTTCAGGCTCTAGTCCATTGTGGCAGGAGAGTCACCAGCCAGGCCTGAGGGAATTGGCCACACCATATACACAATAACAGCTGAGAGAGGGTAAAAACTAAAGCGACCATCTGACTTGTTAGGCACTGATTCTCTATTTTATCCATGGACCCAGAGAACAGTCCAGCCCACAACAGGCTGATTCTTTCCACATCAATTAAACGATCTTCCACGGATTTGCTGAGTTTTGCCTTAACTAAATAATTCTTCATAGATATACTTAAAGATGTACTTGTTGTAAGTAACTTTTGCATTACATGCTGTTGCTATATTCTAGTAAACTGACCCCTTAACTAACTGCTTTGTTGGATATTAAAAAAAATAAAAACCATCACTTGACCTGGTGATGGTTTCAATTTTAGTTGGCATCCTCTTATTTCCAGACTTGAAGATTATTCCAGTCAACTGGCAATTACATGGCAAATAGTATACATTTGGTTAGAAGTACAACTCCAATGTGTCCATTACATTGTCTTCATTGTAGTAATTATTCCAATGTTCAGCTTTTCATTTAACTGAACAGAAGGACTAGCCATCATGATGTTTAATATACAGAAAAAACGATGTAGAATTGCTAATAATAAAATGCTACACTGTAGACGGTGAGATACATTTAGGATTCACACCAAGGTCCTGAATGAAGTGATAAACTGGTAATACTAAGTCTGCATGTTTAGGTCATGTTAGGGATGAAGTTCATAAATGAGACTTGGATGATAGAAAGAGAATTGTCCAATGCTGCTGTGAAAGAGGATAAAGAAAGAGTAGAGAGAACTTGGGCAAAGTACTTAAGAATATTTTCTCAAAATTGTTAAGAAAAAAAATTTAATCTCAGAGTATTCCTAAAACCTTTCAATGTTATAATAAAAGTTGGCTGAATTGAGGAGCCAGATTGTAATTATGCAAAATAAAGCTTTTTGTAATGTGAATTTCCATAAGAAATGCAACTCTTGGCATCGAGTTGCAAAGGCCAAGGAGGTGATACCATGGTGAAGAAATATTAAACCTGAGCAAGGCATGGACACTACACAAAAATAAAAAAGAGCTTTCTAGCCTGCCCTCGAATGCCATCGCAGGACTAAATAAGGACTAAATCTAATATCTGCCATCTAATGTGCTCTTCAAGGATGTGATATAAAAATGCTGCGTGAGGGGCTGGAGAGGTGGCTCAGGGGTTAAGCCTCTGTCTTGCAGGCAGAAGGTCCTGAGTTCGGATCCTAGACCCCACGTATAGACACCAGGTGGAAGCGGGGGCGGCCTGCGTTTCTGGTCCTGGTGGGCGGAGCCTGTGAATCCTGGGGCAGAGTAAATAAGGAGGAAGTGGAGGCCGTCCATGGTGGTTCCCGAATTCGTCCATGGTTCTACACACACAAGCACACACACATACATACACACACGTGCACACACGCACAATTGAATAAATTAAAAAAAATAAAAAAAAATGCTGCGTGACAGTTGACCTCAGTATAATACTTCATGTCATCATGGGGGAAACTGCCCTCTGATGGATGTCACCCGCATCACATAAGACACCCTAAACCACAACTGTCTTTTAAGTATACGTTCTCTCGTAATGCTGCTTGTAAGTAACTGAATGTTGAGTGGAGTGAAAAATTCCATCCACTTACAGATTCCATTTTTTCTAATGAAGTTCTTCCAGTGCAAGGTTATTCCAAATTCCTAGGGCAAATGCTAATCAGCCAGCCCCATGGTTCCGACTGATGCTCGCCTGAGTCCCTAGTGATGTGTGCATGCGCTCGCATTGCTGCAAAGAGAGGGATAACATTTGCATTCTCCTTCCAGTGCTGGCTCTGAACAAAACCAGATGAGTCAGATAAGGCAGGGAGAACGATTTACAGTCATAAGCAGAAGTTCAGATGGCAGTTGTCACTGTGGTCCTTCCCAATCTCGAACTTCTTTATTATGAAGAGTCACTGATATTTGCCGCTTTTCCCTTCATCTGCGTCCTCTCCACCCCTTGCAGAGTGGTTAGCAAATAATCAAGTCAGTATATCTGAAATCTTTACAGGGAGTCCTGATAACACTTTGAAGGGTTAGTCTCTGAATGCCGAGTCTCAGAATAATCTCCTAACAACCATTCCCATATAAAACATCTGCCCTCTTTGAAAAGAGAATTCCAGGCTTGACAAAAGTCACCCTAATAACAGGGCTGCAGAGGGAATCTTTCCACTTGTTCTTTATAAACCACAAGAGAGAAGCAAACCATGTGTAAGAATCTTTCCAGAGAGATGAAAGAAAACAGATTGTCAGGCACTGGGCTCGCAGCCCACACCAGGCCACCAACACATGAGATCAACACGCAACCACAAGTCTGGTTTTCAGAAAACCAGGCCCACAGCCTGTCGCTTAGGGCTCATAATGTTTTAGTGGCTTTTCCTTCTGAGCAGAATAAAGACTGTAGATAGTTAAAGGGAATGAAAGTTCTGCTTAAAGCAATGGGGTGGAAGGAAGGGTAAAAGGGAATTGATGAGAACCGAATGTCTCCCATCTGGTTCTACAGAGGAGCACGTGGAAGTCCATATAAAAGGATTAATCTGACTCATATAATCCTGCTCAAATCCAAATATACGCACATAATAAAAGTGCAACTCACATGTGACATATCTAAGGTTTCTTTTGACAATACTGCGGGATTTCAACATTAATTTGTCTAACATTGTGAAGCTTGCAACCTAGGTTTCCTCATATTTTAGGATCTGACATTTGTTGGGAAAGGAAATGCCAGCTCTTCCTACCTTGAAGAAAGTAAAAAGACTATAAACATTTAGCACCCCTCTGAATGATAACGACATGTTCTTCTAAGTGTATGCTTCATGATTTTTATTTTGCACACATTAAAGATCGCGTCAAAGTTCTTTTAAGAGGTAACAAGGCATTGGAACCCATTGAGGGAATAGCCTGGAAAATCTGAGTTCTCTTCTCCAGCCTGGATTTTCACCTAAATACTTAGGACGGCAGCATTTTCAAGAGACATTTTCACAGATAATTTCTTAAAAACAAATGGTAAGTGCTACCCCAATGCAGCTTGAACAAGATAAATGGAGGAAACAGGACCACTTGTAAATGTATACTGAGCCCACCACCATTTGTCTTTCTCTGGAAAACACATGGAGAAAAAAAATGAGTCCAAGTGAAGCATGAACCAAGTGAATAATCAAGGCCTATAGGCCAAGCTGCACGCTGCAGATGAGCCACATAGACTGATTTATTTATTTAACTCTGAATTTTAGGCCAATCAATACGCAGCTCTACAGATTTTGAAAGAATGCTACCTTCTTTCAAAGAGGGATTCAGAGTTTTGGGGAGGGACAGCCTGCAGACAGAAGGCTGAGATTCTGTCTTAAATACCATATAGTCAGGATGCTAAGCATTTAAAAATGTCACTGGCCCCCTTAGGCAGAATTAATCACTCCCTAATATTTGCTCCCCTAGCAATTTTAGGTGTCAATTAAAGCATTTTTCCAGCCTAATTATTACTGTTAACTTATCTTTTTCCCTTACAAGAGCATGAGCATTTTGAGGTTACTTACTCTCTTATCTACCCAGCATGCCATATCAGGGGTTGAAGGAATAGGGGTACTTAGTGAGTTCTTCCTGAATCTATTGTGGAAATTCAGACCTGCAGGAGCCAAGACCCCTTACCAGATTCTATCCTTGCTGAGCAGACAGTGCCAAGGGGCTATATCTGCACAACTGAAGTAGCATTGCAAAACATGGCACAAGGTCATGTCCCCCCAGAGAGTGGGGTGGGTTTTGAGCAAAAAGCAAACAGTGCCAGAGCATGAGAGAAAACTGAGGAAATGCCATTACATTACCTGCTTACTAGGTTGAAGCTAGTGCGTGAGGGGTAGAGGTAAGAGCGCTCAGGCGGTCACACAGCATTTCATGATGTGGCAGTTGTATAAGTAAGAGAGACTAAGAAGCGATCTTCTGTTGTGGCTGGGGGCATGATTACTACTAGGAAAGCATGATTAAAATGAGAGTGTCTGCCAGCACTGTTGAGCACGGGACGCATCTATAAGATGGGAAATGAGCAGTCCCATTCAGTGACTCCAGGTCCCCCGATGTGTCTCTGAGGGGCATCTCAACCAAGCCCAGAGAGACTAGATTTGGAGACAGGATTCAACTGTGAGGACATTTATTTACACATGTGCCGTACATGGAACATCAAAAACATTTTATTATGTTCTATCCTTGAGGTCTGATGGGGGGCAGGTCATATGGAGGACAAATACTACAAGGGGAGGTAGGTACAAGATCAGCCTCTGCCTGAATTATAGTTGACAGAGAAGTTTCTCCATGAATGACTGTGAGAAATGGGTGGTGGCTTCCCCACCAAGATGCGCACTTCTCTATGAGGTGACCGTGCTGTCCTAGATACAGGTAGTGAGTGTTTTCCAAGGATGTAGAGATTCCATCAATAACAAACAATGACACAAGAGCTAATGATGGTGTGATTTGAGTTGCACAAAAACTAGTGAGAGTGGGGGATGGTTGGTTCTACTGGGGTGTTGACCACCATACAAGTCTTCAGAACTGACTTTCTTCTTTCTTCTCTCTCTCTCTATCTATCTCTCTATCTCTCTATCTATCTATCTATCTATCTATCTATCTATCTATCTATCTATCTGTCTGTCTGTATGTCTGTCTCTCTATCTCTGCACATCTTGAGATCTTTATCTCTGCCAAGTGGGAACATCTCATCTGATGGAGTTAGGTATTACATATTACAAGCACTTAATGCTGGTCAGGTCTCAACTTTGTATTTTTCTTCATAAAATAGGCTTTTTGCTTACTTTTAAAAATAAATAAATTAATATGTTTATTATAACAACCAAATGCTAAAAGTTTTTCTTTAAAAAAAAAAGCATTACGAATGATTTACCATGTTCAAAGCCTCTGATCCTATCCAAAGTAGGGTGGCCAGTGTTGACAGCTACTGTGTTTTCATCTTTTCCCTGTGTTCATGAATATGAAAGCATGTACATGTATGTAGGTGATTTTCACATCCATCTGTTCTACCATGATAGAAAAGTGGTATATTTATATTATATTATATCATATTATATGTAAGATATATATGACATATAGAGATAGATATTATATATATAATCTTATAGCTTGTTTCCTTCACTTAACAATGTAATTTGGACAGCCTTACAAATCAGCTAATACTGCTCTACTCTTATTTTTTCAATCTACTTATGCATGATACAGGTGGCAGGAGGGAAATGTTTCCTTCTATTTCGTTTTCAGTATTGGAAATAGAACCTAGAGGCTGAGTACAGTGGGCAAGTGTCCTCTACCACTGAGCTACATGCCCAGCGCTCTTTCTTCTTTTTTAATTTTTTATTTTGCGGCAGTATCTCGTTGCATTCCCAAGCAGGCCTCCGGCTTGGTATCCTTTTACCTCAGCCTTTCAAGTAGCTGGGATTACAGGACTGTACTACAACAGGCCCAATTGCCCTATATGGCATGTCTTATATAAATGGGTTCATACTATTAGTGAAGAATTTAGAACTGTTTCTTCGAATATATAGTCAGTACATATCAAAGTAATGCATTTTCTCCATCGGACAAATCTATTTAACCTCCTCCTAGCTGAAAAAACAGAATATAACTGAGTCTGTCAGGCTCCTGGTCTTCTCAGTCACTACTGCATGCCCTGCGTTCACTACTGGGACATCTAATGACATAGGCTAGTTTTGCCTTTTAAAAATATCTGTAAAGAAAATCATCAATACATATGATACATTCATTCAACTAATGATTATGAGTCATTCATATTTCTAAATGTAATTTGTTCTCTTTCCTTCCCATATGATAATCTGATGAACAAATACAACAGATTCATCCAGTCTACTATTGAAATAAATGTTCATATCATTTCCAGTTTGGAAATTAAATAATTCTGCTATATATCTCAAAATATGGAATTGTTCCTAAAACTAAAGAAGGGGGAGAGGGAGGGAGGGAGGAAGGAGTGAAGGAGGCAGTGAAGGAGAAGGGAAGAAGAGAGGAAGGAGAGAAAGAAAGAAGGAAAGAAAGAAAGAAAGAAAGAAAGAAAGAAAGAAAGAAAGAAAGAAAGAAAGAAAGAAAGAAAGAGAAAGAAAGAAAGAAAGAAGAGAAAGAAAGAAAGAAAGAAAGAAAGAAAGAAAGAAAGAAAGAAAGAAAGAAAGAAAGAAAGAAAGAAAGAAACAGATTGGAGAGTCCCTATGGGTCGCTGACCAGCTAGTCTAACCTTATTGGTGGGTTCCAAGTCAATGAGAGACACTGTCTTAGTAGATGGTATTAGTGACGAAGACACTTGAAGGTGTCTTCACATATACACACATGGACCCACACAAAAATGGGCATGCACACACAAACACAACTATGCACACATGCATAAGAAAAAAATCATCCTCTTTAATTCAAAGTTTAAAATGATTTCTCTGTGCAGTTCTAAATTATCAAAGATAAAATGGGTGAAACGTTCTCCTACACTGCAAGCCAAACCCCATACATCAAGAGAGTGCAGGGGCAGAAAACTTAATGACAATGATGGAGATAGCTTTCTGTAGTAGTGATGTCCTGGGTGAAGAATGAAAGCGTATCTACTGCTCTGCCTGTCAGCACCCAAATGGAGGGCAGAAATCAAATCAAGGTTGTAGCCAGGAGGACTTAGGAAACATCACTAAAGTATTCCCATTGCTCCGACAGCAACGAGGAAAAAAATGAAAAAATGAATAAGAAGAGGAGAGAATTTTGAGTTAACATGGAGAAAAGAAGCAAACTGTAGGAAGGAAAATTGAAGCCACAAATCTTGAAAGGTAAAGAAAGCCAATTCAGTAATGGTGTGATAGCTAACAAACTGTTCAAAAATGAAAATGTATACGTGTCATTCTGAGTAGTTCCCACTGCTGTAGATGATCTCTTCCCCTCCCTAGTCTCCTGCTAAAATGTCTCCACAACTCTTTCCAACACCTGGAGTATGCTGTTTTCTATATCCTTGAACCCACTTGATCCTCATCTTTCAAAGACTTCAAATTTGAAAATTCACAGACTTGTTAAAATGTATTCATAACATCACTATCCTCTAGACATAAAACCAGTGCAACCATGAACATGCTCAACCAAGCTTACTTTACCTACACAAGCCCAATACAAGATCAGGCACAATGCCATGCGTCGTGAATGACAGACATATTCAGATGGCCTCATCCCCTCCTAGAAACCATTGGTGGACAAAGGTGGTCACAGTAGAGGTGCCCCATGCAACAAGGGTATACTTGCTGCAACCTTGCCTACGCTGCGACAGGTACTCTGGCACAAGCAAGAGCAGATGCCTAATGGAACTTAATGAGATATGTACACAAAAAGGGACATTGGGTTAGGAACGAAGAGGGTCAGGAAAAAGTTATCTCTTAGTTGGAGGAGGAGCAATGAGGTAGGGTAATAGAGGAGACAACAAAAATCCATTGTAATTTTAAATAATATGGATAAATTAAAAGCATATTTGTAACATCAAAATCAGTACCGGAGACATTTTCTGTCATTTGCAGACATAGTCAGAGACCAGTGGACAATTTTAATTCAAGCTCAGTTCCCTACTAAGGCTGAAAAAGATGATGCTCTGCCTTCTAGCTTCGGCTCACATACAACAAATAAGCATATTTTTCATAATCTCTTTAGTGACATGCTATTGCACACCTATTCTTTTTGCTAGTGATTGCACTATTTGAAATTCTGTTGTTTATGACCTCTAAGCATAGTGCTGTCTAGTATTCCTAATCACAAGAAGGGCAGACTATGTGCTACATACAGAGCAGGTGGGTTAGATGTGCTCTACTCAGACATGAATTACAATGTCATGGGCTATGAGTTCAACCAATATTTACTCAAAAAGATGCCTGAAAGCAGAAACACACATGAAGCAAGGTTATGTTTCGCCAGCTGGCTTAAAACATTATGGGAAGCTAATCCTTGGCTTCACCTAGAATCAGTAATTCTGCATTTGCTAATACAGTATTCAAAATGACTTTACAGAGCTGAGCTACCTAGGAAAGCAAGAATCAACTTTATTTGATTAAATGCCACCGACAAAGACCTAATGCGCAGAAATGAATGGAGACAGGGGTGTAAATCAAGGAAAAGGGTAGTTTTACCTGTCTAAATGACACAGATACAACTGAAGATTTTGCTCCTAGATAGTACAGTTAAGGCTGAAAAGCATCAGTCCCCTGGGAGTTCAGCCGGAATGTGATACTGACAAGCAGTTAAAGCTTGCTCATGTGCACTCAAATCTCTTCAGTATGAAAACCTCTTTGAAAGCTAAGAAGTGCTCCATCCATCCTTGGTCAGGGAATTACTGATTCTAGGTGAAGTCAAGGATTAGTTTCCCATAATGTTTTAAGCCAGCTGACAAAACATAACCTTGCTTCACGTGTGTTTCTGCCTTAGGGCACCTTATTGCATGACATATAAGTATCAGTATAACATAAAAGTATCAATAACGCTTCTAAAAATAATTCCATTGTGATGGACTTCTTAGTTACTGTGGACAGGAAAAAAAACACTGTTCCTTTAAAACCATTACAAGATATGTTATTCAAATTCCATTACTGAAACTATTATGTGATTTGTATCATAAGGAATAGTATATAGTTAAGGAAAAAAAGGTTTAACTTCTTTTACTCTTAAAATTCATCGCTGGAATACAAATCACCTGAGCACAGTGAAATAAATATTTATATGAAGTTCTGCACATAATCTTGTGGTTACCTCACAAGTTTTACTGTTGCTCCAAACATTAAACCAATGTCAGAAACAAAACGAGAGGGATATAACATGCAAATGAAACTTGAGCACCTGACCAGCCCTGTCTCTGAGTATCTATTGCATTCATGCTATTTTCTTTTTTCTCACATTTGAAGTAAAATTAAGACTCTAGAAGAAACCAATCAAACAATGTGCTATGATACTATTAAAGGGAGAACATTGCTCACTGACTACCACTTAGCTTGAATCAGTGGTAGTGCTATTAATTTCTCCCCTTTTAATGCACACTTTAGCTAGTACATGACCCATACCACTGAACATCAGTCCTACCCCAGGGAGCAGACATTAACAGCATGTGCCACGATTGGTTTATTTCACAATTGCTGTGAAATAAAAGCTGATGGAAACGAGCCACTCATGAATTACTTGCCAGCAAAAATAAAAAAAAAACCAACAACAACAACAACAATATTTGTATCACTATTGAAAAACACCCTCCCTAAAAGCAGATATAAACCCAGGTTTGTGAATGTTATTCTCTCAGAAACAGAGAAAAGAGGAGGTTGTAGAAGGTAAATGTCTGTAATTATTTATTGCACTAAAACTGAATACATTTTAGAAACAGAGATTTAGTACCACAGATCATTAGAGTTTACATACACACAGATGAAACAGAGACAGAGAGAGAGAGAGAGCACAGAGAAAGAGAGAACCATAAAAATAAATAAAAATTATTTCCAAATAAACTACAGTTCATCGGGTCTTTTCTCTCATAAAAGAAACATTAATGTGACTTCAATCTTCTGATGTAGGTGATCTTTTCTGAAGTATGCAGAGGAAGAAAATTAAAATCTCACAGCAGGTTTTCCACGGAAACAATTTATCCCTTTATTAATTTAAGAACATTACTTCTTACATATGACTTTTCCACTAAACTTGGTCAATTCCCGAATTATTTAAGGCCTCATGGAAGATTTGCAAATAGACTTGGATATTTTATTATACTTATAAAAATGCATGATTCAGGGCTGTGGAGATGGCTCAGAAAGCGAGGGCTTGTATGCAAGTATGAGGACCTGCCTTGGGACCCACAGCATCCCCAGAAAGGCCGAGTAGAGCAGGCTGACGCCCATAATCTCGGCTTTGAGCAGTGGAAACAGAAGGATCTTTGGGCTTGGAGCCTAATAAAACTGGTGTACTCCAGGTTCCATTAAAAAAAACTCTGTCTCGGGGCTGGAGAGGTGGCTCAGGGGTATAAGCCTCTGCCTTGCAGGCGGAAGATCCTGAGTTCCTATCCTAGATCCCTACGTATAGACGCCGGGCGGAAGCGGGGGCGGCCTGCGTTTCTGGTCCTGGTAGGGCAGAGCCTGTGAATCCTGGGGCAGAGTAAACAAGGAGGAGGTGGAGGCGGTCCCTGGTGGTTCTACAGCACACACACATACATACATACATACACACACCCACACGCACAATCAAATAAATAAAAAAATTTTTTTAAATATTTAAAAAAACTGTCTCAAAATGAAAAATGAAGTGGAAATTAATAAGGGAAGATGCTCAATGAGACACCCAATGTCTACTTCTGGCCTCCAATAATATTTAACTGTTGTTTTCCTTCATAATCCCCCTTTATCTCTGATTCTGAGAGAACAATGCAAGCAAACCGTTGCTCCGATCCTCCTTGTGGGAGGTCATCTTTCAACAGTGATACAAATATTGCATAAGCAAGTGCACTTGGCACATACACACACACATGCATGCATATACCACACACTCATATACAGAAGCATACAAACAATGCACCTAATCCACACTCAATGAAATCCATAAACAGAGATCTTGCATGCAGTGAAAAGGTACATTTGATTGATTTAAAAACTGCTCAGCTATGATCTCAGTTACTCCGAGCTCCTTGCTCTAAACTGCATTTAATTTGTTAACCTTTAGCCTTCTTTAAAGAGAGCAGAAGTGAGCAATGAAGGTGAAAGAAAACAGTGTTTACAAGAATGAAACGGCACACTGGTATGCACAAAAAGCAAGTAGATCTGCTAATTATCCCACTCACAGGTTTACACACACACACTTTTCTCTATGATTAACCGAATTGTACAGCCATTGTTCCTTTTGTTGAAAGGTTTGACCTTTTGCTGAAGTCCAATCTCACACAAGGCAATCATTATTCATTTCTCTCCTACTCAAAGTCTAGATGCAGATCTGAAAATGTTATTTATTGTCTGGCTGTTAGTCTTCAACGCACTGCAGTTATTACTAAAGGAGACAGTTGGCTGCGTCAACCTATCCTTTACTGCCCCCAAGGCCACGCATAGCTAATTCAAGGATATCAGATAATGATACGTGGCGCGATTTACATGGAAAGAATTCAGAATTCATTGTGAGCCTATTTATAACTACAGCACCATGGATAGAGAAGATGATTTAATAGAGGTTGTAAGGGTTTTCTGACAAGAGACATTAATATTAGAACCTTTCCACAAGTCCAGCAAGCAGCAGTGTGGAAATGTAACTCATCTAAGTTATTTTTTTTTTTTACTGACGACCCTCTGTGTGTTCATTAGCACTACATTCCTAGGGTTGAGAAGCCACTGTTTTAACTCTAATTTGTATGTAATGAGCATATGAAATGCAAGGAGACACTCCTTCAATAATGAAACTAAATTTTTTTTTAAAAAAGCCAGCAACATTGATGAGACAAGTCCATCTCATCACGCAGATATTGTTTAATAAGTTCAGTTTCCATAGAAGGCATTTGGGAAACAGTGGTGAGCGTGCTGTCTGGATGTTCAAGGAGAATGATACAGATTCTCTGCTGCCTTTTCAAACGAGATAGACTATACACCAAGGTGATTCTCTTCAGTAAGACCAGCTATAATGAGTGAGTCTGCCCCCTAGGTACCGTTAAGAACATTAGAGTCAGGTCTTGGCTGCATAGACACTGGGCCTCAATTACTACAGAAAGTCTCTCCATCAGTCATGAGAACTGAGTACATAATTGAAAATTCATTTCAAGAAAGAATATTCCATGAAGGCAGGAGGGTGGGAGGGTAGTAGGGAGTGAGATGGATTGAAGACAATAGTGCTCCTCTACTAAAGGGGAACACAAAAAAGAGCTCTAGGCCTTTTTTGAGTCCTTACACCTCATCAGAGAGGAGGATCCAGAGGGAAGTTTGATATACACATTAAAGGATGCTCCAGGAATGGAGGAGAGGGGGCACTGGGAGAAAGGGAGGGAGGGGGAAAGGAAGGGGAAAAGGGGGAGGGAACAAAGGGACCTAGGGAGGGGTGGAGGGAGGGAGGGGAATGGAGTACCTATCAAGTTTGTATGAGAGGAAAAAATAAATTATAAAATTTAAAAAATATATTTTTAAGTGTAAAAAATAAAAATAAAATAAAAAGGATGCTCTTACATTATGAAATGCAGAAGACACCTTCTTCAACTTGTTTATTCTTGTCATTCCCATAATGGAATAAAATGTGATGCTTTTGAAAAAAAGAAGAAAGAAGAGGAAGGGGCATTGGTGGGAGAGGGGATGGAGGGATGCAGGGATGTGTACTCGATATGCTTGTAGAACTAGAAAAATAAAATAGTTTAAATGAAAAAAGAGAAAGAAAAATAAAAAGATAATCAGAAAAGTATATTCCAAAAGTCTTTTTTATGAATAAGGTGATTGATTTACAGTAGAACAAATTTTTAGTGGTATGTTGCATTTTTTTATTTGAAATGCAAGCTCCTTTTTCAAACAGCAATCTTCACATGAAGTGTGTGTTTAAAGACTCAGGCTACCAACATTTATTTTGAGAAGCATCTACTTGGTAGTTTCAGGTGGTAGGTTTCAATTGGGTACAAAATATTTCTCCAGCTTGTCCTCAATTCAAAGGAGTCTTAGACATCAGAGGGAATGGCTAAGAGACACCAGGTTGGATTAAGTTCTTTACTATAGGAAAAAAAAGAAGTCACTGGATATCTTAGGTCCTAGGGTATGGCTCTGTTGACAGAAGGGCCTACACAGAATGCATGAATCCTAGGGTTTTATCCTTGCCACAAAAGCAGGTAGTTAGGTCTGGTGGCACATGCCTTATACTCTCAGAATCCTGGAGATAGAAACAGGAAGACATGAAAAGAAAGAAATGTACACCTTGACTTTGGTTTCTCAAGTTAATCATTCAAACTACCCTAGGTTAATTTTCTGCTCAAATTCCATTCTTCACTTACATTAGAAATAGTTCCTTCACAAAAAAAAAAAGAAAAATCATCAAAGGAAAGTAATGAATTCAGATCATCAGTCCAACAGTATCCCTCACTCTGCTCTGTGGTTTCCAGCCTCCAATCTCGGTTCTAAGTATCTCCTGATTCTGCTCCAGCCCTGCAGAAAAAGCCACTGCGGAGACCACCACACACCACCCTGCAGGAAACAAAGCAAAACATTCCCCACTTGACTCCTTGACAATTTGTGACAACACAATTTCTTGGACATTCAGAGTTGGTTCCATTTTCTATATTGTTATTTCAGATGCTTCATTCTTTTGTTGTTGTTGTTGTTCAAAGGCTAAAAGGTAAATATGATAGAAAGGCAAACACATCTGCCTTCCAGCTAAGGAGATGAAATGGTCTTGTCTCTTGGACTTGTGTCAAACCAAACAGAATCAGAATCAAGTTGTTTGGAAGACTGCAAACCCCATGGTGCCAATGGCCCCTTGGTTTCCCACTTATTAGCTTGCCATTAATCAATTTAAATTCAATATGCATGACAGAGCCTTCTCTCTGCAAACATTCACAAGACTCTTAAATTCCTTCTAGCTTTTCTGAAATGGGCAGCACATTATGTTATCTTGTATCACCCTACAGTAGTTCTCAGAACCTCTTCTTCTTCCTGTTCCTGCTTAGTTGCATCTTCCTGCCCACTTTGGTCCACCTTGCCTCACCCTTCCTCCACCTCCAGAAAAAAAACCACCATTCCACTTTCAAATCCTATGAAATCAACTATTTTAAGTCCTACATATGAAAATAGTTGTGTAGTGATTGACTTTTTACATAGATAACTTTATTTTTTTCATTTAAAGTATCATATAGCTAATCATTTGAGGAGCAAGTATCATGGCCAATGAACGGAAGGGCCTCCCAATTCTCATTCAACTTTGACAGAACTAGCCTTCCTGCTACTGGATACTACCACTACCCACACAAACCACTAAAATGGGGTAGAGATTGTATGCCATGATAGGGAGGCATTCCCCCAGTTTCCCAAGTCTGGACTTGAATAGGACAATCTCCTCTTCTAATCTATGTCTCCCAGTTTGTTTCAGTAGACACGGCATGTAGCAGAACCTTTAAGCCTGGTAACGGTTTGTCAAAGCCAAGCAGGAAGAAGAACTCCAAAATCCTGAATCGCCTAGACATGCTCAGTTCCCATTGGATGGACCATGATCACTGGGGAAAAGGCAGCTCAGAGACTACTCGTAGTGAGTTAGCCCCTTGGGTGAGATATTCACCCTAGTAGCTGCTTAGATATTTATTTATACTATGACCTCCCTCTTGTACGCACTGTTGACTCCAGCTATTTGTAACAAATCCTGTTGAAGAAAGAAAAGGTTTCAGTAAACGTTGACTAGCTCTGACCAACTTGGAGCGCTTGTCCAATGTGAGCATACTCAGTGCATGGAGCACGTGTGTCTACTTGTCACACAGACTAAGCAGGTCCATTGATCTCTCTGTCTGAGGCATAAGAGCCTAATAGGACTTCTTTGGGGTCATTTTGCAGTACCAGCTGGTGGCCATAAACTCATTTTTTAGGATTGCATGTGGATCAAAGATATAATTCTTAAGAAATTTGTTGACAGAGTAGTCATCTGTCTGATTTGATTCTTTTCTTGCTGTTTTGTTTGTTTGTTTGTTTGTTTGTTTGTTTGTTTGTTTGTTTGTTTGTTTGTTTTTTTGCTCTGGTCACAGCTTTATCCCCAGAATAGGTGACTGCATTTCAACACCAGCACAGACAGGAGCCCTCCCCATCCTCACCTCTCAGATTACATACTCGCCAACTAAGCAGTTAACAAGCTACAGTTCTATCATTAGAGGAACTCATATATTAACAGAGCACACATTGGCCTATGTATGCATTAGATATTGGTGAGAGGTAGCTACTACAGTGATCTTTAAATTATTATATGATTTTACAATGGGATTCACTTTTCCAAAGACCAAGAAAATAGAAAATGCCTTCCTATGAAGTACACATTCTCTAATCCATTTTCCCAAGCCCAGACTTGAAGAAAGCTATCTCTTCAGCCAATCTCTCTCTCTCTCTCTCTCTCTCTCTCTCTCTCCTTTCGCAATCCTTTCTTGTTCCTGGAGCTGACACTTCAGAGCTGTAATGCTTCTCCCAGCTGTGATACTCTCTGGAATCAGAACTGGAGGCAAACCTTCAGCTGACTTCCCCAGCATCCTACAGCAACCAAGAATTCACACTGGTGTTTCTCTGGTGCATTGACATGTTTTCCTATTCGATATTATTCCCATGTAGCAAACAAAGGATCCCCTTGTTCTCTCTTTGCTGTCCCCTACATCATTCTTGGGGGGGCAGAAGACAAGAGCTCAGTTGGAGAGAAGAGAATAAAACCTCTCAAAGGTGATCTGAAGAGCTTCATGAAGCTGCTGTTTATGCTGCAGGAGAGTATAGAAAACAGAGGATGTGTCACGCATGAAAAAAATCCATCATGCTTACAAAAAATATATCAAGAGTAAGACAACTGACTACGTGATGGAAAACTACAGGTCCCAGACTCAGGAGTGTGGGAACCAAGCCTGTTAATGTGCGTTACCTCAATTTGGGTCATCTGGCCTGGCTGTAAGTACAACTATGCCAAGACCTCCCTAGACCTACTCTAGACAAACAGACAAACACAGTTGGGAGCCTCCCCTTTTGAACTCCCCAAGCCAGACCCCCAAGTCATATCCACCAGGTCCAGGCCTTATCGGGCAAAGGAGTCTATCCAGCTTCTCTCCTGAAGGACAGAGAAAAAGAAAAGACTTGCCAGATAGCTATAATAATCAGGGCAATTTGATATCATTGGTCCACGAGACACAAATGAATTAATGGGCCAGAAAAGAGAGTCCACACACAGACTCATATTACATCCAAAGGAAGTTTGGTAAAAGCAAAGAAGCAATTCAACAGATGAAGATTAGAGTTTTCAACAAAAGGTTCAAAAAGAATGGGGCATTAATAGCTAGAAAAGTTGAACTTTGACCTCACCCTTATATCTCAAGCATGAATTAGCTCAAAACATATCACAGACTGTACATATAAAACTTAAACTTAGAGAAGAATGTGGGAGAAAATCTTCATGACCAAGGATTAGGCAAATTACTCAAAATACTAGCACAAAAGGAAATAAAAGATTGCTCTTTCTCAAAACTTGAAATTTTCACACTGTGAAAGACCATGTGAAAATATAAACATGGATAATATTTTGACAAATGCATTTGGCAAAGGATTCGTTCCCAGATTATATATTTTAGACTCTCTAAAATATATATTATATAAAATATATTACCAGTGGTTGGGGTCAGAGCCAAGGGTTTACAGGTTCTTGGCCTCTCATTCACGGAATTGAAGTAAAGAATCACACAGACTACAGAAATGCCCAGGAACCTGTATTCTAAGCAAAGCAATAGTACAGATTACAGAGGAATATGCTGTCAAGGGTCACAGAGGATCACATGTGGGAAGATGTTCAAGGTCCCTGATTACTGTTCGGGGCTTCCTTCTACAAGGTTCAAGAGAAGGAAGAATTAGTTGCTAAGGAGCATAATGTGGTTGATTATCTATTTTGATTAACAGACTTGATGATTGCACACATTTACTCTTGCACATGTTCCTTTCCAAGTTGGATCTAATTTTAATCATGTGTGCCCGATTATTCATTGTAATAATTAATAGGGATTATACCTAAATTTTTACCTCCAGGACAGAATTTGCCTTATAGTGCATACTCCAAAAACTAGCTCACACCAGATAAGCCCTTCTTTTCTTGTATCCAAATACATTGGGAATAGTTTTGAATATAAATTATCAATTTTATGGTAATTAAGGGAAGGAGAAGTTTATTCTCTTTTCAGAGAAGGTTGTACATAAAGTTCAATGCAGGGGGTGAGGAGTCCTAAGTAGTATTATTCAGAGAAGGATGTGTCTGTGTAATATAAGTATATATTCTAGACTGCTAGTAGGTGATTAGTTGTATTGTTGGGGAAGAATTATATTGTTGCATGCGTGACACAAGCTAAGTAGAATCCCAGGTTGCTGAAGTATTCTCCGTGTTTGTCTGCCTCTATAAAGTAAGCAGTTCGGTCACAAATTAGAAAATGAACTGAATGATATTTATCCTAGAGAAGTGACAACTTATACTCACACAAGAATATGTATGTAATACTTCAAGGAAACTTTGTTTGGGGCAGTTTCACTAAAGACAGCAGTATGCCCTTCACTGGGTAAGTGACTGGACTGTCTATGACTCATCTCTAGCCTAGAATATTACTCAGCCAAAAAGGAGAGACCACTGAGCTATACAGTGATATAGATGAATCTTAGGCTAAGTGAAAAAGCAGCTCTAAAAGAGTGATGTATTATTTTATTTTATTTATAAAGAATCCACAGGAATGACAAAATCATAGCAATGGAAGACAGATACAGTTGTTGAAGATGAGGGAAGAGGAGGGAAGGCATGCTCTGAAGCAAGCACCACAGAGCTTCTGTGTGGAGAAAAATATAGCCCTGGCTCAGGAATGCAGCTAAGTAAATTGAGTTCTTCCCCAGCATCCATGAAGTCCTAGGTTCAGTTTCCATCACTGCATAAGCTAGCAAGGGAGCACATGCCCTTAGGAGGTAAAGACAAGACAGGATGTTCGGAAGTTCAAAGTCATCCTCAGCTACATGGGGAGAGTGAGGCCAGCCTAGACTAGAAACCCTTGCTTTAAAAAAATAAAATAAAAATATGAATAAAAAATATAAGAAAACTGTTTATAGTCATCTAGATCCTCATCTACGAAGTAAGCTGGAAACTGGTCTAGGTTATATGAGAGTCTATCTCAAAAAATAATAATAAAAAAAAAACAGGACTGGAAAGAGCCTGGTGGGTAACGTGCCGGGTGCTTGCTCATGAATCTACCCATCTGCGTTTGATCCCCAGAAGCCCTCAGGTGGAAGGTGAAAACTGACTTGTGAAAGCTGTTCTCTGACCTCCTCCGTGCCAGGGGATGTGTGTATTCTCTCTTCCTCTCTCTCATAAATAAAAATAAATAGACAATGGAACCTAAAAAAAATCCCAACGAGATGATAATAGCAACCTATGATTGAAAATAAGCCCAGAACTAGAGTGGAAGGCCAAAAGGAATCAGGAGCCAACCAGCAAACTTTTATAGCAAACTTTAAAAAAGAAGCAGCCATATTAATAAGTTGAGCAAATGAAAGGAAGAGATAAAACTCTAAGGCAGAGAATTCTGAACACTCAAAGATGAGGAGGCAGAAAGAAGTTTGCATAACAAAGAGATAATGAACAACAGAGAAAAAGCCAGAATAAAGATGTGAGAGGCAAAGGGAATAGCACTGGCACTCAGGTAAGAGTTTTGTCTCAAAGAAATAACCCGAACATAGAATTAAATGTGAGTAAATCAGAGACACAAACAGCAAAGCATGAGAACATGAGTATGCCTAGGCTTTGTTGGCTATAAAACAATAACAGCCTAAATGTAATTAATCACATCTGAAACTGCTCAGAGAGTTATGGCTCTTGTTTATGAGTCTGGGAAAGGCAATTCTCTTGCCTACCAGAGCAACTCATGGTTGTGGAACTTATGCTGACTTAGTATCCTAAGAAGCAGCACTAAGGCTAATTTTGTTTTCTCCTATGTGCTTTATGAGCATGAAATATTTAATTTTAAATGAAATTTAGTTTCGATGAAAATTTTTGTTTCATATGAAAATCACACTAAAAATAAGTATACTATTTATTGTAGTCTTAAAAGCTAGGGAAAAATTAATATTTAACACTGAGTACTGATAAAAGTACTTGAAGCCAAGCTTGCTAGCATTCTTGTTAGAGACATATTGGCCTCTACACAGTCTGACATGCAGTACAGGCCTGTGATCGGTGATATACACAAAGGTCTCAGGAAATAAGAACTCTTTGCCAAAAGCATTTAAAAGCCACCGAAGTACTGGTGAGCCGCTTATCAGTGTTTTCCTGAAAAGAAGGATAGAAACTTGAAAAATAGGGGTAAGGTGATGTTCTTATTTTCATTTGTTTGCTTTGAATTGTATTTTCTGCACGGATGCGCCACATCTAGCCCCAAAATAGACCCAGACAAAGTATAATATGGTAAGAGATTGAGAATTCACATAGAAACTGTAAATAAATACATAGTAGCAGAGAGAGATGTTTAAAAAAGAAGGATCTTGACCCTTGAATTGCTCTCTGGTTTTCTGCCTTGAACTGAGAATTCTTCCCACACAGACTGTCACCATTCAAACACTGTCCACCGTGAGTTCCTTACTGGAGACAGCCAAGCCATCCATGTTGCCAGTGCCATACCTCTAGGTCTCTAGAATTATGAGCCAAACAAACTTTTTTGTTTCTTCATAAAGAAGCAGAAGCTTCAAAAACAAGCTTTACCAGAGCAACTTTGTGGCACCAATGGAAACTCAACTAATGTGGTGTCCAATGGAAATAATATAGTCACCGAAAGAATCTTGTTATTATGCTATTATGCCAACAAGACTATAAATAACTATCTAAATGGTACACAATAAAGATTGAACGTAATTACTACCTGACATCTTTCCAAAGGGAAGGTGTTGGACTTCTGACTCTGGCTGCCCGAGGAAAGGAAAGGTCTACCAGCCTCTTACATTGTTACATGGGGCTCTGAGTCACAGGCTGCCTCACTGCCAGTAAAAGTCTTGGAGGATGAGATGCCACATAGTGAGAGAAAGAAAACAAAAATCTCTGACCGAGATGAAATATGCAAGCAAACATCACAGACCCACAAAACTGTGGGTAGAAAGAAAAACAGATTTTAAGTCTGTGAGATTTAAGTCAATTTGGCATACAGTTAGAGATAATCAAAATAATGTATTTATGAGGAATGGCATTTTTCTGGTTTTGTGACTTACATTTCATGATTGCAAATAATATCTTGAATGGCATAGTAATCGTGTCTTTGGAATGAAAATAAATTATAAACTAAAAAGAAATACTTTGGTTTAAGTGAAAAAGCTTGAGAGAAAAATGGAGTTGTTTCCAATGGAAGAGTAGTCTACAAAAACAACTAATAAAGTTGTAATTATGTCCATATGTCTGTTAATTGGCCCCTCAGCTACAGAAGCAATGAGAATTCAAGGACCAAAGCTTTGTGGAAAGTGGAAATCCTCTGGAAGTTGAGCTAATCATCTGTAACTACCTCTTCTCTGAGGGGCAGACTGGATGTCAACATGTGCTACATGTTGGGAATCTGGGTCTCTGCTTGAAGCAACGAAGCCTCTAGAGCTTTTGTCAGTGCCAGGGAGATGGAGCAATAAACCTGGAGGCTTTGGAAGACTTCAGCACATGGCTGGTCTTCTCTTCAAACTATTTGCCAAATGTCGAAGTAAAGTGGGACTGGAAGTTTTAGAGTTATGCTGAAAAGTTTGTTGAACACACCATTTTCTGTAATTTCTTGCTATAAGATTAAACTATTAATCTTGGTCACTCATTTGAAAACACTAGCAGGAGTAATGAACAAGCCGTCCATAGCATCACTTTCTCTGAAGGACTAGGGCAATGCTGAACATAGGCGTAAAATACAGAAAACAAGAGAAATGCTTAGTGATCTGAATGGAGGTGAAGAAGCATGGTCGTGTCACTATTTCTTCAGAATTTAAACATTCCCTCCCAGAGAAAAGAAACTAGGGGCATCATGTGGATGTGGATGTGGATGTGGAAACTTGTGGTTAACAGATAACTAAAAATAGTGTCTTCCATCTGTTCTGCCATACCAAGCAATGTACCTTTGATGGAAAAACCAAGAGAATTAATGAGATCTTTTCGTGCTGTTTTGGAACTTCCTGACATTTCTAAGAACCTTTGCCCCTCTACACACACACACACACACACACACACACACACATACACACACACACACATTACCAGCTGAATCCCAAGAACAATCAGAACTTGGTGGGAAGAGAGAATTGTGAGCCTCCAGATATCCTCCCCTACTCTTGTCAAAAGTGTTTATTAGCTATTTTATCTTGAAGCAATCAGGAAAAAGAGCAATATTAACAATTTCTTAGGCAAAAAAGGCTCTCCCAGGTGCTATGACTTTGATTTAAAATCTCACTCAGTAAAGGTGCTTGCTGCTAAGCCTAACCACCTGAGTTTAATTCCTAGCGTACACCTGGTAGAAGTAGAGAACTACTTCCTACACTTTGTCCACAGACTTCTACATGTGCTCCATGACATATATGCACATATACGTGCACATGCATACTCATACACACAAACACACACACACACAAATAAATAAATGAAAAAGTTAAAAATAGGATTACCTCTCTACAAGTTGTTGGCTAAGGAGGCCTCAAAGACCATAACATCCATTACCACTGATGTTGATCACATGCTAGAAATGGTTGTAAGTCCATATTATTGAACACCTACATGTTTTGGTTGAAGGACATAAAGAAATCAAGCTGAGTCTAACCTAGAAACTCTTTTCATCCTGACCATTTTTGTAGCGCTGGATGGCGCTATGAAGGCTGCTGTGGGGAGAACTGTGATCAACAGTTGCTGAGTTAGGAACAATTATGACACTACATCATCAACATGCCAGGCAAAAGTATATGCACAGCGGCACAACTGTTACACTTGCTACTAACTACTTTCCCATTAGATTTAAAGCTTGTGCCACAAGAGGCAGCACATATTTAGTTCTGTAAGGCAGATAAAACCTGTGACCAGGGAAGTCACAGGCCCCAAAGAGAAGGCCACTGTTATTGTGAAATTCCCAAGGACATGAGATGAACAAGCACCTGTTCACTCCAGATCAGACACAAACAACAAATTGCAGAAACAATTCCAACTTGGTCCGTCTTGGTGAACTAGTGAGCTTATTGGAGCTAGCAGGATATGAATGAGGAGTTGCTAACAGAAGCAATGTGTGATCTGAGGTCAGCTACATCCCCAGAAAGTCCACTCACTGCGGCATGGGTGACAACGCAAGAAAGCTGCATCCCTCCTGCTCTCTGCCCAACTTGCAGCCAACTCTCCTCAGCAATTTCTTATGGCTTTTACAACCTTAGGGATGGGGATTATGATTCTTAAAACTCTCTGATCTTCCTGAGCTTTGTAAGATCTGCCAACTTCCTGAATATTATGAGCTTTCCTTCTCCCTTCAGTATAAAATGCTTTGATTCAGAGGAAATAGCTGCAGAGAAGGTAGGGAAGAGATTCTAGAAGAGTGAGTCACAAGTTGGACATAGTACTATAGGGCTTCACTTTTTATGAGTCAAATTCATGCCAAGGTAAGCTTTTTATCCACACAAGTGAATTTCAGTTGCCATGTCCCTTTAAGTAACATCGGTGTAACATCATTATTTACCTTGGTAGATGGAATTATTTCTTTGGTCTGTTGTCAGTGCCATTTCTTGGGTAAATAGAATGTGTTCATGCCTACTCTGGAAAAGTCAGGCAATTCAAGAAAACACTAAAAGTGAGATACTATAAATAAAGGGAGGATGATAAAAATCAAAAGCAAATGATATGCTGTATATTAGAAGCATGCCTTACATGACATGCTTACAAGACGACAAAATAAGCTTAAAATGAAAACTACTCTGCATGCACTATCCAAAAGAAAGCTGCATTTGCTGTAATTCTATCAGATACAGCAGAATGTACAATGAGATAAACTGATATTTCAGCTGATGATGAGGTCAACAACACAGGAAGTTACAATAATTCTAAATTCATATGTTCCCAATACGATATCTTTAAATGCATGAAACAAAACTGATATTAGTAAGAGAAATAGAAACATACACAGACTGAAACCCTCACACACTCTTCTTACAGTTGATATCACTGACAGACAAAAAAAATTTTCATGAGGACATGGGAAGTGACATTCATAACATTCACAAAACTAACTAATTCATTTGTATATATACATAGACATCTTCAATAACAGAATTTACACTATTTAAGAATTACCTCGTGATATAAAATTAAGCCTATCTTGCACTCTATTCTCACTTATAAAGCAAGCATCACCAATTAAGCAATTGAAATAATTCTGTCTTCGTTAATATACTACAATTAATTTAAGTTGAAATAATAATAATATGATATTTTTAAATCTAGCGAATGAACCTGAAATAAAAATCACTATAATTTGGAAATAAATTTCTAACTAGCCTCTGGGTCAAAAAAACAAATCACAAGAGAAAAATAAAAGAAAGTAAACAAAACCAAAATGGAGATATCCTATATGAGACAGGCGAGTGAGATGCAGTTACATTGGCACTTATGTAGAATTTATAGCCTCCGAGCTTACACTAAAAATAAATAAATACATAAATGTAGAAGTCCATATGACACAAGTATTCACTAAAGAAAAATATATGACCAAAATTTATTCTAATAGTTATTGTTAATTGTCAACCTGACACCTCAGGTCACACTGTATTCTAAATCCAAACAACAAATGGGTTGAATTAGATTGAAGAGGGAAAGATGCAAGCTTCTAAAGAAAGCACAGGAGAACATCTCATAGCATTGGTGGAGACAGGGATTTCTCAAATAAGACATAGATAGAAGACTATGATAAAACTAAGAAACCCTGTATATCAAAACATCACTAAGAAAATGTTTAAAACAAGCGCCTGAGAAGATATTTATAATTCATTCACACCACAACAAAGCTGGCATATTTACAGTATAAAAGGAATCATAGACGTTAGTATGAAAAAAGAGAGGCAATCTAAGAGAAAAGGGACCGATACTAATGAACATCTGCACACATCCCTTGGATCACAAATTCTTTCTTTCATAGGAAATTTCTGCTTCCTTCTTGCCCTTGGATGTGGTCTCCCTGGAGACCAGGACTCAAACCATCAGGATCCAATCTGTATACATAAGAGAAAGACTTTATAGTTCCTTGGGATAGATCTCAGCGAGTGGCTGATCAGGTTTTTCCCTGATCAAAATACTCTGGCATGTGACTGCACGGTCCCCAGCTCTCCTCCAGGACAGAGCCAAAGTATCTCTCTGTAAAAGAGCATCTGACATTCCCCTGAGGTTAACTTCTTTTCCTCCTCAAGTTTGTACTTTCCTGCTGAATTAGAAATGCTTTCTTTTAGCCAACAAGAGGGCTCAGAAGGTACAGTCACATATTCTAAAACCTGGCAGCTGAGTTCTGTCTCCAGAGGTCACATGATAAGACATAACTGATTTCCAGATGTTGTCCTCTACTCCTCACATATATACACTATCTCTCTCTCTCTCTCTCTCACTCTCTCTCTGTCTCAATAAAGTACCTTTAAAAGAAACACTTTTATTTAAAATACAACCTAGTAATGTGCTTTCAAGTGAAATTTCCTCGTTTAACTCGACTTGAAAATTAATTACAAAAAAAGAAAATGTCTCAGTGGTTGCTAAGCTTTTTTTAAAAAGCTACTCCATTAGCCCTGTGAGAAATAAAGAAAAATATATTTCATGGGAATGGCTCCATAAACATACCAGAAAGGCAAAAGTGGACACAATAAACAGCCAACGGTATGTAAAAAACTGTGGAAATGGAATTCTCTTAGATTTTGAAAAACTGCTTGCCAGGATTCACTGAAGTTTTAACATTTGACTATGGTATTACTTATAATCCTTCTTAATCCCCCTCAACATTCAGTTATCAAAAATGATACATGCAGATGTTCATAAAAAGCACCATTGGTAATAACACAAATGAGAAAATAGTTTAATATCAATGAACAAGACAATGGATATATAACTAATAATCTAATTTATCAGTGGCTTAGTATAAACACAAATAAATGAACAATACTACATACAACATGGGTAGGTCAGGCAAACTTCTGATTTACCAAAATATCAAGCAACAAAAGAAGAAAAGTATTGACTGAGCTGGGCTACAGTGTGAGAAATCAGCTTTGGGTACCATCCCTGAGCACTGGGGCCACTGGATGGCATAACATGACTCCTTTAGGCCATGAATGATGTATAACAACCCACCACCACGGCAGCCAACAGGTAGCTGTAGTCAGGCAGGGCAGTACGTCCCACTGAAGGACCTTCGGGGGAGGTGTCCTGGTACCCAGAAACAGCCATGGTCAGTGACCAAGGCAGGAGACTTCAGCAGAGGGAATCTCTTTCCTGGGAAGACCCAGCCAAGGTGTTGATAGAAACCTGGTAGAGAAATCTGAGATGAAGAACCACCACTGTGATAAGATCACAAGAGCTTCCAGCAAGAACTTCGACTTGCTAATGAGCTTGGAAGACGTTACTACATCAGAACACACCATTGGAAGGTTCCCTTCAGCAGATGTATGCAGCTTGTCAGGAGACGTAACAGGAACGTCTCCAGCAGGCTCTGGCTGAGCTCTGGGAAAGGAACAGTCAGGCAACTGCTTCTTAACCCCAAACAGGTGTAGCTTCCCCAGCAAATGAAGGAACAGCATCCAAACATACGTGAGCAATTAGATGTCATGGCAAGGAAATTGGATGAAACAAATCAGAATCTAGTTGCTGACATCAATGCCTCGTGTCGAAAAAAAATTCTGAACCTTATGCAAGAGTGCAATGCCCACAAACCAACCCTAATCACTTCCAGAACCAGTGGAGAAGTTAAAGTCGTCATCCCAAGGAAAAAAAAGAAGAGAGAGGCTATGTGGCATGACAGGGAAAAAAAAAAAATGACACGCAGCTTCTCCTGTCTGAGAAAGCTGCCATTCCTCTCTGCATGGCCCTATAACAGCTGCGATCCATACTAGCTGAGATGCTGCATTATAAAGCCAGGAAAGCGCTGATAGGGAAGAAAAACAAGAACCTGAGGAAGGATAGTGACGCCGACGCAGGCTCAGGTGAGCCTAAAGCAAGCAGGTGAGCATGTAGCGGAAGCACACACCAAAGAACAGTGACATGAAGAAGGGCTGGGCCCTCACAGCTCTACCACACCAAGCACTGAAGATGGAGGCCAACAGGGCAGAGGCAGCAAGCACATCCTTTCGCAAGTGGGACTGAGAAGCTGGTACTCAAGTGTTCCTTTCCCAGCTGGAGCCTATGAGAAACAGCCCTGGCCCTTGCCAGCAGCACCCAGAAAACTGTTCAAGCACAGAAGCAGAAGAGAAATGACCCTTAGCAGTTTGGCAAGGAGTGACATTATAAGGCCCCAGGGAGTCCCCACATTAGGAGGGCTAAAGCCAGTGCACAATACAGCCAGTACTTCAAAGGTGAAAATATGACAAGCTTCTCAAAATGGGTTAGCAAGAATAAGACTCGCTGTCACACAAGAGACTGCAAATGTCCAGCGCTCCAGCCAGGGACCTGAAAGCAATGGACACCCACTCTGAAACTGGAGCTGGGGACTGGAAACCTGCCTTTTTTACCCCGAGCCCCTTTGTTCCCCCACCACTATTATACTTCCAGAATGCAAAGCAATGTTTAAGGAGACCTTTAGTTACATTGCGAAAACTAAGTGGGTAACAGATGAGCAGAGAAGAAAATACTCATTTTTCTCCTCTTATTCTTAATCTAATCTGTAGCTCTACTGTCTTGCCAGTTTCTTGTCAATTCTTTAGCATTCAGACAATGTGCCACTTCCAAAGTCTGATGTTGTTCATGACATTTGCCTTGTTGCTTTGCTTTTTTGGCAAATGCACACAGTTGAAGAAAGGTGGTTTCTGCTGGTGTTGATCCACAGTCAAGTCCTATCTGAGCTACTTAGGGACTCCGAGGCTAGCATGCTAATTAAACTGTGGTTCCTGAAAGTACCCCAGAACCGTGGAGAGAGACATATGCTCTTGGAGAAGTAGTCTGGGGTCCCTGTAACTGGGCAGAAGGCTGAAGCAAAGCTCAAACAATTCTGATGGCGTCCTTGTTCAGGTCCTCAAAACCATGCAGAAGTTGAGCAGCTGCCAAACCAATCATCTTTTGCAAACACTGTTAGGTATGTGAATTCACTTAAAGGAATATTCGAGAGAAAGCAAATGACTAATCCAAAACAGATGATATTAACAAGCACCTTAACTCTTAAGTTTGGCTGTAAATGCTACTAGTTGGACTATCATTGATGGATAATCTAAAATAATCACCAAATTCAATTGCTTACCAAGAAGAAATGGCAGGCTTTGCCTTGACCAAAGTCTGTTGATATATGTCAGAGAAGGTCTACTCTAGGATTCAAGTGTTTTCATTCAAAGATAATGCTTTGAAGAAATTAGTTATTAAAAGGGAGCTCTTTGCAACAGACATGGATAAAATTCAGAAAGTCATTATGGTATACTTTATAAACCTGCATTCCACTAAATTACAAACTCTAAAGCAATGGATTAATTTCTAGACAGAAACAACTTACCAAAATTAAACTGAGATAAGCAATTTAAACAGATCTATAACAACAAGATTGAAACAGTATTAAAAAAAACAAAATCTCCAACTAGTAAGGTGACTCAGCAGATAAAGGCATGTGTATGCAAACCTGGTGACCTATATTCATTCCCAGGAGCTTATGTAGTGAGAGAAAAGAACCAAGCTTCCAAAGATTGTCTTTTGTTCTGCTGACCTCCACATATTCCACAGCATGTCTTTCTCTCTCTTTCTCTCTCAAAACCCCACAACTTGAAATTTCAAGTCCCTTAGGTCCATACAAATTTATTTCTGAATTCAACCAGACTATTAAAAAATCAAGACAGAGTATTTACAAGCAAGTCCATAAAATAACTATCTCTATAGGATGGATTAATTAGGGTCCTCTAGAACAGAATTGATAGAATGTATATAAAATACAATAACTTTATTAATAATAATCAACTCATTTTCTTTGGAAGAGAGGCCCAATACCCAGAATAAATTAAAGTTCAGATTGCACCCCAACCTTTATTCAACCTTCATCCTTACAATCACCCCCAAATCTGACTTCATCTCTATGATTTATGAGCTTGCTTCTTCAAGAATCCTTAAGGCACAGGTAGTTGACTTAGATTCAACTCAGTCAAGCCCCTTGCCATGGTAGGACAGCATCTAGTGTGGCTGCCTGTGTTTTGATATATATTTTCTTTCAAATATCTTTAAAGATTATCACACCCTGTAAAAGTGTCTGGTCCTATTTCTGTGTCCAGCCCTATCACTTCTGAAAATTTCCTACATTTCCAATTGATACAATAATTTGTAGCTCAATGAAATTACACCAAACTATCATTTTCTTAAATAAATTAAATTGCTTATTTGATATCATATAGGACTATCACTAAACAGGAAAAACCCAAATTATTTTAAAAAACCTATAATTATTAGCAGAAAGCAACTGAAGAAGTCACAATGTATCTTCTTGTAAGACCCTAACATGCTATTAGGGTCTTGTAAGACCTGCAACTTCTTTCTGATGTCTTACTGTCTTTGGGATTTGCATTATATAAAAGAGTTAGAACAAGCTATTCAAGAGACCTTTGAATTCAAGAGTTAGAACCCTTTATATTTTATCTCCATAAATACTAAGGTAGTTTCAAAGTAAACTGAGAAATTCAATCACAAGTTCACTTGATTATCAATATTTTAAAGTTTTCATAGTAGTATGCAGTTTTCAGAACTATTATTTGTTGTAAAAAGATTAGGATGTTCTTTGTGATAAATTTTAATGATATGGTTCCACAAAATTTGGGGGTTCATTAAAGTGCCTGGAACTAAAATAGCAATAATTTTATATCAGTCTCCACGTGTTTCTGTTTCAAATAATCAGACCATTTGTAGAGAAAAAAGAGATGAGGAAAATAAGTTTCTCAGAACAAAATTCCTATTAATATTCCAAATACAATGTTTCAAGTCTGACACCTTCATTTTTCTTTTCCTCATGGTAAGATTTAAGAAAAAAAAGCAACAAGAATCTTAATTACTCATCATTATGGAATGCAGAGATTGGATGAAACCAGAAAATAACAAGAAAAATATTTCTCACCAAGAAAATTCATGACAGCATTGTCCAGCCAGATATTTGACAGAATTCTCTTTTCTTTCCCTCAACCTGTCTGCACATATTGTCAGTGAAACACAACAAGAGGAACAAGAGGACGGAAAAGCTTTTTCTGTCGGGATGTCAGGTAATTTACGACTCACAGTGACTAGTGATAATACATCACCTTGAACGTAAGGAGGACACATGACAGAGAGCAATCAAGCAATGTATTGCATACAGCTGCAGGGATGTGAAGTCAAAGTACACCTTAAGGGATCCTGTAAAAAGTCATCCTTGTGGGCCTGAAGTATGTTACAAGTGCTGATGAAAATCATTGTTGTATGCAGAAAAATAGTAACAACACTCTAGTTGGTCTTCCACTGCTAGGATCAAACACTCTGACCTCTGCAACTTAAAGGAGAAATGGTTCATTACTTAGGCTTACAACTCAAGAGCTGGTAGAGTCTGTCGTGGCAGGAAATGAATGGCAGGAGGTAGAAAAGGCATGGTGGCAAAAGCAGATCCACTGGTCTAGTTCAGTCATGCTGTGTATTATTTACTCTCATCTCTTGTTGTGAGAGAACACCCAAAGTCAAGCAATTTAAGGGAGAAAGGGAGATTTACCGAGTTTACAGGTCCAGCGGGGAGAACAGTCCTTTCATGGCAGAAAAGGCATGGAGGGCTGGCAGAAGCTGGAAACAGGCTACGTCACACCCACAGGGGAGGCTGAGAGCTGCAAGACTGCTTGTTGCAAAAGCAGACTCCTCCAGAAGGTAGGCTGAGACGAATCCACCTCAAGTCCCACCCCATTTGACTGCCTTCCTCTAGCAAGACTTCTGCTAAAGGTGAGTGTGGAGAACATAGTTCAAACCATAACACTCTGAAAGGAGAGAGACACAGAGAGAGAGACAGAGAGAGAAAGTAGTCCTGGGATTTTTATCAATCACCATCAGTAACAAACTTCCTTCAGCAAGACTCCACTTCCTACAGCATCACGACCTTCCCAAACCATAGCACAAGCTGAGAACCAAGAATTCAAACACATGAGACTTGGGGGGGGGACGTTTTACATTCAAATGACAAGATGCGATACACGGCAACAAGGCAGCCTAGAACACCACACCCCGTGCCGCAGCAGCGGCAAAGGTGCATCTTTAACATGCCTGGGAAATTGGATCTCTAAAGTATTGTCCACAACACGGCGCTCACTGGAGGGTTCCAAGGGCTTTGTCCCTTCCTGCACGGGGCGCTGAACTGCCCGCGATCCAGGATAAATGTTGGCTCCTTCATGTGTGTCTGTTCAAGGAAGTGAAACCTTTTGTTTGATTTTTTGGTCTTTCTTTTTTCCTCAGTTATTTTCCCACATTGCTCGGAACACTTGCAGCTGCAGATCATGGCGGTGCAGGCATGTTGCTGTGCAAGGGAATGCCAGGCTTTGCAGTTCTCTTCCCGTGCCACCACAAGGCATATGGATTGCTTCCTCTCTGTCTTCTTGCTGTTTCAGGCTCATAAAGAATTGCAGAATGACAGCTTGCAAGGTAAACTTGCTTCTTTATACACAGTGGCTGCTTATGATTTTGACAAGTACCCAACAATCACACGGGCCCTTCAGAGATATTCCTCAAAGTAAACGAACAAAACACAACAGACATGAGTGTGAGCGTTCTTGTGTTACAGCTACTTGTACAGAATATGTGTAATAACAATTTCATAAAGGACTAAAATGCTTTGTAACCACAATGCTGAAGTATGTCTCTTTTATCTCACCCCCAAAGTTTCTATCTGCATTACTCTTTACTTACAGCACAACTCATTCTCTGCTGGGCCCTGGCAACAGTGATTCCTGAAGACAGCGGACTGATTTCTAAAATGCCACAATTAGTTAATTGCTTCTTTCAATGTTTATTCCCTACTAATAAGTAAATTTCAAAATGAGTAACAATTAAGCATTTTGAATTTCATATATGTAAACAAACAAGGAACGATATATATTGAGACCAGCAAGGATAGGAATAGCCCATGATCCAGGACATCTACTTCTGACCATCCACCACCTTTCTCATGGATAATTTTTGGTCAGGCATTTCCTGACAAAAGGAAAGATGGATAAGCAAATCCAGTTTAGAACAGTATTAAGTGCTACTGCAATGTAATCCAAGCTATGTTTAAAGTGATTGTGAGGTAAAACACATATTTACCATCTCATCCATATGCATACATAGGAGATACATATGCTTAAATTACGGATGTATGGCCAGCACCTGTACATTTTCCAAAGTTATCTAACAGCCCTGTCAATCAGAGTAAGGATCTGCGACATCCTTACCACTGAAGAATGACTCCTCCCTCTGCCTAGACCCTCATGAAGAACTCAAGAAAAGAACTCAGGAGCTTTTGAGTTACATGCTTGGTGGGGCGTGCTCTGTCCTGTGAAATGTCCTCTATGCTTTTGCCCACACTTTTAAGAACTCTATAAACATTGAAAGAAGCAATTAACTAATTGTGGCTAGTACTACTTTACATCTTGCTCAATTCCTTGTGAAAATTCAAAATACCTGGACTTTTCATCATAGGATACCACAAGACTCACCTACCAATGCTTTGAGAGGAAGAAATAAAAATACTAAATATGGAGTGTTTAATTGATCAGTTTAAGAAGTCCGAAGAGGAAAGAACATCTCAGATTGTGAATAGCTTTGTTTATGATCTCAAAGGCCTTTCGTAGAGCCAATAGCTCTGTTTTCTGGTTGGAATAATATGTGGCATGACTGTCCATAAAGATTCTACCAGGCTCTCATTCACAAGAAGCTAAAAGGACAGGAGCAGATCTGCCGGATTGAAGAATGTCAGAACACATGTCTATTTCTACCAGTAACTCCAAATATGGCCATGCAGATGAGGCCTACAAAATGCAGGTTTAAAATTCCTCTTCCACAACCCTCAAACACAGATTATTTTAGCATTGAGGGTTTTTTTTTTAAGATTTTTCAAAATGTAACACAGTACAGATGTCAAATAAAGACACCTTCACTATTGGAGGCTGGGATGGCTATTTATTATCAAATGGTTTTATTTTTTCAGTAAAATATTGAAATATTTGCAAAAATTGTGATTTGTGACTGAAAAAGATAATGCTCCTCTCATGGAGCTCAGGTTAGACTTTTCCACCAAACAAGTTCACAACAATTCTAGATCTGTTTGATTTAGTGTGCAAAAACAAAAAATTAAAGGTATTGCTACATATGTTTTGCTCATCAATGTCAGATTGGCATGCTTGATAATTGTCCCTGTAACGTTTTTTACCTAGCTAAGTCCTTGGTGTATAACATATGTGTTGAAAGTATCCATTGGGGAGGAAGTGGTATGAACAGATGACATGTAAGTACTATACTTCCTAGAATCCCAGATGGGACACCCCTGTTGCAGTCAGCCCGCATGGTTGCTGATAAATGACCATCAAACAGCTTAAGGGAACAAGGGTTTATTCTTTCTTATGATTCTTGGTTACAATTCTCAGTCCAGCTTGATGGGCGAGCATGCACCAACACTAGGGCTGAGGGAACTGGCCACACCATCATCACATAACAGCTGAGAGATGGACAATCCTTACTTGCCAGACCAGCATGTCTGGCCAAGTATACAAAAGGATGCTAACTCTCTCAACCAGCTCTCTGTGATTTATTCTAGGGCCTAATCCCACCCACCATAGGCTGGACCTTCCCCATCAGCTAGACAATCTCCTTCAGGTTTGCTCTGGGCTTAACTCAACTACTAATTCTCTACAAATGTGCCCAGAACTCAAACTCTCAACAGTCAAGCTGACACCTGTGCCTAACGATGACAACCCCTAAATATATTTCCTTGTAGTGTTTAAGATAGCCAGTCAGAGAAATTTTAGGCAGAATTCATTCTGAAAGGCTGTTTTTTGCAAATGAAATTTACAACTGCAATGGAAATCTACATTAGTTAAATAATGGCAGACAGATATCAACACTCTTCTATCTGATCACCTCCTTTCTACCTAGAAAAGATCTTTGCCAGAGGAAGATGAAATTGGGGTGTGGTGCTTTGCTCAGAGATCATGATGGGTAACTTTTGCCTGGAATGCTTCATCACGTATTGAAACAGTCCTTGCAACGTGCGCCTGCCCTCCTCATCCTTTTACAACGCGCAGCCATCTCCAGAAGTCTAGTTTCTATCTCCTTTTTGCTGTGTGTAAGCAGCAACCCTCTGGCAACCCTTTGGGACTCCTTGAGTGTGCCTTCTATGTTTGCATATTCAAAAACACTGTTGTGCTTTTTCCATATTAACCTGCATGTCTAAGATTTATTTGATATTTGCCCTTAGAGGCATTGCATATATGGCTGCTGCGTCCCATGTATATCAGACAATGACAGGGAGGAGATGAGACTCTTTCTACATTCAGTGTTCTGACCTGTGGACACCCAAATGATCGATAGCCTGACATACCACACTGCCTGCCAAAACCCTGAATTCCATATCTGTGTATTCACAACATGAAGGCCTCTTGTGGGGTAGGTTCCATGTGCACAATGTGGATGGTCTCCTGTGGGCCGGGTCTCCATGAGTCCACAGCGTGGACATCCTCCCATGGGCCAGGCCTCCGTGTGCCCACAACAGGGACAGTCTCTTGTGGGTCGGAGCTCTGTATGATCACATCATGGACTTAGTCTTATAGAAGATGGACAAAACTGTTCTTCAGCTTTATCATATGTTCTTAACCATGTGGAACTGGGAGCTCAATCATGACTATCCACATCCTTAATGTATCTTTTATTGCTTACATATTATTTTATATTATCCAATTTAAAAAATTAAGACATCAAGGCAGGAGGTGGGCATGCTAGGGAAATGTCCAGGGGAAGCAGGAAAGAGACAGGAGTACCTATGGTCAAAATGAATTGTCTCCATATATGAGATTATAAAAGAGTAAAAATAAAAATAAAATTAATTGTTTAAAAAAAGATTTATTTGGTGGGGACACACACATTGCATGTGCCACGGCACACACAGGTGGAGATCAGTGGCAGTAAGTCAGTTCTGTCCTTTGTGAACTCCAGGGCTGGAACCCAAGTTGCCAGTTTTGCACAGGTGCTTTTAACCACTGTACCATCCCCTCAGCCCTAATCTGTGCTTTCAGTTCATTTCATTCACTGAATGCAAAAGAGTGATGTCAAGTCTCTCTGCATCTCTTGAGAGGCCTAGAGCCAAGCTCTTGCCAAAGCTCAGTGAAAGGCCAGCGGCCAGCGCTTCTCCTACATCTCTCCTATCAGTGGTGGTAGAACAACACAGCCCAACAAGATCCCATCACTCAAGAGTGCCGAGGAAAAAGGGTCTGTGATGGGACAGACTTGTGTCCTTCTACCTCCACACTAATTGCCTTTGAGATCTGCCTTATTACATCTAGTAATAACTTCCATTTTCACAATTGTGTACGGACACTATCATCTTTCAAGTGTCTATCCCTGGGCACGGAACCTATGAAGACAATTTAGACAGCAGTCATCTACATTCCTGCTCAACCAACCTCTCATTATGCATATTTACAGCGTTCATCTGTATGGAGTCACGAGTTTCAAGCATTCCGTGCAACTTCAGCCCTATTTCCTTAATTTCCGTCTTTGTGCTTCTCCTTGGAAAATGCACTCTCATTCAAAACCGAATCTAAAGTTCTAAAAATTGGCTTCTCTTCAGTCATCCCTCTTCCTAAACCAACTAGGCCTAAAACCCTGGAGGCATATGATTCTGATGCACATCTGCCACAGTAATGAAGGCAGTGAATACAGTCTGCCAGTTCTTCACTCAGAATGCACCTTTTTTCTTTTCTAGCCTATTCTAAACCCAGAAACGTCTCAGTTCAGGACTGATTTACTGTGGCTCTTTTGGAAAAAAAAAAAGGTAAAAATTCTTAAAGCACAGCCTCTGTGTCCCAAGTCACAGTTGACTCATTCTTCCTGAAGTGTATTTTCCAACTCTTTCTTGCTCCCTTTAAAAAAACAGCATTACCACGTACTAGGGAAAAAACACGGCTGAAAGTTTCTTTTTCAGAGTCCACAATGATGTTCCCATTTCTCTTTCCACTTTTATCTTTCAGTCCTGTACCACAACTTTTCTATAGCTGTTATATATCCGTTGCCCATTGTGTTAACGTAGCAGCTAGCTCCTCCATCTCTTGCTATTTCATCTGGTCACGTGTGACATCATGTATTCATCAGAATGAATCAAGTCATCTGATCCAACAAGAGTTATCGTTTAAGGCCATAGAGCAGACTTTCTCAAACATCTGCTCTCCCTTTTACTTCTCAGAACAACTGTTAAACAAAATAATCATGGCATCAGCCATTGCTGTGAAAACGCCTCTGTGCTTTGAGTTCCTATGTAGCAAGCCACAGCCAAATTTGGTAAAACAAGCTGAAACCTAACTTAGAGGCATACTTTGTAATAAACATCCATATTTCATCTGGTTGTAAGAGTCTAAACAATCAGCTCATGTGCTAATAAAGCAACTGCCTACTCTGAGCCATTTGTGTGTTTCTCCTGCTCTGCTTCCCTGTTTAGCACATGTCAATGCTACAGTCATTCTGTACCATACACACATACATACATATATACATACATACATACATACGTACATACGTACATATATATAACATAACCTAAAAACAAGTCTTTATTTACAATTTGTTGTTTCTAGTGCTCTGGGAACTAGAATATCAGCTATTTGGGCCTCCTATATAAAATGCAAATGTAAACAGTAAGAAATAATTAAAACATTCATCTATAAACAAACAAATTTAAAGATTGATTAGATTAGTCTTAGGAAACTTCCTGTGCAGATAGATATGAGTGTAAATACTAACTTAAAAAGTAAGACTTCAAGACTGTTGAAAAATTCAGGGTTCCATTACACTAAGTGTAACGGTTACTCTTAACTATTGCTGTGAGAGAACACCCAAAGTCAATCAACTTAAGGAAGAAAAGGAGGTTTATTCAGCTTATGGTTCCAGAGGGAAGGTACAGTCTCTCAAAGCAGAGGTGTCATGGCTGGCCAACCAAATGTGGAAGAGGCTAAGTCACTGCAGACATCTTGGAAACTGAGAGCTGCAGACTGCTTGCTGCAAAGGCAGACTTCTCCTGGAGGTAGGGTGGGACTAATCCACCTCAAGGCCCATCCTTTGTGACTGCCTTCCTCCAGCAAGCTCCACCTCTCAAGGTGACATGACCTTGCCAAACACCTGAGACTGTGGGAGACACATTTCAAACCATAACACTAAGGTTCCAAAATATCTGTGCCAACAATTTAAGAGTTATAGGAATAGCAAAATTTTTTGTGATTCATTAAATGTAATAACAAAATGTTTAACTTACAAAATTGGACCACTTGGGTGATTGAAAAAATTGAGGATATGTTTCTGTACATTCTGCAAATGTAGAAATAGACCATACAATGACTGATAGTAAATATTACTCAGCTAGCTACCTGGGTTCAGGCTAGCCTTTGGAGGCTCAGGAATTGGCATCTCCTTTTGCCATACCTGCCAGTAGCATCCAAGTAACACTTCATGAAGGCAAACCCAAATGCTAAACCCATTCATATTCCTGTGGATGTACAAACTAGTGGAAGCTGGTAGTGTCTTATTGTGTAAACCTAGTTTGCTACAAATCAGAAACAGAACTCTTTATTGGAACAAATATATGTCCTAGAATGTCACATATAGATATTAATCTAGAGGGGGAAATAATTTAAAGGGACAACCATATATGATTATGGTCCTCTGTCGACTCTCTGCCTCCCTGTCACAATTCAGTTTGCAAAATTTTCACCTCATGGTCTCAAAGGACATTCTATTACTCAGGTACACTGACAACATCACATTACTAGGACTAACAGATTAGGAGATAGTGGGTATTCTGAATAGCTTGAATTGACATTTATTGCATGTGTATCTCTGTGTACGTGTTTGTGTGCATCAGAGAGTATTATGTGTGCCTGTGGAGGCATAGGGATGACTTTGGAAATAACACTGTATTTTTTGCTTTTCTCTGGAGTTTCCCAGGCTCTGCCTTACAGGATCACAAGTACAGGACACCATCATTTCTTCCTAACATTTTTACATGGGATCCAAAATCTGAATTCAAGACCTGCTTGTGAGGAAAAGAGGCTTAACCCCTGAGCCATTTATCCAGTCCCCCATTTGTTGTTTAGATATAGCATATGACATATTCAAATAGACTATGCAAAACTGCTCTAAGTCACAGAAAGGCTGTGTTGCAGTTCACCTGCATGGTTGCAGATAAATGACCATCAAATGGCTTAAGGGAACAAGGGGTTTATTTTCTCTTATGATTCCTGGTTACAGTTCTTAGTCCAGCTTGATGGGAGAGCATGCACCAACACCAGGGCCAAGGGAACTGGCCACATCATCACCACATAACAGCTGAGAGATGGACAATCCTTACTTGCCAGACCAGCATGTCTGGCCAAGTATACAGAAGGATGCCAACACTCCCAACCAGGTCCTAATCCCACCCACCATGGGCTGGGCCTTCCCCATCAGCTAGACAATCTCCTGTAGTTTGCTCTGGGCCTAACTCAACTAATTCTCTACAAATGTGCCCAGAGCACAAACCCTCAACAGTCAAGTTGACACCTGTGCCTAACCATGACAGGCTGTTAATGTAGAAAGTAACCTAGAACTAGAGAAAGCTATCCAGTGTAAATAGATTTGCTGGTTGTTCCTTATAACCATGAGATTTCAGTTGTGCCTTGAAGGTTGGAATTCTACAGACCATGCTAGAAGTAGAAAAATCAAGGACACCCAAACCTTGAAGTAAAGTTATGCTCTTTTTTCCACTGACCTTTTAAAAAAAAATAATTGCTGGCTGCTAATAGTCCTACTGAAGAAAAAGCATGTGAGCAAGTGGTAGCTTTTGATTATCTGATACATTAACAATAAAACTGAATGTCCAAAAACTTTTCATATGAAACAGAAGATTGGGCATGAGAAGGTTATGAAGGCACAAATACACTGCATGGGGCAGCAGGTCCTTTTCTCCATTCACCTAATGTTAATCATCTTTCCCTAAATTCATAAGTAGCATCTCAGTGAATAGAAAGAAAAATCGTTTGTCTTGCTTTCACATGGTACCTAATTAAATATTGGCATTAATGGGAAGTATATTGCTGTAATAATTATATCCTGCTCATTAGTAGCCTTGAATGATAGTGAAAAAGGGAGAAGTCCTAGGAGGCAAAATTTACTTTTAGATCAATATTATTAGAGAATAATTCGCATACATTTAAATTCCATGGTGCTGGATAGAAAGTTTGATAACATATATGTGTGTGCTTAACATCCAAATTCAGATGCATGTCATTCCCCTTAAATAGGTCCTCATATTTTTCAGTCTTTCCCATATCCACATCTCACCCCAGAGACGCACTGATATGATTTTTTTAATCAATTCAGATTTTTCCTGTTTAGTACTTGCCGTGGTTTGAATGTGAATTGTCCACCACCTGTTCATGTGCTTGCAACCTTAGCTGATGTTAATGGATGGGAAGTTTGTGTCATCTTTGGGAGGTAGAGCCTTGCTGGAAGAAGGCATGTCATGGGGAGTGGGGGGAACTTTGAGCTTGGTTGGCCCTGCCCTGCTTCTGATAGATGTCTGATGCTTGCTCTCTGTCTCCATATGACTGCTATGACCTGAGCCACCCCCAGCTTCTGCTGCCTGCCATGCTTCTTGTACCATAATGGACTGCATCTCCCCTCTAGAACTGTAAGCCAGATAAATCTCCCCTTTTCCCCTTAAGTTGCTTAAGCCTAAGCAGTGCCTCACACCAGCAGAAAGAATAACTGTGACATGCCATGGTATTGTTCTTTTGCTCAGCGTGTCTGTACAATTCACTCACGTGATGGTACTAGGAAAAAGCGATTTGGAGCACTGGAGTAAAGCCCTCGGAATGGAATGCACTTGTAAACTCCAAAGGCGTTTCCCTCCCTACCATGTCAGGACACAGAAGTTCCCATCTATGAACTACGAGGCAGGCACTCTGCAAACAAATTTGCTGGCACCTTGATTTTGGAGGTTCACAGGTACGAAAAAAATCAGTTTCTGTTGTTTCAAACCTACCCATCTGTGCTCTCGGGGTTTTGCAGCCTGAAGAGAGGAAGATAGGCCCTAAGTCAACATGACTCGGATTTTGACAGGTAGAGATGATTAGGATACAGAACCACAAGAAGGCTGCAGGAAGTCACCCGAAGAAAAAAAGTCGTGTGCAAGCGGAGGAGAGAGATGCCTCAGATGAAACCGTTCTTATCAACAACTTATCTCAGGGGGGTTAGCCTCAAGAGTTATGAGGAAATAAGTTACTGTGTCTCAGCCATACAATTTCTAAGGCCAGCACTGGCAAACCAATAAAATAACTCAGGGGATACAAGTCACATATCTGACTAATGCATGTATTGATCACAAAATGTTCAATATGTCTCTATGACTCTTGGTTTTTGTCAGTTAGGAGTCTTGGTACCCATATGCGCTAGGAAACTTATTCTAGGAGATGCCACACAAGCATCTATTCATCCCATATTAGGATCCCACAACAGACCAGAGTAATGATTATGCCGAAGTTCAACTTAACGAACCAATGAGGTTTTTAGGGTTACTTACAAGAGTATGGATGAGGGTTATCACCCATTTATCCTAAAAAACAATCACATGACTAGAAAATATTAAAACAGTAAAACTCTCAGGCTTTCAATATAAACATATAAACCATGTTATAACTATAATGTTTTTTCACATAAATTATGTAGTTTAATCAACTATCTATCCAAATGCTTAGTCATTTCTATTTTTATAATTTTTGATATAAAAGCATTTTAAGCTTTATTATTAATACTCAGGACATTAGGAATGTCCAGATTTTTTCACCAGCATTTATAGAACCATTTTTGGTAACAAATACAGTAGTTAGGAATATGCATCCAACTCAAAATGCATAATAATTATCCTGAAACCTTTCTGGCTAAAACAGGACTAGTGCTGGGATGAGACATAGAATAAGAATCTACAAAACACTGTAACATTTGTTATTTCCAGAGGCTACATCTTCTTTTGCTGGAATACTTTATAAATACATATTTATAAGTAAGGCAACAACTCCAAAAAGCCCAAACTGTTTGCTCAACTATTTTTTATATTTTTAAGACAGATTATTATGTGGGCTAGACTGTCTTTGAAATCCTTATCCTCCTGCCTCCACTCATGTTCCTAGTTGTTTACCTTTAGGCTAAATTCTAGAAGTAGAGTTTCTATTAAAGGGTTTAATAGTCTTAAGACTTTTGACACTAATGGCAAAACTTATGAGTATTAGACTACCACATTCACTTCTCTCTGAAATATTTAATAGTGTCTACTTATTCCTCCTCTCAGAAATGTTGGACTTTTATTTCATTTTATAATTTGATAGCAAGTTTTTTCACAATAGCAAAGAAATGGAACCAACCTAGATGTCCAACAGCTGATGAATGGTTGTGAAAATGTGGTGTATATATACAATGGAATACTATTCAGCTGTCAGGAAAAACGAACTAATGAAATTTGTCAGTAAATGGAATGGAAGAAATTATACTGGGTGAAATACCCCAAATGCAGAAAGATAGGCATTCAATCCCTTATAAGTGGATTCTAGCATTAAATCTTCAGTTTGATAGAATCAGACAGAAACTCTTACAACACCCACAAAAACAAAGGAACACAAGACAGGGGAATGAAAGAAGATTCTAAAGAGCAGAAACAAAAGAACAAGGCAAACAGTCAAATAAGGCTTTTATATAAGAAAAGTTCTAAAGGGGAGAGACAAACAAGGATAGGACACAATAAAGAACAGGATTGGCCTCCAGGTAACCAACCACCCACTTCCTAGCTATTAACCCACCCTCCTTAATTACAGGGAACACATACCTAGTCACATAAACTAGACTTTATAACTTTAATAGCTGGCAAAACAAAAAGAATTTGTACCCCATATCCAAAACATATTTTTTAAATACAGGTTTTGCTTTTATTTTATTTTTGCATATATGTGTGTGTCTGTCTGTCTGTCTGTATATCAGAGGGAACTGTGTGTCCCTATAAAGGCCCAAGAGTGACTTCAGAAATTACCCAGGATTTTGCTACCTCCTCTTTGTTTTGCTTTAAAGTTTCCCAGGCTCCACCTTCCAGGACCAGAAGTAAAAGCCACACCACTGCTGCATTTTTATACAGAATCTGATACTCGAACTCAGGACCTTCTCAGGCAGAGACTTAATCCCATAATCTCCAATCCCTCCCCCCCAAAAATTAGAAATAAACAAATCATCTTTCCATTTTCAAGGGTTTATTTTCTCTTATGATAGTCCAGCTAAAGTTCTTTGTCCAGTTTATCAGGAGATTCCCACATCAATATCAGTGTTGAAGGAACTAGCCATATTCTCTCCACACTGAAAGGACAATCCTTTTGCTAGACCAGCATGTCTGACCAAGTATATAGAAGGATAAACAGTTTCTCAACCAGCTCTCTGCCCAGGACCTAGTCCCACCCACCATGGGCTAGGTCTTCCCCCATCAACTGGACAGTCTCCTGAAGTTTCACTATGGGCTTAACTTAACTACCAATTATCTACAAATGTGCCCAGAGCTCAAACCCTCCAAGCTCAAACCCTTGGTCAACCACCAAGTATCTATGACACCTAGTTATGATTGTTTGGTGAAGCAATAGGTTATCATTGGACCAGGTAGGCTTGGAAGACCCAAAATTAAATATTGGAAAATTCATACTCACCATTATAGAACTGTAAAATAGTCTGCAAACATTGCATCACACAAGTGTCTCTTTATTGAAAGCAGTTTTGAAAACAGATTAGTATGAACAATGGTGGATTTGGGCTTTACAAACAATTATTATATGCAACTATGCAACAAGCTGTCAACTTAAAATACTGAAAGGATAAAGAGGTCTTCTTCAATATTAAAATATCAGTTGTCTATCATGAAAATCATGGTAGGATGAATAGCAGAAATAACAAAGTTACATTTTTAAAGAGTAAAATCCTGTTCTACCTAATGCAGAGAAAAGTGTCAATCTGAGAAATTAGAGAAAAACTGAATACCTAGATGCTTTCACTTAAACAAGAAGTGTGTCCAACTTGCAACTTACAGGTTACATGCATCCCAGCATAGGACGCATGTGGCCTCACACATTTGTAGATGACAGCATCATGTTGCATGTCCAAAAGTTGGAATGATTTACTTAGACAAACCAGGCCATTTTTTAAAATATTGTATTATTCATTTAACTATGATAGAGAGAAGGAACATGTGCACTCATACAATCATACTGTGGTACATGAGTGAGACTCAGAAGACATCTTTGAGAAGTCAAGTCTCTCTACCACATGGACTTCTAGGGATCAAACCTGGGTCACCAGGTTTCCAAACAGACACCTTCAAATAACAACACACCACCTTACTGGCTGAGCTATCTCACTAGGACCCCAGAGTATATTCCTGAGTCACACTGGAATAAAAGTGGACCCACATTCAAAGACATAGGAAGAGAAATATTAGCAAAATGTCCCAAGGCAAAGGCATGTTTACATATTTACAAGGATGTTTCATGCTATCTATGGGGTATTGTGGAATCTAATGTTCTTTCCATGAAAAGCCTGATTGAGGTTCTACTGCCTTTCCCGGTACTGTGTCCTCCAAGCTCACTCTTTCTAGGAACATGGAATAATTTTATACTTACAAAATCTATAATGTAAATAAGATTTTTCAGAATTCTGCTGCTCACATTTTTAACTCTCCTGTGTATAATACAACATATTAAAATATAAACTCTTGGTCGTTTTCTGATTGGAAAACTACATAATCATGGTGGGAAATTTGGAAAAAGTAACTTTACTGACAGCCACTCTGCCAGACTCACTGGATTATTCCATATTCTCCGTTTATCCCTGCAAAACTAGCTGGTGAATTTCCCATGGCTGGCAAGCCTGTCTTTGGCAAATTTGTAGCATTCTCTCCTGTGTGTTGATTTGTGTGCCAGAAGAGTTACCAGAATAAAATTATTTATTCATAAACTCGCTTATGCCAGTTGTACCTATTAATGTGTTTATGAAGCATAATTAGATGTCACATAAACCAAGAATATATGAGTATGAAAAGATACAGAGCTATTGAGTCTATAAAAATAATTTGGGTTCTTTGGGAAGACCTGATATAAGTAAGTCATTAAAATTTGCAGCTAAATTAAAGTGTGGGTATAATAATTTTGTAATCATAATGATCTGTATTCAGATCATTTGAACAACCCTTTAAATCCTTGCTGAAGAAGTCAACATTGGGGAGGGAACATTATAAAAGAAAATTAAAGGGCTGGAAAGATGGTTCAGAGATTAAGACACTGCCTCGAAAGTTGAAGGTCCTGAGTTCAGATCTTTGGTCTGACGTAAACATCAGCAGAAAACGGTGGCAGCATGCGGTTCACGCCTTGGTGGGTGGAGCCTGGGAATGACCAGAGCAAAGCAAAAGGGAGATAAAAGCAATCCAAGATGATTCCTGAAGTCACCCTTAGTCTTCCACAGGGACACACGGTGCCCTCTGACACACACACACACACACACACACACACACACACACACACACACACAAAATAAAATAAAGTTTTTTTTAAAAAATACTAAAGAGAAGAGCTTAAAAAGAAATACAAATTTCCATCCTTCAGAAAAAATAAGTGAACAGTTACTAAATGAAAGTTTAAGTAAAATAAAGAACAAATGTATTCTGAGATTCAATGCTTTAGATAATGTATAAATTAACTGATCAACTACCTGCCATAATCACATTTGAAAATAACCATCCCACCCCCTCACCCCTCACAGTGTTACTTCTTATCCTTAACAATTCATCTTGTTTCCTCTGATCATTTTTCTTCCATCCATTTAGCATGGTTTAGGATTACTAGATACTGTACATGTAGATTCACAGCCTCTCCTTGGTTGACAACATATAACAAGTGTTTTTTCTAGATGTAAGTCATTTTCTTCCAAATTTACTTTAGATCTTCAGGTCCTATTACCAGAATAGAATATTTCATATACAATGAAAGTATTCAGTTCACCGCTTTTGACACTTTTGTATACCCATAGGTCAACAAGCTAAAACCAAATGTAAAACATAAGTACCACTCTGAGAAAGTTCTTTTCTGCCCTTTTTTCAGTCTGTTTCCACCATTCCTACCTCATAGGATTAACTTGCTGATTTTTGTGACTAAAGTACACTATCACATATCCTTACATATCATATAAATTGAATCTTGTAGCATGTGCGTATTAATATTTGGGATGTGTGCACACATATGGTCATTGTGTAAAGATAAGAAAACAATATGGGGGAATTATTTCTCTCCTACCTTATAACAGGATCCGAAGATCAAACAAGGTCTCCAAGCTTGCCAACAAGCATTTTCATCTGCTGGGCCATCTTTACAATGTGTCTATATTATTTTTTGCTTCAATCTGGTATTTTATTTTTTAAACTTTTGTCTGTGTGTGTGTGTGTGTGTGTGTGTGTGTGTGTGTGTGTATCAGAGAGCACTGTGTGTCCCTGTGGCGGATGAAGGGTGAATGCGGGAATCATCCTGGATTCTGGATTGCTTTGTTCTGTGATTTCCAGGCTCTGCCCACCGGGGGGTGGGTGTGGGGAGTCCAAGTTGCTGCCTGGCAGTTTTACATGGGACTTGGGATCCGAACTCAGGACCTGCTACTTGCAAGGCAGAGTCTTAACCCCTGCTCTCTCTCTCTCTCTCTCTCTCTCTCTCTCTCTCTCCCTCCCTCTCTTTTCCTTCCTTCCTTCCACATATATATGTATATAAGAGGTGCCTGCCTGCATGCTGGCATGTGTGCATACACAAATGTATGAATACATATTACATCATCTCTCCAGCCCCTCAGTCTGACATTTTAATGATCACTCTTGTCCTTGACTGTCAATTTATTTTTTTTCTATTGATTAGTATCTTACTGTAGCAATAAGCTGCTGTTCATTGAACTCTATCCTGTAAATGGATACTTGGGCTGTTTTCAGTTTTCAAGCTATAAATATTCTTTTACAAGTCTCTTTATGGATGTATATTTTCATTTCTACGTCATTGCATAGATGGATGCTTCACTTTAAGATAATCTGATTTTTTCAAAACACTTATATAATTTTACATACATCCAACATAGAGAGGGTTCTATTTGACTCAGGTCCCCACCAACATTCAGAATCCTCAATTTTTGTTGTTGTTGTTCCTTCACTTGGAAAAGCGGGGACTGCTCTCAGGATCTCGGGGTCCTCATTTGTATTGTTCTGATGAGTAGTGATAATGAGCATCGCTTGATGTTCTATAAATATCCTTTCAACAGGACTATTCTCTGAGGCAGACATACTATATTCACCTTTTGTGCTGCTAGTCTATCTTCCCCATTGTCCTATTGAGCCTAGTTGTTCCTCACTATTTATTTCAGAGAAGTAAAATAACTCCGCTAGCTTCAATAAAATATTATCTGGCATTTCCCAAGGCCTTTTCTGTTTCCTCTACATATACTCCACCTTAGTGTGAATCCCTTCCATATCAGACTGAGCAAAGCAACATCCTGAATTTAGCTCTCAGAAGAGCATTCATGTATTTATTTTAACTCGAGAGGGAAAAGAAGCTTGGGCGCTATCTCTCCATCAGAGCTTTCTGATTGTATTATCAAGATTGCTTCAAACCACAGCCTTAAGATACCACTTCCACAGGAAAGAGATGCGTGTACATTTTATGTACTAAATCCTAAATTGTGACTCTTTGCATGCAGAGCTTCCAATGGTTGATATTGTGGGGATAAGGAAGACAAGGCCACTACAAAAACGGTTGAACACACCTCAAAGTGTAAAATCAGAACAACGGGTACGAAGGAGCAGATCCTGATAAGACGTGGAAATCTAAAAAACCTGGGCTCAGGGGTTAAGACTCTGCCTCGCAAGCAGACTGCCCTGAGTTCAGATCCAGGTCCCATGTGGAACTGGTGGCAGCCTGCTGCTTTCTGCCCTGGTGGGAGGAGCCTGGGAACTCCCAGAGTGAAGCAAAAACAAAGGTAGAAGTAATCCAGGATAATTCCTGAAGTCACCTTAGTCTCCACAGGAATACACAGAGCCCTCTGATACACACACACACACACACACACATACACACACACTAATTAATTAATTAATTAATTAAAAACTCTAAAGAACCTAATTTTCCACTCGTGTGCCTTTGTGATTCATAGCAGATGCTGGACTCACTTTCTCATGGTAGCTCACTTAATTAAGTAGACATTTAATGCTCATTTCCTCTTTTCCTACACATATTTTACTTGAGCACTTATGCTTCCAATCCATTTCATTTTCTCTATTCCACTACCATCATCAGCCCTTAATGCATCCCCTGTCTCTCGAACACTGCAGTGACCTTTACAGTGGTGTCCCATTTTTTCTATTAGCCCAGTCCAACCCATTTTGAGCCAATCTGCATAAAATGGCTTTAAGATGCTGTTCAGATCATGTGACTTTTCTGCTTAAAGTCCAGCCAGAATTTCCTATGGCGCTTAGTACAAACCCCAATCTCCTCACTATCACTGCTAACATGGGAAACGATCAACCAAACAAGACAAGCAAACTACTTATTCAGATCATACTGTAATAAAGACTACCCACAATCTCTTGCATTTGAAAGACATGCAAATGTAGACACCAAAAAGAACACTTCACATTGGAAAATGAAGGAATGCTTCAGATGTACTCTGATTAGTGGCTGTTGGCTTGGGGATGTTGAGACAGGCTAACTGAGGGAGACATCTTCTGTATGGATTATACACCTTTAGCTCTCTCCCTGGACACTCAGAAATTATAACTGGAAGCAAGAATTATGGAAGTTGTCAGTTTGTTAATCAAGTACTGGCCACTTTTGCTGCACCTGCTCAGCTTCCTGGATTGTCATTAGAGGCAGCAATCTATATTCCTGCAAGGCCAGATTATAGCACGCTGGGTCCCTGTGTTGTGTGCTATAGGCAAACAATAGGTTCTCTGGACCCATTGCTGCAGATTGTGGCTCAAAATTATATGCACATTTTTACTATATGGTTAGCCATTGTCCATTTATATACTTAGTGCCCCTGATGCCTGTCCCAAAGCCCCTGCCCTTTCCCAAGGTCTTAGCCTCCTTCCTCCCCATGTTCTCACAGAGGACAGCTAAAACAGCCTCTGCTAAGTGTTCCAGCTCAGTCCTACTGCCCACCAATTATGTGTGCATCCGTCACAGGGAGCCCCTTCTTGACCTTCATGGTTCAACCTGAGCTCATTTGCCTAGATGGACTCTCTTCCATTACTGTTCCTCAAGTGTGTTAGCATACCTCTGCTTTAGTAAATATGAATGCTTGTTGCTTGTCATCTTCTTATTTCCAATGTCGCGATTAGGTTTGTTTTCTTCTCTGTTCTATTTCTTCTCTATTCTACTGGATTTAAGTTTTGTGAGATCAGTTAACATGTTGCCACCGTATTTCTAGTACCTAACATAGAGTCTAGCAGAGAGTAGGTCTTCAGTAAAAATCTGCTAAAAGGATACTTCTATCATTCTCATTTTTTTTCGAAGCTTGTGTGTGTGTGAGTGTGTGTGTGAGTGTGTGTGTGAGTGTGTGCGTGTGTGTGTGCGTGTGTGTGTGTAAGCATGAGCATGTAGAAGTCAGAAGTCAATCTCAAGTGTGATTCCTCAGGAGCTGTCCAGTTCTTTATGAGATACCAACTAAGTTAAGGTGGTCTCAGGTAAACACCAGTTTCCACCTTCTCAGCTTTGGGATCACAAGTACCACCAAGGTTAACTTTTTACACCAGTTCTTACCAGCATTTTACAGCTGATCAGTTCTGGGGATCAGCTCAGGCCCTTACTCCTTTAATGGTAGGCATTTTATCAATTGAACTATCTATCCAGACCCTCATATTTTCATTCTCCTCTCAATTTGAAATTGAAAAGCTTTGTATATGCTGTAAAATTTTGTAATAAGTAAAAGCATTGTCAATTTCTTAAAGAAATTTCCTCCTAACTTCTTGAGATGAATGGAAATCACATTCAATTATTTACTAATATTGAATAAGCCTCTTGCCATGACAAAAAATAATTAATAAACAATGTGTTGATTATAGTTACTAAATTTTATCAAACTAAGATGCCAGTATTCTAATTTGTAGGTATTCTTCTATTTATGTACATAGATCACTGTTTTAAAATTGTTCTTTTCAAATGCTGTGTCTATAGCAGAATTGTAGTTCAAGTCAATGGTAGATTTTGACTGTATTCTCCACAAGTAAGTTTACTTATTGAATTAATCCAAGGTTTCTAATAGAAACCAAAAACAGCAATGACAAAAAAATACTGCAAAAAAAACCCCAACATGCCAAAAATGCATTAAAAGTTTAGTTCTGATACATTGTGATTTTGTTAACTTAATAAATGTCAAGAACATTACACATTAATAATGTATTCCAAATAATTTCAAGCTACATTATACATGTGCAATGATGAAATTATACAGAGTATTCTACCATTGTTCCTTTGCTTTGATTTTATATTTTTGACAATTCAAAAGAGATTTTTCCAGGCATCACACTTAACGATATCAGAGAACTTTACCTCCTATCTCATCTATAATAATTACAAATGAAAAGGTTATTTCAATTGTTTGGACAAGAACCAAATATGAGCATATCTCATCAGTTTACATGATAATTAGAAACTTGTAAATGATCTTTCCCTTTAATTGAACTCTCACATCAAACTCTCATTCTGAGAGATGATGAGAAAATACTGATTTTTTCCTTTCCATATAAATATCAGTTAAGACATAGTCCCTCCCTCCTTGCAGAAACCCTAACACTGATTGATGGATAACAAACAGAGGCAATGAAATGAGGATGCTTACAAATGTGTACCCATCATGTCTCTACCCAGCCCGGCCAACTGTGGACATACAATAGGGGGCCGTATTATCCTTGCCATTTTCCAATTGACCCGAGTGTCAAGACATCAAAACGCCTTTTGTAGTCTTTGGAGGCAAAAGGGATTAGAGATGGGAGGGGCAGGAGCTGCTGCCTTTTCCATGGCACCTTTTAAAGCTAGGCAATCCATTTAATGTTGCATGCATTATTCTAAAATGGTAATTACCCTGAAAAGATATGATAAACACATGCTAATGAGATAAGCCAACAAGGGCAAAAAATCCACTTTCATAATGCAATCATAAGAGAAAGAGTTTTAAGTAGATATGGGGAAATTATCATAAATGTCAAGGCTCACAAAATATAATAAAAAGGATTGATGTGTTTTATACAGGCTAAATCACTGACAGGGAATTGTTATCTATACAAGACTCCCAACTGACAGAAAAGCAGACTCTCCACACAACAACTTTACATTTTTCGTCCTTTCGTACAGAGCTCACAAAATCAAAACTTGCCCCATGTATGAGTACGATAGCCAATCTTTTGAATGGGGGCGAAGAGCATTTTCTTCTAATTCATATGATGAAAGAAGCAATTAGAAAAAAATACTATTTTTGCAAGCATCACCTTTATTTCTCTCAGAAGTGAATATTGATGACTCCATTATCAAGCTGATGGTTAAAAATCTCCTATGAAGTCAGAGTTTTTTCAGTTAAAAATTAAGTGCAGAGAAAGAAAGACAGGTTTATGCTAAGCTATCTAAGTAAAAATATAATTAAATATTACTTAAGTTTCTCCAGGAGATATCATGAAAAGCACCTTGAAGGAATAGAAGAGGCAATTAAACCAAGCAAGTGGGGAGAAATATCTCAAAGGAGAAACACAAGCACGCTGAAGAGTTAAATTTCTAGAAGATAGAAGTTGGTACAAAAGCAAGTTGACTGCTTAAAAGAGAACAAAGAAATTAAGAATGTGCTTCCATGGGGGTTTTAGAAGGGGTAAGTTTTCACCTTTTTGGCTTATCTTTAGAGACCCTGGGAACAACAGCAGAAGAAGGGAAGAGACCAAAGATTAAGCCATACACCACAGTCCCAACCGCAGGACAACAGCAGTGCATGGTGGCAACTGTTAGTCCAAACAACTGTATCCATCAAATCTTTTCTGAATGGATTAGGTAAACCAACTGGGGAGCAATGTAGTTGGTTGTGTTGTGTCTGCACCGTATTTTTATAGGAAAAAAGGAAGACAACAATGCCCGAACCACAAAAGATCATAAATCTCCAGAGTAAAGGAGCTGACTGAATGCCAACCAGATTTGCTGGAAACTTATGCATTTTACTTTTATCCACAAAACTAATAAACTCCTGGAGTTTGGGAGGAGCGAACGATATTTAGTAAACCAGAGATTTGTCTGTGTGGATGAAAGTAGATAGCTGGTCAATCTGGAGTCTGTAGCATGGATTAAGCTAGAGAATTATTTTGTAGGCTGACACCATAATGCCAGTTAAAGTATAACTGGATTTGCCAAATTCTGCACAGTAATATTTATATATTGAATTAATTGAATATTGAATTAATTGAATATTAATTAAAGTATCTGGGGCTAGAGAGATGGCTCAGGGTTGATGCCTTTGCCTCAGGAGCAAGAGGACCTGAGTTCAAATCCTCAGATCCCATGTAAAAACATCAGGCAGAAATGGTTGTGGCCTGTATTTCCAGCCCTGGAAAGTAGAACCTGGGAAACACCAAAGTAAAGCAATAAGAAGAGCAATCCAGGATGAGTCCCCATGTAACCTTTGGGCCTCCGCAGACATACTACATGTTCAAGTGCATTCTTGTACACACACACATACACAAAAAGGCTTATGAGTTCTTGACAAGACCATTTCTGAGTTAACTAAAAACATATAAAAAAATGAATCAAGATAAAAAAGGGAAAAATATGAGATCTAAAAATGCTAAAATCAACACAAGCATAAAGAATAATCAAAGCAAAGTTATATAAAAAACAGCTACTCAAAATTTATCAAGACACCATATGTCACGACAAATAAGAAACATAGGATGAAAACATTTATAAGACAGAAAGACTGAATTCAGTTGAATGTGGTGCTGTCATTGACATCTGGAATATCCACCAAAGGCTGATAGATGTTCTAGGAGGGAGGCCAGAGTGGGGGGAAGTATGCCCTTGGAAGCATGCCCTTGACCAAGATATTACATCCTAGACCTCCTCCATGCTGGCTACCATGAAGTCAGTCATCTCCCTTGGCTGTGAAATTTCACCATCATAATCTAACTCAGCACTGGTCCAGAACCAAGGAACCACATTGATGCTGACTGAAATCTCTGAAACTGTGAGCCAAAATGAATCTTACCTCTTTCTCAAGTATTTTGTCACAGTAATTAAAAGCATTCAATTTCTTTCAACAGAAAGAAACACAATTGTCAGCTCTGGGAAAATACATGTATGCATATGCATGTTCACACACATACACATTTGCATGGCATTGTTTTGCATTTTTTGAGATGAATTTCTTATGAAATTCATGAGATGAAAGATAGTTCATTTGGACCTTAAGGTCACAAACATTCTTTATTAATTATTTTCTTATGGAGATGACCAAACACTTTAAGAATCAACTTAAGGGAGGAGAATACTCATTTTGCCTCATGGTCAAGGGGATATGTTCCCTCATCATGGTGACAGGACCAACATCTGTCTATAGTAATGGGAGATGATGCCACCTGCCCATACCTAGGTGCAACAGAAAGCAGAGAAAAATCAGGCAGGCAGCGAGATCAGTATAACATCCTCAACCTCAAGACCAACCCCTCAGTGACCCAGTTTCTCCTGCCAGCCCCTCCTTCTAAAGGTTTGGCGACTTCCCCAAGTAGCATGACTAGCTGGTGACCAAGTGTTCAAATATATCAGCCTGTGGCAAACAGGTCACATCCAAAGGACACTAAAACTCTATTCCAAGTTGTCATGATTCTTGATCATCCATGAAAGATATAACTCTACCACTTTTCTTAATTTATTATAATATTTGTATGTATAATTAAAATATGCAAGTGTTTCTTGTTGCCAGCTCTTATAATCAAATCAAAGAAAAAGCAAAGTTATCTTAATCAAGGATAGAGCGGAAAGCAAAACCATCAACCTCGAATCAGCTAAAATGAAGTTGTAGCTATCAACTCTCTGGAGCAGATGTGAATAAGACAAAAGACAAATATGAAGACAAAAGATATCCACTTCCTTAGAAATCAAAATAAACTGAAATTTAATAAAATAAGAACTAATATTTAAAACTACTGAGTTACTATTAAAATAACTGAAAATTAAAAACTTAAGAGAAAAAAATGCCATGGTTAATGCTGTCAAATTAACAGGTCTAGAATCACCTGAAGACGAACCTCTGAGGGTGCTAATGAATGATTATCTAGATAAAGTTCACTGAGGTGGGAAGCCCCACCTTAATAGTGGTTAGCACTATTCCATGGGATGGGCTTCTGGACTGAATCAAATGGGCTGAGCATTAGCATTTCTCTCTCTCTCTCTCTCTCTCTCTCTCTCTCTCTCTCTCTCTCTCTCTCTCTCTCTCTCTCTCTCTCTCTCTCTCTCTCTCTCTTTCTCTCTCCCCTTCCTCACTGTGCACATATGTGACTAGCTGCCTTGAGTTCCTCACACAATGATAGACTATATTCTTGACCTGTGAACCCATATAAACTTTCCCTTCCTTAAATTGCTCTTGTCAAGGTATTTTGTTAGGGCAATGAGAAAAATTGAGAAAGACAGTGTAGAAATAGGATAAAGCAAATTAAGTAATACTGGAAAATGTACATTATATGGAATTACATGTTCGTAGACTGCACTGTAGGTGATTCCCACTTACTTCATCTGACACCTCTCCTGTGCATCCCACCAGACTCTTGGCCTCACCTTTGCTTCCAGTCATACCCGTAGCAATCCTTTTGTGATGATTTCAAATAATTTCACACTAATAGCTTCTTACTTCAAGTGCGTGCCCCTCCCAGCAGCTTCCCTCTGTGTCCCCAGGCTTCTTTGATGCTGCTGTAGTATGCCATGCCAGTATGAGGTAGCCCTGGACATGTGGGCACAGACAGAGGGATGAAGATGTCAGTGATCAAATGTTTTTCCAGGCCAAACTCTGAACAGATGATTCTGAGAGAATTCTATACACGACTCATAAGGTGCTTCGGCTAGCAACCCATAATTGCTCACTGTGGGACCAATTCAATGATGCCCTTTGAAACTCTTCTTTACCTTTTCATTTTTCTCAGTCCTCCCCTTCTCTTCAGGACCACCTTCCAAATAAACTATTTGCCTGCAGGTCTTAGCCTCCGAATCTCCATGCAGTAGAATCCAAATGAGGCGATCTCTCCTGGCCTTCACCTTTCACTTCTTTGGTGCAGACACGTGCTTCATGTTTAAATCCTTGAGAATATTCACATTATTCATTACAGGCCAGTCACCCTTCTCGCAGCCACCACGCAACGCTTCCCCTCTTTCCTGGTTCTCTGGCAATGGTCACCATGTACTAGGCACCCGCTAGATGGTTTAAAATAAATTCAGGAGTCAGAGAGGGAAGACTTCACATTCAGGGTGATGGCAGAGAAGAACAATGATCATATAAAACTCTAAGCCGCGGAAAACCGAACTGGGAAGTACAAAGATGAGAAATACAATTCGGAGCTGACAACATCCCCCAGTGATGCAAATTGAATCCCCGCTCTTCTTTTTACAGAATAGCAGAATAACGTTTGCTTCTCTGAAAACTAAAATGAGTTTCTATTGATGTTCGAGTACTTCTTGAGGACTCAAGGGCTGAGAGCTCACACTATATTATAGACTTAAACTCCCCACAGATCTCAGAAGACTAAAGCGCACAGGAGGTGCCTTGGGCAAGGAGTGAGAACCCTTGATCTACTTCTTGTTTCAACTTTGGGGCGAGGATGACAAACCCATCCGTGCTCAGCTTCTTGGTGCATAAAGACCCACATTGGCTCTTCCATCATTTAGGAGCTATTGTTAAAGGTAGTAATGCGATATGTGTGAAAGCTCTTAGGAAGTCTCAAGTACACTGTCAAACAGGGCCTGTGTGATGTGCAGGAGAGGAGCCCCTTAAGGAGTGATGTGTCTGTCAGGAAGATGCCCATCTGGCAGCATTGAAGCCGAGACCCTCTGCACAAGATTCTGTGGTTCTAAGATAAGGTGTGCGAAATCCTAGAAGAAGCCAACAAGAGTACAGTGCATGCTATCATATTGGTTTTCTTTTTTTTTTAATTTATTATTATTATTATTATTATTATTTATTCAACTGTGTGCATATGTGTGTGTATGTGCGCGCACGTCTGTGTGTGTGTGTGTGTGTGTGTGTGTGTGTGTGTGTGTGTGTGTGTAGAACCACGGACGAATTCGCGAACCACCATGGACGCCTCCACCTCCTTCTGCCCCGGGATTCACAGGCTCCGCCCTACCAGGACCAGAAGCGCAGGCCGCCCCCGCTTCCGCCCGGCGTCTATACGTGGGATCTGGGATCCGAACTCAGGACCCTCCGCCTGCAAGGCGGAGGCTTAACCCCTGAGCCACCTCTCCAGCCCCTCATATTGATTTTCAAAAAATAAATTGCACTTGCTAGCACTTAAAGATCAAAGCAAACACTGGATTCCCCCGTAACGTTACAAATAGCTGCATGGTGCATGCTGCGGGACAACCAGTGCTCCCATCTCCCTCAGTGATGGTGCAGGTACCTACAATGTTATAACCTGCTCCGCCCTGGTTTACTTTACTTACTTAGAAGATGAGCTGTGCATCCGTGACACGTGGGCTTGAGAACATTCTCAGATGGAACAGAGGCAGATAGACCCCCCCCAAACCTCTTTAACTAGGAAAAGGGACATTATAGAACACATATGTAGAATTGGGGAAGAGAGGAGAAAAGGACATGCTTGAGATTCTTCAAATGTGATTAGTAGTGTCTCATGCTGGAATAGAACAGGACAGGGAAAATTTCATGCAGAATAGGATGCTAAAACTAACCATCACTAATGTCACGTCTTGCCACTTTATCTGCTGTGTTACAAGGAGATGTAGCCTGAGGCCATACGCATCTCCTACAGAGGGTAGTTTTCTCTTGTGCACTTAAAAAAACAAAACAACCCTCGAGTTTCTCCCTGGGTACATAGCAATGAAGAGAAAATATTTCCCAGTTTTACTTGGGGTGAGGAATGTCATAAGCCAGGTACTCTCAGCAGAATGTGTGTTTATCAGCTTTATCTTGCTAGTGCAGAACACTTGCTAGAGACTTTGTGAAATATAGACAGGTTCACTTTGGTTAGCAGAATCCCACGATTATCCAGCCTCATTTGTTATAGAAAGAGAGAGAGAAAGAGAGAGAAATGAGAAGTTGAATGACTTCAGTAAATTTAAAGTCCTCCCACTAACTCCCACATCCCAATACTGGTACCCTCAGGGGACACTCCTCAAATCACAGCATCAAGAAAGCAATAGATGTGACTCTTAAGACACAGTTTTGAGGGAATGAGTATATCTCATTCTCATACTCTTCCTATATTCTGAAGCTTTGAACCACACTAGAGAACACAGTAGAGACAATAGTCACAAGACTGAGGGAAGCCAAGTCTCTGGACAGCTCACCAAAGACAGAATCAGCATGTCAAGCAAGCTCTTAACTTCCAATTTTTTATAAATGAAGAGCCATATGTTTTGTCAGACATTTAGATTATTATAAATATGAGGTACTTACATACAGCCAAGCAATACCTTAACTTACTATATTCTAAAAATCTTCAATAGTGACTATTTGCACAACAAGCTTCACTCAGTAATATATTACACCGAGAAAGAATAGGATTATAGGGTCAAGCAAAAGATCCACCTTCGCAGATATAGACCATGGCATTCAGATCTTACATCAGTAGAATCAAGAGTCAACTTAAAAGATTGTAAAGAAATATAAACCCCTCCATCCAAATGCTTAGAAATACATAGTGCATCTCTCATAACCTTTTAGACAGGAGTGAGTCAATATTCAAGTTTCAAGAATTCTATTGGAGGTGTTGCAGTTAGCCTGCATTGTAGCTGATGAATTCTTGACAAAAAAAAAAAAGCTTAAGGGAATAAGGGGTTTTATTGTCTCTTATGATAGTCCAGTTACAGTTTCTTGTCCAGCTTGGCAGGAGTTCACATCAACACCTGAAGCTGAGGGAACTGGCCACATCGTTTCCATATATTCACAGGACTGCAGAGAGAGGGACAATCCTCTCTTGCCAGACCAGCATGTCTGACCAAGAAAACCAAAGGATATCAACTTCCTTAACCAGTTCCCTCTCTCTTATTCACCTGTCCAGAGACTAGTCCTATCAACCATTAGCAGGGTCTTCCCCTTCCACTACACGATCTAATGCAGGTTTGCTGGGGACCTAAGTCAACCACTGATTCTTTAAAAATGCCTAAACAGTGACTCTTCAGCCTTCAAGTTGATGCCTATACCTAACTATGACAGGAGATAGGAGAAATACGAAGATAGTGCATACTCATATGTTACACAGACACATACTATAAGCACACACACACACACACACACACACACACACACAAACACATTGTGCATACATAAAATGGCATCAATTTCTAACAGAAAAAATACCCCACTTTACATAATTGTGCCCACAAAAAGACACCATAATTTTCCCATGTAGCAACATTATTTTTAAGAACATGCAATCTCTCCTTTGAGTTTGATATTGAAGTATAAATTCTGTGATATTGATTATCCTATCTCCGTGTTACAGATGATCTTCATATTTTTCCTTGAAGATAATACTCTGATGCTTTTTGAAAGAAAGTGCTTAAAAATAATAAAATGATGTTCACTGCATCTTATTAATTGGTTTTGCAAGGACAATGGAAACTATTGCATTAAATTATTCATTAAATACATCTTACTTTTCTCAGTTCATATCTATATTACTTCTTTTGGATGTTATCACTTTAATTATTAATACTTCCCTGTGAGGTTCAGAGGTAATTATTATTAACCTCGCATCATTATATAGAATGGAAACTCAAATATTGTAAGTAGAGGGTAATAATCATGTTCTTTATAAAACAGAAATAGAGTATGACCTACTAACAACTATCAGCCAAGAAGTGTTTTCTGGCTTGGCATCAATCTCTACTGCTTTGGAGCATTCTCCTCAAAAACCTGAATAATATTCACACCATGGAAATGTCACATGATGAGGCAGTGAAGGAGGGAGCTTAATTGGCCTTTAACCTTGAACATTTATATTTCTTTATTTTTTATACTTCTGTGACTGATGCTTCTATTGACTTTATATTATATCATCTACCCAATACCATTCCTTTAGAGACATATGTATACTCCTGAGTATTACCTGTGATAGTGGGAAGCTACAGAAGAAATAGACTAGAAAGAACAAATGAGAGACTTGGACACATAACACGTGTTCTGGGCTTGAGGTTTCACAAAATAAGCCAAGAGGAATCTGAGGATTTCATTGCAACTGTCCTTAAGGAAAGACAATGAGGTAAATCTAAGACCTGGAAGAGTTCGTCTAGTGAAAAAAAAAAAAAAACTGCATCATTTTTCTTCTTCTAGAAACCAGTGTTAAGTAGAAGACAGAAAACCAATATTGCAGTTTCTCTTCATGTAGCTGATAAATATACAACCAAACAACTTAAAGAAACAAAGAGTTTTTATTCTTGTTATGATGCTGGTTACAGTTCATAATCCAATTTTGACAGTAGAATTCATACCAACACCAGGAGCTGAGGGAATTGGCCACATCACACCCACAGCAATTGCTTAGAGGAGGAAACCCCTCACCCATCAGTCTGCAAGTTGGCCAGAGTAGGCTGAAGTGTGCTCAAGTACTGAACCAGCTCCATCTTCTCTACCTGCCCAGTGAATAGTCTCATGGGTTAGGACCCCCCAAAATCAATTAGATAAGCCTTGCTTAGGGCTTGCTTTAACTGCTAGTTCTTCACAGACATGTCCAGAACCTCAATCTTCAATTGTCAAGTTGATGCCTTTCTCTAACTAGCATAACCCTAAACTCTGTCCATTAGGAAGGCCTAGGAGTTTGAAAAGTTACTTCTTTATACCAAACTACTTCATATAAATTATTTTCAAATCAAAGCTTTAGAAATCTTAACCCAAATATAAGTTTACATACTTTGATGAAGAAAGTGCTTAAATGATAAATGTGCTTACACAGATTGTTTGCCAAAGCATATTCATGCAGAAAACAAACTACCATCACAGAAAAATTTTTTTTAAATTTCTCAAAGAATCTTATGTGGAATACACTAGAGTGGTAGTTCATGAAAGACAGATATTTTTTCTGTTTATCTCACTATTTTTCTGTCATTCAATGTCTTAACTCTCCCAGATAGGTTTTAAAAATGTTTGCTTTCATTGAGCTGATTCATTTTTTTTCAAAATTAATTCTCATAACCCTCTGAAAGATAAGAAAACAAGATTGCCATGACATTCTTTTTATTCTTTCGATGCCTGTTGTAAGTTTAATTTGTGAAGGAAAGAAATGCTAACTAAAAATCCTAACCAATAATAAGCACATGACATTTAGTAGCCCTTATGTCTACAGTTTGCATTCCCTGAAAGGAGCCAATAAGTGATTAAGCAATACTCATGGGGGTGGAGGAAATGGTCTCCCTAGGTAGAGAGGCATATGGATAGTAGGTAGTCAGACATTATCTTGGGGTAAAGATAGTATTTCTGATTCAGGGGAGGTGGGCATAGAGACTCTATATTAAAACAGACATTAACACACTGCGATTCATGGAGCATTCTTGCCCTCCCATTTTAGTAACCTGATCTTTCCTTGCTGCCCAAAATAGGCACAGAGCCCTTTCTGCCCACTTATGTGCTGTCTGACATTGAAGCAATATTTTAATATTTTCCTTAATGTTCATGTTTCCTCAAATGGGAGCTTTTAAAATAATAGCTACGCACATTTACTGTCCCTTGTCCAGAAGCGTGCAAAGGGGAAAGGAGAATGCAGCTTTGAACCTTTCTTGGTGACAGTCACAGCCTGTCTTCACTCCTCTGGATCAGAGTAACCTTGAGAACAGGAACAGTGTCCTTCCCATTCATGTAGAAGTCCCTTGGGCAGCACAGCCCAACATCATCCTCTCAGAGGATAGATTCCTTTCATTTGGGAATTTTCTTAGAATCTTAGCATTTTCTGCCACCGCGAGTATGATCATCTTTCCCTTCATGTGACAGAAAAATGCCATTTGAAAATATAGGCTAAGCAGAAACAATGGATTGGACACTATGTAGAACAATCTATTCTGTTCCTTCTGCCACTCTCAATAAAATTTTTGATGTTTTATGCCTTCTTTAAAAAAAAAAAACAGGAAAGGAGAAGAGGAAAGTTTAAAAAGGGAGAGAGATCAGACCAAATTATGTATCTTATGTTTGGGAGATAAACATCACAAGAGAAGCATATCTTGTAATTACTACCATAAGTCTTTCACGGGAGCTGAAATTCAAGTTGACACTGCTGCATTCAGCCTGTTCCCAGATGTGGGGCAAAGCTCTCCAGTAAAGCATCCACTGCAGAGTGTGCTCCTGGGGCGGCTATATGTATTTATGAGAGATTAAAATACCCTCAAGGTACATACACACTAGGATGCTGAGAAAATGTGTATGTGTGAGAAGTGTATTAAACTGCTTCCGTTTGAAACTCAGCACAGTGGCTTGACATCATTAGCAAAATATGTTATAGCATCTTGTCATTGAAACAGCTAATTTATGTTTCTAACCCACAACTTTATAGGACTACTGGCTACTTGAATTTCATACTTTAAAAAAGCTATTATGGTGTTGGAGAGATAGTTCAGAATTAAGACTCTGCCTTTCAAGCAGAAGTCCTGAGTTTGGATCCCAGATCCTACGTTTAAAAAAAAAATCACCAGGTGGAAATGGCTGTAGCTTACACTTCCAGCCCTGGTGGATAGAGCCTAGGAAATCCCAGAGTGAAGCAGAAGCAATCCAGGATGATTCTCGAAGTCACCCTTGATCCCCACAGGAAAACATAGTGCCCTCTGATACACACATACACACTAGATAAATTAAAAATAAAGTTCAAAAAAAGCTATTATATTTTGTTTTCTTTTTCTATTTATCTCTATTAGGTCTTTCATTCGATACCTTGGAAAACATCAAAGGTTGAAAAACATTTTATTGATTAAAAACCCTAAAATAATCATTTATTGGTGGATTTTAATTTCTTTGTTCATATAATGAAATGGGCAGGGAATTAGCTTAGTCTGTTGCTACAGCAAATTACAACAGACTTTATAATGTATAAAGAATAAAGACTTATTTAGCTCATAATTCTGGAGGGGAGAGTCCAAGAGCATAGTACTGACAATCTCTTGGCATCTAATAAGGACCACATACTGCTTCATAACTTGAAGGTATTGCACAGAAGAGAGCAAGCATGCTAGCTCAAATCTCTCTTCTGGAAGTCCATTTCCATGCCCTTACCTAATACTAACAGCTTTTAAATGGGCCCACCTCCAAATACCACTAATGGATTTGGGTATTAATTATATCAGGCATGACTCTCAGGGCGATATATTCAGACTATAATAGGTAGGACAATCCCCAGAATATATTTTTATCCCTGAATTATTTGACTGGTTAATCCATAGAGAACTCCAACTTATTAAATTAGAAAAAGTAACATACAAAGAAGATTTCATAGTAGAAAAAGATGTGGAATGCAAATGAAACAGGAAGATGGGCACAATTAGAGATGTGATAAAAACTCAGAAACATAAGTCAATAGGATGGTTGACAAAAGGGTCTCTGGCACAGTTCATTCAACAAAGAAAGACTGAATGGAAAAACAGTGGCTTTCTCATTGGAGAGTTCAAAGCAGAGCCTCAGAGCACAGTGGGATATATCAGAGATACCCTGTGATGATCCTACAAAAATGGAACCTAAGCCAAAGGATCTATCATGCTGTTTCACAAGATGAACCCTGAGCCAAGATGATCTTGACTTGGCAGAAAATGGGTAAACAAAGAGGCTCTGAGTCAACCCTCTTACCACAGATACCTGCTGCAGTCAGCCTGCATGGCCGCTGATAAATGACCATCAAACAACTTAAGGAAACAAGGGTTTATTCTCTCTTATGATTCCTGGTACAGTTCTCAGTCCAGCCTGATGGGAGAGCATACACCAATACCAGGGCCGAGGGAACTGGCCACACCATCACCACATAACAGCTGAGAGATGGACAGTCCTTACTTGACAGACCAGCATGTCTGGCCAAGTGAACAGAAGGATGCCAACTTCCTCAACCAGCTTTCAGTATTTTATTCACTTGTTCAGGGCCTAGTCCCACCCAGCATGGACTGGGCCTTCCCCATTAGGTAGACAATCGCTTGCAGATTTGTTCTGGGCTTAACTCAACCATTAATTCTCTACAAATATGCCAGAAGCTCAAACTCTCAACTATCAAGTTGACACCTGTGCCTAACTATGACAACACCTGAATTGTTTGCTGCTGGGGAAGCCCACAGTACTCACTGACCAAGTATGAAGAGCTTCTAGGCAAAAACACAACTGCACTGTCCTGGAGAGATAGTCCAGCCCAAGTTGTTACCGCTCTTAACTAGGCTACTGACGCACAAAACCCACTGTGACCCCACTCACCCAGGTCCAGTAAAACCAGAAAGCAGTAGCCCAGTAACACAGGTAGCACAATTATGCAAAGGTAGAATCAATCAAAGCATATGACCTCACAAAGCAACTGTTAACAGTTTTCCTGCTTGTTGCTGATAAATTCAGGACCCGAAAACTTAAGGGAACAAGGGGTTTTATTTTGTCTTATTGTTCTTAGTTACAATTTCTTGTCCAACTTAGCAGGAGAGGTCATGACAATACTAGAAGCCAAGGGAATGGACCATACTATATTCAGAGAACTACTGAAAGAGGGACAATCCTCACTTGCCAAACTGGTATGTCTGATCAAATACCAACTTCCTTACCCAGTTCCCTCATCTTATTTACTTGCCCAGGGCCTAGTCCTACCCTTTGTGGGATAGGTCTCCACATCAATTAGACAATCTCCTGCAGACTTGCTCAGGCTTAACTGCCAACTTTTCACAACAGTGCCCAAAGTTCAAGCCTTCCCTTGCCAAGTCAACACTTGTATCTATCTAACCATGATAGTAACCAAGCAGCCTACCTTAAGTAGCTTGGTCTGTCAAGGTACCAAGAAGCAACCAGACTGCTCTACTCACTGACTATAGTAACCTGCCCTGTGAAAATCAGCTCCATTAAGTCACCCCACCACATGGCCCAGTTACCTGTGTGTCTCCCACACAGATAGGACCTCACCAAGCCCATGCTGCACAGCATCTTCCTAGATTCACTGAAACAGCTCCAGCCCCTTGCAGACTTCAGAAACAGAAGGGAATGCTATTTTGTCTGCCACATCATCCACACCTCACATGCATGAACCTATAAGAATAGTCCTGCCACTATGTGACCCACACAAGAAAGGGAAAGCCTGGAGTCACAGCAGCTTGATTGACAACCAGAACTGTTGGTAAAAACACATCACAAATGGCAATATTCTCTCATGCCTGCAGCCTAAGCCATTGAGCTACCTTTGGGCATTACTGACATCAATTACAGATGAAGAAGCTGCACTAAACTTCAGAAAAATATCCACCTCAACCAAACCAAGGCAGTCTACATAAAAGACACCTTAGCACATCCTGTCAGGAGACAATCTCCTATTGAAAAAGCAAACTTATAAGTTTGACTTAGGGAATGGATCAGCCGAATGCATAAATATCACCATAAGGACATAATGATGCTTCTAAAACAGCAAAAGTCTCCCTGGCAACAGATGTCATGGAAAATGAAATCAACCAATTTAATGGGGAATTTAGCTAGGATTTTAAAGTCAATGAATACGGGAGAATACAGGAGATGTCGTGATGAAATTAAAAAGACAAGTCATGATCTGAATAGGAAACGCCACAAGAGCTAGAAATTGTCATAGTTACTCTTAACTGTTGCTGTGAGAAAGCATTCAAAGTCAAGCAACTTAAGGGAGAAAGGGAGAGTTATTCAGTTTATAGTTCCAGAGGGGAGAAACAGTCTTTCATGGTAGAGGTGACCTGGCTGGTGGCTGAAGCTGCAGGCAGGCTAGGTCATTGCAAACTATCTTGGAGGCTCAGAGCTGCTCAGTCCAGTCGGCCAGTGGGTGACAGCTGAAGAGGGAAAGTCAAAAAGCAGAGACTCTCTCTTTGAAGTCTTCTGTTCTGTGGTTCCTTTTATCTGGTCTGCTACTGGGAGGTTCCAATCAGATTTAGGCTGGTCTATGTTGATCTGGATAACCTCTTCAGGTAGTCTGACAGCTTATCTTAGTTAATGTCACACATGGTCAAGTTGACATCCAAGGTTAACTGTCACAGAAATCATAACAAAGAACCAAACTTGAAATTTTGTTGCTCAAATACTCGATAATTTAAAATAGAAAGATGTGGTAGACAGGAGACACAAAAATGCTAAACAGTGCAAAGGTATAGTAGGAGAGAAACAAAAACATCTAATGTTTATAATATAGTCAATTATAGCAAATGTGATCAAGTATATATTTCAGAATAGCAAACTTCCAACACAAAGCAATGATAAACATGATATAATAAATATGCTAATTATACTGATCTGATCATTACACATTGCTTACATTTATTAAAATGTCACACTGCACCCATGAATATGCAAAATTATTATGTGTCAATTAAAAATGAAAAATATATTTAAATTTATCTTTTAAAAAATAAGTCTTGGAAAATATTGGCGTCTTAGGAACAGTTAGTAAATATTAAGTGTGTTAAATTGAGAAGACATGCAAATACCACTTGAATATTGTAGAGCTATAAAACAAAATTTAAAACTCACTTGAAATCATGAAGGGAAGGCTAGTAGAGAAAAAGTTACCATTTAACTAAGTGGGATGAAGCGTCAAACTAAGACTAGATTATGAGTGTGTCACACTCAATTGCCTAGACAACGTACCCTCTTAAAAGATCCATTAAGGCTGTTTATTAACAGAAGTGGACCTTCAAAAGAAAGGAATGTAAGGCTGGAGAGAGAGCTCAGGCATGAAGACTCTGCCTCTCAAGCAGAAGGAAGGGCTGCGGCCTACACTTTCAACTCTGGAAGGCAGAACCTGGGAAATCCCAGAGCAAAGCAAAAAGGAGGTAGAAGTAATCCAGGATGATTCCCAAAGTCACTCTTGGGCCTCCACAGGGACACATAGTACCCTTTGATAGATACACACACACACACACACACACACACACACACACACACACGAAATAAATAAATAAATAAATAAATAAATATTTTTAAAAGAAGAAAGGAATGTACATGATCCAGCTAGCTCTACCTTAAGATGCAGAAGGAATAAGAAAAGCATCTGTAATAAATAAGGAGATTCTAAAAATAAATCCTACATTACTGTCACAGGAATTATACCAAGCTTATACACTAGTGAACTTAAGTCTTAAAAAGCAATTCTACCTTTTAGAGGCTTTTAGCAATATAATGAAAAGCATATGGGAAAATAAGACTCAGAAATGTACAAGTAGTTCAAGCACTGATTCAGACAATGGTACTCCACACCACTTCCTGCAGCATCCTTCTTCCCAGAAAGTGGCTCTCTCGGGTCACAGCATCCTTAAGAGCAAGAACAGCATCTGTTCTGTGTCAGGTAAAGTCGCTTGTGTGATCACATCAGCTCCTGTTTTGGTTGTCACTTTCAGTGGATTATTTCATTCAATTTTCACAGTCCTATACAGTATTACTTAAATCCACAGTAGCGAATGAGGAAATGCTCCAAGAGATTAAAAGATTTATCAAAGATTGCACATGACTAGTAAGAGTTAGACCTGGAATCAAAATCCAGACTGTCTAGATTGTTTGGAATGATTCTATTTTTCTCATCACTTTAGGAGGGAAAAAAATGCCACACTTAAAGCTCTTGAAAATTGTATCTTTACAAATCACAAAAGAGACTTGAATTTCTCTCTTTATCCCTCCCCCCACAAAGCCTCTGATGACTTTTTTGATAGGAACTGCTATGCTCTGACTTCCTGCAGTTCAAATCATATATAGCATCCTTTATTGGAGCTCATGATTTATATAATGACATGATATGACTTTTTACTAACCTGGGTTAGTAAAAACGAGGAACTTTCATTTATGTTCTCAGTCAACACCTGCACTTGGTGAAAATCTTAATCCATTTATGAATCCAATTTGAGTGTTCAAGAAAATGTTGGCTAATTTTTTTTAATTTTGGTGTAATTATTGTAACAAAAGCTACTTTTCATTACTTAAATTGTGCCACCTCAAAAATACTAGTTTGTTTTGTTTTATGAATAGGATCTCACACTATAGCTCAGGGTAGCCTCAAAGTCATAGCAACCCTCCTGCCTCAGGTTCCCAAGTGCTATGGTTGCAGGTGTGAGACACTACACCTAACTAATTATGGCAATTTCCCATTTAAAACTGTAAAATTTGAATTGGACCCATGGACCTATATGGAGGTCCTCTGGGAATGTCTTCATCTATCTGCCAGCAGATTTTTAGTAGCAATGACATTCTTTTTTCACTTCTCCCCTTTCAAGTTCTCCTTCTAGCTTCTACTGGCCCAATTTCAAGACCACGCAATTTTAACATGGCACATCCAAAAACTGAAAAGACCGTAATAACTTCAGATTGACTATTTGAAGTCCCACTGAGCTGCTATATAAGAAGTCTCCAAAAAGTAGCTCAGGTAAGATGGAAGCTTTTTCCATCCTTCCCGAGTCCAGAGGTTAAGTAGCCCATGTGGCAGAAGGGTGCTATCACATCCCACACAGGGCTTCCAGGATTACGCCTCTTGCTAAACCCCAGTTAATTAGGAGGAAGGAAATCAAGAATATGTCACTTCTTAATCTCATCCCTCCTGCTGACTGAATAGTATTCCATTGTATATACATACCATATTTTCATTACCCATCCCTCTGATGGGCATGCTGACTGATTCCATTTGGTTGTGGATGGAACTGGAAAATATAATGCTGAGTGAGGTATCTCAGATACAGAAAGACAAATACCACATGCTCTCTCTTATATGGAAATGCTAGCATCGATCTCCTGACTGAAGTATTTGGCTAAGAACTAGTGTAAGAGTCAAAAAAAATCTAAAAGGATCAATGAGTGGGAAGGTAGAGGGAAGGAATAATGGGAAAAATTACCTAGAGGGGAATGAGGGGAGGATATAGGAGGGACTGAGGGACTTAAAGAAAAACCCTAAGATTATGGAATAGAATCAGATAGGAACCTCTTACACTATTAAGGAAAAAAAGAATGGACAGACCCTTACTTAGTTTTCTTAAATAAAGTAGAAGTTTGATGTACCTATGTATCATAAATATAATGCTATAATATAGAATTTCTTTCCATCAATTGATGTAATTTGAATTATCTGATTGTACTAAAAGTTTTGGATTCTTAAAAAAATGGATAGTACCTACACAGAGGAGCACTGAGAGAGGAGAATGCAAAACAAAATAATGCCCCGTTGGTCCACTGAGAACAGAGTGACAATTAAAATTAACTAGAAGTAGCAGGAATCTGACACTTGTTGTTGGTCTGAGAGTTCTCAAAGGTCCCCCAAACAGTATAGGCTTTTGTCATTGCTCATGGTTGTCCTCCGAAAACCCGATAATAATAAGACCCTATTACTAAAGATGCAACATATATGGATCACAGGACATGGACAAAAAAACACCAACTGGAACTGGTTTGGGAGCTTGCTCCTTGCTGGATAGCTTACACAGTACCAAAGAATACTATAGCAGTTACAAGGTGGGGGGGGGGAATAATCAAAAGTATCATCAATCTGTAAGATATGCAAAATACAGTAAAAATAACTGTGTCAACATGAGTGTCGAGGAGACAACCAACAACTTTCTGATTGGATTTAAGGGCAGCTTGTCAGAATGAAATACATTACTGTTACTACCAACTAGAACAAGAACCTATAAACAGGATGGAAATATGCTACAAGAGCACACTACGAATCTTTAACTAGGAAGACGGTACAACCAAACTCTGTAAATATCTGTTGCTATACCTTTAGATTAGAAGAGCACTTAGCATGCAACCTGGAAGACTGCTTCTATAACAGAACATGTTTATGTTTATTACTGAAAAACACAAATGTCAAAAATGAAGAAAATAATAACAAGACTCTAATTTAACAGGTCTTTATCTCTGGCCAGGGAGTGGCATCCAATACCCATCAGGGTGGAGCCAAGGGCATTGCAGAAGCAGCAAAACTGAAAAAAAAATCAACAAACCATAATCCAGAACATCAGAGGCTCTATATCAACCACCTGGACCTAGGCCAGACTAATCTCTCCCCATCCTGAAGCTCAGGGGAATTTGCAGAAGAGGGGGCGGTAAGATTGTAAGAGCACAAGGATGGGAGGAGCAATGATATGCAAGATACTCCACACGTTAGGGCCGAAGCAATCATATTTGGACTTTATATGCCCTGCACAATGTCCAACATACTATTGACCTCACAAAGTCTAGCATTTGCTAAAGGCACTAGGATCCTGGGAGGCAAGAGATTGACAGCCACAGTAGTGTTCATATGCTTAACCGGGACACAGGAAAGGGTTCTGGGAAATGCTACTGGGTCCTTGCACCTCATCAGAGAGGAGGACCCAGAGGAGAGTTTGGCATGTACATTAAAGGATGCTCTAGGGATGGGAGGGGGAGGCACTGGGGTATGGGGAGGGAAGGGGGAGGAGAGGGGGGCACAGGAGGATAGGGGGTTGGAGGAAGGGGGGACGGTGTGCCTGTTAAGTTTGTATGATTGGAAATTAAAAAAATGAAGAAAATAAGTGTTTGCAGACCGTTTGTCTCTAAACAGGATATAAAAGCCTCATCCACCCCCAACCCAAGGCTTAGCAAACATCATAAAAGAGGGGATGGTATAAGAGCTGAAGCAGGAAGGTGGTTGGCCATGCTTTATCTCCAGTACATAACATGAGTATGATATACAAGATTTCATGGCAGATATGTATACTTAGACAAGAATTGCAGGAGAACTGTCTTATTGATATCTCACCATAACATCAGAAAGAACTCAAGAAACTCTACATCTCTCGGAGACACTGATAAGTACTAATGCTGACGGGGAAGTAAAGGAAGAAGCTTTCCTCAATGGTACATCCACTGATCTAAAGTCATCACAGGAACGCTTTGGGCTGCAGAAGCTGAAAGATTTGAAAATAGGAGATGAAGGGCTGTAAGGGGTAAAGAAGGGGAGTGAGATTTGGGACTAAGGATGAAAAAATTATAAAGCCATTATATTAGTGTATACAATATTAAAGATAAAAAAAGAATGTGTCACCTTACCATTTAAAGAGTGATGTAAAAAATTGCACACAATCCTTTTAGTCCCAAACTTGATTATATCACCATATGAAATATGAACATCATCTGGGTCTGGAGAGATGGCTCAGGGGTTAAGCTTCTGCCTGTAGGCAGAAGGTCCTGAGTTCGGATCCTAGACCCCATGTATAGCCACCGGGCAGAAGCAAGGGTGGCCTGTGTTTCCGGTCCTGGTAGGGCACAGCCTGTGAATCCTAGGGCAGAGTAAACAAGGAGGAGGTGGAGGTGGTCCATGGTGGTTTTCAAATTCGCCCATGGTTCTACATACACACACACACACATACACGCATGCACGCGCGCACGCACACACACACACACACACACACACACACACACACACACACCACATAAACACAGGCACACACGCACAATTGAATAAATAATAAAAAATTTAAAAGAAATATGAACATCATCTTAAACTGGACAGACATGTTTAAGACTGAAAATCAAGGTTTTGTTTCTAAAGAAACCATCTAGTAGCTAGTAGCAATTCTATCCTGAGGCATCTGCCACAGAGATCAGAAGAACTGAACTTCGGATTTTCATGCAGTGGGTGGGATTGAAATCAGCGCTCTGTGGGATGGATTTCCATGTATGCAGTGAGATATCCTGCATGTTTCCATTTCAGAAGTTTTTTCTTTCTCACAGGCTGGGAAATGATTATTTATGAGCATCACACTAAGGAGGGCTAAGGGAAAAGAGAGTGGAGAAATGACGTTCTTCTTCAAGAATGGTAGCTCAAGTGCTCCAAAGTTCAGGAGATCAACTGTAAGAAACAACCACCACATACTCCAAATCCCTATGAGGACTGCACATTCAGTCAAAGAGGATGGCATGGGGAGGAGGTGTCAGAGAATTTAAACTGTGAGAGCGCTGAGAGGGGCGCTTCTTACCCAGCCCTCTTGTGCCTCCGTTGACTTTCTCTTCGTAACAGAGGACAAGCTTGTTAGGTTACTACACTGCTTCCCATGAATGGTGCCTCTGGGCATGCACAGTGGGCATACATGCTCTTCCCTCAACCGGAACTGGCAGGCTGGGCCCGTCCTTCTTCAAGTGCATGTTCCTGCCAGGCCGGCTCCAGCTCTCCCAGAAATGCTTCAATAACTAAGTATTCCAATTAAAAAAAGAAAATCTAGAATGACCATTGTTCCTAGTGCCTTCCTGGTTGTTCTCTATATAAGCACAGAGGAAACAAAGTTTGCTGCTGCTCCCGGCACTCATGCAAGGGCAGTCCACTCTGCTCACAGAATACATCTCTTGCTTGCAATGTAGTCTGTGGTCTTTGCTCACACTGGACATTGAAAGGGGTCCCTGAACAAACCCCTCCATTGGTGCCCCTGTGAGGATCGGTTCTCCGGAATTTGTCCAATAACCTGTCCCAGTTCTGCCGAGCTCCAGAACCAGACTAGCATTCGCTTTCCATCTCCCAGGTTAGTCAACTCTGCACTCGCCAGTGATCTTCCATTGGCGAAGCCTGAAACACCCCTCTGAGCTCGGAGACATGACCGTAAGTAGAGTGTCCAGCGTTCCTTTGAGTCTCCTTGATGCGGGGAGACACCCCTCACTACAGTCTTTAAGACCACAGTGAACTCCTCAGGGTGTTGTCTAGAGTAGTGGCCTGTGGGCCTTCGGTGGGCTCTGGGACCCACATCAACTCTGCTATCAGACCCTACTCTACAGATCTTAACCTCTTCTCTCTCTCTCTCTCTCTTCTCTCTCTCTCTCTCTGAAATTCCTGGCGCTAGTGGTTAAGGTCCTCTATGGCTTTTTACCCAAGTCACCAGGATGATTGCATTCAGTCCCCAGTCGCTTTTGGTAGTGGTTGAGAGACACCTCTTCATCTATCCAAAACCTCCTCCAGGCAGATCATGAGTGAGAGTCTCTCAATCCAGACCAACAGCCGCCTCGGTTGCTTCCTGCATACTCTAAAGGCCCCTTTGGCCCCATATCCCTTAGATAACCAAACTAAGTGGCCTGTTAAAGGTCTCTGACTTGAATGTTATTCAAGATCTATATAACTTCTGTGAGTGTCTGGGCAGATGAAAAGAGATTCCCTTTATCCAAACATTCTTTTTCCTATGTTCCAAACCTGATCTATGCTTCTCTTGTAATCCTAAACATGTATTTCTCACCCTCCAGTCATCTGCATCTCCACCCCACCCCTCCTTTGCTTTGGATGAGTCTCTTCCTCATCGAACTTCTCCCTGGTCAGCCTCAGAAAGCTCACTCGGCTGCCCTACCCTCTCTCTGCCCAGCCCTCCCAACACATGCTCCCCTGTTCGGATGCTCCCCTAAGGGGGGGGGCAGGAATGGCCCATGTTCACATTCCATTTTATTCCCTGACCTTTCCCAGGTGCACTTGGGACCAGGCTAGAGCTTCTGCAGAACCCCCACTCCTGGGTGGCCTCCAGCTCTCTTCCTCTACCTCTTATTCTACACATGTCTATGGCCTCCACAACATCTCCTCTCTGGGCCTCATTAGTTTTGTTCAGCTTGAACTTAGGTAATGCAAAAGCTAAGACTTAGTTAGAACTTGCTTGCACTATTTCGGATGTCTCTCCACATTACTACCTAGTACCAGAAAAGTGTTTTTGTTGTGTCTGTTGTGTTCGTATCATTTGTGGCACCATTCTGAATTTGGGATTTAATTCCCCACTAACACCTCTATTCTAGTTTCTAAAGCAACCAAGGAAAATAAGCCTCTACCCCCACCACCCCCCACCCCGGTACTGGAGGGACCAGAAGAAGATCTGTCTGTTGTTCTTTGTGTTTTGTCTGTGATGATTTCATTTTAAAGGTTACTTTAAAAAGTGTTTTGGCTTGCTTGGTTACCTGGATTTCATGTACTATGTGTGTTTTGTGTTTCAAAATAACAAAATTGGCCATTTCCATCTTTTTCATTTTACTGCATGCTTATATTCTTATTTTGGTTCTTGACTTTTCATTACTTGGCATGCTCAATTAAAATACATGTGCACATTTAAAATGAATCATTTTGATAACATTGAAAGGCCTATGTACTACTGACTTAAGTACTCTATCTTATTTGATCTTGATTTTGATGAATCTTCACAAAAGATGATATTGTGCTCTTACTGAGGATCTAAAAACTTAATTTCTTTTAAAGATGAGGTCTACTGTTATCATCTCCTTTAAAAGACATTTCTTGATCTAATCTAATGTGAAAACAGCAGGAAACCGTCAAGTAGAAGAAAGAAAATATGAAGGAAATATGCATGCTACAGAAGATTTATGCAGAAGATTTGGAAGAAGGTTTATGGAATGAGAAAGTTGGAGTATGCTGTAAAGGTTTATGAGATGTTAGGTTTATGAGAAGATTGAAAACTAGATATGATGGGTAAAAGAAATGTTATGTGTTATGCTTCTTCCATGTTATAGAAGAATCTCCATTGGAGGAAGGATTGCCTCCTGCACCCCAAGGCCCAGGGGTCGAGCCCCTCTACTGGGAACCATTGAAGAGGCCTGAGGTTCTTAGCTTCCCTCCGATGGGAAAACGTGTTTGCTGTTGATATCCAGCGAAAGAAAACCCTAAAAATGACAGCATCTCATGAGAACCTTGGGTTCTCATGCAAATGGGAAGCTTCTGTTAATAGACAAGGGAGCATAAAACTTTAGTGCTCAACTTCCTTCCCAGGTTTTTGTCAAGCTTCAATTTAACTAGAAAGGTAAGGATCAGGTTCACCAGTCACTCATAAAGTAACTACTAAGATTCTTTTTTTTTTTTCTTTCTTTCTTTTTCCATCACCCAATTTTTTAAACTTTGTTGGTGTGTGTGTGGGTGCATGTATGTGTGTGTGTGTGTGTGTGCGTGTGTGTGTGTGTGTGTGTGTGTGTGTGTGTGTGTGTGTGTGTGTCCTCATGGAGGGCCAAGGGTAACTACTAAGATTCTTTAACATACTTAATGATAAGCCTTTTAGGTATTCCTTTTTTACATGCCCAAATATCCTAGGTTTAAAATTAATGGAATATTTAGCACTGTTATGAAGTCATCTATGTGGTTTTGGTTTTAGAGGCATCAAAGATGTCAGAAGGAGATGTTAGATTTCTGGAATCCAGACAGCTTGTAGCAGAAAGCTTGCAATTTGGAGGCCCAAGAAAAACAGTTTGTGCTATAGAGTTAAAGTCAGAGACATATGTTGACAAAAAAGCGTTAATAAAGTTTTGCCCTCATCCTAAAGGCTTGCCTGAAGTTAAGCTTAGTGCTCCGCAGAGGAAAAATTCAATGGTAAACTTAAGAAGTTAAACCAGGGAAGAAGCAGAGAGCAAAATGTCTGCCATTAATAGCTCCATTAACAAATCAAAGCTGGTTTTCCATTAGATCAGAAGAGTGGTCTTACCCTAAAGACAAGATAATGCTCAGAGACCTGCAGAACTTTCCATGTCATGAAACAGTGTCCCCTGTAATCAGGAACTAGAACAGGACTGCTTCAGCTTCTCAACAACTTGAAATTTAAAATTATTTTACATGCCTTTGGTCCAAAATATCTCCTTGTCTTTAAGGATTCAGAAGGGAAAAGAGAATTAATTCAGATTGTTCTGCCCAAGGATTCAGAGATAGTCCACATATTTTTGGACAGGCCTTAGGATGTGACCTTACATATTTACAGCTGTCAGAGGAAAAAGGTCTCCTTCAGTATTACCCCCTGCTCTTTGCTTTCACACCAGACAAAGGTAGTGATTATTCCAGGCAAGATAATAGGTGCCTGCACCCACAGTAAGATTGCTAAACCCCTCTGGCTTATCCTACCTGCCTTCCCAATTACAATGGTTTAATCATGTAGATCTTGTAAGCTTAATTTATCTGTTTTGTCTCTTTTAGATGGACCCTGAAATAATAATTCCATCTATCAAAGACCTCTAGACCATCCCAACATTTCATAGATGAGGATCATTGACTGCTCACACTTCCTTCACTCCAACTCAGCAGGAAGTAGCTAGAGTGATCATCGTCCCTAATTCCTTGAGCAGTCTGGGTCCTCAGAATGTTAAGGGATACAGTAGGCAGGTCTAGAACAGCCCACACTGGGATTGTCTCTGAAGGTTTGGGAAGTTCATCCCGTACTGCTGGGATTACCTTGGAGGAACACACCCTTTGCTAAGTTCCTTTAAAATTTAAAAATAATATGGGGAGAAATATAAAAAGAAATTCTTCATCCTGAGAAATTGCTGGCAGACAATAAAAATGCCCACTCCCCTACCAGGTCCTCCAGAACTCATGGGAATTCTCCTCTGGGATGCGGTTAGGCCAGAAGGCTACAAGAAGCCTGTATGCTGATAAGACTGTTAAACACTGCCTTCAAACCAGAAAAGCTCATCTCTTTCTCTCTTGCCTCCCCTTAAATGTGATTCCCAACTTTACCATCACCACCACCCCCCTACACACACAAATCTCCCTTTTTCCTCAGTTTGTCTCCGGAGTTCCCCTACGGAAACCCGAAGAAAGTAATACCTCCCGTCCCCTCTGGCTCTATCTAATTACCAATCAAACCTCAAACATTTTTCTTTTCTATGGCACCTACATCAAAAACATTACCATCCAGACATCTCTACCAGCTAACCTGGGACAGTTTTTCTGGTGTAATGATTCCATCTCTCTTTATATTCATTCCAATTCCCCAGGTTCATGTATCTTGGTCGGTGTGGCCCCACAGCTGACTTCATAGTCACATGGTACTATCCTTTGTAGGACCTTCAATTCTTGTCTGTATCCTATGCCTCCCTGCTCCCTGTCTCTTCAAATTTCTTCAATATCAGATAAACAGGGTTACTAACCAAACCTACAGCTTCTTCTCAGGGACTATGGGAGACCACTACACCTGTGGATACAGTCATCAATGTCGCCAGGTAAACAGGGGGCCAGAGATGTCATACCAGCCGCCACCTTCCACAGTCACGACAACCGTGTGATTTCATCAATGCTTATTATACATTTACAGAAGATTTGAAGGAGGATTATCAACTACTTTCAAGGCAACTTTGGACTGCAGATGACTTCCTAGATGCCATCAAGGAACTCTGGTCCCCAGGAACGTTCTTTTATTAGACCTAGAACTAATACATTTTTTCACTTTTATCCTCATGCTTTTTATTTACACCTCCATATACGATCACCTACAATTCATCCATGTGCCTGTGCACTAATATAATTGTTCATTTCCCTTGACAGCCATGTCTGACAACGGACCACCTCCCAGCCTGAGACCTCCAGGAAAAGTGCCTTATCATGTGCTGCGATCCACTCTCCCTAGCTTCATGCTGCATCCTGTTCATGCTTCTCCTGCCCCATCTTTTGATGGAGGCTACCGACAGACAGTGGCTTCCCTATTTTCACGCTTTTGATGGTGATCCTCCTCATCACGTGCTGTCCATTTTCCTGCCCATAATTTTTCTTTTACGGGAACATCAGACACAACGTCCCGCCTCAGCAGGAAGTAGTTCTGACATTTTGAGACCCTTCTGACCAACACTCTTAATGTAAATAAACAAAAAGGGAAAAATGTTAGGTTACTGAACTAATTCCCATAAAATATTGCCTCTGGGCATGCGTGGTGGGCATACATGCTCTTCCCTCAACTTGAACTGGCAGCCAGGCCCCTCCTTCTTCAAGTACGTGTTCCTGGTTGTCCTCTGCAGCTTGCTGCTGCTCTGTGCACTCATGCAAGGACTGTCATTCTGCTCCCATAATAAATCTCTTGCATGCAATGTGGTCTGTGGTCTTTGCTCATGCCAGACATTAAAGGGGGGCCCTCAACAAGCCCCCTTTCAAAGGTGACTGAGAATTTGTCCACTAAGAAAATATCTGGAATCAATCCTAACCCAGGATATTGCTGAAAGGTTGAATCTACTCCAGTTCCAGAGAGAGACAAAGAGAGAAAGAGAGAGAGATTCCTCAAAGATAATTAGCAGCATAAAATCAAAGGAAAAACAATCTGAAAACTGACAATTCTGTTTCAAAAAGTATGAGAAATAATGCTATTTTCTGGCAAAAAAGACTCCAATTGTGACCTGCATCACTCTTGGCCAAGTTCTTTACTACGGGAGAAAAAAGAAACGAAGTCATTAGAGAGTGCTGCGAAGGTGTGACTAAGTGGCTGTGACAGAGAAAGAATTAGCACTGAGTCCTACACAGGAACTCAGCCAAAACAGACTGAAGCAAGTCTAAGACTTCTGATTCTTCAAAATAGATGAATTAAAAAAAAAAAAAAACACTGGTACACTTAAGCACATGAGTGAGAACTAGCACAATTTTGATGCTTATTGGTAGGTAATATATGTGCACATAGGCAAGCACAAAAGTTTTGATGCATGAGGGGAGGGGGAGCAGGGGGGTCGGGGGGAGGAGGGAGGGAGGGAGGGAACCGGTGTACCTACTAAGTTTGTATGAGCGGCAATAATAATAAAAAATGTTATAAAATAAAAAAAAGTTTTGATGCGTATCTGTGATACATGTACTTCAGGCAAGCACAAAGTGAAATTATTAATAGGGGAGAAAAAAATGGCAGGATTAAAAGCAGGGGATGGTATATTCTTTGGATCAATGGTGAAAGGCATTGATAGCATTGTAATAATGCTAAAATTTAATATTGATTCAAACAAAATTATGGAAGTCACACATAATGCAGAAACATGAAAGTTGGAATTAGGGTACTAGCCAGTCAGAGTAGAGCAAAACTGAGTAATGTTCTCAGATTACATGAGGGAGAGTCAATGGATAAATTAAGATTTGCAGTTTATATGTATTATTTAGTTCTGCATTGGCGATTGGCAATGATTGCCTCTGTCTGAATACAAGCAAATGGCAGAAGTACATTAAGACATCAGCAAATACTATAAAATGTTTGACTCTAAATTGCATAACATTAACAGAAAACAAAGACTATGTAACTAGCTCCACTTGAGACACCACCCTGAAGAAAGACTCTTGATTAGAGTCACGAAAATCCTTGTGTAAAACAAAAAGGTGCATTTTTTTTCTCTAGTAAGACTCTGCGTGGGGGGGGGGGCTGGAGAGATGGCTCAGGGGTTAAGACTCTGCCTCATAAGCAGAAGGTCTAGAGTTCAAATCCCAGGTCTCATGTAAAAGCACCAGGCAAAAATGGCAGCAGCTTGCACTTCTGGCCCTGGAGAGCAAAGCCTGGGAAATCCCAGAGTGAAGCAAAAAGGAGGTAGAAGCAATCCAGGATGATTCCTGAAGTCACCCTTGGTCCTCCACAGAGACACACAGTGCCCCCCCCCATCTCACACACATACACAATAAATGAATAAATTAAAAAAAAAAATAAAGACTGCAAAAGAATTTAAAAAAAAAGACTCTGCATCTTGGAAAAAAAATATCAGACATATAATTGTTCAGAGTTGAAAGATCTTACCTACAACTAAACTGAGCAAAATTAGTGAGATTATAACTAAGTGCCTTCTTCTCACTTTTTCTTCCTAAGATTAATTCCCTCCAGTTTCCCTGCTTAGAAAACCATGCCTTCAAATTCCTTCTGCCTGCCCCAGACCACATGAAAATCCTTGTACCACTAACGTGCACCTCGTGACCATGGTTGCTTCTAAGAAGTAACACAGATTCCAATTCCCCAATTCTTAGCTACTGGCCCATGAGCAGTGCTTTAACAACAGTGGGAAAACTTACTAAGAGTTAGGTGGACATTTTCTGAATATCAGAATAGTCACTTCATTAACCCACAGGACTTGAGAACTGAGTGGATCTCCCACTGCAGAAGAGGGACTGAGAAGGTACAGTTGTACCCTGGTGTCAGTGTGGGTCAAAGGTCAGAGGGCAACTCCAGAAGGATATGCTCTAGTTGGTTCTTAGGTGTATACATATGCCTTATAGTTGCATCTAAAGAACAATGTGCAGACACAATTTTATTTAAAAAAAAAAAAGAACTTAAAAGTCTCCCGTCAGACTGTCCTCAGTTAACATAGGCTGAAAGGAAGAAAATTACAAGAAGGGGTGAGCCAGGTTTCTATCCACGTCTGCTGACTAGCCTGTTCTGCATTCTCCATGCTTTTGTGTGTAGCTTTAGATAATATCAGAGAAACCTTCTGCCTGCTAGAAGGAGGTAGGGTGTGGCCATGGTTCATTATATGTCTGCTAATGTCAAAGTATATAAAATCACCAAACTGGAAAGCAAGTTAAGATCTGAATATTTATATCACTGTCCTAGATATGTATATTGAAAATCCTAACCCCAAGGTTAAGGGAAGATGGTGTTGGTCTCTGGATGTGCTTCAAATGCTTTCGCTTTTTTCTCCTGATTCATTCTTTCTTGTTACCTTGGCTTTCAGGAATGGCAGGTCTGGTCAGTGAGTGTCTTTATACCCAAACCACTCTCGGTAGCAACAGTGAGCCATGAAGAACAGAACTCATCATGCTGAGATCACTCCTAAAGTCAGGGCAGGTACCCATGATAGGAACTGAGGTTGCTTCCTCAAGCGATCTCAACCTCTCAGCACTTTGCAGAACCAGACTGAGAACAAGCGCCACACCACTGACCTGACCAAGATAACAAGCCCCTCTGTGTGAGCTCCGGCTCCTTGTGCTGCTTTCCTTTCCTATAAATTGTCAATACTCCCGACAACACCTTGAAACTGGATGTGGAGAGAATGAATTTCCTTATATTTTCCTCCTACTACAGGAGTGTTCATTGAGTTCTCTCTCTCTCTCTCTCTCTCTCTCTCTCTCTCTCTCTCTCTCTCTCTCTCTCTCCTTTATTGCTAATGGTCTATTTGAATAATGAGATGGGTGGACAAGCCTAAACCGTTGAGAAACCCCAGAGTTGGAGGTTTTCCCGTAAAACTTTATAGCAGTAGTTCAAAGAGGCAATGTCGTGCCTTTGGGAGGTGATTAGCTTATATGAGTGGGGCCTCATGAATGGAATCAGTGCTCTTGTTAAAAAAAAAAAGTCAATTTCCATGTGAGGAGGGAGAAAGGAAACCGATGAAAGGGTCCTCATCAGACACCAGGCCTGCCTATGTCAGACTGCCCATCTGAAAGAACGATGAGAAGTAAATTTTGGTTGTCCCTCAATCTGCTAGTCAATGGCACACTTATGCAATAGTGAGTCAACCAGCAGCCTGAATAGACTAAGAGAAGTTACATGCATTTTTCTTACATAAAAAAGGCATGAAGCTGGATAGATACCTCAGGAGTTAAGACTCTGCCTCATAAGCAACAGGTCCTGAATTGGAATCCCAGGTCCCATATAAAAATGCCAGGTGGAAATGGCTGTGGCCTGCATGTCCAGCTTTGGTGGATAGAGCCTGGGAAATCCCAGAGCAAAGCAAAAAGGAGGTAGAAGTAATCCAGGATGATTCCCAAAGTCACCCTTGGTCCTCCACAGGGACACACGTGCCCTCTAATACACACACACACACACACACATACACACACGCACGCATATGCATGCACATACACATACACACTAAATAAATGAATAAATAAAGTTTAAATAATTTTTTAAAAAGACATGGATTCAAATTTTCTTTTTCCTTCCTAATAATAAATGCGAGTCAATGATAAGCTGGTGACACTTTGACATTTTCAAAAAAGATTTTTAAAAAGCCAATAACATAAATTTGTTCCTTTTTCATGGCTTGCATGTGAATTGTCCCCCACAAGTGAACACTTGATCCCTAGCTGGTGGCACCATTTGGGAAGGCTGAGGAACCTTCAGTAAGTAGAGACTTGCTACAACAAACATTTCACAAAAAAAAAAAAGTTCATCTCATTAACATGAAAGTGGAAACACTTTTAAAGTGATTGCACTCAATTTCATGTAATTCTCTTAAGTTTCTCTCTGTGTGTGATTTATAATAAACATATTAGAATGTTAAATGTTCATATCTTTTAGAGGTTTTCTAAATTGTTGAAGAACACTTTTTGTGGGGAGATGCTACACAACTGTCTTTCCACCCTAGGACAGGAGTTCGACAATAGACCAAGACTAATTAACAATTATACCAAGGTCTATCCTGATAAAGAGTTAACTGGGGTTACTTACAGGAGAAGACACAACTCAAAGTCAGACACACTACTCCAGCATGGCTGATGGCTTCCCCATGACTGTAAAGATAGAATCTCCTTAACCAAACTTCCTCAGCTTCTATATACTCTGAGGCCCCTCCCAGACCTCAGGGCACCAAGGGCACATGGGCAGGTTTGTGTGCAGGTACATGTCTCTGAGGGAATGTCGACAGTCAATGGGTATGATCTTAAATGTGTCATCTCATAGGAAAAAGTCGCACAACACAAGAGCAGAAGCCATTTTCAGAAGGATGAGTAGCAACTGGGAACTTCGCAGTTTTTCACCATCCTTCTGCATGGTCTCTACATTATATTTAATCACATTTATAAAAAATAAATATCTGTGCTTCTTTCACCAAAAATTGTGGAGGACATTTGCATCCTTTAATTTGTTAGTTTTGCTCTTAATTGTCTCAACTATTTGGATAGAAATCTACAAATAAAATTTGTTCATTATCACACAATGACACAAGGGCCTGTCTTCTACAAATCTACATTAGACACAGCAAATATTTATTTCTATCTTTCCCAGTAACTTACTTAAAATAGTCAAGACAGAGCTGGGGATATTGATTAATGGATAAAGCAATTGTTCCATAAGTCAGAAGACCAGAGTTTTGGTCCCTAGGACCCATATAAAATCCAGACAGGCAGCCCGTAATCACAGCACTCAGGGAAGCAAAGACAGGGAATCCCCACGGCAAACTGACTAGCTGGCCTAACAGATTGGCAAGCACTGGGTTCAACTGAGACACCCTGCCTTAGTCATAAAAGTGCAAGAGCGATTACAGAAAATACCAATCTCAACTTCAAACTTCCCACATACATGCACGTACATGCATATGAACCTTCACACATGCACACACACACACACACACACACACACACACACACACACACACAGAGGCCCTAGGCCTCATACGCATACACACAAAAGTAAATAGACAATAAATGAATGAAAATATTCAAACTAGCCATTTCAATGAACATGGAGAGAGGAGGCACAAATCTTTGCCAAGAGCTCAGACCATGGAGCATATAGCGCCTTCATCACAAATGTCTGTTTTCATTTAAAATAATCTTAAGAGGGAAAAAGCAGCTCTGCAGACAGAGGAATGAACTCTTCAAAGAGGAGGGCAAATATCTTAGTTCCACTCTCCCCCTCCTGCACTTTATCTCCATGTGTTCCTCTTCTCTGAGCAGTTTCAGATTACTCAGTCACTTGCCTACGCTATTGCTTACAGCTACCAAAATGTGGTCCTCCGGGAGACAGACTCCCCATCTCTACCACACAATTGCTAGCCAAATGCTCCGTGCAGTTATTCACCCATGGCATAGTTAGCAGAGAAGATGGGGGGAAAGGAATTTCCTTCCTCTCATCTGCAGATAATCATCTTCCATCCTACAACATAAATTTTGATGGCCCAGATTATTTTAGCTTTCCGAGCCACAAGGGTTATTAGTGGTAATAAAAATCAGTCAGGCTTAGAAATTTTTTTAAGAAAAGATTCCAAACACAATATTTAAGAATCTGACCTCTTGTACATTATCTACCCACTATGCAAAGTGATTTTCCTTTTCTGTCAGTGCAATCCTCTCTCTTTCTCATTTCTTTTGTTATAGTTCAAAAAGAATACCAAGTGATATGAACCACCTCTGCAGGGCAGAATTGATTGTGGCCAAAAGGATGAGGGGTTTGGCTTTGTTTGTTTTGTTTGTTTGCTGTCTGGTCTCCATAGACATCAAAATCTAGAACTCACCTTTATTTGCACCATCTTAAACTCCATGGAGAGGTTAAGTGACCATTCTGTTCTCTAAGAAAGAAAGGAGGCAAAATCTCTCCTTCCACATCTGTAGCTAACTCTGGTTAGGAGACATTTAGCAACTCCATCCTCCATATAGACCTTACAGAAGCTTTATCCCCCCCTCAAAGTAGACATTAAAATTATATTAATTTTTTTCATTTTCAACATCTAAACCTTTACAAATCAGTAAGTAAAATTAATATTTGCAAAAAGCATGATGCATTTATCAAAAAAATTAAAATGCACATTACCATAGCTATGATATAGTGGCTTTTCTGTAGATCCAGGTCTATGTCTGGAAAGGGAATTTGGACTTTACAAGAGTCCACAGAGGCATGCAGAAATCCAAGCAGATGCTTGGGAAAGAGAAAATATTCTCAAAGCAACCTACAAGTTGTGTACATATATAAAACACAATTTTTTAAATCCCACGTTCAGAAAGAGGACATTCGAAGAACAAAATAGTTCTCAACATTCTAAGTAGTAGAATTACATGGTTTTTCCCCACCTGTCTTAGAATAAATTCCACAATTTTTTCTTTTTTAATAATCAGGTTTTTTAACATTAAACACAGAGGAAGAATTTGTTTCCCATCATAAGGAAATGTATTTCCTGCATATCAGAATATTGGATTTCCTGAATAAGCTAGTATGTGGTGTGACCAAGAAATAAATTATGTTTTCATGTAACAACTGACTTCAATAAAACATATTGCACATCACTTCAATTTAGGGTTACTCAGTGACCTTTTTTGCTTAATTTCTCTTTTTTGGTCATGTCTTGTGTCATGGTTTGAAATATGAGTTGCCCCCCACAGGCACATGTGTTTGGATCTTTAGTTGTTTGGGAAAGTCATGATACCTTTAAGAGGTAAAGCCTTGCTGGAGGAAAGCAATAGGGGATAGACCTTGAGGTGGATTAGCTGCACCCTAATTCTGGGAGGAGTCTTTTCTTTCAGCTGGCAGTTTTACAGCTCTCAGCCTCCTGGATTGATATGACTCAGGCCTACTCCAGCTTCTGCCAGCCAGCCATGCCTTTTCTGCCCTTATGGAACTGTAAGCTGAATACATTTACTTTTGTCCTTTAAGTTTCTTGACTTTGGGTGTTCTCTCACAGCAACAGACAAAAGTAGCCAGTACAGAAATTGGTACAGGAAGTGGGGTATTACTGTGTGATTAAAATCATCTGGTATCACAACATGAAATGTTTTGAAGTTGAGAAACATTGGTACCAGAGAAGTGGGGTGTTACTCTGTGACTGTGAACTTGGTACCAGAAAGTTTTTGTGAAACTGAGAAAACTTGATACTTAGTAGAGAAGTATGACCTATGGCTGCCAAGACATGGTTAGTATGTCTTTGGAACTGTTTGGTGGAAGAAATAAGAACTTTGGGACTTTGTTCTTGAAGACTGGGCCTAAAGAGCCATTCTTGTGAGAGTTTAGAAGAAAGTTACACTGTGAGAGATGAAGGCATTTGAAGGCCAGCTTGTGATGGTCTAGAGGGAATCAGAGACTGTGTTGGAAACTTGACAAGGAACAAACTTGACAAGGAACAAAAGCATCCTGAATGCTTGCCTACAGTTAAATTCAAGTGTTTGGTGGAAGAATTTTCAAGGCAAGACAGTACTGACAGTGTGGCATGGCTACTTTTTAGTGCTTTTGTTCAGAGTTAAGAACAAAAACAAGAAATCAGGCAGAAAGAAGTAAAAACTGAGGTTTTGTTATGAAAATTGCAATGGCAAACTTAAAGCACTGAACCAGAAAAAGTGCAGAGAGAAAAAATGTCAGCTGTTGTTACAGAGATTAGCTCCATTAGTGAACCAAAGCCTACTCTAAATTTGGATAATAAAAGAGGCCCTATTCTGATGGCAAGATCCAGAGAGATGGGTCCCACCCATAAGAATGGGAATATTTTGGAAGGAATGATCTAAAGGGCAGAGTTACAAAGAAAAGGTCTGTTTCTTCTCTAAAACAACTAGCCAAGAATCTAGAGATTTTTCTTATAGTCAGCATCGAGAAACTGAATCAACTGTGGGTCAAGGGGGCTCCAACCCAAGGTTATAGCAAACCTTGGCAGCATCATCTATGTGTTCCTGGCTCTAGAGGTATCAAAGATGCAGGAGGGAAGAGATCCTGGGATCCTTCTCCAAGGTTTCAGAAAATGGTGGAATCCAGGCAACATGTGGCAGAAAACCTGCAGTTTAGAGGCTCAAGAAGGGCAGTATGTGCTATGGGATTAAAGCCTGGTTTGCCATTGAGAAGTAAAGATGTTAGAGATGCCAGGACAGCTGAATACCATGGGAGGAGCCAGCCCAAGAGATTGACATATTCTGCCAATGGCTTCACTATAGGGGTAGAACCAAAGCCCTTTGGAACCTGAGATTGTTTCAACAAGAAGTTCACCCTTGGACATGGAGCTGCAGGATTTGGAGTTTATTCTGCTGTTTTTCTATCTTGTTGAAAGAGCAAATCTTTTCTAGATATAGCCTCATTCCTTTCTTTCAGAATGTGAATGTTTATTCTGTGCCATTTTATGTTGGAAGTATGTAACTTGTCTTTTAATTTTTATAGGAGGTGTTGTACTTTGGACTTTTGGACTATGTTGGGACTACTGACATAATATATAAGACTTTTATAGTTAAACTGAGTATGGTTTGGGTGGAATATAATGGTTTGAAATGTGAGTTGCCCCCCAAAGTCACATATGTTTGAATCTTTAGTTGTTTGGGAAAGTCATGGTACCTTTAATAAGTGGAGCCTTTCTGGAGGAAGGCATTCATAGGGGGGTGGGCCTTGAAGTGGATTAGCTCCACCCTACTTCTGGGAGAAGTCTGCTCTTAGAGATGGAAGTTTTGCATTTCTCAGCCTTCTGGATGGATGTGACATAGGCCTCTAGCTTCTGCCATCAGCCATACCTTTTCTGCCATAATAGACTATATCTCCTTCTGGAACCATAAGCTGAATAAATCTCCCTTTTCTCCCTTAAATTGCTTAACTTCAAGAGGTATCTCACAGCAACCAAAAAGAGTAACAAGTACACCTTATATGCAACAGAATAAGAAAACATGGTGAAGAATTACCAAAATTTAATTTCTTAATACAATTTGGGGGACTTATGATTTGATTTTTCATAATTAAATAATCCCTAGATTTTTAGATAGACACATAAAGTCGTGTATATGTAGTGTAAGTATATAGAAGTAAAACTAGGGGAACAAAGGGGGTGAGAGAAGGGAGAAAGAATAGAGGGTAAAAGGGTATGTGTGAATATGCAAAATGTACAGGACACACTTGTATGTAAATTTAAAAATAATGGAACAAACATTCCATAGTTAAGACATACTCATGCTCTATGATACTCAGACCTTCTGCCACATAGAACTAGCATACGACTATACTGTTCTTATGTTTCCTTCATGTAAAAATATTGGGTATTCTTCAGGGAAGGTAGAGTAGGAACATAAAGAAAAGAGGGAGCTAATGATGGTGACAGGTAGCACATGTATCCAGGACAAAAACATAAAGAAGGTTAGTTTGCTTGAGAAATGGAGGAAAATAAATTTTCAGAACTGCTTTGTTGCTTTAAAGAAAAAAACAGTCTATTCAACAGCTGAATTTGAAAAGCAGTTTACCAGTTGTTATAGTAAATATATTCAAAGTGAATCATATAACCACTAATTAGGTTTGAATCACTCAAGTGTACATTTGCTGTGACAACAGTTTTCCCTTTACAGATCATCCCTCTATTTATAAAAGAGCTGGAAATTAACATTTCCCGCTTTTGTCAAGCTGAAGCATCTTTCAATAGCTCTCGGCAAACATCTGAAGGATTCTTGCATCCTAAGATCATCTGGCCTTATGTTTTCAAGTGTTGTTTCTTTGCAAGAACTGGGTGAGACATACAGAATAAATGGCTGCAGATTCTTTGTAAAATAGCAACAAGAACACTAAAAAATCCCCAACACAGAAGAGATCATAGGTTACTCTTCATAGCAGATGGGAATCAACTTAAATTGACAGCAGAGGTTTGCATTCTGTTTAGCACATGACTAACCACAAGAAAGCCTACGCCTTGGGAAAATAAAAGGCAAGATTGTGTAGCTGTGTTTGTAATGCACTGATTATTAGTACATCCAGATTTTAACGGATTTTCTTCCCTGCTAATTAAAACAGTTTCTTGAAGGAACGTAGCTTTCAGAACATGTACTCTTCTAAGACCAAGCCTCATGCCCACATGACTTCTAGGCATTATTCTGAAACAAGAGAGTCTCTGGGTTCACATCAATGCCTCATCCCTTATCTAAGCCCAGCAACACCATGACATACCTCTATTAGAAAGGAAATAGTATCTTTCTCCATGGACTGAATCATTCAAGATGCAGAAAACAAGAAAATAGAATGCATCTTGTTCTAGCTTGAAACTGCTGTTTCCTGCTGTCAGAAATATAGATGCACTGTTCATGCTTTGAAAATCACTCCTTGTTAAAGGACATTTTAAAAACTGTAGTGTAGTCTAGGCTCGTAAAGGACTGAATAAGGCTATGTTTAATGACAGGATTCACCCAATTCCCTAAGTAAAAGAAGCATGGGAAATTCCATCAGCATAAACTACTTATGTTTTAAATATTTCAGACGGAAGTTTTGTTTTTAGTGTGATGGCAGAAACCACTCCAATGGTATCTTCTCCCTTTTACACTCCCAAAACAGGAAGGATGATCATCAATGGTAAAAGGCAGCAAGGGAACACCAAGAACTGGCTTCTGGCTCAGGAGAGGATGCTATGCCTCCCTCTTATGGCTTCCAGTGCTCTGCACAGCTAGAGGAGCTTCTCCAGTAATGAAGTAGAGAAATGATCGTTGCTGGTATAGTCTTCAGACTTATTTTTCTGACCACTTTTTAAATTATTTATTTTTCTAGTTTTACAAACATAATGAGTAGTTATCCCTAACCCCTTCCTCCATCCTTCCCACTGCCCTCCCTCCTTTCCCCTTTCCTCTCCTGCCCTCTCCTCCTTTCTTCAATCCATCCCCCTCCCTTCTACCCTCATGCCTATCTGCTTGTGTGGGCTCCAGGATTCCCTTCTGGTTGCCTGCTCTAGTATGGGCTCAGGTTTCTGTGGCAGATTAAATCATGGCACTCTCCTTAACCTATCTAGGCCTGGTCCCTAAGGTTCTACCTGCATGTAGTTATTTCTCCTGTGTTCCTTTCTAGTTTATGGAAAATGATATGTCAGTCATAGTGCAGGTCTGGTGAGGATAAGTCTCACTGCAATAAGTTCCTGGATACAGCAGCCGTTTTGAGTGGAATGTCGGCCAGACATAGGCCTCCCTATCTTTAGGTTCTAACAATCTTAATTGCCCCTTCTTCCACACAATTCTCTGAGTCTTCGTATGATTCTGACTGAGTATCTTTGGGCTGTGGCCACTCTGCATTCTGGCTGGTTGCAGCTGTCTATTTGCACTAGGCAAAGGAATATTGTTTGGGTGTTGAGATCTTTGCTTATCTAAAGACAAAATGAGAGGTGTTAAATGTAGGCTTACTATCAGGTGTTTGTGGTTAGTATTGAGGCATCTGATTCTGTCTACTGTCTAATCAACTTTTTATCTCCAATATCAGTGTTATCTTTTATCTAAATTCTTTTTTCTTTTTCTTTTTTCTCTGTTTCCATAAAATATTTCAGTCTTGGGCTAGGAAGATGGTTCAGTCAGTCAGTAAAGTAAAGCTTGCCACAGAAGCATGAAGACCTAAATTCAGATCCCCACCACCTACATAAAAAGCTCAACATAGTGGCACAATCTTTTAATCCCCACACTAAGGAAGCAGAGACAACAGGGTCCCTGGAGTTCTCTGACCAGTCAATCTTGCTGAATCAAAAAATATCTGGTCCAGTGGGGATTTAAAAAACTGTCTAAAAAAAGATGAAGAATAATTAAGGAAAACGCCCACCATAAAACTTGGCACATGCATATTCACACATGCATGCATAGACACAGACACGCACTCACAGTTTGCAACTGTATTAGCTTTATCTTCCAATTGTTGAATGAATATAGAACTCAGACAACATAGGATAACAAGGGACTATATTTCAGTTTACAGTTCTCTGGGATACAGTTCATCAGCATCATACTAGCATGCCAATATCAGGAACCAAGGGATCTGGCCACATCAAATCCTCCATAGGGAGGAACCTATTTTCCAACTTGCTCTTCTGTTGAAATATTAAACTAGCCTTATCCATTTAATCTACCTATCTGGGGAACAATCCCATCATCATGGGCTGTCTTGTCACATCAGTTAGACAATCTCCCAAAGGCTTGCTGGGAGCTTGCCATAACTAATAATTCTTCATAGGTGTATCCTAAGGTTCAGTCAAAGCTTTATGGTCAAGTTGACACCTGATCCCATGAATAATCATTTCACAGACTGAATTCTTTTTTTTTTTTTTTGAAACAGAGAATTCAGGATTTTATTGGGTAAAAGTGTTTTTAATTTTTTTAAGTGACTGAGGAAATTGTTTAATCAAATAAATGTTTGTTGAACACATTTGAGGAGCTGAGTTGAGCTCACCAAACCTATAAAACCAGTCATAATATCATGTGTTTTAGTTCTAGTGCTCTTACAGTGAGATGGAAGAATTCTTCAAAGTTCCTGGGCCAACTTTTCCTGATGGCAGTGGTGAACAATCAAGAGACCCTTTATTAAAGTGGAAAGCAATGGCCATACTCTAGGGTGTCCATAGATTCCCCAAAGACCTGTCAACAAATAAGCAAAAAATGTGAGAAAGAGAAAATGAAACTAAACTCCAAAGCATCAATCCCAATAGATCTCCAAAATACATACAATACACACACACACACACACACACACGTGCACACACACGCACGCACTCTTCCCTCCAACCCCTCTTCCCTCTCAAACCCTCTGCTCCACAAAGTTTTCATAAAGCTATGGCTGCTAATAATATAACAATAAATCAGAAGGGAATGAGGGGAAAGGAAAAAAGGAAGTAACATAGGAATAAGAAGAAAAGTACAATTGGGTATTTGGGAAATAACAGGAAATTATACTACAGAAAAAGTGAAACAACGTGACTATCATCAGAACTTGTTCAAGCAAGAAAGGTTTGATCCAGCAATTAAAATATAAAAGTGGAAATTAAAAATGCAATAAAAACACAGTAGTGTTTATTCTTTTTTGAGGTGCATGTGTTCATTCACACTCCATTCCAAAGATTCTTCTTTTTTTTTTTTTTTTAGTAGATCCTACAGGTGAGAAGGTGGCTGGTAGCCTTTACATGAAACAAAATAAGTCAGAACGCTTTCCCTGCTAGGTTATGCAGGCCCCAGAGAAGTTTCTCAGAATGGGTTTCCATAGTACTCTACCAGGTGCTCTTCTTCCAGGAGGAACCTGGCCGAATCAGTGACCACATCCCAAGACTGTGTTGGATTCAGATCTCAGGTATCTGTATGACCATCTGGGTTGCTGGAATATTGGAGAAGCTAGCTTTATCACCTTCCTCTCACCATTGGAACCCTGATTCATTTTTAATCTCAGTCACAGACTGAATTCTTAGCTAAGCATTATTCCAAAATTCATTAAAAATTAACACAATGTCAGTTCACTTTGGAAGAGAATGTGAGACTAGCCTTAAGAACCTGGTCACCACAGTTATGTCCTATCACTATTAGTAGTTTTCCCTTCTGAAACTTTCTGTACCACATCATCAAGCCTTTGCTGCTCCATGGACATGAACCTGCCATAGCTGCCTTCATTTCTTATTGTCAAAAATGCACTCATCTTTCAGGATTTGTTCAAGTAACACTCCTGTGTTCCCCAGCAATCGTTCATGTGCAATGACAGAAGACCTTTGATTTACTCGTAGCCCTGTCCACTTGTCTGTCCTTTGTAATAAGGTTCTAAAAAGCAGAGGAACAGAGGTAGAGAGGGTTAAGGAGAAACTCACACTCCACTAGCAGATTCAGCTGAACCAGTCACGCAATAAGCTGATCAACTTCAGCTCCAACACACTCCTTGGATTAACACTTCTCTTGAGGTATCCAGTCTTTCAGCCTTTAACTCTGCATGCAATCCTGAGTCTGCCGTGAGCTTCTTGAGAACTTATTCATGTTTTTAACTCTAAGAACTTAGTCAATATCTAACAAATGTGTGTTAAAATTGACTGAAATTCTGAACTCTGTATATTAGATACAAAAGAGCACTTTGCTCCAGAGTGCAAGGAATTCTGAGGGATTACTAAGGCAGAAGAGAGCAGACTTCAGTTCTAGTTGAAACTGTGTTCATGCATAACTTTGGGGTGAGTGCTCCCCATACAAATAAAGCCAACAACCATTCACAGCCCAGTCAGTGATCTCTATGTCTTCCATCAGGAAACACAGTTGGATATATCAAAGCATTTTGAAAACTCTATTTCCATGTGCAATAACAGTAATAACAAACAGTAGTAACACTGGAGTAGAAGACATGCCATTCTATGAAGTGCTAAGCAGGCCAACTTATTATTCTTCGAAGGTTAAAAATATGTAAGTCTGGGTCAGCATGATTGCTCAGCAGGTAAAGGTGTCTGCACGCAAATTTGATAAGTTGAGTTCAATTTCCAGAACACACATGGTGGAAAGAGATTTCCAAAAGTTGCTCTCTGACCTCACATGAATGATATGGCATTCATACATATCCCTAGCTCTAATTAATTAATAATAATGAAAAATATTGTAATGCATAAGTCTCAGAAGGGAAAGGCTAGTGCTTACCTGCAGCAATGGGAAGCTCTATTACTTGAAAACTATCACCCAGGTGTTTTCCACCATCAGGGAAAACATGGCAGGAAATTAGGATGTTATTTGAAGGGAAAGACTGGGTTTGTAATGAGTATAAGGCATATTTCATAACAAGAATAATTCCAGTGTGCTGCCTAGGTTTTAAGCATGAAAACAACTCATCAATGCAAATTACTTTAAATGGAACTGATCACTAATCTTTATTACAAAATGTAAGTAGTGGACTTATGAATAACAGGACTCCAGTTGCTGAAAAATTTGGCCACCAAAGCCATAGCAGAATAAGGATGAAGATTTATGTTGCTGAAAAACAGATTAATCATCTATGAAGGAAAAACCAATTTGCTTTAAGAGTTAACCACTAAGTACTCACAACCATGATTCTAGAGCTTTAGGACTTCACTTATTTCTTAGACTCACATTCATGGTTGTATTCGTTAACTAAAAGCAGTCTGTCTGCAAAATGATAGTCATTCTAAATTTTTTTGGATGGTCAGGTTTGCAGGTTTTACACAATAGATGGAAAAAATCACAGTTCGCATCTCAAGGGGGATAAGAAACAGTTTATTTCGGAGCCAAATATGAATGACCATGGCTCAGGAACACAGATTGAGGTTGCCCCAAATTCCAGGTGTACATGTTGTGATTACAGTTTCTTCAGATTTTATGATCACAGAATATTGCAGTTAGCTTACATGTTGCTGATAAAATCATAACAAAACTAGTTTAAGGGAACAAGGGGTTTATTCTCTTATGATTGTCCTGTTACAATTCTCAGTTCAGTTTGGCAGGAAAGCATTGGCACCATCACCAAAGGGCTAAGGGAACTGGCCCCATCATATTTACATATCAGTTGAGGGACGGACAATCCTTACTTGCCAGATCAGTATATCTGGCCAAGTAATACAAAAGGATGCCAACTACCTCAACCAGCTCTCTGTATTTTATTCACCTGCCCAGGACCTAGTTCACCCACCATGGATGGGGCCTTCCCCATCAACTAGACAATCTCCTGCAGGTTTGCTCTGGGCTTAACTCAACTACTAATTCTCTACAAATATGCCCAGAGCTCAAACCCTCAACCATGAAGTTAACCCCTGTATGTAACTATGACACAGAACAAGAAAGAAAGCATACATTTTTCAGATACATCGGTGGAAACAACAACGTATGCAATTTACAGAAAAACAAAGAAATCTCTGTCACAGGTCTTAATGCTATCAGATGTCATTCTTAGCCTTTGGTTGGTGGAAAACAGGTGTCTGATTGTATGTGCCAATACATTATCTAATAGTCATAAAGAAGTTAGATCGCATACAGAGAGGCTGGAAATAAATTTCTATTATGAGGGTTAAAGATGGACCAAGGTAATTTGGTGCTGAACTTGCAACATTCCAGATCTCTCCGCATCACTGAGGCATAATTGGTCAATCAAACTTGCAGGTGCAGCAGCTATTTTCCAGGAATTTGCATCCATAACAGCAGCACTAGCATAGCCAATATGCTGGTTTTTTAATTATGTTGATTCTCAAATTGCATGTGAAGCAAAAAAGCAAAGTTGTCTACCAATACAGAAACTGTGCATTACAAGTCTCCTATTCAACCATCACTCTACTTCAAATCCACAGTGCCATGTATTCATTTAAAAATAGCTATTGTACTTACATGCCCTGTGAGCTCATAACTTACAGTAGCTAACTACACAAAACAAGTTCTTTTAGATAATTATATGAAGAAATGAAAGAGACAAACCTTATTGAGGGGTTTATGTGTCAGTACAAACCTGATGTAGCCTACAGATTCTTCCCCAAAAGTAGGGTTAAATTGCAATATGAAAAAAAAAATGGAGAGGAAGAGAAGGAGGACAGAAGGAAGAAGAGGGAAGCATAGATGGAAGTGAAGAGAAGGTGAAATGCTCCAAAGAAGCTAATTATCATGCTACCATATACAATATCCATTTAATATTGTATATGTATGTGTTACATGTGCTTTTTTCAACAACTTGGTTATATACGATAAATGACAATATTCATGCAGGACATTCTTCCTAGACATTTGACTACATTATTAATGATTGAGTTACAGAAAAATTAGTTTAAGAAGGTGAAGTAGCCCTATAAAGTATATGTAATGTTGCACTTGATAGAGCATTTGCTTATGTCTGGCTTTCAACTAAACTAAATAAAAAAGTACAAAGAGATTTTGAATGTCTGTCATGAATAAGCTTTCATCAACAAGTGAATAATCAGAGATTTGATTGCTTGAAGCAGATGGAAGACATCAGAAAGCTGCTTCCTGGGCATATACCCTGGACTTTAACTTCATAGATTAGAATTGCACTTAGAGGAACACCGGTCAATATTTAACAACTAGTTCCTGCAAGCCCATGCCAGCACACCTGATTTTTCCCGCTAAGACAAAAGGTTTCTCTTTTTCATTTACCAATGAAAGCCCAGTCTTCTCAATAACATATTCAACAAGAAAACTTCTGGACTCCATGGACATTGAATTAACTGTAGGCCAGAAACAAAGCCAAACGGCAAAGTCAAAACTGTAGCCAATGTTCAGGGATTACAGATACGCACATGCTGTCGTCAGTTTGGAAGAGATGGGGCTCTGAGCGACAGAGAACCTTTTTTTCACATTGAGTCAGACATAGTATGAGACATGTTTCTTACTGCCGCACAATCATTCAGGGACCCCCACATTCAGGGATCACTACATATACATGACACACAAAAAGACACTCCCTAGCTGCTCTTCTTATTCCTCTTGAAAAAGTAATCCCAACTTACACACCTGCAGAGGAATAGTGTCTCTTCTGACACTTTCCTGAGTTATTTATAGTGGCGCTTTAAATTTATTTTCAGAAGGGAACAAGTCCACTTAATTTAAGATTAATAAGACCATCATTGTGTATTCATTAAAATTTCATGATTATTAGAAACATTCATAAGGTATGCAATGGACTCATATAGAAAAGGCAGTAATTAAGGCTTCATAAGTGGAATTTTAAATAATCATTTATAAAATACGTATTATTAAATTTGAGGCCTGCTATTTTTAAATCAATCTGTAATTGCTATTTACTAGAGTCAAACTAAGAAATTGCATGGTTTGTGAACATTTAAACAAAGAAACTCATTTTGGAAGTGAATAACAATAGAGACAGTTCTTCTAGTCAGAGACTGTTGTCTGCCTGCTAAGAAACTATGGCATAATCAGGAGAGTGTGCTGACATTCTTTTCTGCTATCATCTTCCTGATAATAGAGGTCATTATTTAACAACAGAGCCCCCTTTTCTACTGCAACCACACATTGTACATGGCAGACCTCATCCCCGACTGTCAGATCAGCCTGTATGTGATTAGCAGTGTTCATAAACACCTGGGTTATTTCACTCGAGCAGCATGGACTTCATCTTTTTTTTTAATTCTTTTGCGACTTTTCAAAGGAAGCATCAATGATTCATCCTTTTTAAAAAATAAAACTTCTGGTTACTCAAATGGATGATGAACCATTGTTTCCTGAAGACATATCTCATTTAAAACTTTTTAATCTTTTAAAGGGATACTTTATGTATTTGAGAGAGAAATGAGGGGAGGAAGAAGAGAAACAAAGAGAGGAGAGAGAAGGTGTGTGGATGCACGTCATGGGGCATGGTGGAGGCCATCCCTTAGAAGTCAGTTTCTCTTCACCATATGGACTTCCATGGATTGCACTTAGGTTGCCAAGTTTGTGAACAGACACCTTACCTGCTAAGCTATCTTACTAGCTCCTTTTAATGTTTTATTTGAATCTCCCCCAACTCATTTTGAGAGAGGAGTGAGAAAGAAAGAACTGGATGCATATACGAACACAGGCACATATGTATCCATGTGCACAATGGGGGATTAGAAGACAATTTATTGGAGTTAGTTCCATTCTTCCACTTTGTTGAAACAGGGACTCTCTTATCGTTTCTCTCTTTTTTTCTCATCTCTCTCTCTCTCTCTCTCTCTCTCTCTCTCTCTCTCTCTGCCTTCTCTTTCTCTCTCCTCTCTCTATTACTTCTTCCCCCAATCTTCTCAACCATTCATCTCTTTGTGTTTCTATTATTTTGGCTTTTAACCCCCAAGGAGACACAGAGTGAAAATACCTCCAATGCAAGCTCATACCTTTTGCAAGAAATTTTCCTTTCATTCCCAAAGGGAAAACAATTACAAGTTGAACATCAAAGAGTTCCTTCCATAAATATAAAACTCTTAAAATGCAAAGCAACAGGGGCCGGAGAGGTGGCTCAGGGGTTAAGCCTCTGCCTTAGAGGCAGAAGGTCCTGAGTTGGGATCCCAGATCCCACGTATAGACGCTGGGCAGAAGCTTAGGCAGCCTGCATTTCTGGTCCTGGTAGGGCAGAGCCTGTGAATCCCAGGGCAGAGTAAACAAGGAGGAGGTGGAGGCGGTCCATGGTGGTTCCCGAATTTGCCTGTGGTTCTACACACACACACATACACACACATGAGCACACACACACACACTCACAATTGAATAAAAATAATTTTTAAAAAATTTTTTTTAAAATGCAAAGCAACAGTAGTAATGGGTTAATGCTGATTAAAAATCTATGAATTTCCTAGCATTGTTGAAATTTCCTGTTATTTAGAGCCAACCCTCACATTACTGGAAGTGTAAGTCCTGGTTTACTACCTTTCTCAAGAAGGCATAGGCAAAAGGGGGTGGGGCATATCTGGAACTTGAATACATGCAAGATTTATTAACCTTAGTACTGACAATTCACACCAATTATTCTTTGTGGTGGGACTGTGTTGCGCCCATCATCTGATGTCTTTCAATGCTCCACTGGAGGGACAAAAATCTCATTCACCAACCTCCAGGTTTTCTGCTACTTGTCCTTAAGCACCTGGAAGGGGTTGCCTCATATATTTTGTTTGCAAGGTTGTTTTCCCAGGAGAGTAAGTTGACATCTGTTGTATAAAGCATCATGATTAGAATTACATTTCCTGTCTTTGAAATTTCATTTGCGAAGCTTACTTACTCTAGAGAAATGTGTTATCTGTCTTGTGCTGTAACAAAATAATGCCTACATGTAACTAGTTACATTCAGCAGAAGAATAATCCCCTTTCTCTCAGACCCAAAGCCTGGTGCCTACTATTAGCAGGTAAATTTGATTTATCTTTGATATTGAGGGATAGAGTTACAGTATAAAGCAAAAGGGTATGTAGTAAAAGCCATGATCACATTGAAAATGAAACTTGAAGAGAGAAGTCAGCCCATTCCTGCCTCTTTTGTAACATAAACCCCATCCCTCTACTGTACTACACTGAGCTCCCACTTCTCATCAGTAGGTAAATGTCACAAATAAAATTTCAGTGACAGGAAAATTTCCTTCTAATCATGATGATATGTAAGATGGGTAAAATAGTAATAATGAATTCTACAATCCTAAAATGTACAGCAGGCGTCCTGTTGAAAGAAAGGTAGCAACCAACACAGGCTGGAACAGTGTTGCCAAGGTGTTCTTCATCGGCTGCCCAGAAAGGCTGAATGCAAGCAGCGGGTACTGGACAAGCTACGGTGAGAAGGGAGACTGGAGTTTGGGTCCATGGCGACAACTGAATTTGTGTGACAAGATAGTGAGCAAAAAAAGGAGAAAGAAACCAAACAGCACACATGCAAGGGCCCAGAAGTTTGCCAAAGGACTATGTCAGGTCTATGGCTGAGACCTGCATTGTATGCAGAAAGAGATTCTACAATGTCTCCAACACAGTAACTTCGGGGAATGAAATAATAGAGACCCAGGAGTGGTCCAGTTATGAGAAATGCGAGAGTTTCTGCCCCATTCGAGGGGCAAAAGTTTCACAGTGCATATTTGTTATTCAATTGAAACCCCCAAAGGACACGTCTTATAATTTAGGACTGTGGTCTGTTCTGAAGACCAAAAGCATGGATTTGGGACAAAGCATAAATAAAAACAGGCCCAAAAGGATTAAGAGAATTCAAGAATGGCTACTTACCCAAAAGGAAGTTGGGAGGGGAGCTTATGGAAGACAAAGTCATCTGGAGGAGGGAAAAAAAGCACAAATACATAAATCTTTATCAACAAAGACTCAAAATGCAAAAATAAAAAGCTAGACAGGATAAAAGTGACAAGCAGATAAATATAAAACATGCATTTTAAAATGAATATGTAATGAACTTCACAGAATATAGGTAAATCGGTCAGTAAGTTTTGGTAATTTTATGCTGTCCAACTGGATGTGCGTATGTCACAGACATACAATATATGGAGCTATTCATTACCTTGGAAATTTCCTAAAGCTAGTTTCCAGTCCAATAATTACCCCTGCACCATGCAAACATTTCTGATTTTTCTGTCATATGCTAGTATTGTCTCTTAGTGAGAATAGAATCATATAGTACGCATCCTTTTGTCTTTATATAAGATTTTTTTTAAGATTCAGGGATTGTGTTGCACATGTGATCATTCCTACTTTTTAATTTTTATTCTTGGATGCTTTCATAGGTGAAAACGAGTTCTCTTTATGTGAATACATGTTGATCCACTGTATTTTGATGGACATTTGGGTTATATCCAGCATTTTGCATGTTATAGAGAAAGTTGCTGCTGTGTCTGCCACTTTGTAGTGCATAACATTTATTTATGTCAAACTATTTCCTCTTTCTTTAGGACTATTATTGAGAAGAAATGTTGCTGAGCTTAGTCAAAATCCTGTTCTGCATTGATTGAGATGTTGGTGTGGTTTCTGTCCATAAGTCTGTCTATGTGCTAAATTACACTTGCTGATAGGTATATGTTGAACCATCTTTACATCCCCAGGAAGAAATCAAATTGGCAGTGGTGTATGATTCTCTTAATAAGGTCTTCACTTCAATTTACAAGATTTTTTGAGAAGTTTCATGCTCATGTTCGGTGGTGAATTTGGTTATTACTTTCCTCTTTGCTGTATCTTTATCTTTTTCCCCCTTGGGTATACAGGCAATACTGACTTCCTAAGATGTCTGGTAGTGCTCTCTCCCCTTTCTATGTTACAGGACAGCTTGGGAAGCATTAATATCAGGCTGTGTGATAGTTAATCCTGGGTGTCAACTCAACACACCTGGCATTAACTAAGAGATTATCTGGATAATATGATCAGCCATAGATCTCATTGGAACCTCCATAGATTCCATTGGAACCTCCCAGTAGTGGCCCAGATAAAAGTACCACGGAACAGAAGACAGAAGAGGAGAGACTCTCTGTAGCTGTACTAGGAATTGCTCTTCCCTCCAGCCACCTGGTTTCTTCGCTTCTTTGACCCTTCAGCCCTCTAACCCTCCAAGTCTTCAACATGACTAAAGATTCTCTAGGAATCCTCCAACCTTCAACCATCACCCACTGGACTGAGAGCTACTGGCAGCCATCATTGGACTACCTCCGCCATATCTTGCAAGCCAACTCAATACCTTCCCTATTTATATGGATACTCATTCTGTTGACTCTGTTACTCTTAAGAAACTGACTGTTCTTTCAAGGTTTGGTGGAATCCGACAGTGAATCCATCTTAGGCTTTCCTTTGTTGGGAGACTTTATTTCTGCTTCTATTTCATTGCTTGTTGTGGATATGCTTATGTTGCCTAAATCCTCTCAATCTGATTGTGTGCTGTGTGTATCTAAGAATATAAGCATTTATTCTAGATTTTCCAGTGCTTTTAGAAAACAAGTTTTCAAAGTATACCTTTGTGATTCTCTGTACTTCTGTTGAATCTGTAGTAATCTCTCCTTTCTCATCTCTAATTTTATTAATTTGGGTGTACTTCTTTTGTTTAGTACGGCAAAATGTTTGTCAATCATCTTCATTTTTTGAAAGAACCAGCTCTTCAATCGATTGTATGCAGTTCTTGCAATTAATTTGTGCCCTGATGACTATTTTTCTTGCTCTTGACTACTTTGAGCTTTGCATTGTTCTTGTTTTTACAGGACCTTGCAGTTTCTCACTTAGTTATTTACTTGACATTTTTAATTTTTTAATGTAAACAATATCTGTAAAGTTTCCTCTTTGGTTTCAAGAATATGCGACCAGTATCAGAATAGCTATGGCAACCTGCTTCCAGTTTCTGTTAACTTGATCATTTACTATCCTTTGATTCTTCCTCTTTGGGTATTTTTGCCAGTACAATGTTTCTTGGACACAGATGATCATTGACTCTTTGAGTTTTGCTCCTGTTGGCCAGGCTGTAACTCCTTGGCCATTTTCATTTAATATATTAAGAGATGTTTACCAACTCTTGCACTTCATTGGTTGGTATACTGACTGGTTGGGCTATTGCTTGGTCTATACATTCTCCCTTGTTAGCATCAGGTGTTTGCTTCTTTACTGTGATAGTCTGGTTTACTACTTCCTGGTTTTCCTTTCTTCACCTTTTCTTCTCAAGAAGTCTATTCTTTCTGTGCTCTCGTAGCTGAAATGGTTTTGGTATATGTTTTCCTTTTCTCCTCTGTATTCTTTAAGTGTCTTCTGCAGTGCTGACTTGGGAGTCATGAACATCCTTTATTTGTGCTTGTCTTAAAATGCCCTTATTTCTCTGTTGGTTTTAAAATACAGCTTTTCAGAGTATAGCATTGTGGGTTGGCAAGTATTTACTCTCAGGGACCAAAATTTATTATTCCATGCTTCCAGAGTTGCTGACAAGAGATATAATGTCAGTCCGATGTTTCTGCCTTTGTGAATTGGTATGATTCACTTACAGCTTTTAATATGGTTTCTTTGCATTGTAATTTTGACATCTTGACTATGATAGGTCATGGAAAGATTCCTTTCTGGACATATCTATTTGAGATTCTAAATGCCTTTTGTGTTTGAATGTTTCTTTCTGTAGATTTAGAAAACTGTTCTGCTATAATTTCATAAAATAGATTATCTATGCCTTAAGTTTTCATCTGAGCTCTTTCTTCTATCCTATGAACTCTTAGGTATGGTTTTCTGACCTTAGCCCAGAGTTCCCAAACACAGTGGTCACATGCTCTTCTTCCTTTTTGATATTAAATGCCTATTTCATCAGCTTGTTCTCCCTCCCTGATATTCTTTTTTCTGCTTTGTTGATCTATTGATGATGCTTCCACTGTGTCTCTTATTTGATTCACCATGCTTTTCATTTCCAATGTTTTGATTTTTTTCTAAATCTCTATTTCATTGCTAAATTTTTCTTCTATAATTCCATTTTTGCCCATATTGTTTATTTCACATCCCTTTTAGTCACTTTTTCCCTACATGCTACTGACTTTCCTCTCAAAGCCCTGAATTGAGCACATCTGCTTGATTGTATATTCTGAGAATCTTTATGTACTGGAGTTGAGGAGTTAAGTTTTTTGGAGCAGTCACATTACTCTTTTTCCATTTCTTGCATTTCTGTGTAACAATAATAAATAATGAAAAAGTTCAAAAACAAAAAAAGACAAAGAAGGAAAATAAGAGAAAAACCATAAGAATAATAAAATAAATAAAGTCAAAATGTTTCCAAGTGTAGAGGGAGGTCACACTGAGGAAAAAATAAAAGACAGAGAGGAGGGGAAAATAAAACTAAGAAAAAGAAAAAATACTGCCCCAGATCAAAAACAATGTGTTGCAAAATCACATGAATATGGAAGAGTAATAACAAATAAAACAAAAAATTTAAAATACAACCAAAGTACAATTACTGCGACATGCAGGAAAAAGAGGAAAGAGAATTACAAAGTTTGAAAAACATGAGGAATTGGAGGAGCTTCTTTCTGACTGCTTGGAATTTGGCTAGCATCAAGTTATATTCATGGAAGAAAGGAGTACAGTTAAATTTATAGATTCTTCTCTGTCCTGTGGCTTATGCTATGGCCAAGTCTGTAATGGACAAGTGTCTGATGCCCATTAAATCTATCTTCACAGTGGTGTTCTCCTTCTTTGTGTACTAGGGCCTCTGTTCCATCCTAAGTTTTGTATTCTGTGTGACTGTCAGGAGGGAATGAGTATAATATTTTAACTACAAGGTATCTCCCAGATGTATTAGAAGGAATAACACATCTAAGATGGTACGGGCAGAGGACCTGTCATTGTGCCTGGGAGATTCATAAGTATTAACCACCTAACAGGAAGGATATTGTCGTGGGTAACCTGTACACCTCTTGTTATGGCCAGATTCCGGTGTCAACTTGACAGTTGCAGGCTATTTGGGACACAACTGTGAAGAATCAATGGTTGGAGCAGGCCCCTGAGCAAGTCTGCAGGTACTTGTTTAATTGGTACCGAAAACCCAGGCCACATCTAGGTAGTACTTTCCAGTGGCGGACCAGATAATAGGAAGTCCAATAAAAAGGGAATTGTTCTTCCTGTATCCTGAGTGGACTTTCTGTTGAGTCCACTCTTTGAGCAGCCTTCTACAGCATTGTTGTCTTTTTTGTTGCTGCTACTGCTACTGTCTCAGTCCTTGGCTGACTCGGAGCTCCATCCTTTCCACTGGGGCCTTTGGAGCTGGTCTCGTAGACCTTGCCACTCTTCGTTGTTCATCCCTGACATCAGAGCCCCGCTGTTCTTTGCAGATGTTGAAGCCCAGATTCTTCAACCCTCCAGGGAGATAGAGGCTCAAGACCTTCTTTGGATCCTTTGGATTTGTGACAGTCCAATCAGGAATGAAGCAACTAAGGGCTGCTACTTTGAAAGACATTACTTTTATAGGAAGTGGATTTAATAAAAATATATGTATAATGTAGCAATTCTGTTCTTCCAGAGGACCCTGACTAATACAGATTGTGGTACCAGGAGTGGTTCTGGAGAAACAAAATCGTGAGGATGAATTTCTCTAGTAGACTTGAACATATCTAGAACTGGCTCTCTAACACCATGAAACCTCCAGCTACTAAAAATTGCTTTAGTGGCATAAAGATCACCAAAACTCTTTGGTTTAAGCTTTTCAAAGTGAAATAGGATGAACTATTAATAAGAAATTAATAGAAAGCCTGTCTTAGTCCCCCTCCCTTCCACTGGGACTGAGATTGCTGTAGAAAGCTCACAAGGGATGAAAGTCCAAGACTTCTGCTCTTTACAGACATCAGTTTTTCTGGCCTCTGATTACCTCAGTTTCTGTTCCTGCTTCCCTTCCTTAGCAAATAGAGGTATCTGACCATCCAGGAGACTGTCACATTCCTTAGGCAGATCATTGATAAGACAGGACTCCCCTTCTTTCCTTTTTTCTTTTTTTCTATGTACAAGATGTGTACATACTGTGCGTACCCCATTTTTTATGGCTTCTGGCTTATGGTTTGTCCAAAGAGCTGGGGTCCTCTAGCTAGAGTAATAAAAATCAGCTTTTCTATCAGTGTTTGCATCTGGAGCTTCTGTTCCTGGAAGGCAGTCACCCCATAACAAAAGAACTAGCAAAAGTGGGCATGATAGATAGTCCTGATTCATCACTTGCAAGGAGTATGGTGTTTAGTGATTCTGTATATAAAACTTTTGATAATCTGGGGGAAAAATGAGGAAAATAATGATGCTGGTTTAGCATCTCTGGATAAAGTACAAAATGAAAAAGAAATTCTCAGAGATGAAATTACCAAGCTCAAAATGAGCTTTAAAAAAAAAATCTAAAAGCTTCTAAGTGTGCTTTAGAAGCATCTCTGGATAAAATAGAGAAGGAAAAGAAAGATCTAAGAGATGAAAATAATCAGCCTCAGATGTGTGTAAACAACTTGCAAGTTTCTAAATATGTTCTGGAAGAGAATCTTCTCCCCAGTAGTAACAGAGCTCAAAGTGCTTAAAATCAAACCCAAGATTTTATTTGTAGATTGGCTGAGTTAAAACATAAATTAAAGTTCCAGTTGACACTAGAGGATGTCACAGTTAAAGTCAGAGCACTGATTGGAAAGGACTGGGATTCTGAAAACTGGGATGTTGATGTGTGGGAAAACCCAACAGAGACTGAAATCAATGACCTCTCTAATTCTGATGGGCCTCTCTCATCTGGGAAATGAATCCCCACCTCCACCCCCTGCAGCATCTCTGTCTCAACCTTGGTCTGAGGGAATTAGCCTTTCTTCTTCTGAGGAAGGAGTCAAGACTGTCCCTCAAGACAATGCTGATATTGCAGGGTACCCACCTGTGGTTGCCTCCAGGCCTAAAACCAGACTCAAGACCAGTAGTCCCCTAGATGTGACATAGACAGTGTGGTCCATGAGAAGATTTGCTATACCCTAGAGAACTTCACAACTCTTGTAACATGTTCAAGCAGCAATCTGGGTAATATCCCTGGGAATAGATTTTAATAGTAGTGGAAGGAGCATAAAGCTGGATCAAACTGAGTTTTATTGAAATGGGTCCACTGAATAGAGATTCTAGGTTTAATGCTGCAGCTCATAGGGTTAAAAATAGTGCCAAAAGATTATTTGAGTGGCGTGGCTGTAACATTTATTAACGTTTAGCCTTCTAAAAGAGAGCTGAAGATACCAGATATTCCTTGCTTTAGTGTTGACGTGATTAAAAGGCTCAGGGAAATTAGTATGCTTGCCTGGGTTTGTTGTTCAAAATCTTATTTCTCAGTGGTAGAACCCAGATGACATTTCCTTTACCAAGATTGTATTGGTACACTTAGAAGTTGGCAAAATCCACACACTGGTTCCCTGACCTGTGGAGTAAGGGTTATTATGGTTGGGAAGACCAAATGGAAGTCTTTAGAGTTGCCTCTACCAGGGAAAACAGTGAACCAGAAACAGTATTGCATCCCTGGAGGGACTGCTCCATCAAGGACTTGAAGGATGCAGGGGTGGTGATTCCTACCACCTCTCCTTTTAACTCTCCCATTTGGCCTGTACAGAAGACAGATGGATCATGGAGAATGACAGTTGATTACCGTAAACTTAATCAAGTTGTGACTCCAATTTCAGTTGTTGTACCAGATGTGGTTTTGTTGCTTGAGCAGATTAACACATCTCCTGGTACTTGATATGCAGCTATTGACCTTGCAAATGCTTTTTTCTCCATGCCTATTCACAAGGACCATCAAAATCACTTTGCTTTCAGCCAGCAAGGCCAGCATTATACCTTTACTGTTCTACCTCAAGGATACATTAATTCTCCAGCCCTATGCCAGAACTGGGTTTGTAGAGCTCTTGATCACCTGGGACATGCAGGTGATCCCTCCATAGGAAAAGATAAGTTGTTGCACCTAGCCCCTCCTACCACCAAGAAAGAAGCGCAATGCGTTGTGGGCCTGTTTGGATTTTGGAGGCAGCACATTCCTCACTTAGGTTTGTTACTGAATCCCATACACCAAGTAACTCAGAAAGCTTCTAGCTTTGAGTGGGGCCCAGAACAAGAGAAGGCCCTTTAGCAATTCAAGCTGCTGTACAGGTTGCCCTGCCACTTGGGCCACATGATCCAGCAGACCCAATGCTATTGGAAGTGTAGACAAATAGAGATGCTGTTTGGAGTCTTCAGCAGACTCCCGTGGGTGAATCACACTGACTGTCCTTTTGAGAGACAATTTTTTTCTTGTTACTGGGCCTTAGTGGAAACCAAACGTTTGACAATGGATCACCAAGTTACCATGCAATCTGAGTTGGCCAAAATGAGTGGGATGTTATCTGACTCAGCAAACCATAAGGTTGGATGGGCACAGCAACAACCCATTATTAAATGGAAGTGACATATTTGAGAAGAGCCTGAGCAGGTCCTGAAGGCACAAATAAGTTGCATGAAGAAGTTGCTCAAATGCCTATTATTCCTCAGCCTACTGGTGATGCCTGTTCCCAAGCACGCTCCTACAGCATCCTGAGGTGTGCCCTATGATCAGCTGACTGAAGAATAGAAGACTAGGGTCTGATTAACAGATGATTCTAAACATTATTCGGTGCCCCCAGAAGTGGACAGATGCAGCATTACGACCCCTTTCTGCAACAACCTTGAAGGACACTGGTGAGGGAAATCTTCACAGTGGACAGAATTTTGGGTAATGCACATGGTCATACACTACCTGGAAGGAAAAATGGTCAGATGTGCGACTATATACTGATTCATGGGCTGTAACTAATGGTTTGGCTGGATGGTCAGGGACTTGGAGGGAGCATAATTGGAAAAATGGTGAGAAGGGCATTTGGGGAAGAAGTATTTGGATTTTTCCCAGTGGCAAAGGACACAAATATATTTGTGTCCCATGTAAATGCTCATCAAAAGGTAACTTCAGCAGAAGAGACATTCAATAATCAGGTAGATAGGATGATTTGTTCTGTGGACAGCCAACCTTTTGCATCAGCTGCACCCAAAGTCAAACAACTTAAAGGAGAAAGGGAGATTTATTCAACTTACAGTTCCAGAGGGAGAAATGACTTTCATGGCAATGGTGACATGGCTGGTGGCTGAAGCTATAGGCAGGCTATGTCACAGCAGACATGTGGCTGGAGTATTCCTGGAGCCTCTCTCTCTCTCTCTCTTTCTCTCTCTCCCTCCTTCCCTCCCTCCCTCCCCCCTGCCTTGTGGCTCCCTCCCTCCTGCCTGTGGTTCCCTCCCTCCCTCCTGCCTGTGGCTCCTTTTATCTGGTCCATTACTGGGAGGTTCCAATGGGATCTATGGAGGTTTTGGTGGGATCTAGGGCTGATCTTTGTATTATCCAGATAATTCCTTTAGGTGGTCTCAGCTGATCTTGCCAAATGTGGTCTCATCTGATCTTAGTTAATGCCAGTTGTGTCAAGTTGATGCCCAGGATTAACTATCACGACAGCCATCCCCATCATTGCCCAGCGAGCTCATGAACAAAGTGGACATGATGACAGAGATGGAGGTTCTGCATGGACTCAACAGCATGGACTTCTACTCACCAAGGCTGACCTGGCTACAGCTGCTGCTGAGTGCCAAATATGCCAGCAGTAGAGACCAATACTGGGTCTCAATATGGAGCCATTCCCCTGGGTGACTGACAAGCAATGTAGTGGTAAATTGACTACACTGGACCACCTCCAAGATGGAAAGAGCAGTGCTTTGAACTTACTAGGATACTTATTCTTGGTATGGATTTGCCTTTCCTTCATATAATGCTTCTGCTAAAACTACATCTATAAACTCACAGAATATCTTGTCCACCATCATGGTATTCCACACAGCATTGGCTCTGACCAGGGAACACATTTTATAGCTAAAGAGTATGCCAATGGGCTTAAGGTCATGGAATTCACTGGTCTTACCATATTCCCTACTATCTTGAAGCATCTGGCATGATAAAATGATGGAATGGCCTATTAAAAACACAATTATGATGCCAGTTAGGTAGTAGCAGTTTGGAGAGTTGAGTTAGAGTCCTTCAGGATGTGGTATATGCCTTGAATCAGCACACACTATATGGTACTGAATTCACAGGTCCAGAAACAAAGGAGTGGAGACTGGAATGGTGCCCCTCACTGTCATACCTAGTAACCCATTAGGAAATTATTTGCTTCCTGATTCCACAAGTCTGTATTCTGATGTCTTAGAAGTTTTGATTCCAGAGCAGGGGATGCTTGTGCCAGGAGGCGCATAAGTATTCCATTGAACTAGAAGTTAAAGCTTTCTCCTGGCTATTTTGGGGTCTTGATGCCTTTGAGTCAACAGGCTAAGAAAGGAATAACGTTTTAGGAAGTGTAATTAATCCAGACTATCAAAGGGAAATTGAAATATTTCTCTATAATGGAGGCAAGGAAGAGTATAAATGGAGTACAAGAGATTCACTAGGGTTCCTCATGGTATTACCATGTCCTGTGATTAAGGTTAATAGGAAATTACATAACCCAACACAATCAAGATAGTGAGTGGCCCATGTTCTTCAGGTATAAATGTATGGGTGATCCCCCCCCCCAATAAAGAGCCAAGGACTGCTGAAGTACTTGCTAAGGATACAGGAAATACAGAATGGGTAGTGGAAAAAGGTAATTCTAAATACTAACTAAGAACACATGACCAATTACAGAAATATGAGTTGTAACTGTCCAGAGTACTTCTGTTTTATTCTGTAAAGTACAAATGGAATTGTCTAGAATCTTTGATCTACCCTGAATATATAATGAGTGACAGCGGAGTATAGATTATGATATATTTTTTCCTAGGCTTTGCTAATTTTGTATTGATATTTCCTTATTGTGATATAATGTTTCTATTTTAATATTTATTCTATTATTTAATTTGCTGCTATTGATAGGATTTTATATTTGTGTGGTATCTCCTTAGGAAAAGTGTTCATATAACAGCAGATTACACAGAAGCAAACTCTAATCTACCATCTTATCCTGAAGTCAACGGTTCAAATCTTAAATGTTTGCTATGTTTTGGTTCATTAACAATGAGAATTGACTAGAAAATTATAAATCAAAACTATCCTGTGATGTCACAACTCATAAAGAGGTATATAAGAGATGGCTCAGAGGTAAAGATTCTGTCTCATAATCAGAAGGACCTGAGTTCAATTCTGAATCCCATATGAACACTAGGCAGAAAATGGGGGTGCCCTGGATTTTGGGCCTTGGAAAGCAGACTGTAGAAAACACCATAGCAAAGCAAAAAGAAGGCAGAGCAATCCAGAAGGATTACTGAAATCACTCTTGGACCTCTAGAACACACAGTGCCCTCTGATATACATGGACAAATATAGATACACATACACACACATCCCAAAAAATAATAAAAAAGTAAAAGATTAGTAGCATCAAATATTGACAAGGGTTTAGAAAAACAAAATGTTATATATAATATATATATATATCATTAGTGAAAATATAAAATGCTGTGATCATTTTTGGAAAGTGGTTTGGAAATTACTGATACAATTAGACATATACCCAATGAGCCAGAAATTTCAAATATTAGGAAAAAATCCTATTTCTACCAGGAAACTTTAAGAACTGCCATAAACACATATTCATTCCAAGGTAAAAGATGGATATAATTTTGCCCTCATAGAAAACTGAACACACACATTGTTACATATTTATATGGTGGGATACTATTCATCAATAGTAAAATCAAATTAAGCATACATATAGCATCATGAATAAATCTAAAAAAAATGCTAAGCTATGAGAAACTAGATACAAGAGCACAAATTATTTGATTCCATTCATGTGCATTTCAAGAACATATCAGAACAGTCATTGTTTTCAGAAATAGAATTATTGTAGGAAAAAATAATGTCTAGGGTTATGAATATTTCTTATATTTTGTAGAGAATTCATCAGTCTTCACCATTTAAGATTTATTTCACTGCAGCTAGGAATGTTGTTCAGTAATAGGGCACTTGACTAGCCTAAGCAAATACCCTGAACTTTGTCCCCTTCACTGATGAAAGAAAAAAAAATCATACATATTTCACTAAATAAAGATATAACAAGCAATAACAAATTTGAGAAAGTTAACCTACAGTGGACACATTCAGAACAGTTCTTACCCAGATGTGCACTTGTGACTTCACAGTGGCATGAGGCACTCTTTTTAGCCCTCTGATATCCTGGGTCTTGATCAGATGTGTCTGCACAAGTAACTTCAAGGACATTCATGATATAAGCACTTCTTCATGTGTACCGAAGTTTAGTATAATTAGCATTCAAAAATTTTGATCTGAGTTCTTAAAGAAATTAAAGATTGAAATGCCATATGACCCTGCTATCCCACTTTTGGGAATAACCCCCCATGCAACAGAGGTTCGCCTCGATAGCACAAGCACGACCATGTTCATAGCAGCACTGCTTACAATAGCAAAGTCATGGAATCAACCCAAATGTCCAACAGTTGACGAGTGGATAAGGAAACTGTGGTACATCTATACAATGGAGTACTACTCAGCCATCAAAAATGATGAATTACTGGAATTTGCCGGGAAATGGATGTCATTAGAAACAATTATATTAAGTGAAGTATCTCAAACCCAGAAAATTAAGTGCCGTATGTACTCCCTAATAGGTGGCTCCTATTACCAAACTCACCCAGCCCACATTGAGACACTCAAAGGTAAACCTTTGTAATACAGTAATTGCAAGGATTATGAACAGGAGGGATGGGGTAGGAGGGCCACACCAGAAACAAGGAGAGAGGGGACTATGTTACAGCAGAGAAAATAGGCCTCCATCAAGGACTGCAAGTAAGTAATGTGACACCTGGTTAAGTTCACAGACATTCATTCCTGATCATTTACAACTGAGGGGGTATGATCTCACCAGAAGGGGAGGGCATATAGTCTGGCAGATAAAAAGCAATCATTTTACAAATGGGTGATTGACCACTCCCTCACTGAGGTTTCCTACTCTTATTACATTTACCCTTGAATGTGCTATTATAACAAGACTCCAGTTTAACAGCTTTTTGTCTCTGACCAGGGGGTAACATACAGTGCCCATCAGGATGGAGTGAAGGGCATTGCAGGAGCAGCAAAACTGCAAAAGAAAAGAAACAAACCACAATCCAGAATTTCAGAGACTCTGTATCAACCACATAGAACTAGGCCAGACTAATCTCTCCCCATCCTGAAGCTCAGGGACATTTGCGGAAGAGGGGGCGGTAAGATTGTAAGAGCAAAAGGATGGGAGGAACAATGATATGCAAGATACTATACACAAGTTAGGGCCGAAGCAATCATAATAGGACTTTGCATGCCCTGCACAATGTCCAACACACTATTGATCTCACAAAGTCTAGTATCTACTAAAGGCACCAAGATCCTTGGAGGCAAGGGATTGACAGCCACAGTAGTGCTCCTATGCTTAAGGGGAACACAGGAAAGGGTTCAGGGAAATGCCACTGGGTCCTTGTACGTCATCGGAGAGGAGGACCCAGTGGAGAGTCAGGCATACACATATATAGGACTCTCTGGGAATTGGGGGGAGGTACTGGGGGATGGAGAGGGAGGAGAGGGGGAGCAGGGGGTTCGGGGGGAGGAGGAGGGAGGGAGGGAACTGGTGTACCTATTAAGTTTGTATGAGCAGAAATAATACAAAAAATTTTGATCTGAGGAATCACAAAGGTTCCTCCATACGTGTGGAGATAGAAGTTCCAATATTTTGTTAGACACAATGGATGCCAGCTTCACCGTCTTGTTGTGCATAATTTTCTCCTAGTGGAGAAGCTTTAACCTGTTACTGTGACAGCATGCTTTGACTAGCGTATTCATAGAGAACAAATCATTTCAATTTAATCTGTCCAGTTGCTTTGCTATTAAGGATGACAAGGGAGCAGCCGCAAGCATCACTAGAGAAATCACAGCAATATCCTCCTGTCACATTGCAGTACAGTGGGATCAGAGATCATTCAGGAGTGTCATATTTGTAATTCCAGAAAACCAAATACTATTTATGTGGTAACAAGCACCTGTATCCCTTTAACTTGGATTTTCAATTTGCTGCCTGTTTACATCTATTCAAACCTGAAGCATCGCATGTCTCTAAACGATATATGAATATGTTAACCGTGGCTCAGAAAGATCAGAAGCTAACTGGAAATCTTCAGCATCCGAAGGTCAGAAGATTCCACTTGAACAATGCCCAAATGAGTCTTGAAGCATAAATTGTTTTAATGGACATGCCAAAATTCAACTACAGAGATAGACTTTACCCCAGGTAAAGATGATACACTGATAGATATGTCAATGAAGGCCCTTTTATTGCAATATGTGAAAACTCTTCCTGGCTAACATAAGTAATAATAATAATGATAATAATAATTTAATCTGAGATTATTTAGAACTGCTCCCTGGATTAGGGTGAAGAAAAGCACAAAAAAAATGTGTGGGGTTTTGAAAGTAACTGAGAAAACTGTGTAGTGTACACTTTGCCTTACATGCTCCTCTTGGGTCAACATTACATTCTATTCAGTGCAACTGAATGCAATGCACAGCATCTCCTTATCAGAGTTTCTTGGTGCCCATATGCACAGAAATCTGAAGATGTGAGGTAGGCAGAAACTTATGTCATAATCAATGGAACATGAACCAGTGAAACATACACAAAAAAAATTATTCTTTTCCATCCCTTAAATAAATCATTCTCAAGGTGTTTTTGACATGGTTCCTCATACGATCCCAAGAGAGAAAGAACTACAATTGCTCAAAGCAGATTGATAAGGCTAGTCCAAATGGGATTTCCTTTCTTTCATTTCATCTCCTGTACTTCCATTGCTTTGAATCAGTTCTCAAAGAAAACTTTCTGACTCAAAGTAAACAGTACCTTGTAACAAGCTCTGCTCTTATGGGGAAATCTAAGCAAGAACAAAAGCCATGTTCAGAGCTCTGTAGCTGTCAGTGTGGGTGAACTCCATGTATATTGAAACACAATCTTTGTTCCTCTGCCTACTATTTGAATCCTAACAGAGGGTATGAAACCTTGGCCAATGTTCCATGCATGCCCTTATGTGCCAGAAGGTAAGGCCTTTTGACTGAGAAGTAATCATGAATACTATTTGGAGGGGGGGGTCTTATTTTTACAATTTGAAAATTTGTGTATTTCTATATTTGTGTATCCAAAATATTATATTAAGAGCTCAAGAAGCTTACTTAAGTAAAATGGAATATATTTATATTACAACCTTAAATTAATAGAATTTATAACTTCATATCATCTGTAAATCCCATGTAAAATGTCAGATGGGTGTGGCAGCCTCACAGACTGGGACTCCCAAGAGCCAACTGTCTAGTGAAACAACCCCTGTTGGTGAACTCTGGGTCTGATTAGAGACCTTTCCTCAAAAGAATAAGGCGGAAGAGAAGTCAAAGATAATTCTTGATATCTACCTCAAGTAATGTCATGTGTGCATGTGTACACACACACACACACGCACACCCAACACATATAATGTTGGGTACACAAATGTACCCAACACACACGTACATAAAAATAGAAAAAAAAAAAGTATGTTGTGTTAAACCAGCACCGGCCTCCTCTATAACTTCTGTTTACTTTTTTCGATCACCTCAGGAGACCACTTCAAGTGACTAACCTCACCTAGTCCAGTCTGGGCAAATACATGCTATGATCCACAGTCATTGACAAAAGTGCCCAGCACGGTGTTTATCAAAGTATACTCTCAATGATAAGCAATGGGCAACTATATTTGAAGAATAGATGCAAACAAAGCTCACATTTGCCAAAAAAAGCCATAAATGTTTAGTAAAACATATGAAAAATTTCAAGCAAGCAGGATAAACACAAGATATACCTCCCCTGTTGCATCATAATCAAAGGTCTGAAGATGGCAAATGCAGAAGGCAGTCAACAAACTAAAGTTTATCAAAAACTAAAGCAGCATATCATTTACAAAGACACAATCTAAACACCACAGGATTTCTCATGAGACATAATAATCCACAAAAGGAAATAAAACCATCACATGTTGAATGTTGAATTATCTGAGCAACAAGGTGAGGAGATGGCTTAGTGGATGAGGCATCTGACCTACATATTTAAGGACTAGAATTTAGGTCCCCAGAACCTATGTTAAAACTGGACCAGTGCAGTTGCCAGGCATCCCAGCATTCGGGAAGCAGAAACAGAGCATCTCCAGGGCAAGTTGGCTAACTAGGATAGATAGGCAAGTGCTCAGTTCAACTGAGAGGCCCTGTATTATAGCTAGATTTCTCTAGAGTAACAAAACCCATAAAATGGAAATATATGTACATAAATACACACACACATACCCTCACAGAATTTATTAGATTAATTTACAAGATAAAATCAGAGTAGTCCAATCTGTAGCTGCTCAGTTCTTGAACGGAATGACTCAGCCATCCTAGTCTGGACTGAAGGCCCAAGGATCCCTGGAAAGTCTCAAAGTCATCCCCACCAGTTGCTGAAGACCCTGCAGACCAAGGGATTCCTGAACCTCAGTCACACTGGAGGGCTGCAGTGACTGGGCTCTGACACCAGTGATAAACAGCTGCAAGACCAAAGAGGCTGGACTCCAAAGTCAGCCAAGAGCAGTGACAGCAGCCATAGCAGCAGCAGCAAAAAAGGAGAGAGGCAGCAGCAGGCCAGCAGTGGACTCAGCACAGCAGGTTGGCGCAGGGCCCCTCCCTTGCACTTCCTTATATTCAGTCCACGCTGGAAAGCACTGTCTACTATGGAATGGTTTCTTCCATAGCAATTAAACAATCACCTGCACACCTGCTCAAGGGCTTGCCTTAACTATCAGTTCTTCACAGCCGTGCCACAAGCTCAGCGTGCAACTGTCAAATTGACACCTAAATCTAACTATCACACCCTGCTCCAGTAGACGAAGTGGAGAACAATTGAGGAAGACACTAAAGTATTAGCTTCAGACATCCATATGTATGTGCACACATGTACACACACACACACACACACACACACACACACACACACACACACACATACACAGAGATGGCCCATATTTGAACATGTATACACACAGGCAAACATCACACACATACACATGCAAAGAAAACAGGACTAGGAAGAAAAAAGAAATATTTATACACTTATTCATTTGGACCTAAAGTCTTAAGAAACAGATCAATGGTCTTGAGGTTGAAGCAGCTGCTCCTTCCCATCAATGACATACTTCAATTTGCCACAACCATCGCTTGCCATGAATATTAACTCAAGTATGTATTGCACTTTCTTGATATTCAAGTTTGTGGCATCCACAAAATAAGTTCTAAATGTTCCCAAACATTATTAAGAAGCCATAGAGCCCCAAACACCACCCATGGAAACGACTCTGCATTTACTGTCAAAGTTTCAGAGACATACATGTTCCAAGTCTATGGGCCCCATTTTGAAAGACCCTTGTTGCAATTTACCTGCATATTGCTGATAAAAATCACCAAACAACTTAAGAGAACAAGGGGTTTATTCTCTTATGATAGTACAATTATGGTTCTTAGTCCAGTTTAGTACTAAGCTGGGAGAGCTCACACCAACACCAGGGCTGAAGGAACTGGCCACACCATGTCCACATAACAGCTGTAAGAGGGATGACCCTTACTTGGCAGACGAGCATATCTGGCCAAGTATACACAAAGATGTCAACTTCCTCAACTGGCTCTCTTATTTTAGTCACCTGTCCAGGGCCTAGTCCCACCCATTATGGGTTGGGTCTACCCATCAACTAGACAATCTCCTGCAGATTCACTCTGGGCTTACTCAACTACCAATTATCTACAAATGTGCCCAGAGCTGGAACCCTCAACCATCAAATTGACACCTGTACTAACTATGACAACCCTGATTTACACCATTGGGATATCATTCTAAGCTTGTACACATTAAGATGATTGATAGCCCACATCTTTTTATATTACTTTATTAAGAAAGGTCTCCTATACTCTCGTATGTATTTGTTGTGTTATTTAGGAATTACACTCTTCTATAGAGTATAAAATTACGTTTCCGATAGATAAAATTAAATGTAGAAGTATGCTGTGAATGTGAAGGAATACAAACACCAAGTAGTCATCAAAGATTCACAAGGCACACAATAGTTGTGTTATCTAATTTGAAGGATTAATGAGTGGCCAAAAGGTTCAGTTACTCCTATTATATAGCATACTTTTCCTACCTCTAAAAGATGACTACGTTCTACTACTCATTAGCATATCTGAATTGGAACATTAATTTAGAGATGCACAACACACATTAATCAGGAGATGTTTTACACATAACTGAAGCTATGTTTTGCACATTACAGAAAGCCATGTGACAGAGTTTTGACACTTTAGGGTACATCATAGTCACCTTAGAGGCTTAGTTAAAAATGCATAAATCTAGGAATTCTCCCACCCAGAAATGGACTCAGCAATTCAGTTGATACTTTAAGTGTGTCTTTTTTAACAAAACTATGATTCTGACCTAAGGCCGCCATCAATAATACGTTGAAAATGATATAGAATGTAGAAGTCCAGGGAAAATGACAACCTCTACTTCTTCTTAGTTGAATCGGGATAATGAAACAAATGAATGACACTGGAAAACACAGATCTAGTTTCTCCATAGTAGACAATGAGGAAAGTGGGAAACTTATTACTCTGAGTATGTGAGAGAGACATGGAATGGAACATTGGGGAGACAGTGGCAAACAGAGACCCTGTGGAATGGGAATGTGCTTTTCTTCTTTATTATTTACCATCTAGCAGTGATGTGGCTTCTAAGCCCTGAGTGCTCCCACCAAAGAAGGAGAAAGATATGCAAGTCGCACCTTAGGTGAATGTCTCAAATCAGGATCCCAGGTGCACAGAGATGTTTCTTGTTTGACTCTTGGAAGGTTGTGGGTGCTGCCAAGGCCTAAAGCCTGCTCTCTGGAGAATGACACATTAGCATATGTAATGGACAGTTGTTATATGGATTCTTCTCTCTGGAAGTTGAGTTTTGCCTCTTGTCTGTATAGACAATGGCAGGCGAATTCCTCCCTCTTGAAGTTGAGTTTACCTCCTCTCGGTTAGATGGTTTTTGTTCTTCTCAGAACTGGTGAGTTAAAACTTCCCCCTGAATTTTCTTCCCTGTGCATTTGAGACATTAGATATGTTAATGCATGGTTCACAAGATTATGTACATATCATAGTAACCAGGTAATTCTGCTTTGAGACATTCATTGTCCATTCCTTTTTAGCAACTAAATATCATGCCTGCTTTTAACTCTAACTGGAGACATCATGTCTGGTCCCACCCAGCAAGTAGATATCACTCCTGTCTTTTCTTTGCTAACCCAGAATATATACATTTTACATAATCTTGTAAAGAATTTGGCCCTGCTCTTCTTTGATTATTTTCCTATAAATACTCATGTATGCTACAACAAAATTGGCTTAGATGGTGGAGGACATCCTAGGCTCCCTCTGATATGATGCCTGATCAATTCCTACCATTCCCATTTCTGTTTCCTGCACATAAATCTGGGTTTATGCTGGTTCTGGGCCCAGACACATAGTATTTGTTCCTTTGGTAAGCATTTATTGCAGCCTTACCACTGAATTCCACTGAGTTGAAATTTTTAATTAATCTTTAATTGGTTTTAAGTATTACTTTTATATGATTTTTTGCTGAGAAAATGTGTAAAGATCACTGGGGATTTTCCAATTGAAGACTTGAAAAGGAAAAATGGCACTTTCAATTGAACAATTACTTTATGGGTAAACTGAAATCAGTAATACTACCTAATCTTCTTGACTTCTGTCTTATTTATTTTTTCTTTTGTTATTAAGTTATTTTCTTTTTGTAGTTTTACAAGCATATTGAATATTTGTCCTGCCTTATTTTATAAATGAAACTTTTGTGCATTATTCTCCAATCCCTCTGCCATGAAACACTGGCTGCAAACCTAATTTAGTAAACTGAAGGTCCCTGGAAAAGTAACACTAACAATGTAGACTCTGTAGACTGAGTGACTGATTAGTCAAAATTATCTTAGGTTATCTTTAACCTCCTTAATCACCTATCACTCACCTCTGTATCTGACCATCAGGTAAAGTCTTCAGAAGGCATTAATTTAGCAGACCACAAGTTTGTACCAATCCCAAAGCTGAGACTGTTCTAAGAGCACCTAAGAGGTCACAGTTCCACTGTTACAGGCATAGCTTGCATTGGTTTGTCTTTGTCTTATCTTCTCTTGTTCTGTGGCATATAATTTCTTCCACAGTGACTGGGCCATGTCACTCACATTTGACTTAGAATATACTATCTCTTACTCCATATGAAACAAGAGCTATTTTTGTGTTGATACTTACATATTCTAGTCTCCGATTCTACATAAGGTTGTCAATCCAAATACTCAAGCTTGAATTTATGGAGAATATATGTAATCAGCAGTCTGGAATTTGAGGTAATACAGATGATAACAAATGTACTACTTAATCTGAAAGAATCTTTTATTACATAATAATATATTATTAATATAATAATTATTTTAAAATATTTATTTGTTATCAATAATATTGTTGAATTAATCAATACTATATAATGACATATTTTTATCATTTAATAATAATAAGCTTTTATTATTATTGGCTATTCCTTTAACTTTGTAAGTAGTTGAGTTCGAATTCCAAGTTTTCTCAAGTTATTGACATTCAAAGAACTCTACCAGGAACCCAAAGAACCATAAACATTTATATGCAAATAAAGGCAATTGTCTTCTTTCATAGTTCTGAATAGTAGTTCACAAAGAAACAGCTAACCTAATGATGAAACAGATGGACCATTTACTGCTTCCTTACTTTACATAATACACCAACGAAATAATAACTGAGTTCAGTACTAAAGGGATGTTAAAAATCAGGCTTGCAGAAACTGTAGCTAACCAATGAGGAAAAGCCACTTTTCCCAGGCCTGCCTAAGACTATAAATAACCCTGACCCTGGCAGCCATGTTTGGCTCCCTTGCTCGTCAGGAACTGAATGTTTGTGAGTTCCTTTCCAGCTTCCTTGCACTTCATAGACTCCATTCCAAGTGTCTGAGTTCTTGGCAGTTTTCTTGCCCTTGTGGATTCATGTCAGTGAGCTCCATTCTTTCTCTCCTCTAATAAACTCTGCCTTAATCCTCTACTTGTTCTGGTTTCAATCTTCAGATCCGGAACATAAGAACCTGGATACATAAAAGACCCCAGAGAACTCGCATCATTATCATTTTTTATAAGTAGGAAAGGATGGATTTTGGGAAAGTATTCAAATAATTTATAGACAGACTTGAGGAAATCTACAAAACAGAATCAAAATATGAAGAAATAACAACAACCAAAAGATGAGAAAAAGTGAAGGTCCAATGTCAAACAGAAATTTCACTATTTAAGGTGAACTGCTTAAGGACACAAATATGCACACACAAGGAAATCTGCAGCCACACAAAGTAAGCATCCATTGCAAAGCTCACCTATTGGCTGTCAGTGACGTGTGAAACTAAGAATGTTGCCAATGAAATACTGTCATCTCGAAGTTTTAAAACATGGATGTCATGATTAAGAACAATACACTTGTAGAGCAAGCGAGGGCCTAAAACTAAAAGACAACAAAGAATTCCTTGACAGCAGCTATAGTTGTGGTTAATCTTCATTGCCAATGTGAATGGAATTTACAACAACCTAGTAAAAACATCCCTGTACTTATCTGTGGAGGATTTCCAGAGAGGATTAATTGATAAGGAAAGATCCACTCTGAAGTCGGTCAACCACCCATCAGCTGGGATCTCAGACTAAGCAAAGGAAAAAGTGAGTTGAGAACTAGCATTCATCTTTCTCTGCTTCCTGACTGCAGACATAATATGACTATTACTGTACACTCTAGCCTGTGTCTTCCCCATCATCACCTTCCTTTCTTAAGTTGCCTTGGCAAAATTTTCTCACTGCAATAAGCAAAACAATGAATACAGATGGCCACTGTGAAAATGCACCAGGAGACAAATTAAAATGGGAAAAGCGTGAGATCAAGTGAGGGTCCAACATTTAACAGAAATTTCACTATTTAAGATGAACTATTTAAGGACAGGCATATGAATAAGAATATGGTTGATATATGACAATCTTGACTATGGGGAAAATTACATTTAAGAGACTCATTCCCAGAATCATTAGCAGGTATGACAACATATAATCATTTTATTAAATATTCTGAGACACAAACCAAGCAAATGAAAAATTGAGGTCATTACTAATTCCAGAATAAACAAAACCTCAAATTAAAAATAAAATTGCCCACCAGTATTTATTCAAATTGTTGAAAGGAATTATTATGATTTTAATATTTAAATTTGAATGAAACTACGATAAGTCAGCAAGACAGATGAAAAAGCTGAGCCAAAATTCTTTTTTTCTCCCACATTTTTTTCTCTAATCATACAGGCTCCATAAGTACCCCATCCTCTCCCTTCCCCTTCCCCTCCTCCTCCATCACCCCCCATGTACTCTCTTCCCTTCCCCTTTTCTGTCACCTCCCTCCCCCTTTTTCGGTGCCTCCTCTCTCAGTGCCTCCTCCTTCCTCCCTCCCATCCCCTGGAGAACCCATGAGCACCTAACCTCCTCTGAGTCCTCCAGCCTAGTGAGAATTCAGGTTTCAGTAGTATAGCCAGGGGCCCCTTTTTGGGCTCACCATTAGCATGGGAACTCTATCATAAGTATTTAATCACTTGTTTCTAAGGATCCTACTGCCTGAAGCTTTCTCCCCTGAGATCCATGCTAGACTTTGGGGGGGGGGGGGTCATTGACATGTCAGCTATTGTGCAGGTCATGAGCCAAAATTTTTAGCTAACACAGAAGTCAATTAAAAATGAATCAGGGGCTGGAAAGATGGCTCAGGAGTTCAGCCTCTGCCTCTCAAGCAGAAGATCCTGAGTTTTTGATCCCACGTTAAAAATGTCAGGTGGAAATGGTGGTGGCTATACTTCCTGCCATGAAAGATGGAGCCTGGGAAACTCTAGAGCAAAGCGACAAGCAGGTAATGCAATTCAGGGTGATTTCCAACATCAACCTTGGGCCTCCACGGGCACACTCAGTGTCTGATACACACAGAAATACATACACACAGAGAGACTCACACGCAAAATTAAAAAAAAAATTCTAATGAGTTAGGATGTACAATTACATGCATGTACTTTTCTAGAACTGTGGAGACAAAATCAGAAAGAAATAGCTAAAAGAATTTTCGATTACTTTTCTTAGAGTAATTGAACTCTTTTTAGAGATATGAATAGGGCATGAGACCTACAGGTATCCTTGGGATATGAAAGAAGACAAATATTCTTGTTTATACTGTAAAGTTTTTAGTACCACTAGTGTCATAGTCACATACATGATCAAATCAAAATCCTCTGCCTCCCCCTGCCCTCCCAGGATAGGACGCTTGCTCCTGGTCCTCCTTCCCAGGTAAGATTCACCAGCCCTCAGGTCACCCGCTCCTCCCAGCTCCTCCCACCAGCCAGCCTGAGCAACACCCAGGCTGCCCCAGGGCTTGGGTTGTCCACTAGGCCATGCCCCAGGTCCCAGGTGAAGACCTCTGCCATCGCCATCAGCCCCTCTGCCCCTTCCACCTGAGGTACAGGAAGGACATACTGCTCCTCAGAATTCAACAGAGTCCAAAGGAAACTCAAGCAAAGCTATAGGGGACAAAAGCCATACATCTGAAGTCCTCTAAAATCATCCTATCACATGGGAGAGATTGTTCACATCCAGCCCAAAGATAAGTAAACCTTCTTTTTACCATCCTGCTCCTTTCAGTTATTAATACTGTAGATTAACTTTTCCATAGAGCCATCCCCAAACATATACTACCTCAGGGATTATACCACTCATCCTCACAAATCACCAAGGAACTAAATCGTAAAAGTGCACACCATGCTAATATTCACCCCTGTCTACTAAACATGACTTAATAGCCTCATTTAGGAAATAACAATAACAACCGACAAAAGTACCCAACTCCAAGGCAAACACTATTAATAACTGCCCAAGAGTAGTAATACCAACTAAATCAGTTCAGTCAAAAACACACAGAAACTGAAAGGCCTTAAGAGACAAAATAACAATACCCAAGTCAAAGTACAGATCCATGAGAAACAAAACCCAAGAAGACAAATCTTCCACTGAAAGAATTAACACCATAATGATAGTTTCCAACCAGAAAAAATTCACAGAAAACAGCCAAGAAAGCCAGGCCCAAGATAACGACTGTCAAAGCATGATCATTACTATGATCAATACTATGAAAGAGGAATCGGAGAGGAGTTAAACAACCGCATCAACCACTTTGCAGAGGAACACAACAGACATTTGGAGGAGTTGAGAAAAACAGTTCAAGAAACAAAAAATAGGAATAGAGCAGTTAAAAGAGTCTCAGGCAGAGTTTAAAACTGAACTAAAAGACAAGTTATATTCCCAGAACTTACCAGAAGAGTCTTAGCAGCAGAATTAGAGAAGCAGAAAATAGAAATTCAGATCTTGAAGACAAAATGGAAGTATTAACCAGCTCAATGAAAGAGGTTGTTAAAGCCAAAAAGACACCTGAGAGGAATATTCAAGAGTTATGGGACACCATTTGATCTTTGACAAAAGATCCCAAAAAATCCAGTGGAAAAAGAACAGCATCTTTAACAAATGGTGCTGGCAAAACTGGATTCCACATGCAAAAGATTAAAACTGGACCCATATTTGTCACCATGTACAGGACTTAATTCCAAATGGATCAAGTATCTCAATATAAAGCCAGAGACTATAAAAACCTTAGTTCCTTAGGGAACTCCCTTGAGCTAATTAGACTAGGCCAATAGTTCCTAAACAGAAATCCGATAGCACAGTCACTACAACCAACACTCAACAGATGGGATCTTATGAAATTAAAGAGCTTCTGTTCAGATAAAGAGATTGTAATGGAATCTTATGAAATTAAAGAGCTTTTGTTCAGATAAAGAGATTGTAACTCCAGCACCAAGGCAACCCACAGAATGGGAGAAAATCTTCACTAACCACATATCTGATAGAGCTCTATTATCCAGAGTGCACAATGAACTTAGAAAACTAAACACCAAGGAAACAAGTGGGCCAATTAAAAAATGAGCCTTGGGGGCTGGAGAGGTGGCTCAGGGGTTAAGCCTCCGCCTTGCAGGCAGAAGGTCCCGAGTTCGGATCCCAGATCCCACGTATAGACGCCAGACGGAAGCGGGGGCGGCCTGCGCTTCTGGTCCTGGTAGGGCGGAGACTGTGAATCCCGGGGCAGAAGGAGGTGGAGGCGTCCATGGTGGTTCGCGAATTCGTCCGTGGTTCTACACATACACAGACACACATATACACAAACACATAGACACACGCGCGGGCGCGCACATACACACAGTTGAATAAATAATAATAAAAAATTAAAATAAAAAAATAAAAAAAAAATGGGCCTTGGAACTTAAAAGAAACTTTACCAGGGGTGCTGGAGAGGTAGCTAAGGGGTTAAGCCTCTGCCTTGCACGCGGAAGGTCCTGAGTTCAGATCCTAGACCCCACGTATAGACATCTGGCGGAAGTGGGGACGGCCTGCGTTTCTGGTCCTGGTAGGGTGGAGCCTGTGAATCCCGGGACAGAGTAAACAAGGAGAAGGTGGAAGCGTCCATGGTGGATCCCGAATTTGTCCGTGGTTCTACACACACACACACACACACACACACACACACACACACACACACACACATACACACACAATTGAATAAATAATAAATAATAAAAAATTTTTTAAAAAAAGAAAAAAGAAACTTTACCAGGGACGAAATTGAAATGTCTAACAAATGTCTTAAAAAGTGCTCCACATCCTTAGCCATCAGGGAAGTGCAAATCAAAACTTCCCTGAGATATCATCTCACCCTGATCAGGATGGCAAAAATCCACAATACAAACACCACCAAATGCTGGAGGGGATGTGGTGAGGAGGGAAGTCTCCTACATTGCTCTTGGGAATCCAGGCTTATACAACCACTATGGAGAGCCATCTGGCGATTCTTAAAAAAGTTAAAGATTGAAATGCCATATGATCCTGCTATTCCACTTTTGGGAATAACCCCCATACAGCAAAAATTCACCTTGATAGCACAAGCACAACCATGTTCATAGCAGCACTGTTTACAACAGCAAAGTCATGGAATTAACTCAAATGCCCAACAGTTGATGAGTGGATAAGGAAAATGTGGTACATTTATACAATGGAATACTACTCAGCCATCAAAAATGATGAATTAATGAAATTTTCTGGGAAATGCAAAGAATTAGAAAAAAATTATATTGAGTGAAGTATCCCAGACCCAGAAAATTAAGCACCATATGTACTCCCTAATAGGTGGATCCTAGTACCAAATCCACTTAGTGACACACTCAAAGATAAATCTCTGTAATACCTACAGTAATTGCAAAGATTATAAACAGGAGGGAGGGGAAGGAGGGCCCCGCCAGCAAACAAGGAGAGAGGGGATCATGCTACAGCAGAGAAAATAGGCCACCATCAAAGACTGCAAGTAAGTAGTGAGACATCTGGTTAAGTTCACAGACTTTCCTTCCTGGTCACTTGCAACTGATGGGGTATGATCTTACCAGAAAGGGAGGGCATACAGTCTGGCAGATAAAAGGTAACCATCCTGCAAATGGGAGACTGACCCCCCCATCGTGGTCTTCTACTCTTATTCCATCTACCTTTGAATATACTCTTATAATAAGACTAATTTATCAGGTTTTTATCTCTGGCCAGGGGGTGACATCCAATACCCATCAGGATGGAGCTAACTAAGGGCAGTACAGGAGCAGCAAAACTGAAAAAAAAAATCAACAAACCATAATTCAGAACATCATAAACCACCTGGAACAAGGCCAGCCTAATCTCTCCCCATCCTAAAGCTCAAGGAAATTTGCAGAATAGGGGGCAGTAAGATTGTAAGAGCCTAAAGATGGGGAGGAGCAACAATATGCAAGATACTCAACACAAATTAGGGCCTAAGTAATCATAATAGGACTTTACATGACCTGCACAATGACCAACATATCATTGACCCCTCAAAGTCTAGCATGGATCACAGGCACTAGGATCCTGAGAGGCAAGGGATTGACAGCCACAATAGTGTTCCTATACTAAAGGGGAACACAAAAAAGAGCTCTAGGCAATGCTACCGATTCCTTATACCTCATCAGAGAGGAGAACCCAGAGGGAAGTTTGACATGCACACTAAAGGATGCTCCAGGAATGAGGAGGGGATTCCGGGGGGGGGGAGGACACTGGGAGAAAGAGAGGGAGGGGGGAAGGAAGGGGAAAAGGGGGGAAGGGAGCAAGGGGATCGAGGGAGAGGTGAAAGGAGGAAGGGGAATGGGGTACTTATCAACCTTGTATGAGTGGAAGAAATTTTTTAAAAAAAAAGGAAAAAAAAAATCAAAATTGTACAAGCAGTGTTTTTCTGGGCCAGGTTCAGTCCCTACTCAAGGTCATTCTCAGCATACATCCTATAATTCTGGCACCTCCAACAGTACTCTGGGTTTACCTCTGCAGCTGAAAACTTTACCTTCACTCGTAGGAACTCCAAGGCTGCCATTTGAGGTGCCAAGCTTCTGCCGTTCTTCATGAATCCCTTAATTGTGCATCAAAACCTCTGGGTAATTCTGACAAATGCAGTAGGTTAAAATATAACTTGGTCCATTTGAACCACAGTTGTAATAACTCTTGCATGCAGACTCTAGAAAAACCCCTGTCTAGGAAACAAAAACTTCTGAAGGACAAGAAATGGCTTCAGCTTGGACTTTCGGACCCTGAAAGAATCCAGGTTTTCAAACCATAGAATTTCCATACAGCAGCTGTTCTGCTGCCTGCACATTTCATATCCAAAGCTTTATGACTATCAACATGGCTTTCCTCTATCAAGCAAACCAGTCCATCATTTTTAAAATCAGCTTTACCAAAGTCCTTGTTCCTTTCATCACAAACAAGGCCCAATCCACGACTGTTGCAGCATCACTATTTTCCAAATGGCACACAAACTGAATAATTTTTAGAGCACACAATGTCTTCAAACATTGTCATATTCCTCCAAAAAATATTCAAAAGCCATAAAGTTCAAATAGCCAGATTTATTAGCAACACCCCACTTTTCTGGTACCAAATTCTGTAGCAGTTCATCTGAATTGTTGCTGATAAAATCATCATCAAACAGCTTAAGGGAGCAAGAGCCTTATTTTCTCTTATGATTCCTGGTTGTAGTTGTTTATCTAGCTTGGCAAGAGAGCTCACGCCAACACCAGGGCTGAGGGAACTGACCACACCATCTCCCTGTAATGGCTGAGAAAGGGACAATCCTTACTTGCCAGACCAGCAAGTCGACCAAATATACACAAGGATGCCCACTTCTTCAACAAGCTCTTTGCATTTTATTCACCTATCTAGGGCCTAGTTCAATCCACCATGGAATGGACCTGCCCTATCCATCAGACAATCTCATGCAGGATTGCTCTGGGCTTAAGTCAACTACTTATTATCTACAAGTGTGCCCAGAGCTCAAATCCTCAGCCATCAAGTTGATACCTGTACCTAACTATGACACCACTACACCACAAAGATGAACTTGAACCAGAAGAAATGTAACAAAAATAGAAGAAATCCTTACATATCTATAACAACCTATAAACACAAATGGAATAAGCATCAAAATTAAAAGATATATACTTACAAAATGATACAAAAAATAAAATGCAGTGATATGTTTCCTACAAGAAACTCACTTTAATAATAAAAATTTAATGGTGGTCCCAGCAGCCCATCTGAATGGAGAGCAAGATGAGTGCTGGCACCAACAGAGGTGGCACTGTGGTCAAGGGCGATCTCCAGACAGCAGTCCTGAGGCAATGCCTTTGTCCAAGTTGCACTGGATACCTGAGAGCACTGGAAAGCTATTTATGAGAGAAATGCAAACATTCCAAGAATATAGAGACACAGGAGAAATCTGGTTGAGGGAGAGAATATGAACTGACTGATAAGGTAGATGCAGAAACACAAGATTTCACTGGATGCTTCAGTGCTTGATATTGGAACTGGTAGTGTTTTCCTGGTTGAACTTGCAAAATTTGGTTTCTCTGATATAACTGGGATTGATTACTGTCCTTCTACAATTCAGCTTTCTGGAAGTATTTTAGAGAAAGAAGGGTTATCTAACATTAATCTGAAGGTAGAAGACTCCTTGAAATCTTTTCCACAAAGTTCTCTAGATTTTATATTTGTATTAACAAAGGGACATTTGATGCCACAAGTCTTAATCCTGACAAAGAGGAAACAGTATGTGAAGTCTCTGTCCAGGGTGTTGAAAGCAAAGGGCTTTTTTTTTTTTCCCTCCCATGACCTCATGTAACTGGACGAGAAAGAGTTGTTAAATGAATTCAGTGAAGGATTTGAACTTTTTGAAGAGTTGCCAATGCTCAAGTTCGGCTTTAGAGATATATCTGGAATCAGTGTAGCAGCACTGATTTTTCAAAAAAAAATCTTGAGGCTCTTTGGACAGTCAGGTGGCTTCCAGGAGAAACTGCGCTAAGTAAACCAGCCACAGAAAGAGCCAGTGCACAGTAGTGCTTAGTAAGTATGCAGGCTACACGGTGAACATGTGCCAGAGGTACTAAAGAGTGAGCACGGAAATAATGTGGAAATCAGTTATGAGTGATGTGACTTTTTCTTCTGCATTAGAAATACAAATATATCTCTTGTTGACTCAAGACAATTTCCTGTAGCTATTAGTCACTTAAAAGCTTTAACAGGGTGCCTGCCCCTCATGGCACTCCACATCTGGAGTCCATGAGTTCTTTTCCAGCTCCATGATCCTCAGGGTACTCCATGCCTAGAGTCCATGAGTTCTCTGGGGTGCCCTCACCCCTTATGGTACTCCACGTCTGGAGTCCATAAGTTCTTTGCTTGGTCTCCTCTAATAAACTCTACCTTAATCCTCTACACATGTTCTGGTTTCAATCTTTGATTCTAAACACAAGAACCTGGATACATACAGACTCCTAGAGAGTGACCCTGCAACATTTGGCGACCACAGCCAGGAGACAGACAGGAGAGAGAGATTCCAACAGCTTAAAGGTAAAAGAAACTCTGGGTCTATCTCTGCTTCTCTGAGCAGGCTTCTCCAGAGAGGGAAGGAGATGGTTACTTTTGAAATGGGGGAGGGAATGTTTTTCACTCTATGTGAATGTGTGAATGAATGCTGGCCTGAGATGGGAGACCTGCAACACTTCAGACAGCCCCACTGTGAGGTGCTTAAGATCTCTTCATAACCACGAGGTTTGAATGGGCCAGTTTTATAGTGATGGCATACAGACTAAGGTGGGATTGGATTAGAATCCAATCACAAGTCACAAACAGCTGAACCCACTGGGGTCAAGCCACACTCAATGACCCAGGGTGCAGCCAGACTGGTATGTGAATGATCTCTCAAGGAGAAGGGATACCCAAACTTTGTCTGCATTGGATGGTGGGAATCGATTTTGGCTTCAGTTCTTGTTAGTTGAAAGAGGGAAATTCCTACTGATGTTCACTCTAAGGAAAAGCATTTCATGTCTGAGATGATGGCCATACATCTGTCTAAATAGAATAAGAAACTCAGGAAGTTTCAATCATGGGTGGATCATGGACCATTTGCACCTTTTAGCACTGACAGAAGAGAGCCCCCTCTGCAGGCATTTATGGAGTTAGTTGGTCAACCTGATCACCAGGTTAGGGCATCACTGAACAGGTTGTGGTCAGTCACCGGATATATCACTGACTGGGGCATGGTCAGTCACCAAGTTATGGCATCAGCTAGCCAAGCTGATCACTGGTTTTACAATGCTTGGTGGGACCTTGGCAAGCCTCAAATCCTCAAATCCAAGCCCTCTAGACTCTAGCTAAAGAGAGGTTTCCCTATCCTAAATTCAAGGACTAACTGGAGAATGTTTACTCTTACTAACCTGAAAAAGAACCAGTTTATGATATTGTGTCCTCAGACATGGCCTCAATATATCTTAGAACTAGATTTATTTTGCCAAAGGGCAAATAAAATGGCAGGAAGTTAAAATATCATAGAGATCTTTGTCAAAAGTACCAGCTAGAAGTTCCAGAAAAAACTTCATCTCCCAATAGCAATGCCCTCAAAACTAAGGCAGAACAGGAATTTATCTCACCTATCCAGGACCTTCCACCACAGCCAAGCCCTCTTCCCTGAGATTAAGCAGGATCCATGTAATCCGGACCCAGCATTAGTCTGTCTTGCAGACCTGCTAGGTGCTTTTGGGTCAATTCAGGTCCATGTTCCCCTTTCCTCACAAGATGTGGCCCAAATTAAAAAGGACTTAAGGAGTTTCTCTGAGGACCCAGATAAATTCATAAGTTTTTCAAACTGAAACGGAGGAAAGAGAAAGAACCAAAAAAGAAAGAAAGAAATTGAAGCTTGGTATTTGCCTAAGGGCAGAGAATAACGATACTAACAGGCACAACCAACAGGGAAGGAGAACAAAGCTTTAAATACAACCAGGCTGGGCATCTGGGGGTGGGGGAATATCCCAAGTTCAAAAAGCCCCCACATGGCCCAGGGGTCAAGCCTCTCTGCTGCCGACCAATGATCCAATAATGAGGCTTAGGTCTCTTAGCTTCCCTCTGCTGGGAAAAAGGAGTTTGCCACTGACACCCAGCGAAAGAGAACCCAAATGCTAGATTCATATAGCATCTCTTGATAACCTTGGGTTAACATGCGCGTAGGAAGCCTATTTGTTCCTCTTTTAATAGACAAGGGGCATAATTTCTCAGTGTTCAACTTTCTTCCTAGGCTTTTGTCAACTTTCAGTTTAACTAAAACTGTTGAGATTAGGGGTGACAGGTTTAGCAAAGTAACAAGTAAAGTTCCTTTACTTAATGGTATTGTTTTTAGGTAGTCCTTTGTTTACATTGCCTAAATGCCCAAATGTCCTAGGTTTAGACTTGTGGAACATTTTAACACTGTTACAAAGTTGTCCATGTTATGGCTAATTAGGTTATTCTGGAGAAAATCTTTAATACAAGCTCCATCTCAGGTATAGGCCTTGTCACAAAACATGGGTCAAGTCATAAGAGACCCACAAAATTTTCCACATCAGGAAACAGTGTCTCCTATAATCAGAGACTAGAGTAGGACTGATTCAGACTCTCAACAACTTGAAATTTAAAAGGTGTTCTTTTGCATTCCTTGGGTCCCAGAAAGCCTGTATCTCTTTGCTTTTAAGAACCCAGAAGGGAAAGGAGAGCTAATTTAGATTATTCTGCCCGAAGATTCAGAAACAGCCCACATATTTTTTAGACAGGCATTAGAATGTGACCTTGGAGATTTGCAACTGCCAAAGGAGAAAGGTCTCCTCCCCTATGTACATTACCTGAAGCTCTTGACTTCTACCCCAGCAAACACAGTAAGACTGCTAAACTGCTTTGGCTTACCCAATCTGCCTTCCCAATTACAATGGTTTAATCCTTATGTTTAGATTTTGTAGGCTTATCTGTTTTGTCTCTTCCAGATTAATATCCATAAAGCATCAAATGTAGGGACCTGTGAACCATCCCAGCATCTCATAGATGAGGACCATTGACTGCTCACACTTCCTTCATCTCAACTTAGCAGGAAGTAGCCAGAGCAGTCTTGAGCAATCAAATCCTCATAAAAATTAAGGAGGGAACTAGGCAGTTTTAGAGCAGCCATGCTGGGACAGTCTTTGAAGGTCTTGGAAGGCCGTCTCCCACTGCTGAAATTACTCTGAAGAAACACATGCTCGCCAACTTACCCCAACCCTTTGCTCATGAAACTCAAGGTTGGGCACAAGATCAACTGGGCTTCAATATGAACTAACCAATGAGGAAAAGCCATTTTTTCCAGGCTTGCCTAAGTGTATAAATATACCTGACCCTGGAAGCCATCTTTGGCACCTGCCCCTCATGGCAATCCACATCTGCAGTCCATGAGTTCTTTCTCAGCTCCATGCATCTCTATGCCTGGAATCCATGAATTCTCTGGGGCACCTCAGACCCTCATGGTACTCCACGTCTGGAGTCCATGAGTTCTGCTCTTTCTCTCATTTAATAAACTCTACTTGAATCCTCAAAAAAAAAAAAAATAAGCTTTAACACAGTAAATGAATTTACAAAAACAATAATAATAATCATATACAGTAAAAAAAGTTACTCAGTGAAATTAATAGTAAACCAACATAGCTATAATTATGTCAGAAAAAAACAGATTTAAAGAACTATATAGAGACAAAGATATCATTACATTATCTTTAGGGCTCAATCCAATAAGAAGATAAAACCATTGTAAATGTGCATGTGCCTAATGTCAAAATACCTAGTTTTTGGGCTGGAGAGGTGGCTCAGGGGTTAAGCCTTCGCCTTGCAGGCGGAAGGTCCTGAGTTCGGATCCCAGATCCCACGTATAGACGCCAGGCGGAAGCGGGGGCGGCCTGCGCTTCTGGTCCTGGTAGGGCGGAGCCTGTGAATCCCGGGGCAGAAGGAAGTGGAGGCGTCCATGGTGGTTCACGAGTTCATCCGTGGTTCTACACATACACAGACACACACACACACACACAGACACACACAAGCGCACACACATACACATGCACAAAAAAAAAATACCTAGTTTTATGAAAAAAAAAAGCACCATTCATTCTAAAACCATGGATTGGATTCAATATAATATCAGTGAAATGCTTCAATGCCCCACTTTCATCAATGGACAGATTATGAAGACAAAAACTATCGACTTTTTTTTAAAAAGGACAAGGTAGTGAGATCAATTCTACCTGAGGTGGCTGAAATGCAAGATAGTAAGTCACATTCTTTCCTCATTCAGTAAACACAGAGAAGACAGTGAAGAATGCTGATACATAGCTCATTTTCTCCTTTTCTCTTTTTTATTCAGACCAGAATGCCAACCCACATTTAAAGTGGCTCTTCCCTCCTCAATTAAAGCTCACAGATAAGCCTATGGGTGTGTCTCCTAAATGATTCTGCATCCAATTAAGTTGAGAATGAAGTCATAGCATTACTAGTAAGTATTGTATTATAACCAAAACAACATGGAATTGGCTTTAAAAATGTACTCATAAACCAATGGAACAAGGTGGAAATGAACACAAGTATTTACAGCTAATAAATTTTCAATAAAGGTCCAGGAGCACACAATGTAGAAAAGATAGCCTTATCAATACTGTTAAGAAACTTTGTGCACATGTGTGTTGTGTGTATGTGGTGTGTGTGTGTGTGTGTGTGTGTGTGTGTGTGTGTGTGTGTGTATAGGTAGAGGTCTAAGGGTGACATCGGGAATCATCCTGGATTGCTGTCTTTTTATTGCCCAGGTTCCTCCTTCCAGGGACAGAACTGCAAGTCACTACCTTTTCTGCCAGGCATTTTTACATGGGATCTAAGGATCCAAATTTAGGTCTTTCTGCTTATGAGGCAAAATCTTTCACCTATGAGCCATCTCTCCAGCCATGTTTAAAAATTTTGAAGCCACATGCAGAAAAGTAAAAATGTATCCCATCTCACAATGTGTACAACAATCTGCTCAAAAATATTTTAAAAGAAGCTGAAAGCATGCAACTGTAATGTCACTAGAAGAAAAAAGTAGGAAGTCTCCACAACAGAGACCTGAAAAATTTCTTGAATAGGTTTCTAAAAGCACAGGGGATGCAAACAAAAACAGACAGATCGGGTCATATCACACTAAAAAAAAGGGGGGGGGGGAAGAAACGATGAAGTAAAGAAAGAACACACAAATCGATTGAAAATGTTTGCTACACATAATCCAGTAAGTGACAATGTCCCAAATGTGTAAGGAACTCAAACAACTCAAGAAAACCACCCAGTAGGGAAAAAATGAGGAAAGCATCCAATCATGAAAGAAATACAAATTAAAACCACAATGAGCCATCACTCCTTGCCTGTTAAAATAGCTATTATTAGAGATTTTTTAAAATTATTTTTACACTTTTGTGTATGTGCACATGCATGTCCACATGTATCATAACACAAATGTTGAGGTTAAAATACAACTTGCAGAAGTTAGCTCTCTCCTTCCACCATGTGGACCCCAGCATTAAACTCAGATCATCAGGCTCTGGTTTAACACAAACACCGGTACTTGCTGAACCATCTGACTATAATCTTGACAAGGAAACCAACAAGTTACAAAGGATTATTTCTGTTCTTAAAATCTTTAAAGAGGGGCATTAAACCCCTGAAGTTTAATCCAGTTGCACCAGAGTTAACCTCACAGTGTTGATGACTTCCCCCCCCTCCATTACGATATTGTGTTCTCAGACATGGCCTCAATATATCTGAGAACCTTATGAAAGGTCTTAACATTAAGACAAGCTAAGTAAAAGACAGTTGAAGATTCAGTTTTCTCCACAAATCTATGTCTAAATTTTTTCAGAAAAAGAAAAAATACATTCTTGTAAACAAAACTTATTTGTCTATTGCAAACACTGAGTTGTGAAAAAAGTCTAACTGAAAATGACTAAAATAAAGCATATTGCTGACACAAGTAGCTCTCGCAAGCCTAGAAATGTAAGGAAAACACATGACTACTAATGTAAGACTAATGTTATGGTAGACATTTCTAGAAGAATTAATGTGTAGGGTCTAGTACTGGGGTTTGCATTTCTAAATATCATCAAATACTGAAAGATACTAGGAAATACCAGGTGAAAAAATACTTCAGATGACTTTACAGGTATTTGAAGCTACATCATCAAAATGTACAACTTGGCTTATATAATATTAAGTCTTTTCTCTGAAATTATCGAGATAAGTTTGAATGACTTTTTACAATCCAATTGCAAAAAGGAACTCAACCTAAACTATTGAATTGAACATAAATACCAGTTCAGACAAGCTTGAGAAAAAAATAAAATTGATTCTCTTAATTTAAAAATGCAAAAGTCATGCTGCCTCTATACCGAATTGAGTCCAATAATATCATCACAATTTGGTTTCTCTCCAGCTGTTGGCTGTCCTGCTGAGTTGGTTTAATTTGCTGGCTTCATAATGTGACCCCTCACAGCTCTAGGATCATAATAACCCAGGATTCTTTCTGCCTGGATGGATGATCTTGGCTGCTACATAGAGCCTGATTCACTGCGTCCATAAAGCCAGACTACTTTGATCCAGACAGAGTTCCACACACGTATGGCACATATTTTCCCATGCTTAAATTGTGGCTTGTACCCTGCCACAGTTAATCTGCATGTTGATGATATATTCACAGCAAAATGGCTTATAGGAACAAGGAATTTTAGAATGGCTTACAATTGTCTGGTTACATTTCTTAGTCCAGCCTGACAGGAGAGCTCATACCAACACCAGGGGCCAAGAGAACTAGTCACATCATATCCACAGGACCACTGAGAGGGGGCGACAGACAGTATATATGTCCAAGTACGCCAAAGAATGCCACCTCCCTGATCCAGTGCCCATTAACTTATCCACCTACCCAGCAAATAGTCCCATCCACCATGAGCTGGGTCTTCCCTCCTCAATTACATAATATCCTACAGGCTTTCTCAGGGCCGGATTCAACTACTAGTTCTTTACAAATGTGCCCAGAGCTCAAGCCTTGACACCTGTTGCTATATGTTAACACCTGTATCTAACTGCCACAAATCCCTGCCACAAAATTTATTGACAGCTGAGTTCAGTTTAACTAATATTGATTTCGGTACCAGACAATGACACTGATTTAATCTGAGGTTGAAAGATACAGAAAAGAGAATCTTATTATTTTGTGTTCTTCCTGGTAAATTGTCAGTCTTATGCTAAATTGACGGTATCTAACTTTTGAGTTCTTTTGTATTAAATCCAACCAATCTTCCTACCAAAGCTGTTTCAGTTAGGAATTCGATTAGGATATACATTTAAAATATTAACATTTCTTAAGGCCATTAATGAAGTACTATGTCAAAAAGAAAAATGGGCCGGATGTGTCCCTTTGTAAACAAAGAAAGAGAAAAAGAGAGAGCGCTTCCGTAATCCAAAATTATGTAATTTACAGAGCAAATTTGAAATATCTATCTTAATAGTATTCATGGTGACATAGGTTGAGGAGTTAGGTGGTTCGAAAAGATGTATCAAGGAACAAGATAAACTTCATATTCAACTAATTCCCACTAAGCACTTTCTGTCCAAAAAGAGATACAACACAATTTGCCTATTGCTTTTAATCTCTTCCAGAGACTGATCAAACAAACAAAAACCATGAAAATAAGATCCCAAGAAAGAGAAGCTTGTTGCCTAAGTAAGCAGAGTCCCAAACTCAAGAGTTCATGACAACGGTAATATCTCCTGGTATGGCTACCATGAAACGATAATTGCAAGTAGAAAGATTAAAGGCCTACTAATAGTAAAAAGAATCACGAATTAAAGAATTCCAAAGCTTGATCCTGAAAAGCCCTGGCTTCAGTCTTAGATCCTTTGTACACACACTGGATGGAAGTTGCTAAAGATGGGTAGTCCCAGAAAGAGCATTTTACTTCATGTTCATTTTATATGAAAGCATGGGTATAAGGGGGTCTTCCCAGCGGCAATATGTGTGGGGCAATGGGGGAGATTTGTTAAGTGAGTTTATCCAGAGGGAAGAATTGGATGCAGGAAAAGTCGCTCCATTGCTAGGTCAGGAAATCCTCACACTTCCAGCTAGCAGGCTGGGTCTCTGCTACAGTCCAACAGCATTTCCCCTGCTTTTTCTCCACAATGTAAGTTGAAAGTACATAAATTTTATGGTTAATACAAGGTGAATCTCCAGCTAAATGAAAGGAATAGCAACACAATCATGACAACTGACACTCTGAAGTGTCCCATTTGGGGCAGTTCACGTTAGTGTGAACATGCTAAAGTCTGTACTTAGGGAAGGGGCAAAATTTGGGTGTTGAGTTAAAGGGGTAAATTTCTTTAATATTTGGTTAATTCTTTAATTTCCACTTTGCCCACTATGTAACAGCATTAGAGTTTGAACATCAAGTCCATTTTGTACAATTACCCTAGTTAAGTAGGCTTGCTCCCTTGTGGCTTCTGATTTAAAACATAGCATCAACTAATCAGCCAGCTCCTCATAGGTCAGTGATGCCTTCTGTGATGAGACTGTCCTGAACCGTTTCCATCAGAATGAAGGTATTTACATTTAATATGTAATGGGAAAGTGTTTACTCTCTCTCTCTGAATATAAACAGGAAGGACACTAAAAAGATGGAGATGAGATGACAAAGTAGAACAGGGAAAGTATGTCAGTCTTGACATTCTTGTGGAGTTCCTAGGCCAACTAACCTTGAAGGCTGTGCTTCATCTGAGCTTCCAATTAGATGGCATAAAACAAGGTTACTGTTTAGGTGAGGGGATCCCTGATAATAAGTACTTTGTCCCACACTGCATTGCTCTATTGGGGCAATGCAAGAAAGAGGAAAAAAGGGAGCTGGAGAGATAGCTCAAGGATTAAGACTCTATCTGGCAAGCAGAAGGTTCTGAGTTTGGATCCCTGGTCCAATATAAAAACAGCAGGCAGCACTTCCAGCCCTGGTGGGTGGAGCCTAGGAAATCCCAAGGCAAAACAAGGAGGTAGAAGCAATCCAGGATGATTCCCAAAATCATCCTTGGGCCTCCATATGGACACATGGTACGCTCAGATACACATACACACACACACACACACACACACACACACACACAAATAAAATTAATGAACAAATTTTTAAAAATGAAGAAAAATATAGGACACATACAGAAAAGCTGGAATCGGGTAACCTACTGACTCAAATGGAGACACAACAGCAGCTCAGCCCAAGCGTGTTTATTATGCAGGAAAACTAATAACAATGCTGCATCAGCAGGTTTCAAGGACCCGGGAAATAGGAGGCTGTGAGTTTCTTGCAACAATATACTCAGTAGGATGGTCAAGTAAACATAAACAACTCTTATCTAAGGAACAAAGCAGTCAGGGTTTTGCCCTTAGTCACATCCTACCTCTCTGGCTGTGTCCTTCAAGGGGTCAGTTCTCTTATGTGGCTATTATGCTTCTGCCTAACCTTCTCTCCTACAATCCTTCTGCATTCCAGCTGCTCTCCACAAGTAAGTCTATTTGTGCTAAATATGCCTGTATCAGCAATCATAGGTGGTCCTAAGGAATCTCTCTGACAGTGGTCTAAACACATCAGAAGTCTTACTTTTCTCAAGACATTTGGAGATAAGTACAGCCCAGAGACAACTCAGTAAGTATATTTTAGTGTTCTAGCATACACGTTTTCACTCTGTAATCAGCAGTTAGCTGCATCTACATTTCAATTAACAAGAGAAACAAATAGCAAAAGGTTATCAACAATCTCTCTCTAAAATACTTTTCTCACAAGTACCTCACAACATTTACTAGTATGTTCTACTAGCCAAAACCTTGGAAAATAATTTTATAGCAGAACATATCTACACAACTAAAACAATTAAAATTACTTTCATAAGATATAAGAAAAAAATGATAGTAGTCAAACTAGCTCTCTATCACAATACTCAGCCCAGTAATACTTTATTTACTTTTTTGACTTACATACCAAATATACAATCAAATTTTTGGTATTGGTGTAATGTATCTCAAAGTGAATATATACAGTACATTGTTGTATACAAAATATTGAGTTTTGCACACATACACACTAGTGATTTTCACACTATCTTTCTATGATAGGTATTTCATGTCATCCTGACTGGGCCTTAGGTTACTCAGACATTTGATCTAACATTTCCTTGACTTATGTCTGTGAATGGATCTAGGGAAGAGATTAACATTCCAATCAGTAGATGAAGAACTTGTCCTCCCCAGTGGTGGATGGACCTTATCTCATTGAAGACTTTCCAGAGAAACTTCCCCTGCCTCAATGAGTTGGATCATCAGCCTTCTCTTGTTTTATGCCATTGGCATAAGGTTGGCTTTAGCTGCCAGATGAAGATCTTATCTTGGAATCTAATTCCTTATACTAATAGCTCTGTTTCAGGAAAATCCTGACTAGTACAACATCCACAAATTAGCATCTCAGTAATTTATGGCATCACTTGGACACCAAATGGCCTACCATTGACCTGCAGAAACCTAAAAATACTTCATTCACCTCTCCATACACTGGATTGATCCCCACATGAAGTCAGTGTTTCTTTCTGGACATTTCAGATCAATCTATTTCTCTCCAACTCCAATTTTCCCACCTTAGTCAAGTCACTGCTGCTTTACAGACTTCTGAAATCTCTCACTTCTTGTCGCTACCCTGCATTCATTCCAATACAACTCTCATTTAGCCTTTAGCATGATCTTACAAAGCTATTCATCAGTTGTGCTCTCCTCTACCAAAACCCTCTTAATGATATTTAGTAATGAACATTTTTTATCAGAGCTGCCCTTCATGTTACTCTAGAATGTGTTTTTCCAGATGATAGCTGAGAGGTTATTAAAAAAAATGGAACCAGGTACCACAATAATGATAAAGCATCACCGTTTTATGAGATTTTGTTAATAGAGAGTGCTTGGTGTCTCTACCATTTTATACAAATGACTACAGAAGCTGAAAACACTGTTGCTGCTATTGATGCGTAACATACTGCTAATATTGGTCTTTTTATATAAATATATGTGCATGTAAGATTTGAATTTTGAAAACTTTAGCTGTGTTGTCAACTTTAGAAAAAATGTCTCAGTTTACCATGTGGGGTTGACATTGTACAGACATTAACAGCAACAACTGTCTAGAAACATCAAGCTAATATTTTCCAATTGTACAGGAGTAATGCACTATATTAAATATGGGTTTGTTTGCAGAAACTATTATCCTCTAAATAATGAAGAAAACTTTTGATAGCTTTCCATGGAATTTCATCTTTCCATATTCTTTAGTCATATAAAATGCTTTCCCTGCCTTATCCTCTTCCTTGCTTACTGAACCCTCATCCTGCTAGGTCCTGTACTGTCTGGAATGCCTGGCTCTAGCTGCATCTTGTCCTGTATTGTCCAGAACACCTGCCTCTAGCACCTTTAGTCTCATTATGTAGGTCTCCTCTGACTGGCTTTGCCCATCTCCTCCAGTCATCCTTGAATCATAAGTCCTTCAATAGCAGCTATTGAGACTTACAATCTCAATTTGCATTTTTCACTCACCACTGTGCAGCTCCCAAGTAGTTCATATGCTCCATGAGCAAGCAACACGGTGCTGAGTTAGTCTAGGTGCTCCCTAGACGCAACATAAGTCATGCTCAAAATTTTGATGAATGAATTCACTTATTCATTCAACAAAATATTACAATTATAATTACAGGAAGTTGCTTCAGACACTTGGGATATAGTAATGAATGACAGTGCCATAGTGACTACATGTGTAGAGTTTCCTTCTTTAGGATGGAAGATAGAAATTAAACAATAAATGATATTTCAGAGGAAGAAGATTGTTTTCCATGAAAAGAGCCCACTGGACACTTGTTCAGAGCATTTTTTTTTTCCTCAGGATTTAAGTGAGGACCGGATGCCAGGAAAACACAGGTTTTCTGGTGCATCTCTTCCCTTCCAAATGAGCCCTCTGAGATTGTAAGTGCATCCTGGGGAACTGAATGAAGTGTCAGTGATATTGGCATTGGTACTATACAAGAGACTAATGATCATTCACGGATCACTGGTGGCTTGATCTTGAGTCCAGCAGGCTAAACAAGTCAATAAGATGGGATGGGATGCAAACAGGCAGGAAAATAGGAGGGACACTGCCACAGAAGAAAGGTTGCAATGTGAAGAGAAGGAGGAATAGGATTGAGGATTGAGGTGTAAAATGATGGTATGTGAGGTACTGACAAAATGTCAACCAATAGGAAGATAAAGTTATGTGGAGAAGAGAAAAATAAAATAGATGGGACATCAGTATAGATGTTGCCTATTAGAAAAGCTTAAATAGACCGCCAGCTGTAGAAGCACTAGGGGCAAATGGATGTCATCCCAGATAACCACATGCTGCTTGCCAAAACGGTCTGTGCACATACAGCAGGTGCTTCTGCATCTGTGTATGCATGAGTGTGCACACCAGGGTAACATCAAGTAGTTGCTCTTCACCTCCTGATTTGAGACAAGGCCTCTCCTCTCTGAACCAGGATCTCACAGATCATCTATACTAAGGTGCCCCTAGGGTCCTTATGTTACCCAGCCAGCACCGTAGTTACAGACACGCTCCACGCCACCTGATTTATTACATGGGTGCTGGAGATCTAAGTCCAGAGCCTCACGCTTGCACGGCACGTACTTCACTGAGTCACCCCCATCTCTGCAATATTTTGAAGTGGATACTTATTAAGGCAGATTGCTTTGGGGGTGGGGTTTTTTATTTTTCTAATTTTACAAGCATATTGAGTACTTATCCCTGCTTTCCTACATCCCCCCTCCCTTTCATTTTCTTTCCTTCCTTTTGTCAGTCCATCCCACTCCCTCCCACCCTCCTGCCTGTCTGCTTCTATGGACCCCAGCGTTCCCTCTGGCTTATTTACTCCTGTGAGGGTTCAGGCTTCTTGCGACATACCAGTTTGCCTCTCTTCAGGCCACTCCACTGATAGGGGCATTTCCTTTCACTCATCCAGCTTTAGTCCCTAAGGTTTCCACTGTATGTTCTTACCTCCCTCGAGTTCCTCGATAGCCTATGAGGCATGATGTCAGTTATTATGCAGGTCTGGTAAGGACAAGTCTTACTGCAGTGAGTTCCTGGATGCAGCAGTCCTGCTTTGAATGGAATGTCTTATCCAATGGTGAATCTTCCCATCTTTAGATTCTTACAATCTCATCGCCCCCTCTTCTACAAGTTTCCCAAAGCCTTAGGATGGGGAGAAATTAGGTTAGCCAAGGCAGATTATTTTGTAAAATATTTTATTCTGGATTATTTTACTCATTCTTCATAGCTGTTCTGTTAGTTAGTTAGATGCAGGTGTCAACTTGACAATTAAATGCTGAGCTCCAGGCACGTCTGTGAAGAATTAGTAGTAAAGATAAGGCAAAGACCCTACATTAATCACCTGGAACCAGACCAGCTAAATCTCTCCCCATCCTAAAGCTCAGGGAAACTTGCAAAAAAGGGAGCGGCAAGATTGTAAGAGCCTAAAGATGGGGAGAACCAACGATATGCAAGATACTCCACACAAGTTAGGGCTGCAGTAGCCATAATCAGACTTTACATGACCTACACAATGACTGACATGACATGGATCACAGGCACTAGGATCCTTAGAAGCAAGGGATTACAGTCATAATAGTGTTCCATACTAAAGGGGAGCCCAAGAAAGGGCTCTGGGCTATACCACTGAGTCCTTACACCTCACTAGAGTGGAGGACTCAGAGGGAAGTTTTGCATTTACACAAAAGGATGCTCCAGGGCACGGGAGGGGGGACGGGGGATGAAAGGAAGGGGAAAAGAAGGGGAGTGTGCAAGGGGGACTGGGGAAAGGTAGAAGGAAGGAGAAGACTGGGATATCTATTGAGCTTATATGATTGGAAGAAATTAATTAATTAACTAATTAATTTAAAAAAATAAGGTCTAAGCAAACCTGCAAGTATCTAACTGATATAGGAAGGCCCAGTCCATAGAAGATGGCACCATTCCCTAGGCAAATGTGTAAGATGGAGAGAGCAGATTCAGTAGTTTGGTATATTCTGCGTACTTGGACAGACTTGCAATCTGGCACATGGGGTCTGCCCCTTTCAGGAATCGCTGTGGATATGGTGTGGCCAGTTCTCTCCACTGCTGGTGATTGGTATGAGTTTTCTTGCCAGACTGGATTATTAGCTGTATCAATGGAGACTGTGAGCAAGAATAATAATGCTAACGTTAATAATATGTTCCCCTAAGTTGTTCAGTCATGAATGTATTGCCAACATGCAAGCAAATTGCAACAGTTATCTTGTGAAATAAGCATTTTCTTTAATTTATTAACACAGGAAGTAGGTGAGGAGACACATGTATTTAAGGTGTGTACCTACTGAGTTTTTTGCATGTGTATGCTGTACATGAGTATGTGTATGAATGTTCACATATGTAAGCACATGTGAGAGAGTGCATGTGCACACATGTGTATGCGTTTTGGAAGTCTTAAACTGGCTTCAGGTATTAAACTGGCTTCAAGTATCTTCCTCAAGTACTTAGCACTTAATCTGTTGAGGCAAGATCTCTCAATTGAGCTCACAGTTTACTGACTGGCTAGTCTAGTTAGCTAGCTTTCCTCAAGAATCTCCTACCTCTGCTTCCTGAGTTCTGGGACTGAAGGTGGCAGTCACACCTGCCCAGTTTTTTAATTTAGATTCTAAGGATCCACACTCCAGTCCTTACAGTTGTATTGTAAGAGTATTATCTATTGAGCCACTTCTTCAGCTCCTATTGTTCTGGAGAAGATGTAAATACAAATGGGAGGAGGAAGGAAGTAGCAAGATAGCAAACAATAGGTTAGTTGCCTTTGGTTTTACACATGCTACCACTATAGCTTTCCAGCTGATAAGAAGAGGAAATCACCTTAATGAAGAAACAAAGTGCTCTGCTATGATAGTAACTGACATTCAGGTCACTTTATGTTAACATTTGTCAATACTGCAATACTTATCATAGGCTTGATGATACAATACCTACATATATTGACAAAAATATGACATAACCCCCAGGATCTAAAGGACTCTCAAGATATATTCTATCTGTTTTTCTACATCCAATATTTTACATGAGCCTGGCACATTGGGAACAATCAGTAGATGGTTATTGAGCAATACAGCATACAATTCTATTACTTTTCACAAATAAAATATACATTTAACAAGACTTCTGTCACAGTTGGCCTGCATGTTGCTGATAAATTTATGGCCAAATGTCTTATGGGTACAAGGGGTTTTATTTTAGCTTATGATTGTCAAGTTGCAATTATTAGTCCAGCTTGACAGGAAGGCTTATATCAACACCAGGGGCAGAGGAAATTGGCCACACCACATCCAATGCTACCAAAAGAGGGATAATCCTCATTTGCCTGATCAGACATGCTGGTTTAGCACCTGTATTTGACACCTGTATTTGAGTATGACACCTGTATTTGAGTATGACAATTTCAGACCTGAAAATTGGGAAGGTATGGCAGACAGATTTCTTCTCTTAAAACAATGCCAAAAGATAGTCATTGTCCAATACTGTATGTTCAGTAGAATTTTTGATACTGTATCAGGTCTGAAAAAGATGCATTATTTTAATTGCTAATTTTTCTGAGTTTTTGGACATAGAGAAGGACAACAAACATACCATGTATTTGAAAACAGCATGAGATTGCCCAAGACTGAAATAATTAGAAGATATAAAATGTTCATGATTTAATCAACTATATTTCTGCATACATTAAATAATTAGAAGAAGACATAGAATGTTCATGATTTAATCAACTATATTTCTGCATACATTAAATAATTAATATTGTCCATCATCCGAGTATCATAATGTTGCATCAAAATCTTTCTTAATGGTCAGGTGTGCTGCTACAAGCCTGTCACCCCTGCACTGTCAAAGCTGAGTAGAAAGAATCTCAAGGTAAAGATAAGAGATTCTCAAATTCAAAGTCATCCTGACTACATAGAAAATTCTAGGCCAGTCTGCAAAACCTAGAAAGACCCCAAAAAAAAGGTCTCAAAAAATTTTTTTAACTTGCTCTAAAGGTTGAAATATTGACAAATGTTTTAAAACATGCAAACACAAATACACTTAGATAATTCTCTTATTAAAGTCAACTTAATTCAATTGCTCCAGAGAGTCCCAGACTTGTGAAAAAGTGTGAGCCCGGGAACATTATTCTCATTTTAAAATTTCTTTAACAAAGTCTTAGGTATGTGTAAGTTCACATAATCCCCCAAATCCAAACTCCACATTAAAGATGTTTCTCCAACCTGCTTCAGGGCCATCCTGCACTTCCAATAAGATATGGAGAAAAGTGTGCTAAAGCTATGGGACCAGCCTTCCAAGCTAATTCTGTGTAACAGTTGAATTCAGGAAAAGAAATTCATAGAAATTTTTTTGTCTTTCTTTTTCTATCTAAATAATTCAAGTACTACAATTTCAACTTCATTAGAACAGCTTTGACACAAATATCACTATTAGATTTCAATCCATTATACTTACACAGAAATTGATTCATGCCTGCAACATGCTGGTATGACAATATAAGTAGAAGATGTTCCTTATCCTTCAAAAGCCTACAGTCTAGGGATTAAAGGTATGGTTCAGTTGGTATAGTACCTGCCATTCAAGCATGAGAACCTTTGTTCATATCCCTAGCATTCACATAAAAGCCAGGCAAGATGGCATCTGTATCCCAGAGTTGGGGGTATAGCCAGAGACAGGTGGATCCTGACACTCACTAACCAGCCAGTCTAGTTGAATCTATGATCTTCAAATTCACCTGTCTTGAGAAATAAGTTGGAGAAGTAATTCATGAAGGATCCTGACCTCCATACACACGTGCGCGCGCACATGCGAGCACGCGCGCGCACACACACACACACACACACACACGCACGTACTTGCAGCACATGAACACAAAAATATTTTAGATAAAGAATAAAATAAAAATTATAATCTATTCATGCTAATTCTACAAACCAATCACACACACACACACACACACACACACACACACACACACATAAACACACACACACACACAAATCATGCCCCTTTGAGGATTATTTTTTTTGAGGACTATTTTTATGCTCCAGTTACATCTAAATTCTCACAAGCATGAAAGCATTACCCCTAAGTGTGACACATTGGCCTGTTGAGTATTTCAAACTAAAGAAAACTTGGAGGCCTCAGAAGCATTTACCTTTTTCTACCCTTCTATTCATTAACCCTCCTGCTTCCTTACAAGGAGTTATAGAAACCAAAAGCATCCTTCCCCAAGGGAAAACACCTCCCCCCACTAAAAAAAAAAAAAAAAAAAAAACATGAAACCTCAGAAGATGTCCACATTAGTTACTTTTTCTGTTTCTACAACCAAATACCTATCATGGAGCAACATTTCTGACTTACCTTTCAAGACAGAATATAGCTCATCGTGACTGCAGAATAGAATATAAACATTGTGGCTGCAGAAGCATCAGACAGCTGGTCATGTGGCACCTACAGTCAGGAAACAAGGAGCAGCCAGGAAGTGGGTCAGATTACAAAACCTCAAAGCCTTCCAGCTAGGGTCCCCTCCAAGGTCCACCTCCTACAGGTTTCAAATCTTTCCAAAATATCACCACCAGCTGGGGACCAGGAGTTCAAACCTATCAGCCTATGGGAGTAGTTCACACTGAAACTGCACAGCCACTGTATTCTTTTTCTCTTCTTCCTTAGACCCTCACTCTAGAAAGGTACTATCCCAAACCAAAGAACATGAAATGCTACACAAACCAGCCAAGAAGAATCTGATCAAGGCCAGACTAATCTCTCCCCATCCTGAAGCTCAGGAACATTTGCGGAAGAGGGGGCGGTAAGAGTGTAAGAGCAAAAGGATGGGAGGAGCAATGATTTGCAAGATACTCCACACAAGTTAGGGCCGAAGCAATCATAATTGGACATTGTATGCCCGGCGCAATGTCCAACACACTATTGACCTCACAAAGTCTAGCATCTGCTAAAGGCACCAAGATCCTTGGAGGCAAGGGATTGACAGCCACAGTAGTGTTCCTATGCTTAAGGGGAACACAGGAAGGGGTTCAGGGAAATGCCACTGGGTCCTTGTACATCATCAGAGAGGAGGGCCCAGAGGAGAGTCAGGCATGCACAAGAAAGGACTCTGGGAATCGGGGCGGGAGGCACAGAGGGATGGGGCAGGAGGGGTGAGGGGAGGGGGAGCAGGGGGTTCGGGGGGAGGAGGAGGGAGGGAGGGAACTGGTGTACCTATTAAGTTTGTGTGAGCTGAAATAATAATAAAAATGTATTATATAAAAAAAAAGAATCTGATCAAGCAGGCCTTGCTGAATTTATTCCTCAATTTACTGTTATTAGCTCATACCTTTTCTATTCAATCGAATTTATACAAGGCTCTTTTCTTCCTTGGATTTAAGCTTAAACATACAGTCTATGGTCTCTGGAGATGGTTCAGGCAAGGAACTTGCCCTGCAAAGATAAAGATCAGAATCCAGATCCCCAGAACCCATGCCAAAGCCTGGTGACTGCCTATAATTCCAGTACTCTGGTGGCAAAGAGAAGGAACTGCCCAAGGCAAGCTGGCTAGCTGGCCTAGTGGATTGGTGAGCTCTGGGTTCAAATAAGACTCACTGCCCTGATAATAAAATTAAAGATAAGTGGAGAAGATACCTAACATCAACCTCAAGCCTCCATATGCATATATGTACCACACATTCATGTGCCCATATACATGCATAAAAAAAAATTAATGCAGTTCATATCCAAAGAGTCCCATGTTCATGTAAATTTAGCCATGCATGTTTATCTCTCATGAACCAGTCTTTTGTTTTAGGCTATAGATTGTGACCTTATAATGGTAAAGTAGAAGTGGTCATATTATGTCATAGTTTATTTTCCTTTTGCTGTGATGAAATGCCTTGTCAAAAGCAGCTTCAGGGAGAGAGTGCTAACTCTGACTCACAGTTCAAAGCATAGCCAGTCCATCCTAGAAGGAAATCACAGCAACAGGAGCTTGAAGTAGCTGCTCATATTGCACCCATAATCAGTAAGCAAAGAGCTTAAACGCAAACCCTCAGCTTGCTTTCTCCTTCTATTCAGTTCAGGACCCGAATCCCAGAGCATGGCTCACTTTTAGGCTGTGTTGACTTCCCATGTCAACACAATCAAGACAATCCCTCACAAGCACAAAGGTCAACCTAAATCTAGAGAATCATCCCACCCCTTCCCAAGCCCTTCTACCACCACACGTCAAGTTAATAAAATATAAATTGAACTCTTTGAAGCTGCTGCATGCAACATGCTAGTGTTTAAGCATAGTATCCACCCAAACCAAGTATTTCATGGTTAGTTTAGTGGGTAGCAGAAGCAAATCAAAACAGCGCCTGTACTTCAACTGCACAATATGCCACCATAATGATTGTGCCAACCTATTGCTCCACACACTGCCACAACGTCCTTTTTAGGTACATGCCTAAAGGTCAATACTTCCCATGCCTTTTGCATGTCAGATAGCTCATGATGTTGCATGTGAGCCTCCAGCATCAAGCCAGCACTTACCTGCCTCTTCCTCACCTGTCTCTTTGCACATTACCATAGTATTTGTATTAATTCTCACTTTTCTTCTTTCCACTTGGTCTCCTCCACACCCACTTGACAACTCTCCGCAGTGACAACCAGGATGTTCCTCCAAGCTGAACAAGCCTCCGGGGCTCGGCCAAGGCTGGGAAACCTGTTTTGGGAATTACCTCCCTCTGCACAATTCAGCTCCTGAACACGGCTGCGCGAGTGCTACGCGAGTCACGTTTCAGCACCTCAAGGTTCAGGGTCATTCAGAAAACGGTACAGATGGAGGAACTACAGAACAAAGAAGTGGAATAATGAAGTCCACCTTCATAAAGTCTCCCCGGTATTGTAACTGATGAAAAAGACAATTTCATAATAGAATCCCTAGCATGCATCTGAAACATTCCCTACAAAGTAGCCCTCTTAATAAGGAAATGTTGGTCTGTGAGCATTACATTATGTTTAACAAGAGACGTATACCTGATGTTCTACTGCACAGTGACTACAGACAGTGGTAAAGTTCTAAATATTTCAAAATTTACAAAAAAGCTAGGAGAAAGGATTTTGAATGTTTTAATCACAATAATAAATATTTCAGAAGCTATTTGAATATCACACCACATATACATGTAACAAAACATCCCATGGTATTGAACAAATACTTACAATTTTATGTTTCAAAGCATAAAAATAAAAATAAATGGCCTATTTTGCCTCAGATGATCAAGCAGTATGATTTATATTTGTTGGGGCTCAGTACATATCACTTTAAAATATGACTATAGGGAACCACAAATGTCTTCCCAAAATGTACTTTTCTATCATGTCGCAGGCTGATTCTTCTAAGAAATTGAGCACACCATAGCTCTGAAAGTGTGGAAGGAGAAAAGGAAGGAAGGGAGGAAGAGAGGAAGGGAGGGAGAGAGGAAGGGAGGGAGAGAGGAAGGGAGGAAGAGAGGGAGGGAGGGAGAGAGGAAGGGAGACAGGGAGGGAGAAGGGGGAGGAAGGGAGGGAGGAAGGGAGGGAGGAAGGGAGGGAGGAAGGGAAGGAGGAAGGGAGGGAGGAAGGGAGGGAGATAAGGGAGGGAGGAAGGGAAGGAGGAAGGGAGGGAGGAAGGGGAGGGAGGAAGGGAGGAAAAAAAGAAGCAGGAGGAGGAAGGGGAGGGAGGGAGGCAGGGACGGGGAAGAAGGAGGGAGCAAGGGAGGGAGAGATGTTAGGAAGGGAGAGCGGGATGGTAAGGGAGGGAGAGAGGGAAGGGAGGGAGAGAGGGAGGTAAGGGAGGGAGAGAGGGAAGGAAGGAAGGAAGGAAGGAAGGAAGGAAGGAAAGAAGGGAGGGAGGGAGGGAGGGAGGGAAGGGAGGAAGGGAGGGAGGGAAGGAAGAAAGGGGGGACTGAGGGAAGGAGGGATGGAGGGAAGAATAAAAATGTGTTCTTGTCAGCTTTGGCTGTCCGAGTTGACACTTGAACGGTTGGCCGCTGGTATGCCTATGAAGGGTTGTCTAAGTGAGGAAGGTCTCTGAGCAAGCTTCCAAGAGATGGTTTTAGCCATATAGTTGATGTGGGAGACCAGCTCCTACTGGATGGGACTTCTCCCTGGGCCGGTAGATAAATACAGAGCTAGATGGCACTTAGCACACTGTCGAGCTAGAAAGAAGATGCAGTATTTATTGTTCCTTGCCTTCTGCTCTTGTGTTGTGGCCAATTCCCTGCACTCCTGATGGACTGTGATTTAAAATCATGAGTCAATAAAAGCCCTTGTTTCAACAACAAGCTTATCTAAGAAAGGAAAAAAAAGGAAAGAAATTTATGTCTATAAAAGAAATGTCTGGTAACTACTAGCTCTTACCTCCTATCTAGGCAAGAGACTTAGATACTGTACATAAGGTGGAATGTGGAAGTCTTTCACGATCTCTCAATTCGTTGAGTGAAGCAATGTTATCAGGTTCAATATGACTCAGGTTTATTTACACCCATTGAACCACACTGAGTGTCATTTCATGTCCCAGAGGGCCATGTAATGAAGAGAAATTTATTCAACTTTTTTTTAAAAGGACAATGGAGGGGCTGGAGAGGTGGCTCAGGGGTTAAGCCTTTGCCTTGCAGGCGGAAGGACCTGAGTTCGGATCCTAGACCCCACGTATAGAAACCGGGCGGAAGCAGGGGCGGCCTGCGTTTCCGGTCCTGGTAGGGCGGAGCCTGTGAATCCCGGGGCAGAGTAAACAAGGAGGAGGTGGAGGCGTCCATGGTGGTTCCCGAATTCGCCCGTGGTTCTACACACACACACACACACACACACACACACACACACGCGCGCGCGCGCGCGCACACGCGTGCACGCACACAATTGAATAAACGATAATAAAAAAAATTTAAAAAGACAATGGAGTAAAAAAGGAAGGAAGCATGAGGAAGGGAAACAGAAGGAAGAGAAAAGGGAGAAAGAGAGAGAATTAGAAAATTATTTTTCATTTTAAGCTCCTGTAGAGAACACTCAAGCTCAAGACCCCCATTTCTAGAAGACGGATGCCAAGGGCATTCCTCACAGTTACAGTCGTAGTGTGCCTCCTATGCCAGCATAGTTGTAGGCTGACTCCTGTTGACTTTCCCCAAAGGGGCAGAGATGGATCTTGCCCTGTCTCAAAATGGGGTCGAGGGCAGAGGTGTGTTTTACATATATCTTCCTGTTCTTTGGAAGCCATCTAGACATTAATTAGCACTTCTAAAGGTTGGGCACAGAGCTTTATTGTTGTAATTGTATCACCACAATTCCTGACATTTTAGTAGCCTATTCTTTTTCCACAATGAATGGGCATATCAACATGTCTAAGGATTGGCAGGGCTGTGTTGTTGGTGATGGTCCCATCCATTGTTGACTTTGCATGAGTAGTCTGTCTGCCACAATTGACGTTACCCCTCTGCATAGTGTACAGTTACCCCCTGTTTCATGATATATAAGGGATTAGATTCCATAATAAAGGTGACTTGGTTTTCGGCTTTTCCAAAATCATCCCTTGATCCATCCTAATTCAATTCCTGCTGATCCCACTCCAGAACCTATCAGGACTGCCAGGTAAGCATGCAGGTCACAGAACCCTGAGAATGGAGAAGGCAAATTTAATAAAGAGCAGACACAGGCATCACCCCGTGTTGGGATAGGTTGACTTCAAGTACTGCAACAGAGAATGTCTCCATAACAGAATACAACATCTATTTACCATCCTTGATTAATATGATACAAGCAAACATATGTTGTTTTTAGAAGTTTCCATCAAATTTGGGGAAGGCCATACATCTTTTCATCCTGCTGGAGGACAGGTTCAAACTGAAGAGTTAATTAAAAAAAAAAAAATAGTTGAAACATGCATGGATTTCTCCAGAAGCCAAGACACAGGCCAGTGCCCTGAGTCCTTGTCTCCAGGTGATCTTGCTCCAGCCTCTAAACTAGAAGGCAGCATGCAGAGATGCAGAAACTCTGGATGCCTCCTGTGAGTAGAGGGCTCGGTTCAGAAATGTACAGTCACAGGACATGCTGCAGGTTTGATTCAGAGACAGCAGCAGCAATTTCCTTATAAGGCACATCTGTGATACCATTCAAACTGGTTTGAAGTTTCCAAGGCATTTTGTTGTCTATCTTCAAGAGATAGTAAGGCAGGATTAGAGCAACCATGCTGGGATGGGTCTCTCAGGGTCTTTGGAATTCTAGAGGCCATCCCCCACTGCTGGAATCACCCTGAAGAAACTCTGCAACTGAGGAACCGGCTCCAATCTTCCCAGAGATAAGATGGCCAACTTTCCTATGAAAAGATTATGGAGATAAGCTCTCCAGCACACCTGGGCCCAAAAGCAACTGGGTTGGGCCCCAATGGGTATTAACCAATGGGAAAAAAACAGTTTCCCAGGCTTATCTAGGTGTAGAAATATGCCTGACCCTGGCAGCCATCTTTGGCAATCTAGCCCCTCATGGCCCTCTAGTGCCATGAGTCCATTGCCAACTGCCTGTTTCTCATGAATTCTCTGGCGCTCTAGCCCCTCATGGCACTCTAGTGCCATGAGTTCTGTTTCTTTTCCACTTCTCATGGAGGCAACCAAGCCCCTCAAGGCACTCCACTTTTAGAGCCCATGAGTGCCAACCTTTCTCTTCTCTAATAAACTCTACCTTAATCCTCTACATGTGTTCTGGTTTCAATCTTCGACTCCAGAACACAAGAACCCTACAACACTGGGACGGTCGAGACTGCTTTCCTGCAACAATAGAAACGCCCCTTTGTCTGCAGCCAACATGATCCCCAACCCCCCCCAATGTCTGAAATATCAAGCCCACTAATTATCAGATATCTATGATAAAGTTTAATCAGAAGAGATTAATAATATTTAAAATAGCAAAATGCTAAGGTGACTTACATGACTAAGTTACATACTTACATATTTTGTCCCTGAATATCTTGTTCACCTTTTTTCTTGTTGACTATAAGGAAGTTCAGAAAGTAAGATGAACGTTAAAGGGAATTGCTGAACTTCTCCCTTCTATGTATTTACGTAGGTATGGGTTTGCATGTTCATATGTATTGCTTCTGATTTAATAAAAAATGTATTTGATAGAAGAATACAGTCATCATGCCTTCATCTAGTTTATCATTCTGTAGTTTAAGTTAGCCTTGGCCAATTCCAGTCTATAAATACTAAATGGGAAATTCCAGATTAATAGATTACTTTCAGTCACATATTGTATTAATTACTTTTCTCATTGCTGTGACCAAATGCCTGACAAAAGGCAAGCTAAGGCCCTACTCCCACTTCCCAAAGGTTCTGCAATCTCCCTAAATAGCTCTATCAGCTGGAGACCAAGTGTTTTACACGAGCCTGGGTTTTACATCCCAACTATAATGTTCTGCCGCTGGCACCCACTGGCTCCTAGCCATATCCTAATGCGAAATACATCCAGTCCAACTTCAAAAGTCCCTGTAGTCTTAACAGTTTCTGCACTGTTCAGAAGTCTCAAGTCTCTTAACTGTGAGCCCTTGTAAAATAATCTTTTAACTCTACAGTCTTGCAATATGCCAAGGAAAGGGGGAAACATTCCATTCCAAAAGGGAGGAATCAAATTGGGACATAGCACAAGTAAAGGTCAGACCAAAGCAAAGCCAAAACTCAGCAGGGCAATTTTAGCTCTATGTTCGGAGTCCGGAGTTCATGATGGCATATCTAATGCAGGGGTGCACAGCTTCACCCCAACAGCTGTCACCTGTGACACAGGTAATCTCTCTCTCTCTCTCTCTCTCTCTCTCTCTCTCTCTCTCTCTCTCTCTCGTCCAGCTCTATTCAGCGTTACAGCCCTGCTCACCACACACCCTGTTTCTGGCATCTTGGACGATCTAATGAAACTCAAGGCTTCGTTTTCATCCCTTTACACACAGCTCATTGAAGACCTTCATGGAGTGAATTGGGTTTTCTACACATTTTCTGGCCTCACAGGCTTTCTGTAATCCAACATCCCTTTTTCTCTTGGGTCTTGCATTCCTGTGAACACCACCAAATTCTGTTGCCAGGTTACAGTGTAGCCTGACCTCCTTGGTCCACACCTGTGGTGTGACCTTTTATGCCTTTCCTATTTGAAACTGAGAAAGCACTTTCCTGAAGACTATGATGAAGCCGGGTGTCTGGGAGCCTCTGTTTGTTCATGTACCCTCTTTTCAAATGAAAATTTTCAGGTGAGTTTGTACCGTTATATTCTAGAACTCTCTGTAGACTGACTGCTGTTTTCAAGGAAACCTTTTCGTTGCAGAGCAAACTTAAGGTTTTCCTTAATTATGCCCATCTCTTTTCCAATTCTAGCCTCACCTACCTTCTTGTTCCTCTCTGGAATTTTAACTAAGTTCCACTCCTTTTCTTGTCAAACCTCATACTTTTTTGTTTCTCTGCTCTCTTTTGCCCTAAGTCTGCATAAATGTAACGAGTAATAATCATGCCACAGGGCTGGAGAGATGGCTCAGGGGTTAAGACCACGCAGGGCAAGCAGAAGGTCCTGAGTTCATATCCCACGTAAAAAATGCCAGGCGGAAACAGTGGAGACCTCGACTTCCAGTCCCGGTGGGCAGAGCCTGGGAAATCCCTGAGTGAAGCAAAAAGGAGGTAGAAACAATCCAAGATGATTCCCAAAGTCACCCTTGGTTCTTCACAGGGACACACAGTGCCCTGTGATACACACACACACACACACACACACACACACACACACACACCACACACACACACACACACACACACACACACACACACACACACACTAAATAAATAAATACAATTTTTTAAAAAATCATGCCACAACTTTAGTCATACTGTCTTGAAATTTCTTCACTGGACAACTTAGTATTTGAATTGAACCTCACTAAAATTTCAGGAAACAGACAGAATGCACCTCACCAGATTCCTCACCAGAACAGTTTTAATAGCTTATTGCCAAATTCTCAAGAGTCCTTGTTCTTCTCTGTAACTTTGTAGACAATCTTTAATGTCTGCCTCTCTGTCCCCATAACTCCCACCATAATGGCCCACTAAGTTCTGCTTGCAAAATTCTGGGCTTCTCAGCCTAATCTTCCAGAAGCTCAGGGAAATTTGCAGAAGAGGGGGCGGTAAGATTGTAAGAGCACAAGGATGGGAGGAGCAATGATATGCAAGATACTCCACACAAGTTAGGGCCAAAGCAATCATAATTGGACTTTGCATGCCCTGCGCAATGTCCAACATACTATTGACCTCATGAAGTCTAGTATTTGCTAAAGGCACCAAGATCCTTGGAGGCAAGGGATTGGCAGCCACAGTAGTGTTCCTATGCTTAAGGGGAACATGGGAAAGGGTTCAGGGAAATGCCACTGGGTCCTTGCACCTCATCGGAGAGGAGGACCCAGAGGAGAGTTTGGCATGCACATTAAAGGATGCTCTGGGGATGGGAGGGGGAAGCACTGGGGGATGGGGAGGGAAGGGGGAGGGGAGAGGGGCATAGGGTGGTGGGAGGCTGGAGGGAGGGAGGGGCTGGTGTACCTGTTAAGTTTGTATGAGTGGAAATAAAAAAATAAAAAAATAAATTCTGGGCTTCTGTAGGCCACTGCTCCAAACTCTTTCACATCCCTCCCACAAAGCAGTTCCAAAGGCCTATGAACCACAAAGTCAAGTCACCTACAGTAACCCCCACACCTCTTGGGACAAATTTTCTGTATTGGCTATTTTTCTGGTGGCCATGTCCAAATACCTGACATGAAGCAACTTGAAGGGAAGGAGGATTTGAGTGACCTGACAAAGGAGACATGGTAATAGGAATGGCAGCAGGGATGTGAGGCTGCTTGCTAACATCTTAATGAACCAGAAAACAAAGTGTAAGATTACAGATACCATTCCTTGGGCTCAGATGTTAAGTCTTTGCCTCGAAAACACCATCCCTAAACAGGGGCATCAGCCATACCTTCTATTCTATCTAGTGCCCCAAACTCAGAAGACCTTACTAAGCTCAAACCCCAGCCCCCTATAAAGTTTATACATGTAAATACAGTGTAAAGAATTACCTTTATTCTGTAATAGATCTCCTGTCTCGCTTGCTCCTACTGCAAGCGAACAGAGTTATTAAGGGACTTGTTCATCTGAAATAGCCTGAGCATCTATCTATACGAACTGGCTCTCAAGCCTATTCTTTCCCTAGTTAACTTGAAGATGTGACAGGAGGTAGGACCAAGCTACAAACTTCATCATGCCATTCCAAGTAGCGGTTTACAGTTCCTTCAGGTTTTACAAACGCTGAACTTCTGTCTGGCAACAGCTTGAAAATCATTTCTTCTCTGTCCAGGCATTGGGGATGGTCCTCCATGTGCAAATACACCTGTTACCCTGGCAACACATTGTTCTTGTATATCCGATACATCTTTTTCTTTGTAAAAGAAATTCCTTGGCCTGTATTTAGGCTAAAACTCTGCAACGTGTTTATACTCCAACAGTATTGCTCAGAAGATTTGCTTATCTTCAACACATTATATAAAGACCTGGTGTTAATATATTCCCTGCCTTCTCAGGATAGTTTTGCTAACTTGAAGATTTTTTGTTTTAATTGGCCTTTTTCTTAAACTTTTTAAAACTTTTCAGGCATAATATAGCAATAGAAAGTGTATTTTATAGTCATTCTTTGACAAATAGACTACCTTCTTCTAGGATCCAAGTTTGAAATAAATTTTACTACTTAGAGAAAATGAGGATCATGGAAATATGTTCCCTATACTACCACTACATACATGCTTGTGTACACACATACACACATACACACACACACACACACACACACACACACACACACACACGGACGAACACCAGCTCATATCCAGTACCAAGTGTCTTGCAAAACCAAAGCGAGGAGTCTACTGAACTGTCACACCCCATGTCCCCAGGTTCCCTTTACGCTCTGTCTTTAGAGAAGAATTCTCATAGTATCTTCTTCCTAAGATAGGGAGAAGAGCTGTGGAATGCCACCTTACCGTCTTGCGCAGCCATAAAGATCACGCGTTCACAGCAACATCACTTACCCAAACTGTGCCTGTCAACAATCAGTCATCAGAGGGGGAGGGGCCCACAGGTATCCGCCCCTGCCTGCTGAGATATTGGTTCCTGGTAGATGCTGGGAGACAGGAACTCTTTGCTTTCAGTTGTGTACCCACCATATCCAATGGAGAGTTTCAAACCCATGGTTGCACAAGGACCCAGGTTAAACTCAGTGGGTTGTAAGAAGACCTAAATGAGGGAAAGAGACTTGCAGGCAAGAGGAGGTTCTACCCGAATGGGAAGGAGATAAGAGTCTTCAGAATGCATTATATACATGTATGAAATCAAAGAGCACATTTAATTACTAAAAACCTTAATGAAAGAGAAATCTAATTTTAATGACTTCTTCTTTTCTTCCCAACTGAAGCTAAACTCATGGTTCATTCCTAACACCCTTTAAAATGACTTCAAAATTGTCTGGAATATATAGAGAATTCATTGTATAGGGTTTTAGAACTGTAAACAAACTAAAACATACAAATACACATCACTGGTTTTACAATTATTTTCTGAAACCAAATTGCTGTATTAATTAATATAGCTTCAACAAATATTAACATTTCTTTCCCTTTCCCCTAAGCCCAAACACACCAAATGAAGAGACTTGGATGTGGGCCAGAATCGTGCTGAGCCCTAGAAGAAAGCTGTACAGAGAGTTTAAAACAGTAACAATAACCTACTGAGCTTCAATCCCCCCGGGGAGCAGCTCCCAGCCAGCATCAGCTCTAGCAGGTCTGGTTTCTTCCACTTCAACTTCTTAGCTACCCGGTGGGTCACATTGACCTGAATATATAGACACAGCTAAACTTCTCTTCATGATATATTTAAGGCTTTCAAAGTAGATCAACAAGGTGTAGAGATGTTGTTGTTTTAACAGCTGCTCTGCTTACGCTGTGTGATGATTAGTACCATCAAGCTGATACCTAGGAAGTAAGTCTCTGGGTGCACCGCAGACCTATTCTCTAACTTTAAGTTCATTTCTGAACATAACTGTGAAGGATAGTCTTGAATGCACAATTCACATGGGAAGACCCAGTCCAAGTGGGCAAAACCACACCCTAAACAGATGCTCTGGGATTGAATAGAGAGTCACCGATATCAGGAGGACATAAGGTGACATACATGTGTTCCAAAATTTATCAGCATGCATGGCGCTCTGTTCTTGCTCTGTGTCCATGCTACCGTTCAGTCTGACCAGCCGCTTCAAGCTCCTGTCACATTCGTGGCAATGTAACATAATGCCTGCAATGCTGGACTGTCACCTGGAATTCGGAGCTGCAATTAAATCCTTTTTTCTTCAGTTGCTTGGGTCAGTTATTTTATTGCAGCAATATGCCATGAAACTAGAACACCCCCGAGTAAGTAGTTCACTTCTGTTTTTAACACAAGTCTAAAGGTCCAAAAGCTCAAAGTCAGGGAAGGTGGGGGTGAGGCAGAGGAAGGCAAAAACCTTGCTCACAGCAGGATCCCTGAAAACATCAAAACATTGTCTGTTCTTGCCTTTTGTGAAGGCAGCCCTGCAGCTACGCGCTCAGGTTTCTACTGTACCAAGTTCATGATGAATGAGGTTTTCCAAGGGCTTTTACACACAGCCCTGTTATTTCACTGGAGCTCTCTGAGTGCTTTAAACAGATGAAGACAAAAGAAAGCCAGCCATATAATTCAGTGTCTGATTGCTTTTCCACATGTCAGTGTTGAACAGCACAGCTCTCCCTGGAGCGGCTCTGAGAGGCTGCCTGATTGAATCTGGTAAAGGCTGATAAATTTTGGAATGCTCCTTCAACACAAGAAAAATAGCATCTGGATGGAAGGCTGTTCTGTGGCACTCTGCGCCTTGCAGGAGAACCCAGAAATCAGTATGAGAACCACTGCATGGGAAGAGGGAAAGCTAAAAGTTCTTCTCCATATTCTTCTGAGGAGCCACCAGTATCAGGAGGGCATAAGGTGACATGCGTGCTTTTGATGTGTTAATTGCAATCATTGTATATAAACAATGGGTTGTATTCTTTAATATTTTGAGTGCATTTCCAGAAACACTTTTTTAAAGCTACTCAGGAGGCGGATCAGTGAGTTTCATGGGCAATTCCCATGCAAATGTAAGGACCCGAGTTCAAATCCCTGGAAACCATGTATGACTATATGTAGCACACATCTGCTGTGTATACTACAACAAGCTTCTAGAGATTCTTCTGTCTTTACCTCCCAACTCCCCATTGAAGGACTGAAATTACAGATGTGTGGTACTACACATATGTGATACTACACTATACATAGGTTCTAGCGATTTGCATAGGAAGCGCCAACCAAATTCATTGATTGACACTTTTCCTGAGAGACACCACACAAACATCTATATACCCAGATAGGGATTCGATGACAGACCAAAATACAATCACAACAAAGTCCAGCTTGTACAGCCAATGAGATTCTTTAGGTTGTTTACAAGAGCATGGGTGAGGGTTACTTACAGGTGTAAAGACCACTCAAAGACAGAAAACCCAGCCCAATATAGTTGAAACTCGTAGAAGCCTTAGCACTGGAGTCCTCTGAATGACTTGCTGGTCAGAGAATCTTCCCCCAAACTGCTGGACTGCTCAGAGTCTCCTCCAGATTTGATTGACTGGCCAGGAAGTCTCTTCCTCCAACAGTTACTCACCACTTTCTTTATCTTGGGGAGAGCCTCCCCCCAATCTTGTTAGATTTAGAAACTGCCTAAGACTAAAAACGATTTACTTTTTAATCCTACCTTCAAGATGGAATGTTTCAGATTGTTACATGACATCCTTAGGTTAGACTTGGGGCAATATACAAGATGGTCTTACTTTATATTTATGGATTTAAAAAAAATGTGTACATGCACAAAAGATACAATGAGGAAAAACAGATGGGGTTCTCTCTTGGAATCACTTTTTTTTTTTTTTTTTTTTGCTTAAGGAAAGAGAAGTTCCATTAATTTAAATGTAGCAACTTTCAAAGGACAAGCTGACTAAGATTTGGGGGCTGTGAGCCAAGTCTTTGGGGTCCAGCTAGTCATTCTGCATCTGTAATTAGCAAAAATCCAAACATATTGTAAGAAGTGACAAAGAAAAGGAATAACAGCCTTCAAGTATGAGTTACTGCAGGAGATATGGAAGAAGACTCTTGGCTCAACCTGACTTCCGTGTCTCATTCTTCTTGCAGACACACTGCCTCCCAGTGCTTCAGCAACTTCCCTTGAGGGTAATTTTTGCTTGTACACTGCTTTGAAGAGTTAGTGTAAAAGGCTCTAAAGCAGCACATCCATGAGTAGGCATTCTCCCCAGGACTCCAAGCACAGTCTATTCCATTCAGCTAAATAACAACAGCTCACAGCAAAGTTACGCATAATCAATAGTCTGTCCACTGATCCAAACACCCCAGGGTCCCATTTCTGCAGCTTATTGTGTATATATATTCCAGGAATGCAAGGAGACGGGGAGGGGCTCTGGATTCATGTGCAGCTGTTTTCCTCCTATGAGTGCATGATGATTTTCAAGTGTTTTATGAGAGCACATACTTTAAGAGCACACTGAATGCATGTCTTTCTTCAACTGACACTTCTATTTATATAAACAGCCTACTTCTAATCTACTGTCCTGATGCTGGGAAGGCAAGGGGTAAATCGCAACTCCCTGGCCTTCTTTGGCATCCCCGAGCAGATCTTTGTGGCACTATCAATTCAGGGAGGTCCTAGCCAGGCTCCCAAATTTAGGACAAGCCTGGACATGTACAGACCGGACATGCCCCAATAGAGAACCATGCAGGCGGAGGGATGAACAACCAAAGGGAAGCAGCCATCTAACCTGCCCCTGCAATGGACACCTAGTAAATAGTTAAATGATTGGTGGCTGTCCCCTCCCCCCGGAGCAGAGGAATGGCAACACTTGATTGGACCCCCTGACCCTATATAAGCCCAAACACCTCCTTAATAAATTCAATCTGCAGCAAACTCGTCCACTGCTTGCTTCTCACCTGATTCCAGGGGTCTGGATGGTGACCCCGCCCGGGCTCGACCCCTTGCCTGAAGCCCAGAGGCTCTGCCATTTTCCTCACTGGCCCGGCGGGAATTCGGCAACAAATCATTTCTATTCTCCTCCCTAGAAATGTGTCAACCATCTCTCCCTCCATCACTTTCTCTGCCAGTGACTTTTCCTTCCATTCTCTCTGACCCTTTTCTTCATTGGTTGTTTGAACTTGACTTTTCCACATGAAGACTTTCTATGCTGGAGCAAGCTGAGTGTCCCAGGGTTCCATATAGAAGGTCACTTTCTGTGTTGGGTTTGTTCTGCTTAACATAGTTGAATTCAGATAACATCTTATTTTCTGAAGCCAACATGTACTTCGACTTGAACCTACCACACAGTCATTCCCACATTTCACCATAAAAATCTGTCACCAAGGTAAATAATATTCTATCACATGGTCATCAAAAAAGCACTAATCTTGTGATTTTCACATCATCAGAATACCACACAGCTCCAAACTGAAAAGTTTTCCTGCTGAAAGTTCATGATCTAGGAGTCCTTTAAACACAGAAAACGTGAGCTTCAATAGGATATTAGGTGATTTACCAAAGTATCTCTGGAGGTAAATAAAAGTATTTTTGGTAGGCAGACCTTACTCCATGTAGTTCATAAATTACGTTTTTAGAATTGATACAACCATATGAGTGAGTTCAGGGTATTCCTAAATTTATTTGAAAGTATTAAATACAACTAGAAACAATTTTCTTTTCAATTTCTTTCTACTCATATCAACATAAACTTCTTCTGGTGAACTGTCACGGTTTAAATGTAAATTGTCCCCCATAGCTTCATGTGTTTGTTGAAGCCTTAGTTGATGTTTGGGATGGTTAGGCAACTTCAGGAGGTGGAGCCTTACTAGAAGAAGGCATGTTTTAAACAGTGGGGCCTTGAGATTGGTTAGCCCTGTCCTGTTTCTGCTAATAGTCAGTTTTTGCTGCAGGCTCTCTCAGCCTCCATGATAGAAGTGACTTAAGTCTCCTCCAGCTTCTGCCACCAGCCATGCATGCAATCTCCACCATGAAGGAATATGCTCGGTCAGAAGACAGCACCAAAAGAACTCAGAAAACACTTTACTTTCTGGACACAAATGAATGAGGTCACTCAATTATCCACAGAAAGAAACATTTTCCCTCCTGTTTATTTTTACGTTCCTATGTTATTCTGCAAATCAGAAGGATACTGGTCCCTCTGGAGCCAAAGCAAATGTTAATCACAAATATCATACAACAAGACATCAAATGGAACTTTTCCTGAAGCTGTAAAATTCCAGCTGAAATATTAAAATAGAACACAACAGGTGATAAGAAGCCATCTTTCTAGGAAGGATGTTAGAGTATTCTCATAAATTTATCAAGAACAGTGATGGTAGTACAGTAAGATAGGTCACTGGGGAAGGTTGGCTCACAAATTTGACAACCGAGTTGAATCCCAGATGACCCATGATCGCCACCTGTGTATCTCCAGCCCACAGAAGAGAAGGCTTGAGTTTCAGTAAGGAGTTGTAGGGCATGTGTAGAAACAGAAAAGGCCAGGCCTGTGTTCCTCCCTTTGCACTTCACAAGTTAACATCATCTCCTGCAAAACAGATTCCATAAGAGACCCTGGGACCTTCTGTAAGCAGAGAAATAGTTCTTTCCTAGTAGATGGTTTCTTGCTGAGTTTACAAGAGGTCAGCTCTATGCAATTACTGATGTGGAATGCAAGAAATTCTTAGGGGAAATTAACACAAATCTCTACAGTGGGTGGAAATTCACTAAGCAAAGTCAAATGTCAGAATGATAACTTCAGAAGCATAAAACAGGAGACTTTTTAAGTTAGATGACAATGTAACAAAAAAATCACAGGGTAACAAGGGAAAGCATTTCCTCAAACAGGACTGATCACATATTTGAAGTTTTCTGTGGTCAAGAGACACTTGGGAGGGTAGCAAAGCAGAGAATGCCTTGAAAGGTCCAACCTAAGATAACTGCTGGGAAATAATTCTCTGGCAAGAAGGTCTTATACATGCTGTTGGGAAAGGACCATGACCTCCTACAAACCAGGTCGAGAACTCTCACCAGGAATTGAATCAGCTAGTCCTTTGTTCTTAGACTTTCAACTTCCAGAATGGAGAGAAAATAAATCCCTGATGTGTAAGCTGTCCTATCTGCAGCATCATACTAAGCAAATCATGTGCATAAAGACTCCCGAGTCATAGCTGGGACATTAGCACTAACCATAGAGGGAAAGACCCAGGGAAAAGGATGAAGGGAAACGCGATTTGAACCCTAGATATTTAGGTGTCAACTTGACAATTGAAGGCTGAGTTCTGGGCACCTTTGTGAAGAACTGGCAACTTTGGCAAGCCCTTGAGCAAGCCTGCAAGGAGATTTATATGTGAAGAACCAGCCCATAATTGGTGGGGCCATTCTCTGGGCAGGTGGGCAATATGGAGGAGCTGGCTCTGTAAGTTAAGATTCTTTAGCATACTTGCTCTCTGGTAAGTGTGGTTTGCCTCCTCTCAGTAAATCCTGTGAATATGGTGCAGACAGTTGCTTTGCCTCCTGGTGTTGGTATGTGCTCTCCTGCCAAATTGAACCAATAACTGAAACTGAGAATCATAATAAAGAATAAAACCCACTTCTTTCCCAAGCTCATTAGTCATGAATGTGTTGGCAATGTACAGATGAGCTGCAATACACCCTGAGACAAACAGGAGGTGTCAGGAGCCGGGTGACAGCGTGGCCACATCCATCATCATCCTCCTAAGTCCTCCCTTCCCAGATTAAGGACCTGCTGGGAGTCAGGAGCAGAATACATGGAGAAAGAACTGCAGGAGCAGCTACTGTCTATCCTTCTTGGTGCTGTAGTGGGAGCTACAGCCTGAACAGCAGCAGAGGTACTTAGAGTCCCGTTTGGGTAGAAAAATCAAGGTTTGCAAGTGAGGTCTTGTGCTAGTTACTCTTTTATGTTGCTGTGAAAAAAAAATCCAAAGTCAAGTGCTTAAGAAAGAAAGGGAGATTGATTCAGCTTACGATTCCAGAGGGGAGATACAGTCTTTCATGGTGGAAGCGGCATGGCTGGCTGGATACAAGTTAAGTCACATTCATCCAGAAGGCTGAGAACTGTAAGACTGCCAACTGCCAAAGTAGACCTCTCCAGGAAGAATCACCCCCCCATGACTGCCTTCTTCCAGCAAGGCTCCACCTCCTAAAGGTGCCATGACCTTCCCAAACATATGGCCTGTGAGGAACACATATCAAACCAGGACAGGTCCATAGACTTTTTGCAAAGTCCTTTAAAACTAGAGTATAACTTAGAGCTTAAAAAGACCAGGAAGCTACAGACTTTCCAGATAGAATGAAGAAGATAAAAGAAGTTGCTCTGAAACAGAGAGAGAGAGAGAGAGAGAGAGAGAGAGAGAGAGAGAGAGAGAGAGAGAGAACCAGTGTTGGTTGGGTTTGATCAGTTCATTCAGACAACAGTAGAAAAGCATAAGGGAAAAACAGTGAACAAGTCAGAGCAAAGCAGGTTGAAGACTTCCTTCCTGGCTTCCAAATAACTGGTCTCTGTGTCCTCATATGGGGCGGGGAGAAAAATCATTTTCTGCTGTCTCTTCTAAGTACACTAATTAATTATATGTCAGGGCCTCATCCTTATGGCTTCATATTACCATATTGCTTGCATAAAGTTTTGTATCTGAATATGATCACAATGGAGCTTTAACTTATGAGTGTCCAGGGGACACAATTTAGTGTGTTAACAGCATCATTGCAAAGACAACTTAATGGAAAAAAAGATAATAAAGGCATTGACAGTCTATACCAACATGCAAAATATTTTATCACTCCAAAATAAGGTGGGGTAAAGTGTAACTTGGTGCTTAAAGCTTTTTCTTTGAGAAAAAGAATTGCTAATTATATGTAAGTGCAAAAATGTGTCAAAAGAGAAATTCATTAGAATTTCACAGTCAGGAAATGAGCACAAAGCAAAAGCTTGAGCCCACTGGGTTTAAAAGCAATTGTATCATTAATTGAATGCACATGAAATGCATGGCTGGTATGTGGTGGGAAAACAATTTTGAGTTTAAATGCCATGTTAAGAATTCTATAGAATATCAAACTTTTAAAATCTGTTTAAGTATGTAGAAAATTAAAATGAAGAAAACCTATAGAAAGACTATTAAAATATGATTTTTATCAGAAGAAACTGAGTTAAGGTCAAATATTTTATGATTGTCTTTATTTGAGAGAGGAAAAGAAAAAAAAAAGGGAGAGAGTAAACACATGCATACCATAACACGTATGTGTATATTAGAAAGTGTTACAGTCAGCCTGCAACATTGCTGATAAATGACCATCAAACGGTTTAAGGGAACAAGGGGTTTATTTCCTTATGATAGTCCAGTTACAGTTCTCAGTCCAGCTTGACGGGAGAGCATGCACCAACACCAGGGCCAAGGGAACTGGCCACACCATCACTGCATAAACAGCTGAGAGATGAACAATCCTTACTTGCCAGACCAGCATGTCTGGCCAAGTGAACAGAAGGATTGTTCATCTCTCAGCTGTTGTGTGGCAATGGTGTGGCCAGCTCCCTTGGCCCTGGTGTTGGTGCATGCTCTGCTCTCCTGTCAAGCTGGACTATGAACTGTAACCAGAAATTGTAAGAGAATAAATCCCTTGTTCCTTTAAGCCATATGATGGTTATTTATCAGCAACCATGCAGGCAGACTGCAACAGAATTTCTAACACTAATCTTGGGAACGGAACTGCATGTTCGCCTGAAGTCACTTTTACCCTGATCTATGTCATAGTCCACAGTAATTTTGTTACAGATTGAAAGAATAAAAGAATATCTAAATGTACTATAAAATGTGTTGGTATTTTAAACTGTGGTATGGTCTGGGAATTTTAATGGAAGGAAAAAAATCACAAGATACAAACTCAACATGAAAGTATATCCTTTACCTCTTTACCTTTGAATCTCATCAAAGGGCAGTTTAAGAAGACACAAGGAAAAAAACATCATAAAAATGTTGATGTGTGGGGATAAGGAGATCACTCATTCGTTAAAGCCTTTGCCTCACAAGCAAAAGGACCAGAGTCCAAATACCCATATCCCGTGTACAGATGCTGGGCAGGAAGAGTGGCACACATGTAACTCTAGTCATGGGAGGCAGTGCATAGGGATCCCCAGAGCAAGCTGGCTAGCCAAAGAAACCCTAATGAAGTGCGTGGCCTAGGGCCGAAAATTAAGATGGAAGAGCCATGATTCCCAATATCACCCTTAGGCCTCAGGAGGCACATGCTCAAGTGCTCAAGTGTACACACACACACACACGCACACACACACACACACACACACACACACACCATATACATTCATGAAAGGGAAAAAAATGCTGAGAGAGAAGACATCAGTGAACCAGATTTTTACCTGACTGACATATACATTAATGTATAGCAACTCCTCTCACTCCCCAACTTCCTCCCTCCCCCCCATCTTCCCTGTTCACCTCCCCTTTTTCCTGTAAATCTTTCTCACATTCATGTCTGTTCTGGCTATTTTTGCTTTGTGACCCACTGAGCTTAGCCAATGCCATCTCTGTGACCACAGGTTTGGAGCTAAACATTGTCATCTAGGGGGCTCAGCAACAGAATGAAACTGAAGTCAATGACTCGCCTCTCCCAGAATCTATCAGTAGCCAACAGTTCAGCCCTGAGGAGTTGGGACCTCCAATGGCTTCCTGGCCATAACTATTGACTGGGCAAATCTTGTGCAGTCCCAATGCAGGTAACCACAGCCAAAATGAGTTTTTGTTTGCTGGTCGGTGGTGTCTAGAGGGTGCCATTTCTTGGTCCTTCTGCCTAGCTTTCGACTTTACATGTATCCCACACCCTTTCCTAGCCTTGGAAGGGGTGCTTTAAATCAGCATCTTGGGCATCATTGAGTTCTGGGGCCGGCTACTTTTGCAAACTTGTGGATATCTGGGCAAGTGATAGACTACCACACTTTTCACAGGGAAGTAGACAGTCTCATGCAGATGTCGTTAAGAAAAGATGGAAGCCCTTTACCCCACCCCGCTCCGCTGGTCAGGACGCGCACGCGGTCCAGCCGGGCCTCACCCCACGACCTAGGTAAGTCTCCGCCCGCACCCGCCCACCAGGACCCCAGGTTAGCTCAAAGGGACCCGGCTCCGACTCCCACCATCCAGCCGGAGCCGCGCGCAGGGCCGAGGGGCAAGGAGGACCTCCCCCTGCTCCCGGCCCCACCCCAGCTGCCCTTGGGTTAAATAGCTCCAAGCCCACGCCCCCATCCTCCCATTCCCCACCGCGCTCCGGCGGTCGGGACGCGTGCGGTCCAGCCGGGCCTCACCCGCGACCTAGGTAAGCTCTGTCCCTGCCCATCCCCAGAACCCCAGGCCAAATAATTCAGTTTAGTGAAATTGAAAGATCGTAAGAGTTAAAACGATAATGCCAAAGTCAAAGTGCAAATCCAGGAGAAACAACTCAAGTAAACAAATCTCCCACTGAAGGAATTAATCCCATAATGTTAGACTCCAACCAGAACAAACCCGCGGAAAAAGGCCAAGATAGCCTGACCCAGGATAACGACTTTCAATATATGATCATTACCATGTTCAATACAATGAAAGAAGAAATCCAGGAGGAATTACATAATCGAATCAATCGCTTTGAAGAGGAACACAACAGACATTTGGAGGAGTTGAGAAAAACAGTGCAAGAAACAAAAACTGGCATAGAGCAGTTAAAACAGACTCAAGCAGGGTTTAAAACTGAGCTACAAGACAAGTTATCTTCAACCCAGAATGCCACAGAGAGTCTTATCAACAGAACTAACAAAGCAGAAAACAGAATTTCAGACCTTGAAGATAAAGTGGGAGTACTAACCAGCTCAATGGAAGAGGTTGTTAAAGACAAAAAGATACTTGAGAGAAATATCCAAGAGATATGGGACACCCTGAAGAAGCCTAACATGCGTATTCATAGAATACCAGAGCAAGAATCTCAAAATACCACCCCTGAAGAAATTTTTCAAACGATCATCAAGGAAAACTTTCCTCATCTAAAAAAAGAGAAGCCCATCCATATACAAGAGGCATTCCGCACCCCAAACAGATACGACCAAAACAGAAGCACGCCACGGCAAATAATAGTCAAAACACTACACATTCAAGATAAAGAACTGGTGCTGAGAGCTTCAAGGGAGAAAAAACAAGTCACTTTTAATGGTAAACCTATTAAAATAACAAATGATTTCTCAGTCAAAACAGTAAAAGCAAGAAGAGCTTGGAGAGACATACTTCAAATATTGAATGAGTAAAAATGTCAACCCAGGCTGATTTACCCTGCAAAACTATCAGTCACGATCGAGAGAGAAAGAAAAATTTTCCAGCACAAAGACAACTTGAAGGGATACATGTCCACCAAACCAGGCCTTCAAAAAATGTTAGAAATGATACTCAAGCGTGAAGAAAAAAACAGGCATATCCAGGAGAATAGAAGGCAAATATAACACCATTAAAAGCGAAGCAATATACTTATAAAAATTACTAAACATAATAAATATCTGGAATTAAAAATAGTTTCTCCAGTATAACACTAAATGTTAATGGAATTAATTCACCGATCAAGAGACACAGATTACAAACTTGGATTAAAAATCACAATCCATCAATCTGTTGCCTGCAGAAAACCCATCTCACCACAAAAGATAAGCATGCTCTAAAAATAAAAGGCTGGTCAACAATTCTACAAGCAAATGGAAGCAGAAAACAGGCAGGGGTAGCCATTATGCTATCAGACAAAGTGGACTTCAAACCAAAGAAAATTATAAGAGACACGGATGGATACTACATTTTAGTCACAGGTACAATTCACCAGGAAGACTTCACAATACTGAACATATATACAACCAATACGGGCCCCTCCACATTCATTAAGAAAACCCTACAGCGTCTAAAGCAAGAAATCAACCCCCAAACGATAATTCTTCGAGACTTCAACACTGCCCTCTCAACATGGGATAGATCAACAGGTCAAAAGCTTAACAGAGACACTTTGGAACTTAATCAAACCCTGAAAGAAATGGACCTTACAGATCTCTATCAAACTTTTCACCCACACACCAAAGAATACACATTTTTCTCAGCAGCACACGGAACTTTCTCCAAAATAGATCACATATTGGGCCACAAAACGAATCTACACATATACGAGAAAGTTGAAATTCTAACCTGTGCCCTATCAGACCACCATGGCCTAAAGCTGAACATCCACAACACATCAAACAAGAGAAAATACACTAACTCCTGGAAACTTAACACTATGATGCTGAATGAGAACTGGATTCAGGAAGAAATTAAAAAGGAAATTCAAGATTTCCTGAAAGTGAATGATAACGATAATACAACTTACCAAAATCTCTGGGACACAATGAAAGCTGTTCTAAGAGGTAAGTTCATAGCTTTTAATTCCTACATCAAAAAATGGAAACATCAGAAATAAACAACTTAACAATGCAGCTTAAAGCTTTAGAGAAACTAGAGCAATCTGATCCCAAAAGTAGTAGAAGAGAGGAGATAGCAAAATAAGGGGAGAAATATCTGAAATCGAGATTAAGAAAACGATAGAAAAAAATCAACCAGTCAAAAAGCTGGTTCTTTGAAAAAATCAATAAGATTGATACACCCCTAGCTAAATTAACCAAAAGCAGGAGAGAGAAAACCCAAATTAACAAAATCAGAAATGAACATGGAGTTATCACTACTGATACCCAAGAAATCCAGAGAATTATAACATCATATTTCAAAAACTTATACTCTGTGAAGTTTGACAACACAAAAGAGATGGATGAATTTCTAAGTAAACACAACTTACCTAAATTGAATCAGGAAGTTGTGAATTATTTAAATAGTCCTATAACATATAAGGAAATTGAAGAAGTAATCTCAAATCTTCCCACCAAAAAATGTTCTGGACCAGATTGATTCAGCATAGAGTTCTACCAGACATTTAAGGAGTTAATAATACCAATACTCCTTAAACTGTTCCATCAAATAGCAAAGGAAGGAACACTACCAAATTCCTTCTATGAAGCTAATATTATTTTAATCCCAAAACCTAATAGAGATTCACTTAAAAAAGAAAACTATAGGCCGATCTCTCTGATGAACACAGACGCAAAGATTCTCAACAAAGTCATAGCAAATCGGATTCAAAAACATATTAAAAAGATCATTCATGGGGATCAAGTAGGTTTCATCCCCGGCACACAAGGTTGGTTCAACATACGCAAATCAATAAATGTAATTCATCATGTAAACCAGTCCAAAGTCCAAGACCACATGATATTCTCGATAGATGCAGAAAAAGCCTTTGACAAGATCCAGCGGCCTTTTATGATCAAAACGCTAGAGACAGTAGGAATGGAAGGAACCTTTATCAATATAATAAAAGCTATATACAACAAGCCCACAGCAAGGATTATGCTCAATGGGGAACAATTGGAAGCATTCCCACTTCGATTAGGAACTAGACAAGGCTGTCCACTCTCACCACTTCTATTCAATATTGTACTTGAAGTCTTAGCTGAAGCCATAAGACAAGAAAGGGACATAAGAGGGATTCAAATCGGCAAGGAAGAAGTCAAACAATCCCTATTTGCAGATGACATGATCTTAAACCTGAGTGATCCCAAAAACTCCACCAGGAAGCTCCTGGAACTAATTGAAAAGTTCAGCAGGGTGGCAGGATACAAAATAAATGTGCAAAAATCAGAGGCCTTCCTATATGCCTAGAATGAAAGAAGTGAAAAAGCCTTGAGAGAAACAATCCCATTTACTATAGCCCCTAAAAAAATGAAATACCTTGGTATACACCTAACTAAGGAGGTAAAAGACCTTTACAATGAAAACTTTAAAACCCTAAAGAAAGAAATAGCAGAAGACACCAGAAGGTGGAAAGACCTCCCTTGTTCCTGGATTGGCAGAATCAACATCGTGAAAATGACCATCCTACCAAAGGCAATATACAGATTCAATGCTATACCAATCAATATCCCAAAGCAGTTCTTCAAAGAAGTTGACCAAACAATCTCAAAGTTCATATGGAGGCACAAAAGACCCAGGATAGCAAAAACAATCCTGAGTAACAAAAACACTGCTGGAGGTATTACCATACCAAACCTAAGTCTATACTACAAATCCATAGTTATAAAGACAGCCTGGTACTGGCTCCAAAATACACACACAGATCAATGGATAAGGATTGAAGACCCAGATATAAGCCCACAAAGTTACAGCCATTTGGTCTTTGACAAAGGGGCCCAAAGTATCCAATGGAAAAAGAACAGCATCTTCAACAAATGGTGTTGGCAAAAATGGATCTCCACATGCAGAAGATTAAAGCTGGACCCGTACTTGTCACCATGTACAAGACTTAATTCCAAATGCCTTAATTCCAAATGGATCAAGGACCTTGATATCAGGCCAGAGACTATAAAAACCATAGTTGAAAGGACAGGGAACTCCCTTGAGCTGATTGGGCTAGGCCAACATTTTCTAAACAGACATCCAATGGCACAGTCACTGCTACCAACTCTCAACAGTTGGGATCTTGTGAAATTAAAGAGCTTCTGTTCAGATAAAGAGATTGTAACACCAGCTCAAAGGCAACCCACAGAATGGGAGAAAATATTCACTAACCACACATCTGATAGAACTCTGCTGTCCAGAGTGCACAAAGAACTTAGAAAACTAAACACCAAGGAAACCAATGGCCCAATTAAAAAATGGGCTCTGGAACTTAAAAGAAACTTTACCAGGGATGAAATTAAAATGTCTAACAAATATCTGAAAAAATGCTCCACTTCCTTAGCCATCAGGGAAATGCAAATCAAAACTTCCCTGAGATATCATCTCACCCCGGTCAGGATGGCAAAAATCCACAATACAAACAACAACAAATATTGGAGAGGATGTGGAGAGAGGGGAACTCTCCTACATTGCTGGTGGGAATGCAGGCTCATACAGCCACTCTGGTGAGCCATCTGGAGATTCTTAAAGACACTAAGGATTGAAATGCCATATGACCCTGCTATTTCACTTTTGGGAATAACCCCCCATGCAGCAGAGGTTCACCTCGATAGCACAAGCACGACCATGTTCATAGCAGCGCTGTTTACAATAGCAAAGTCATGGAATCAGCCCAAATGTCCAACAGTTGACGAGTGGATAAGGAAAAGGTGGTACATCTATACAATGGAGTACTACTCAGCCATCAAAAATGATAAATTACTGGAATTTGCCGGGAAATGAATGTCATTAGAAACAATTATATTAAGCGAAGTATCCCAGACCCAGAAAATTAAGTGCTGTATGTACTCCCTAATAGGTGGCTCCTAGTACCAAACCCACCCAGCCCACCTAGAGACGGTAATTGCAAGGATTTTGAACAGGAGGGATGGGGTTGGAGGGCCACACCAGAAACAAGGAGAGAAGGGACCATGTTACAGCAGAGAAAATAGGCCTCCATCAAGGACCCAAATAAGTAATGAGACATCTGATTAAGTTCACAGACTTTTGTTCCTGATCATTTACTACTGAGGGGGTATGATCTCACCAGAAAAGGAGGGCATATAGTCTGGCAGATACAAAGTAACCATTTTGCAAATGGGTGATAGACCCCTCCCTCACTGTGGTTTCCCACTTTTATTATATCTACCTTTGAATGTGCTTTTATCACAAGACTCTAGTTTAACAGATTTTTGTCTCTGGCCAGGGGGTAACATACAATGCCCACCAGGATGGAGTGAAGGGCATTGCAGGAGCAGCAAAACTGCAAAAGAAAATCAACAAACCACAATCCAGAACTTCAGAGACTCTATATCAACCACCTAGAACTAGGCCAGCTTAATCTCTCCCCATCTTGAAGCTCAGGGAAATTTGCGGAAGAGGGGGCGGTAAGAGTGTAAGAGCAAAAGGATGGGAGGAGCAATGATATGTAAGATACTCCATACAAGTTAGGGCTGAAGCAATCATAATTGGACTTTGCATGCCCTGCGCATTGTCCAACACACTGGTGACCTCACAAAGTCTAGCATCTGCTAAAGGCACCAAGATCCTCGGAGGCAAAGGATTGGCAGCCACAGCAGTGTTTCTGTACCTAAGGGGAACACGGGAAAGGGTTCAGGGAAAGGCCACTGGGTCCTTGTACGTCATCGGAAAGGAGGGCCCAGAGGAAAATCAGGCATGCACAAGAAAGGACTCTCTGGGGATTGGGGGGGAGGCACTGGGGAATGGGGAGGGAGGGGGGTGGGGAGGGGGAGTAGGGGGTACGGGGGAGGAGGAGGGAGGGAGGGAACTGGTGTACCTATTAAGTTTGTATGAGCTGAAATAATAATAAAAATGTATTAATAAAAAAAAAAGAAAAGATGGAAGCAAAAGCCCTGTTCAGCATCAGATTCTTCAAATAGCACAAAAGAAAAGAACAACAGGATTGGCTGCTGAAAGTTTTCAATGCAAAGGAATAAATGGAAAATAACTATACAACGGACAAACTGAATATAAGAACATAGGAAAAGTGTATGTCCCAACTATGGGAATTTCCACTGGAGGAAAGATTGCCTCCTGAACCCCGGGGCCCAGGGGTCAAGCCCTCTGCTGGGGACCAACGAAATGGCCTGAAGCTCTTCACTTCCCTCCAATGCAAAAAGGAATTTGCTGCTGATATCCAGCAAAAGAAAGCCCAAAATGCCAGGTTGAGCATCTCATGAAAACCTTGGGTTTAACATGCAAATGGGAAACCTCTTTGTTTCTATGTTAATGGACAAGGGAGCATAAAATTTTAGTGCTCAACTTCCTAGGTTTTTGTCAATCTTTGATTTTACTAGAATGTTTAAGATCAAGGAAGTGACAGGTTCACCAGTCACTCACAAAGTAACTACTGAGATTCCTCACATGCTTAACAGTGATGCTTTTTAGGTATTCCTTTGCTACCTGAATGCCCAGACATCCTAGGTTTAGACTTAATGGAATGGAAGATTTTAGTGCTGTTATAAAATCATCCATGTGGCTCTGGTTTTAGGTATACCAAAGATGCTAGAGAGAGGAAACCATAGATTCCAGAAAATGGCAGAATCCAGATGGCGTGTAACAGAAAACCTACAGTTTAAAGGCCCAAAGAAAGTTTGTGCTGTAGAGTTAAAATCAGACATGTATTGACAGAAAGTTTTAATAAAGTTTTGTTCTTGTCCTAAAAGCTTGCCTAAAATTAAACTCAGTGCTTGACAGAAGGAAAATGCAATGACAAACTTAAGGAGTTAAACCAGGAAAAACAGCAAAACTCCAGGTGCTTAACAGAGTAGCAGCTCCATTAGCAAATCAATGCTGGCTTTTCATTTAGATCCAAGGAGTGGTCCTACCTTAAAGACGAAATAATGCTTAGAGACCTATAGAACTGTCCATGTCAGGAAACAATGTCCCCTACATGTGTCATCTTAAAAAGACTTGTGTCACTTTGCTTTACAGAACCAAAAAAGGGGGACTAATTCAGATTGTTCTCTACAAAGAATCGGACAGTTCACATTGTTTTGGACAGGTTTTAAAAATGTGATCTTGGAGATTTACAACAGCCAGAGGAGAAAGGTTTCCAATATATAAAATACTTACAGCTCTTGGCTTTTACACCTTACAAACATGATTTTCTTTACTAACACTTGCTTGTACCCATAGTAAGATTGCTAAGCTTATATCATGTGCCTTCCCAGTTACAATGGTTTAATCCTTGTGTAGATTGTGGAGGCTCAATTTACCTACATTTTATCTCTTTTAGATGGACCTCAAAGTAATAAAGCCATCTATGAAAGACCTCTAGACCATCCCAGCATTTCATAGATGAGGACATCAGATTGCTCTTACTTCCTTTGTCCCAACTCAGCAGAAAGTAGTCAAAGCGGTCATCACCCTTAATCCCCAGAGCAGTCTGAGTCCTTAAATAGGTTTATGGGAGAATGAGGCAGGATTAGAGCAGCCATGCTGGAATGGGTCTTTTAAGGTCTTTGAAGGTCTTTGGAATTCCTGAAGGACATCCCCCACTGCTGGAATCACCCTGAAGGAACACTTCTGCTGAGGAACTGACTCCTCCCAGAGATAAGATGGCCAACTTCCCTATGAAAGGATTATGGAAATAAAATCTCCATATCAAACAACTTGACTTCTAGCCCACATGGGCCCAGGAGCAACTGGGTTGAGCCTCAATGGGAATTAACCAATGAGAAAAAGCCAGGTTCCTGGGTTTGTCTAGGTATATAAATATACCTGGCCCTGGCAGCCATCTTGGGCACCCTAGCCCTTCATGGCATTCTAGTGCCATGAGTTCTTTTCTGGTTCCTTGCTCCTCAACAATTCCATGCCTAGGCACCATGAGTTCTCTGGCATTCTATCCCCTCATGGCACTGCATGTCTGGAGTCCATGAGTTCCAACCTCTCTCCTCTAATAAACTCTATCTTAATCCTCAAAAGAAAAAAAAAGAACACAGGAAAAGTGGTACATGAAATCAAAGCAAGTTAGTGAACAATTCATTAATATAAATTCTATGGAAAGGAAAACAGAAAGGTACAAAAGGAAGGATTCTGTTTTACCCTGCTGAGCAGCCTGAGGGCATGCAAAAGATTCCAGAAGTTAAAAAAAAAATTCAATCATCCACCCTACATGTCTTGCCAATAAAAAATAATTACACACTCGTAGTAATAGAAAGATTGATTTTTTTTCTTCTCAAAGTCATAAAACAGTCAGAAAGCACAGAAAGTATGGTTGTAATTGCAGAACAGAATGTAAATGTTATCAACCTTAGCACTATAAAGCAAAAATTAACTTGAAGGAAGATAGGAAGAGAGACAGAAGAAAGAGTAGTGCACTAATTTCTCATCTTGTAGCAAAATCAATTTAGTAAGCTAAAGGAAAAGAAGAAAGAATTAAAACCATTGATATATTTTCTAACATGAGGAAGAGAAACAATTTTGAAGCTCAAAATAAATGTTTATTAAAATTTTAGGAGCAGGAGACAAACACATGAGTGAATCAAACCCACATCTATCACAGTAGGAAGTGGAAGTTGTCTGGGGTTATTAAATCAGGATTAATGGATGACAAACTTTATTGAAATAACTACCAGAAACATTCTGAAGACGGGTTAAAAGAGGTGCTCCTGGAAATAAGTGTGGGATGGAGTGGGGAGAATAAGAAGACTTTTCTTCTTACAAAGAAGTTCTTCCACACTCTTAATTTTTTACCTTGGGAACATATATGACTTGGTATGCTGGTTTTCTGTTGCTATAACTAACAAATACTGGAAACTGTGAACTTACAGGGAATGTTTGTTTGGGCTCAAGGTTTTGGAGGTTTCTTCCCATGTCAGGTTGGCCTTATTGCTTTAAGCCAAAGAAAAGTCATTCATGAGCAGGATACAGAATAGAGGAAAAGGAAGGGGAAGAGGGTGGGGTCTCATAATCCCCTCTAAGGGCATAAATCACATGATACAAGCTTGAGTCAGGTGGCTCCACATCTTGAAGTTGAAAACACCTCCTGATAATACAAGCCTCTCCTGTAAACAAGCTTCTTGGAAAATTTGAGAAACAAACTATATAACATTGGGATAAGAACAAAAACAAAAAACAAAAAAAGGAAAAGCCAAAGGTTAAGTATTTAGTTAAAGCCTATTGTCTCCACTTTCCACATGTTGACTGAGGTCAAAACACGAGCCAGATGTAGAAACCAGATTTTAATCTAACAAGAAATTGTCTGACAAGTAAAGCAGCTAAAACATGCTCTGAAAACAAGTTTCTAAATATATCCACTATATCCTCCTCCCACCTCTCTTGCTCACACACACACACATACACATACACACACACACACACACACACACACACACTTACCACGGGATTGATTGACACAATTATCCCTTTTCAATATGTTTAGGACCATGCGATAGTGACATGCAACTTAGACCAACTAATGACTATTTCAGATGCTCAGATCTACAGATGAAAGCTATTCATTCTAAAAATACATATGTATTCCAGAACCCAAAATGTGAAATAAATAGTAAATTTAACTTTAATCAACTTTATCAAACATGAGCAAAAATCCCCAACAAGTTACACTGCTAATACAGTGATACAACCATATAAGTCAACAAACTTTGAAAAAAAAAAAAAAAACTTTGCCTACAAAAGGCTGGTTAATCTATGACTAGACTTTGTAAGCTAAATTCAACTGTGCCAAAAGCATTATGAACACAGAGTGGTTATCTATGACCTAAAAAACTCTTCTCAAAACCAGTTATGAATAATATGTAGCTCATGAAGTGCATTTTGCTTATTCCTGAACTAAAATATCAAGGACGATGAGACATTTTTCCAGTTAATAAAATGATATTAACTACTTAAAAACCTAAATCAGAGGCTGGAGAGATGGCTCAGGGATTAAGTGCTTGCTTTGCAAGCAGAAGGACCTGAATTCAGATCCCAGACCCCATATGAAAATGCCAAGTGGAAATGGAGGAGGTTGGAGAGATGGCTCAGAGATTAAGTGCTTGCTTTGCAAGCAGAAGGACCTGAATTCAGATCCCAGACCCCATATGAAAATGCCAAGTGGAAATGGAGGAGGTCTGTACTTCTGGTCCTGGAAGGCAGAGCCTGGGAAACCCAGAACAAGCAAAAAAGTGGTAAAGCAATCCAGGATGATTCCCAAAGATACCCTTGGGTCTCCACAGGCACACACAGACACACAGACACACATGCAAAAAAAAAAAAAAAAAAAAACTTAAATCATTTGTGCTAATATAGCTAATATATTGTATTCCCATTTCTTCATCAAAATGAAGTAAGTAGCTCCAACGATACATTCTATTGTTACATTCTGAAAATCACATCAAGAGACAATCTTGGGGCATTCTCTCAGCATCAGTTGATACTGACTCCAAAGTTGAAGATGTGGCAAACAAAGGACACTTTAGTGCTTCAAGTAAGTGACACCCTGTAAACATAAAGATTAGCACTTGACAAAGACATTGATAGTTTGCTAGAAAGTGTCCCCTTAGTTACTGTCAAATCATGTTTATTAACCAACTTAGTGCTTCTAGACCCTAACTATACATTCTACTAAGATTTTTTGTAATGAATCGACAGTGTGGCTAATAAATGAAATTCAAAAATCAAATCAGCTGTCATGTTAGAATCCTAACTATAATCCTAACTATATCAGTAAAATATATTCCTAAATAAAAATTTAGTATTAATGGTCTAATAAAAAAGGATGAAAACAAGTAACAAAAAAAACATTTGAAACATCACACACACACATACACACACTCACACACGCATGCATGTTCATACACATAAATGCACACGCATGGATAGACATGCACATGCATGCATACACATACATACATGTGCATGCACCCACACACACAAGTCCAGAAAAATGAAGAAAATGTTCCGACCTACAAAAGAAACTATCGAAACTATTCCAAATGTTGCCTATAAATTCATAACCAAGGAGCTGGAGAGGTGGCTCAGGGGTTAAGCCTCTGCCTGCAAGGCAGAAGGTCCTGAGTTCAGATCCTAGACCCCACATACAGACACCGGGCGGAAGCGGGGGCGGCCTGAGTTTCTGGTCCTGGTAGGGCGGAGCCTGTGAATCCTGGGGCCAAGTAAACAAGGAGGAGGTGGAGGCGTCCATGATGGTTCTCAAATTCGCCTGTGGTTCTACACACACACACACACACACACACACACACACACACACACATACATGCACATATGCACACATGCACAATTGAATAAAAAAGAAAAAAAAAGAAAAAAGAAATCTTAAAAAAAAAAAAAATTCATAACCAAGCAGTTTACAGAGCAAGGGGTTTTATTCTGGCTTGCGGTTGTCTGATTACAGGTCTTAATCCATATTGGCAGGAGGGTCCATACCAACACCAAGGGGCAAGGAAATGGGCCACACCATATTCACAGGACAGCTGAGAGAGTCAAATTCCCCCTGTCAGACAGCATATCTGCTAAAAAAAATTGCTAACCTACTTAATCAGCTCTCTCCATTTTACCCACCTACCCAGGGGGTGGTCCGACCCCCCATGATCTGGGTCAATTAGACAATCCTCTTACTTGCTCAGGCTTAACCCAATTGCTAATTCTTTACAAATGTGCTCAGAGCTTCAACTTTCAACTATCAAGTTGATGCCAGAAAATATTTACCACATGAACATTTAAGATTAGATGGTTCTAGTTAAATACATGACTATATATAATTCCAATACCCAAGTACAAAGGAAAACATTAGAAAAACAAAACAACCACTTTAGTAATCCCAGTATATCCGAGAATGAAGGAGACTAGCAGTAATAGCCCCTGGACATGTGGAAAGAATTTAATTCTAACAAAAAAAAAAAAAATCAATGCTGTACACCATTAAGAGGCAGGTCTAGGGAGAATTTTTTACTTGATTTGCTTTTAAATGAGAGGTTTGTAAGTGCAAACATCTACTCATTGGCCTATATCTTAGACTTGTGACAGTGTGCATACAATACAGCCTAAAAGATTATTTGACATTCACTAAGAAGATCTTTACAAGTAACTGGTTCTCATTCTGCCACTCCAAAATCTTCCCAAAGAATGCTTCCAAACTTTAGCTTTAATGTGTGTATGGGCAAGTGCATCCCTGAATGTGCACATACAAAGCCAATTTGTGCAACAAATTCCTGCCCCAAACTTTATAAAGCAATTTCCAAAGGAGACGTCTTTCCCTGTAAAATTATTGTTTTCATAATTGGTTTTAGACTTAAAATAAAAATTAACAGCTAAAACCTCATTCTTAAAGCTTCGCTATTTAGCTGAACAAAACCATATAACAAATAGAAAAGATCACCACTAAAATGTAGTCTTTTTTTCTCTAGGGAAATAAAGTCCTGGCCCATACAATGTCCTATACTCAACATTTCTCGCTCCTTGGTATGCAAACAAAATTATTTATTCTCAATGTTCCCATGGTCTCAGGAGAAAATGTGTTAGTCCTTTTTCAAAAGAATGTATTTCCTCAGGAATCTCCAATGCTATATGGGCTCATGTACGACAAAGGGGATGAACCCAGGAGTTCTGGATCAAGAGGTCTGGAACAGCTCTGAAGTCACCTCACTTTCTAGCTTAGAAACTAGCGCAGAGACTGCCAGTGTTCATTTCAACGTGTTAATTAGAGTATAGACTTAAATGTTAATCAGTAAGAGGTCAACAGAAGCCTCTCGTCCAGGACAGAAAAGCACTTGAAGGAGACAAACCCAGTGTGTTAAAATGGGGATGGAGACCACTACATTCTTGAAGCAATCATCCCTCTCAAAATTCTTTTATAAATTAATAGGAGGATTTTTGATCATGAACCTATCAATTTAATGCTTGTAGATAACATGTTTAAGATAGAAAGACAAAACTAACAAACTGGCAATGGGGAGAAGTTTTAAATGTCTATATATTAATCACATTGTACTATAGACAAAAGAAAACCAGAATTTTCAATACACTTCAAGACCCATCTTCATATGAATCTCTAGGTGCCACCATAGGATTTTTGATTTAAAAATTTCTGGACAGATCAAAAGAACTTTTGATTTTAATAGGTTCCTAATTAATTCAGTGGTATTTCCACAAAATTCCATATTATATTGCTTATATATGATACTTGATTTAGTGATGTCTAAAGTCATTGAATCAAATGAAATACCTTTAGAAATAAGGTAGTGATCAAGGACTGCAAGTAAGTAATGAGACATCTAGTTGGGCTCACAGACTCTCCTTATTGGTCACTTGCATCTGATGGGGTATGATCTCACCAGAAAGAGAGGGCATAGAGTCTGGCAGATAGAAGGTAACCATTCTGTAAATGGGAGACTGATCCGTCCCCCACAATGGTCTCCTACTCTTATTCCATCTACCTTAGAATCTATTCTTATAATAAGACTCTATTTTAACAGCATTTTATCTCTGGCCAGGGGATGATATCCAATACCCATCAGGATGGAGCCAAGGGCGGTGCAGGAGCAGCAAAACTGAAAAAAAAAATTAACAAATCATAATTTGGAAAATCAGAGACTCTACATAAACCACCTGGAATCAGGCCAACCTAATCTCTCCCCATCCTAAAGCTCAGGGAAATTTGTGGAAGAGGGGGTGGTAAGATTGTAAGAGCCTAAAGATGGGGAGGAACAATGATATGCAAGATACTCCATACAAGTTAGGGCCAAAGTAATCATAACAGAACTTTGCATGACCTGTGCAATTACCAACATATCTTGAACCCCCAAAGTCTAGCATGGATCATGGGCACACGATCCTTAGAGGTAAGGGATTAAGAGCCACAATAGCATTCCTATACTAAAGGAGAACACAAAAAAAGAGCTCTAGGCAATGCCACTGAGTCCTTATACCTCATCAGAGAGGAAGACTCAGAAGGAAGTTTGACATGCACACTAAAGGATGCTCCAGGAATGGGGAGGGGGGGAAACACTGGGAGAAAGGGAGGGGAAGAAGGAAAGGGAAAAGGAGGGAGGGAGCAAAGGGATCCAGGGAGGGGTGGAGGGAGGGGAATGGGATACTTATCAACTTTGTATGAGTGGAATAAATAAATAAATAAATAAATAAATAAATAAATAAATAAATAAAATTTTAAAAAGAAATAAGATAGTGTTGCAATCAGAAGTCTGACAACAGTGTTCATCCTCCTTGTGGGACCACTGGGATAGCACTGGGGTGCTTGCTTTTCTAGGACAGGCACACTGTCATGGTTTGAAATATGCCCCCCACAGTATCATGTGTTTGGGAAGGTTATGACATCTATAGGAGGTAGAGCCTTGCAGAAGGAAGGCAGTCACAGGGGTGGGCCTTGAGGTGGATTAGTCCCACCCTACTTCCAGGAGAGATCTGCTGTAGCAGCTGTCAGTTTTGAAGCTCTCAGCCTTCTGGATGAATGTGACCTAGGCCTCCTCCAGTTTCTGCTACCAGCCATGACTCTTCCATCCTGAAAAACTGTATCTCCCCTTTGGAACCATAAGCTGAATAAATCTCCCTTCCTCCCATTAAGTTGCTTGACTTTTGGTGTTCTCTCACTGCAACAGAAATGAATAGCTAGTACAGAAATTGGTACCAAATAGTGGGTTATTGCTGTGAGAGTAAGATCATCTGGTACTACAATGTGAATTGCTTTGAAGTTGAGAGAATTTTGTGAAGTTGCTTGTGAAGCTGAGAAAGGTTGGTAACCAGCTGTCGCAGTCCATCCACATAGTTGCTAATAAATGATCATCAAATGGCATAAGGGAACAAGGGGTTTATTCTCTTACAATTTCTGGTTACAGTTCTTAGTCCAGCTTGATGGGAGAGCACACACCAACACCAGGACTGAAGAAACTGGCCACACCATCATAACGGCTGAGAGATGGACAATCCTTACTTGCCAGACCAGCATGTCTGGCCAAGTGAACAGAAGGATGCCAACTCTCTCAACCAGCTCTCTGTGATTTATCCAGGGCCTAATCCCACCCACCACTGGCTGGGTCTTCCCCAGCAGCTAGACAATCTCCTGCAGGTTTGCTCTGGGTTTAACTCAACCATCAACTCTCTACAACTGTGCCCAGAGCTCAAACCTTCAACAGTCAGGTTGACACCTGTGCCTAATCATGACACTCCACCCCTTGTCAACTTGACACAAAAACAATAGCACTTTCAAACTGTAACCTTTCCTTGTCCCCACAGATGTTAAAAATTATCTTTAAAAATATAAATATGTTTCATGGACAAATTTAAAATGTTCTCTCATTAAAAAGTTCAGTTCCAACATTTTAAAAGTTCAAAGTTCTTAACCTTCTTAAATTAGAAATAAGTTAAATACTTTAAAACAGATAAAACATTAAAACAGAACGATTTTAAACAATAAGAAAACATTAAAAAGATCAAAGTCCAGGGAAAAAAAACACATCCTTTACTTCAATGTCCATCTTCTGTTGCTCATCACCTAGTCAAGGTGGCGCAAAGATTCTAGGCATTCCCAGTCCCTGTCTGCAGCTTAAAGTTGTAAAAGCAGAGTTCCTTGAACCAGGCTGAATCTCTACTTGCAGTTGTCCTCAGCAGCAGTCCCACAGTTCTGGCATCTCAAACACAACTCTGGGTTTTCCTCTGCAGCTTTAAGCTTTACCATCTCTTGCAGGAACTCTACGTCTGCCACTTGGTGCCAAGCTTTTGCTGCTCTCCACGAACCCCTCAGTAGTATGCCCAAACCAGTGTCACCTGAGGGATGCTGCCTGATTCCGAAGCAAGGTTGAAACGTAGATTAGTCCACTGGAGCTACAGCTGTACCAATTTTAACAAGTTGATGCTGAAAAAACCTCTATTTTAGGCAGCGAAACATCCAAAGGGCTAGAAACGGCTTTAACTTAGGCTTTTGGCCCCTGAAAGAATCTGGGTTTTCAAACCATGAACTCGCTATATGGTGGTTTTCACGTTTTCCACTGTCCCAGTGCAAGTCACTAGTTTCCCTTCACTGATACTCATTTTTTCAACAACAGCAGATATACTGCTGCCTGCCCTTTGCACATCCAAACCTTTAAGGCTGCCAACACAGCTCTCCTCTGTCAAGCAAACCAGTCCATTATCTTTAAATTCAGCTTTACCAAAGTCCTTGTTCCCCTCATCACAAATTGGGCCCAAACAATCTCTCTCAGCAATTGGCCCACTAAACTCTGAAGAACAGTATTTGTAAATCCACAAAGTGAAAATTCTCAAGCATTTCCAACTTTGTCCAGCGAAACTGTTCAAAAGCCACAAAATCCACATAGTCAGATCTATCAGCAACACCCCACTTCCTGGGTACCAAATTCTGTTGCAGTCCATCTGCATGGTTGCTGATAAATAATCATCAAATGGCTTAAGGGAACATGGGGTTTATTCTCTTACAATTTCTGGTTACAGTTCTTAGTCCAGCTTGATGGGAGAGCACGCACCAACACTAGGGCAAAGGGAACTGGCTACACCATCACTGGAAAACGGCTGAGAGATGGACAATCCTTACTTGCCAGACCAGCATGTCTGACTAAGTGAACAGAAGGATGCCAACTCTCTTAACCAGCTCTCTGTGATTTATCCAGGGCCTAATCCCACCCACCACTGGCTGGGTCTTCCCCAGCAGCTAGACAATCTCCTGCAGGTTTGCTCTGGGCTTAACTCAACCATCAACTCTCTACAACTGTGCCCAGAGCTCAAATCCTCAACAGTCAGGTTGATACCTGTGCCTAACCATGACACCAGCATTATGGCAATTGCTATAATGTGATAGTTATGCTTTTGGAACTGTTTGTTGGGAGAAATGGATAATTTGGGGATTTTTGTGCTGGGAAAGTCTTTTCATTCTGGTGACCAGACCAAAAGGGCCAAAAAGGCCATTCTTGTGAGAGCTTAGAAGAAAATGCTGTGAGAGATGCAGGCAGTGGGAACCCAGCTTATGATGGTCCAGAGGGGAACAAAGACTGTGTTTGGAACTGAACAAGTGGCAAATGGAGTCATGTGTTAGCAGAGAGTTTAGTGAAGTTTTGCCCTCCTCTTGAAAGCTTTCTTGAAATCTTGACAGTGTGACATGGCTACTTTTTAATGCTCTTGTTCAGAGTTACAAAAAATAGCAAGGAATCAGACCAAAAAAAAGCAAAAACTGTGAGGCCTGATAAGGAAAAAAATGCAGTAGTAAATTTCAAGAGTTGAAAGGGAAGAAACTTAAAGTGGCAGCTATTGTCAAAGAGACTAGCTCCATTAGTAAATCAAAGCCTATTCTTCATTTGTATAATAGGAGAGACCCTACCCTGAGGACAAGATCCTCAAAGAAGGCTCTCACCCATAAGAATGGAAATCCTTTTGGAAGGAATGAGCTAAAGGGGAGAGTTCCAAAGGACAAGTTTGTTTCTCTTCTGAAGCAACTGGCCTAGAGAGAGAGAGATTCGTGCCAGCATGGAGAAACTGAACCAGTTGTGGGGTCACTGTAACAGAATTTGGCAAAGTTACTCATGTGATTCTGACTTTAGAGGCATCAAAAATGCAAGAGGGAGGAGGTGGATCCCTCCTCCAAGGTTTCAGAGAATGTCAGAATCCAGGCAACATGTGGCAGAAAACCTGCAGTTTAGAGGCTTAAGAAGAGCGGTTTGTGCTATGGAGCTAAGGCCTGGTTTGTCATTAAGAAGTGAAGATATTAGAGATGCCAGAGCCAATGTCGGACATCTGCCAAGGAGAACTGAATACCATGGGAGAACCAACCCAAGAAAGTGATGTATTCTGCCAACAGTTTCATTGTAGGTGTAAAACCAAAGCCCTTTGGAGTTGAGATGATTTCAACAAAAGGTTCATCTGTTGGACATGGAGCTATAGGATTTGGAGTTTGTCCTGCTGGTTTTCAGTCGTGTTATGGACTGATATTTCATGGATATGCCCCTATTCTTCTCTTTTGGAATGGAAATGTTTATTTTGTGCCATTGTATGTTGGAAATATGCAACTTGCTTTTTGATTTTACAGAAGGCTTTGGACTTTGGACTTTTTGACTATGTTGGGGCTACCAATGTAATCTATGAGGGCTTTTAAAGTCAGACTGAGTATGGTGTGCATAATGAGAGGGCAATGGGAGTCAGTGGCAGAGTATCATGATTTGAAATGTGTCCCCCACAGTCTTATATATTTGGAAAAGTCATGACACCTCTAGGAGGTAAAATCTTGCTGGAGGAAGGCAGTCACAGGGGTGGGCCTTGAGGTGGATTAGTCCCACCCTACTTCCAGGAGAGGTCTACTCTTGCAACTGGTAGTTTTGCAGCTCGCAGCTTTCTGGATGGATGTGACCTAGCCCTCCTCTAATTTCTGCCACCAGCCATGAGATTCTGTCACAAAAGACTGTATTTCCCCTCTGGAACCATAAGCTGAATAAATCTCCCTATCTTCCATTAAGTTGCTTGACTTTGGATGTTCTCTCACAACACAAAAAAATAACTAGTACATACAACAGGTAAGAATAGTCAAAGTCCCTCAAGATTTAGACTGAAAATCAGTGCAGTCACTTCTCCCAAACAATATCCAAACAGTAAATCACATTTGAAGTCACACCAAACAGTACTACACATCTTATAAGGATACATGTATTTCTGAAGATGCATAACCAACATTCAATGGCAGCTATTGTTAAAGAGATTAGCTCTATTAGTAAATTAAAGCCTATTCTTCATTGTTATAATAGGACAAGATCCCTTAAATGGTAGTCATGAATGAGGGTAATTCCCTGAGGTTAAAAAAATAATAATTCTGTGAGTAAGAAATTTTGCTAATGAAAGCAAAATCTGGCCAACTGATCTGCATGTGTAGTTCAAAACTTCAAAATGAATTCTGCACCTACTTCTTTGAAGACAGAAAAAAGTAAAAGAAAACTTTCTCAGGTAACTTAGTTAAATTACCATTTGCTAATTAAGGCTCATCCTGGGCTAGAATACATCATTTCCATCTTTAAAATAAAACCCATCAATTCTGGAACTAACATTAAAGCTATTACAGTCTATTTTTAAGCCTAGTTAATTTCTATTTAATAAGGTGTTAATTGAGTGTTTGAAATATTTCCAATCTTTGAGTCTAATTTGATGTGTCTTCAAGAAGCTTATGACAGGAGCTTCGATTGAAAAGATAAGACTTCAGTACATGAAATGCATAAAGAATACTTCATTCAGGTTTAGTTTAATTCAGTAAATATCTTCTAAATATCTTCTACTTGCATCCTGTGTGCTAAGTTCTGGAGAAGGGGTCATCCAGTAAATACCAGAAGATAGATATAAAGTGTAGAAGATTTTAGAGAATAGAAAAATAGCATCACTTGAAGGCAAGGAAGCGTATATAGACAAAGTGGTCAAAAAGATGAGTCTGGAGAAATGGGTTAGATTTCTGTACATTCAGATCTAAAGCAGAAAGGATGAGAATTCCAGGTGGTACGAAAAATGCAAATAGTAAAATACTAGAAAAAGAGGGGAGAGACATTAACTTATAAGTACCCCAACACAGAAGTTCAGTCACCTTTATTAAACACCTTTATGGAACTAGATGCTACATCAGGTACAAGGCACAAAGATTATCATTAGACAAGTCCCACCCTTGAAGAGCTCAGTTTAGATATATACAGTGCTACGTTCCTGACTTAGATGAGAAATTGGAAAGAGTCAAGGAAAGAGGCGTCATTTGCAGTTCATGGAGCATTGCACTGTCATGGAATGGGGAAGGTGGGAAGGCCAGATAAGAAAGTGAGATTAGGACCCACAAAAGAAGACACATAGGATTGATATTTATGTCTAGATCAAAGTAAAAATCCTCATAGTCTCAATTTTTATGAATTTTTTTCTATAAGAAAAAACAACAATCTAATAGAGCAAGGTCAAAAAGGTACAAATAGATATTAAGTGGAAATAGCCCCTAAACATAAGAAAAGTAGCTTAGCCTAGCTCTCATTAAGAGAAGTGTAGGTGGAAGCTATATATACTGAGATACTGTTTCTCACAAATTAGGATAACAGTAATCCTTAGCTTGACAGTTTAGTGTCCTGCTTTCGAGACATTGTCAAATGTCGCCAGAGGGAGCATACAATAATACATCTCCCGGAGAAGGGAATTGGCCATTTCTAGAACACTTTAAATTACCTGCATGACTTGCCTTAAATTTCTACAGGAGAGTTTGCTCTATATCTAATTATCGGTTCACAGAGAATTTGGGGAACAAGGACATGGAGACAGCCTAGCATACAATTAGCCAGATACAGTAGAAGAAAAAGAAATCTATTGCATAAAACACTCATATTCCAAAATAGATAACACAGACAGTAAACTGAACACATGCTAGTTTCCAAGGTGACTCAAGGGTACCACATTTACTTTTAGGTACGATAGCACACATGAACTATGTTTAAGTCTTGTGTTACAAATATACACTGGGGGTTGGAGAAATGACTCAGGGATTAAGACTGCCTCACAAGTAGAAGGTCCTGAGTTCTGATCCCAGGTCCCACATAAAAATTCCCAGCAGAAAAAGTAGCAGCCTGCACTTCCAACCCAGGTGGGCAGAGCCTGGGAAATCCCAGAGCAAAGCAAAAAGGAGGTAGAAGCAGTCCAGAATGATCTCAAGTCACCCTTAGTCCTCCACATGGACACACAGTGTCCTCTGAAATATGTGTTCAAAATAAATAAATATTTAAAAAAAATACACGCTAGATTGTTTAGGATCTAAATGTGCAGTCTTAGCTTTGCTTTGGTTCCCTGAATAACAAAATATAAGACAGATGATCAGCATAACCAAGCATTGGCCATTACTGAAACTGGGAATGAGCAAACAGGGATTCCTAATACTTTTCAGACTTTGGCATATATTTGAAATTTTTCACAATTAAAAACGTTTTAAAAAGCATCATCTGCTACCACGTCAGTGGGAGGGGAAAAAAAAGAATTGTTTATTGTCCTCCTCCAGTACTGAAAAAGAATTCACTATTTGAAAAAAAAAAAAATACTACAAGAAAAAAAATCCAGAAAAAGAACACTGAATTTAAAACATTCAGCTTGTCAGGCCTTTTGGAACAGACCTATAATCCGAGCGATCAGGAAAATGGTAAAAGCACTTTCCTGGCATGGATGGGGTCCTAAATTTAATCCTCAGGACCACATTTTTTAAATGTTCTTTATGGATAATTACAGCTTGCATAAAAACAGTGGAGATAAATCCATGCTGCAAAAAAGCCTAGAAAAAGTGACAAGAAATCACTTTTCTCTCCAAACACTGGAGAATGTAAGCACAAAAGGAAAACTAGGAGAACACATTGCCGCTTCCAGCTCAACTAATGGGCTTGGGCCTTGTCAGTCACTCTCTGCTTTTCAAATAGGCCACTGAAGGGAGCCCTCAAGCCAGAAACAAACATGTGATCAGGTACAGCCTGAAGCAAATCTGCCTCTGGTTACTGCAAGGAAGTAATTTGTTATGGGGAGTGGGAGAAAATCATCAGGGAAAGTTGGCGCGGAGTGGCTCCATACGGCTCCTATTGTGAACAGTGTCCAGATGTTAGCTAGTGTTTCTGAGCATCATCAAAAATTTGCAAAAGCTTGGGACATCCAGTGAATAAACTTCAGGCAAGTGAAGAGCAAGGGATAGGAATTCAAGGTCTACCTCTGTAAGGATAAGCTGTCATCCGAAACACCCTGAGATCAGAACATTTATCATCAACTTACTAATGTTCAGCAAATATCTACTGAGACCCAGTGAGAGACTCCAGGCTTGATGTTAGAGAGGGAAGAGTGACTGTTATTCTTATGACAACTGTCAACACTCAGTTAGCTCAGAGTACAGATGAACACAGGTATGGAAAGAGGCCCAGTCTCAGTTTCAGGCAAGCACGACCAATCCAAGAGACCTCAAAAGGATCTTCATGAGTCAACTTGAAAATCATTTCTGACTCAGAAGCCTGTATCCTGTGCATCCACACTTTAGGAGAATAGAGGTGTGCAGTTTCAAGTAACAAAAACAAGCAGGGCAATTGCGAGTTCTAAAGTAATAATCAAGAAAGTGATGTTGATAGAAAGAGGAATAGTGGGCACAGAGCTTCATGAGAAAGAAAACAATTGCACAGGAAAAGGAAGAGATGGAAGGGAGGATGGGACAGCCCATTGCAGATGAGCTCTTGGGCTTCTAGAAGCCAGAGAAGGAACATAGGAGACTCTGGGCAGAATCCAGGCAGCATATCAGGCAGATGCTCCGCATCTCCTCCCGGTTCTCGCTCCCTCCACATCTACTACCTCTTTATTTAGTCCGCAGGGGCATTTCAGCAGCTCAATAGAGTCTCACTCTAATTTTGCCTTACATTTATCTTTTTCCTTTCTCCTTATTCTTCCTTTTTTTTTTCTTTTTTTTTTCCTTCCCCCCAAAAATAGACTGATTCTCCCATCCAAGTGATAAGCAAACTGGACTCTGCTTAGCTTCTGGTATCAGATGGGACAGGGTATGGTCAGGTGGTGTGGATGTAGACTGTAGCATGATTTCTTATGGCTCTGCCTCCTGAGAGATGGAACTAGTTGGCCTATGGGGTCTCGTTATGTATCTTTGCTCCTCTCTTCTCGGTATACCTTTGTCATAATTCCCTCATTCCCCTCCCCTTCTTCTCCCACAGTCTACCCTTATAGTTCCATTTTTTGCTTCTACTTTCTATCATCCCAACACTAATTATTAGTCTTGCAGTGTTTTCTTTTTCTTTCTACTCATACTCACGAGGATTAATATTAGGAATGTAACAGTTACTCTGTATGTTGCTGATAAAATCACCATCAAATGGCTTAAGGGAAGAAGGGGTTTATTCTTTTATGATTGTCTGGTTACAGTTCTCATTCCAATTTGGCAGGAGAGCATGCACTATCATCAAAGGGCTGAGGAAACTAGCCAAGCCATATGCATGAAACAGCTGAGAGAGGGACAATCCTTACTTGCCAGACCAGCATGTCTGGTTAAGTGTGCACAAGGATGCCTCTGTCTCAAACAGTTCCCTCCATTTTATTCACCTGCCTAGGGACTAGTCCCACCCACCATGGGCTGGGCCTTCCCCATCAGCTAGGCCATCTCCTGCAGGTTCACTCTGTGCTTAACTCAACCACTAATTCTCTACAAATGTGCTCAGAGTTAGAACCCTCAACTCTCAAGTTGACACCTGTACCTAACCATAATAAGTAGTAAACAGAGTACTATCAGAGTTCCTTTAAAGTGATTTATGTTTTGGGGATTACTGGTTTGTGGTTGACTATTTTTCTGTTCTCATCGTCTCATGGTGGATCTACCCCCGGAGAGTAACTCCTGGGCAAAGGCTGGTGAGAGAGCCCCGTATCCTTCACAGCAAAATGATACCCCAACCTGACCCACTGCCGGGAAAACTAGGAATCTACACATGGAAGAATGAAACTAGAACCTTCTCTCTCACCTTAAAGAAAATGACTATCAAAGATCTTAATGTACGACCTGAAATCCTAAAACTACTAGAAGTAAAAGTACAGGAAAACTTCCAAATACAGTCACACAGTAGACTTTGTACATAGGACAGCAGTCACTAAGGAAATAAGCAATCAGCAATGAGACTTCATGAAAATAAAAAAAAAAGAAAAGAAACTCCTATACAGCAAAGGAAAACAGTTAACTGAGTGAAGAGACCGCCTACAGAATGAGGGAAAAGCTTTGCTAACTATACATCTGAAAGAGGGGTAATATCCAGAATATACAAGGAACTCAGGGGGGGAAAAAACTAAGAAACAAGAAAAACAGCCCAGTTTAAAAAAAAAAAAAAGAGTCTAGGGAACTGCACAAAGAAGTCTCAAAAACAAATACAATTGGTTGATAAATAAGTTTAAAAGTGTTCGGCATCTATAGCCATCAGAAAAATACAAAATAAAACTATGCTGAGACTCCATCTCACTTATAAAATGACTGTCATCAAGGAAACAAATGACAACAAATCCTGACAAGGATACAGAGAAAGGGAAGTCCTTATTCATAATTGCTGGTAGTGTCAGCTGGAGCAGCCACCATAGAAATGGTGTGAAGATGTCTCAGAAAACGAGACATACAGCTATCATGACTCAGCTAATGCTCACTGCTAGGCATGTGCCCAAAAGACTCTGCTCATTCATGTTTATTTTTTACTTTACTTATAATATCAAGGAAATGAAATCAGCTTAGATAAAAGGATAATAAGAATGTGGTACATGTGCACCATGAAGTTTTATTCTACTTTTATTAAGAATTCTCAAATATAACCAATATGTCTATATCCTTGCTTCCTCTCCTTCTCCTCTCCTTCCTTTGCCTTCCTCCACCAATCCATGTCTCTCCCACCCTCATGTCCCTCTGCACGTGTAGACCACAGGGCTCCTTTGGGGATACCTCTACTAGTAAGGGATAAAGCCTCTGTGGTAGTATATGTGGCAAACCCATAGGTGGGGAGGGTCCCCTTCTCTTGTCCAGCACCTGCCCCAAAGATTCTCTCTGAATAGAGTTGTTTCTCCTGAGATCCTCGATGGTCCTTGGGGGAATGTTGATATGTGAGCCACATAATGGAATTTTATTCAGCAGGAAAAAAAAAGAAATTTAAAAGAAACTAGATCAAACTAGAAAACTTGGGTCAAAATGGTAAAAAGCAACAGATGTTGGAGAGGTCCTGCCTTCTTCTCCAAGTGAAGCTCTAGAATTGGACTCCCCATCTGCAAAAAAGGCAGACAAAAAGTGTAAGCCACAAAAAAACAGAAGAAAAAGGAAAATAGCATTTCCCTGGAGACACACCATCTGGTTATCTCAGACATGAAACTTACAGACTTGACTCCTTGGCCTATCTGTTCTGCAGAGGAATTTTCACCCCACAGGGAAGTGATTGCATTAACCTTGATTGAAGACTCCTCCTAGGATGGTCCATTTGGTGTGCAACACCTCTCTCGACAGAAGAGGGCAGTGTAGAATCTTTGGTTTGCATATGCCCTGCAGTTGGGTCCAATGTCTCATTGAAAAAAGAATATCCAAAAAAAGGGAGGAAAATTGACATTTGAAGAAGAGAAAAACAGGAGGAAAACATCATGAATAATAATAATAATAATAATAATAATAATAATAATAATGAACAAAGAGTTAAAACTTCTAAAGGGATTAAAAGCACAGAGTACCCCCCCTCTTCCCACAGATACTGTTTGCTTTGCTCATAGGGCTTGACATGGTCTCTCTGAGACTTGCGATATCACTGTCATTTGTCCATTCTTTGTTTACTTCATTTCATGAAGTGTCATTTAATTAATGCTTTGAAATGAAACAAGAAATTTCTTTATCAATTCATTTTGAAAATATATTCTGACTTGCTAATCTCTCTGGCTTCTTTAACAGAAGATTTCTATAGCTCACAGTACAACGCATGACAAGGGCAATTATCATTAAAAACTGAGCAGAACAAAGCTATGGTAATGAGGAGTCTACAATTCATCCATGAAGACACTTGGTGATAAAGGGATAAAATGAACCTACCTTTCTCTTTCTGATAGCAAAGCAATTACAACTTGTAAAGTAATATGGAGAAAATAATAATTTAATAGAAAACCGAGAGAATGGTAGGCACAGAGGCATACAAAGGAAAACAGTTCTGCCCCAAAGATAATTTACTTTATCAAAACTTCCCATTATGAGTAGAAATCAAGTTGCCAAAAGTGTCAGGTGCAGAACAATATTTTTCTTGATGAAAAATAATTTTCTCTTTTTCACATTCAGAAAGTCGCTAGCATCTGATGAGAAAGTCTTTCTTTGAAAGTAGAAAGCAAGGAATCACAGCTAAAGTAAAGACAGTGTAACAGCACACACTCGTGTGTTTTCTCATGTGCAAACACACAAAGACAAATGTGCCCCATGTACATACTGAGGACTGGAGTCAAGGAGTCAGAATAAAGAACTGTGTGGGCTGAGGAGATGGCTTACTGGGGAAGTAAGTGCTTGCCACGCAAACCTAAGGACTAAAGATCAGATCCTCAGAATCCACATAAAAGCCAGCGTTGTCTGCTATCTGTAATCCCAGCACTCAGCAGGCAAAAACAGAAGATCACACATACAAGCTGCAGGGTCAGTGAGCTCTGAGTTGGACTGAGACTCAGTCCTCAATAAATGCATATGGCGTCAGCTTCAGGCTTCCACACCTATGTACATACGCACACACAAATGTGCATGAGCGCCTGCATCCACACACATGCGCCCACATACGTACAAATAGGCATAGAGACACACATGCTACCATACACACATACACATGAGAGAATAAAATACTACTTTTAAAATAAAAAGAATTGTGAGCCTGAGGCTAGACATTAACATGCTGAATGAACAATCAGGCTACCATGAGAAAGAGCCATTCTCTTGAATGTCAGTGATGTCTAGAAGGTTCTCTCACACCAGGACAGTCCCTGGTTCTGTTATAATGCAGACACACCCAGGGTGACAGAAAACCTTGTGTGGACCACTGATGATATGCGCTCATCAAGTACTTGGACAGGAAACTGTCAGACTGGGCCTTGGAGCGTCTCTTTGAAGCCCTGGAGCGCACTGGGTCTTCAGTTTCTGTGGTAGTTCCATCAGTGGTACCTGGGACCTGTGAAGGAGGCTGTAAATATCAGGCAACGCTCATGGAATGCTCTGGAGCAAAGCATTAAATTATCACAAGATAGGCACAGCCAGAGTGTGACCCACATTACTGACACGGGCTCCCTCCTGCTCATATCGCAAATCTCACCACTCTCCCAGGTGTGAGGACTGCAAAAGGAAAAGCCGAGAAATGAAGCTCTGTTTCTCACATTTAGGGGAAATTGTATCTTCCCACAGGAGCTGGGATAATGGTGCAGAAGTGGTTGTAAAGAACTGGGCTCTTTAGGAAGGAAGAGGATTGAATACAAGCAATGGTTCTGTTTTACATGCAAATTCATTCATATCCTTTCCCTCCCTGGCTCGCCGGTCTCCCTGCTTCCCCTCCTCTCTCTCTCTCTCTCTCTTTCTCTCTCTCTTTCTCTCCTCTCTCTCTCTCTCTCTCTCTCACACACACACACACACACATATCTTCCTTTCATTCTTATTTCTTAAATACCTTCTCCTGCAAGCACTTATTCTAAACCTAGTTTCTCAGTTTTAGTATTAAAGATAATGTCACATTTATACATAGGATATATTTCAGAAAGCCCCACCCCAATGAAAAACTGGGAGCCTGTGGATCATGAATAGGTGACGATTTATTCAATCACCCCACCAGCTGTTGGAATTCACTGCCAAACTCGCTCAGCAGCTTCTAGTGCACTGTCCTCACAAGCACATTTGAAAGTTATTTTGTATACCGAATTCATATCTGCTGCCCATAGCTTTCATGCCCAGTTTTAGCTCCGTGTTTGGAATCGAACAACTATCTAATCACTTGCCTTCATTTCAGCTCTTTAACTATAGAGAATAGCAAGCCTTTGCCCCATCAAAATGCTACATAAAGACCGAATTCTTCAAAGTTTCACAGTTAATAGTGAAGAAACTTGGCTCAGGCTTTTCAAAGCATGGCCCAGCCTTTGATAGCTCCAGGGGTGATTTTAAAGGATGGGGATCTTGTTTCAATAGCAGGACCTTCATCATGTGCACTTCTTTATTGAGGCAATTCAATGGGGTGAGCTCAGGAGAAGTGGGCAGAAGTTTCTAGGTGGGTCAGGACAATGGATGGGCAGAAGGTAAGTGATTCATCTCAGACACCTGGGAGAAATGCAGGTCGGAGCAGTGAATCTGTGCTATGAGGCGACAGATCTGCAGACTAGGGTGCAGATAAGGTGATATCCAAGCTCTGAAGTCATCTGGTTTGATTCTGAAAATGGACAGAAGTTATGAAAGTCTACCACGTTTGGTGTTCTTCGGTATTCTGTGGTTTTAAGACACCATGGTGGCACGTGGCTTGGAATACAAAGGACCAGTGTCTGTCTGCAAGGTAGGAGTGGCAAGGGCCCTCTGTGTCCATCACCTTGGAATGTAAAAATTCAGAAACCGGTGGCTAAGTATGGGAGGGGGAAAAATTCTGAAACTGTACAGGAGGCTGTAAAAGTCTGCACATTTGCTTAGATCAGGGCTCTGGCCTTGGACAAGAATCCGCAGAGCCTTGTGCCGATGCAATTACAACAGCTTCCGGGAAGAAAACCTCTGGGTCCTGTTCATCCCTGCGACTTGCCCACGGATTCCGTGAAAGTCCTCAGCTGCCAAGCATCATGGGGAGTTTCCTAGGGTCATGCTGTTTTCTGGCTGGCACCAGAGACTCGGCGCTGAAGAAGCTCCACCAGGACTCGTCCTCGGGAAACTACTGTCCCTACGCAGAGCACAGAGGGCGCGCCAGGAAGTCATGCAGGCCAGAGATGCCCAAGCACATAAAGCCGTTTCCAGATGCTTTCCATCACCTGAGACTCTCTCAGCTCCGCTGGCTTTGCTCTGAAGTAAGTGCAATAGGTCAGCCTCTGAGGCACATTGTCGTTCCAGGAGCTCGATGGCAGCATTTGAAACACTAGTACAGTGCCAGGAGCCGTCAGTCACAGCCAGGCCATTTTGTAAAACTTCTCCACCTTGGCTGGAATGTGGCGATTCCCTGAATCTCCAGCACAGGAGTCGTGTTACTCCACAACTGATCTCCCTAGACCCTGACCTCCCACCCTATGACCTGAGAAGGACTATCCTTTGCCTCCTTCTTCTACTCCCACCCTGCATTGCCTGCTTCCCTAGCAACTCCTTAGCAACATGGGGAGGCCATAAGAGACAAGAGGCCTCCTTGGTCTGGGAAGCTTTCTAGGAAGTCTGCCCATGGCAGCACTCTCTCTCTCTCTCTCTCTCTCTCTCTCTCTCTCTCTCTCTCTCTCTCTCTCTCTCTCTCCCTCTCTCTCACATTCTTTCTTTTCTTGCTGACCTTAAGCTCTCTCTTCTGTTCTAATGTTCTCCCACCTTAAGGCTAAAGTATGGTTTATTTGCCCCCAAGACTGTCCATTCTAATAAGACTTCTATTTCTTAATTTTTATTTTGTGTGTGTGCATAGGGATGTATCAGAAGGCACTTTGTATGCCTTTGGAGGTCCAAAGGTGATTTCACGAATCACCCTGGATACACTACCTCCTTTTGCCTTTGCTTTGTGGTTTTCCAGCCTCCACCTTCCAGGGCCAGAAATGCAGGTTGCACTATTTCCATTTGACATTTTTGCATGGGATCTGGGATTTGAACTCAGGGCTTTCTGCTTGCAAAGCAGAAGTTTAACCCTGAGCCATCTCCCCAGCCCAAAGCACTTTTTTTTTTTTTGAGGCTCTTCCTTGTGTTAGCTTCTCTTTGAAATAGGCCACCATGTCTACATTGTCATAGAATTGTTGCTCAATCCCTTTCCTCCTCACCATCATCTAATCAGTAGCTGCTCAACTAAGACATAGACTATTTTTTACTATACCCAATACAATCAGCTGCTTTTCCTGCCCCCTCCCCCCCAAAAAAACCCTCTATTCCTGCAATCCTGTGGGAAAAGGTATCAACTCTTCAGCTCCATCTACTTTGTAGGTAGACAAGTAACCCACAGTGGGTGTGGATGTGGGTCTCTCTAGGGAGGAGGATGAATGTCTCTAATGCTCCTTCCTGTCCGGCATCCATTCATTCTGCAAGCAACAACCAGACCTGGAAGCCATACTTTCCACATTTGTTGGCAGACAGGCTAGACTGACCCATGCATTTCCCATGTTAGCAGGGAGTATGATCAGGCATTACCAGCATCCAGCAGCCTTGAGCTTCCAGTGCAGCTATAGAGTTCAGTGAGCCAGAAATGGAACATTCCCCAGTTTCCCACATCCATGAGTTAAAATGACATGAATGTGAATCCAGACCTGAGAGGTGTCCTTTGATCAGTTGACATAGATTAATCAACAGAGGACAGGACATTAGGTCCTGGCAAGAAACTTGGGCTCCCTTGAGTGACCCTTAAAGCCAAGGATAATTTTATTATAAACATCAATGAATGGTGTTTTGTTTAACTGGAATGTCCAGCATTTGAAACCAATAATCATTTTCTGTTTAATTACAGTTTTACTGAATTTTTCCTATGACAAACTTAATTTACATTTATGTGAAAGAAAAAAAATGTTTCTCAAAGTAACATCTTTTGGTGACTCTTTCACAGTCCCTAGTGCTGAGACTGGCTGGGAACAGTGGGAGATTGGTGCTTGTCCCTGGCCACAACTCCCACCTCAGTACCAACAAGATCCAGTGTTGTGGTTGCTCTGTATGTTGCCAGTAAAGAGCTTAGGAGAACAAGGGGGTTTTATTCTTACTTACATTTCTCTGTTATAGTTCATAGTTCAGTTTGGCAGGACAGTTCATACCAACAACAGGAACGAATACAACTGTATCCAAAAGAATTGCTAAGAAAGGGGGATAACCTACTTGCCAGATTGCAAGTCTGGGGAGGTGTGCTGAAGAATGCCAAACTACTGAACCAGCTCTCTCCATCTTAGCCATTTGCCTAGGAAATCATCCCACCCACCACGGATGCAGAGAACCTGTCCTCCTTCATCAATTAGATGCTCTCCTGCAGGCTTGCTCAGGACTTGTCTTAACTGCCAATTCTTCACAGATGTACCCAAAGCTCAGCCTTTAATTATCAAGTTGGCATTTACATCTCTAACAAGCACACCAGACTTCCAGGGTTTGGCTCACCCATCCAGCATGGGGGTTTTCCAGCACTCCCAAAGGCACCCCACTGGGACCCACATTCTCCTCCTTTCCTCTTGTTCTTTACTTCCCCTAAACTTCCCCCTGCCATCTCTACCCAAGAGCTTCCGCACTACTTCCTTGATGAAAGCATTCTCCTCCCTCTTCTCTTAACATTTCGGATTTTCCAGTGGCTTATGTCACCCGTTAAGCTGGTGAAACTCTACAGAGGTTGAGGAATATTTGGATCAGGACCTAAATGAAAACCACTTCAGCACTACACATCAAAAAACGTTTAAATTATAAACCCACCCTTTGGTGGGAAAATTCATATTATTCTGATTTAGACGAGTTCTATGTTCTTTGATATTTTGTGCCCTTATGGGGTCGTCCCTTTGATTCTTTCTGATTCTTGATCCCTTTCATCATGAGGCAAACTGCTTCTTTCTATCCCTTGTGGGAGGAGTCAAATGCACTTGTTCATCTTCCATGTTATTAACTCCTATTTTGTGGGGAAGAAGTTTTTAGAGTCTAAATGTCCAAACAGCACTGTGCAGGTGCTGGTAAGAACTTTTAGGGGCCAGCAAGATGGCTGAGCAAGTAAAGGCAACTGCACAAACTTAGATACTTCCATTCCATCCTCCAGTCCCTCGTGGTAAAGGAAAGAACCAACTTCTGAAAGTTATCCTCTGAACTCCGCATGTGCACCATCCACATATCTGCTCTCTGGTGCATTCCAGTGTGCTTCTCTGTCTCATGAAATCATTAAGAAAGAACAAAATAGAACCTCCGTTAGCTGTGCAACGTCATGACATGACAAGCGACAATGAGGGAAAAGGCAATGCCATCAAGCAGGAAGGCAGAGAAACTCAATCCACAGTCCCTTCCGAGAACACGCACCATGACCTAAAAACCTCCCCCTCCGAGCCATCCCCCCAGAAAATTTCACACCACTTCCCAATACACCACCTTGCAGACCACACGCCCAAACCACAACCTTGGGGATAAACACTAGCACATGAGAAGCGAATGACTAAAGATTGAAGTAGATACTCAAGACTCCCAACACAGCCTCTGTCCCAACTCTTGGGTCAGAGTTTCTCCAAGTGCTTTGCCATAGGAACCATAGACTTGGCTCAGTCTCGATGATCAGAAAGAGACATGTCACTAACTTCTGTCACTTTATCCCCAAGTATCCACTCTCACAATACCCTCACTTATACCCTCACTTACCTTTCTTCACTTTAATTTAAGCCCTCTCCTTGACTTCCCTTCCATTAGTTTTCCTGTCTGCATTTGAAGACAGTTGCTGTAGATTTTAAGTATACATGCAGTTCTGATACAATCCAATAGCTATCTGCATAAGATAGCAACAAAACCAATGCCACAGCCTTAGGATTGGAAAAGAAATCCCCCCCACATCAAGAACAGTTAAGACACCCAAGAATTCTAAGCACATGCTGTACCCCACAGCGTAAGATCAGATGGACACAAATGCAGAGAAATTAACAGATATTTTTTCTCTTCTTAAACTTTAGCTTTGGAGCCGGAGAGGTAGCTCAAGGGTTAAGTCTCTGCCTTGCAAGCAGAAGGTCCTGAGTTTGGATCCTAGACCCCACGTCTAAGGAAACGGGCGGCCTGTGCTTCTGGTCCTGGTAGGGCGGAGCCTGTGAATCCCGGGGCAGAGTAAACAAGGAGGAGGTGGAGGCAGTTCATGGTGGTTCCCGAATTCATCTGTGATTCTACACACCCACCCACACACACACACATACACACACACACACACACACACACATATACATACACACACGCACAATGAACAAATAAAATTTAAAACCTTAGCTTTGTTTTGAAATGACAAACTTGCTTATAGAAAACACAATCGATGTCACAGTGCAGCTGTAAATCAAAAGAGCAATCAAAGGGCTATTTAAGATCCTACATATTATTGAGACATAGTCTCTGTGTCATCTCTAGAACTACTGTTTAGACTAATCTGAAAGAAAAAGCTTCAAAAGTGAGCAGTTCCCTAAATTGAGCATTACCTTTTCCTTCTTGTCAAGAATGTTAAAAATAAACCATACACTTTTGGCAGATAAATAATCATTCCAAGAGCCAGAAAATACTCTTGACATTTTCTTACAATAGCAGGTTATTTATTATAATTCTCTAGAGCTGAAAGCATTTAGGATACATTCATTATGTGGGCTGAATAAAGGTTATGTGTGTTTCATGTTTTATTCTGCATCACATGTGTCTGTCATGACAAACCTTAGACTAAATATAAGCACCCTTTGAGAGGTCTGTATAATTCTCAGAGGAATTGGGAAAAGTTACTCTTCTCTGGAAAAATTCCATATCAAGGAGACCCAGAAGTTGAGGAGGAAGGGGGGAGGGGAAGGGGGAGGGAGGGAGGGAGGGAGAGAGAGAGGGAGAGAGAGAGGGAGGGAGAGAAAGAAAAGGAGAAGGGATAAGAAGAGAGGAGAGGAGAAGAGGGGAGGGGAGGAAAGGAAAGGAAAAAGTAAAGGAAAGGAGAAGGGGAAAAGGAAGGGGAGGGGAGGAGAGAGGAGGGGAGGAGAAGAGAGAGGAGGGGAGGGGAAGGAAGGGAAGGGAAAAGGAAGGAGCAAGGCAAGGCAAGGAACGAGGGGAAAGAGGCAAGTGGAAAGGGGAAAAGGGGAAGGGAAGGGGGAAGGAAAAGGGGAAGGAAAGGGGGAAGGAAAGGGGGAAGGGGGAAGGGAAGGGGAAAGGAAAACAAAAGCCATCACAAACATTCTCCCAGGGAACGTAGGCAAGATATCATCCGGGAAGACCCAGGAGCATAAGTGACTGCAACAGAATGACACTGAAGAGACACTAGTCCCTTGACTCCTGTGAATAAATAATCAAGGAGAGAGACACCACCTCCTTCCTGCACAATGCTTCAAACCCAAAGAGAAATGCCTACATTAGAAAAAAAAAAAAAAATACAGCCACCTGCGCTATTCTTCTGAAGCCAACTGCTTACATTTCTCCAGGTGTGATAGCCAATGAATATAAAGCCAGAGTCGCCTTCTAACCATCAGAGTGGGGGCTTTCTTACTGAAATATTTACAGATCAAAGAATGTGAAGGGAAGCTGCTCTTGTTTCTGAAAGTCTGCCCTTGCTAATGGATGGAATCCTCCTTCTGTGTGAGTGGGCAGGTTGCTCAGCAGAGATACAGAGCACTCCACTGAAGAAAAAATTTACAAAACGTATTTGTTTTCTTAAAAAAAAAAAAAAAGAATCTCCTGCACATTTTAAGAGGATGCACCATAGGTTTCCTTTAAAAAGCAGATGTCTTGCTGGGTTTAGAATGAGTCAATTTACAAAAAAAAAAAAAGTGAATTAACCACAATTCTCTCAGAATACATTTGCTGCCTAAAACAAGGCAGACCTACCGAAACTGGCAGATCTGAGATTAGTCCCCAGGAAGCATACATTCTAAGCTCTTCAGTGAAATGAAATGGCTCTGGGAGTTAATAATCATTGGTTTGTACTCATCAATTTCACATAAAGGAAAACTCCTGAAATCTTCCCACCCTCCCCCGCCCGACGCACGCTGGCTGCTCTCAGCCCCTGCTCTGCACAGCCGCAACCTTCCATTTTTATATCCCAGGGTGGATTCTAAAGGAAGGACTCCCTTAGTTGTGACCACAGACCCCCACCTGCCTTCCCAGGCCTTTCCATGTTGTCCAGCAGCTTCCTGTCTGCCCCCCACCCCTTACCTCTCCTGTTCTTCTGAGGTCTTGACTCAGCTCATCCTCACACCAAGTTATCCCAACCTCCCGCTAGACCATCCTATGTTACTCTCTCTTGTTCTCTGTGTGTTTCCTGCAGCGCGCTGGGCCAGGGTCTCGTTGCCGGGATTATTGGGTTGACATCTCTCCTAGACTCCAGGCCTTGGGAGGCAGAGACTACACCAGCTGGTCCATGACCGTGTCCAATTAATTGCCCAGTGTCACAAGGCGTTGACAAGGGTAAGAAATTGACACAGATAGGCAGGTGAGGACTGGGCAACCCCCTTCCCCCCCAGAGCAACAGTTCCATTTTTGTCCTTGGCCAAAAGCTGAAACCGCCAGACCAGGAGTAAGAAGGGGGTGCTGGCCCCTGGCTCTGGCTGCTGGTTATGTTCACACCACTTAGATGAGCCCCGCGGTAGGAAGCCATGTGAAGATGCCGCCGAGTCTGGCCAGCACCTGGCTGACCACACTGATCACGCCCCTTTGCTGCAGTTTCTGCCATCCACGCGGTGAAGAGTTCCACACTAGCGGTCTGACTGCTCCCATTCCAGGGACCCACTTCTGCTGACCCAAGCTCTGCCCCCCCCCTCTCTCTCTCACACACACACACACACACACACACACAAATCTATCATTAAACTTCTTTCCAAACTCACCCTCCTATGGTCCATGGATTTCACTCTTTGGATTCACATGACAAGAACTCAGAGGCCCCTGGCTCGGAGGAGGTTTTATGTGACCACAAGTATCCAGCTCTCTGACTCCTGAGTTAAAGGCCTGCCTGAGGCTAGGAATCTCCTGTTGAACTCAAAGACACCCCAAAGACACCAGGTGGGCTGAAAAAAAAAAAAGAGAATAGGGAATAAATAGGCCCTGTTCTCTCGCCTGTTTTCCTCTGATTTTTATCCTTCATCAATGAAATATTTAAAAGGAACATTGGCAGTGTGAAAACAACATTGCTCTGCCTCTGCCAGCGGCCACTCTGTCCTTGCCTATCTTCTGCTTCAAAGGCTCCACTAAACACAGTGTCTCGTTTGCCAATAACTTCCTCCTAATGGACACACTGAGCAGCGTCCTTGGGCTTGTTATCCACAGGTCCCCTTGAGCGACCTGGCCAGGGTCTCCCCTTCCTCCCCCAAGCATTCTCTCAAAATGATCATCTTCCTTCCCTTCCAGCTCTGCCTTCAGACCTGTCTCTGTTACTGGTACAGAGTTTCCCACCCCCAAGTTGGAAGCCCGTCAGGCTCAGAGCGCACTTCCTCAATGCCAGCAGTTTGCTCCAGGAAACAAACCTCCCGTCCAGTTTGAGTTTCAGCTTGGCCGGAGTCTAACTCTTGGGCCATTTCAATTTTCTTCCTCCGTCAGGAGTTTACCGATCTGTTTTGCGCCACTGCTTTGTCAAACACGTGCGACCACATCGCTTCGATGTTAAGAAGCAGAGCAAAAAGAAGTAAACAGACCTCACTTTCTGCTGCCCGAAGAATCAGATTTGAAACCAAAAGTCACAGCTTTTGGACCTCAAGATGTGGGTCCTTAAAGAACTGACAGGTTCATTGTCTCTAAGAACATCCGACAAGTTTTGTGAACCACATTCACACCTCAGTGTGTCCTAACAGCAGGAGGCCAAGGGCACTCAAGCTAGAGGCACAAGAACTCACTGCTAAGTGCCCTGTTCCTTTTCTCACTTTCATCTCCATCTGTACATTTTTTGGGGCACAGACGATAGAGCACAAGTGTGCCGTGAGCTAGGCAAGAACTCTCACATCACCAAGGATCATTACTTAGAACAAGTGTATACAAAAGTAAGAGGCCAATATTTCCAATGCATTTTTTAAATCTATAAAGTATTATTGATCAGATACAAGGTAGTCAGCAGCAGCAAGATCACAAGGTTTAATCAAGAAGAATTATGCCTTGAGTCTTGTGTTTTCAAGGGAAGATTAAATACTTCCACATGGCTTTAAAAATCATTGAATCTGAAAATTTGCAAACTTTCTAAAAGCATCAGCAATTTAAAAATTAATGTTATAGACATTGTAGTAGCATAGAGGATCTTTAAAAAAATGGAATTGAGTTATGGCAAGATTTAGCCCTAGAATGTTTTAGCATTGTTTAAAAGAAAGACTAGAGGCAAGCTAGATACTCGACAGTAAGAGGGTGTTATAAGTTACAGCCCATCCCCACAACAAAAGTGCCGCTGGCATTAATGTTAGCATTGGAGAAATATTTTGTAATATAAAAAGATGCACAACAAAGGAGTAAAAGAATATACAGTACTCCATTGTGTATTTGCTCTGTGGTTCATATACACTTATGTTAACATTCTATAAGATAATGCAATAGAAATGCAATAGTCCGTGGCCAGCGAGCTAGCTCAGCAGCCAAGGCATCTGCCTACAAACACTGCGACCTGAGTTCAGTACCTGGGAACCCACATAACAGAAGGGCAGAACTGATTTCTGAAAGCTGTCCTCCACTCTTGTACCATTGCATATACATTCTCTCTCTCTAATAAATAAAATAAAAATATTTAAACAAAAACAACCAATAGCCATTATCATGGATGGTATAAGCTATACATTTTAGCCTTCTTTGGCTTAAAAAATGGTCTAGATGTTTACTCTTTCAACAATGAGCATGCTTTTAATGGTGCTCACAGTAAAAGGAAATCATGGTCCAGGACAAAGAGAAATTCATAAAGCAAAGACTAATTAAAATACTTTTACCAGATCTTCTAGAGAGCAAAGGAAATCCTGTTTCAAAGAAAAGATTATCTTTATTAGTACACACTTTTTTTTAGACCCCACACATCAAAATTTGTAGCAAAACTTTTCCATGTGAAATCAGGGTGCAAAGTCAAATAGTACTAGAAGCATGCAGGGGAGAAGCTTCCAAGAAAGGAAATAAACAGTTCAAAATGAACAAATTAGTGCAGATTTCCCTAAAGCCTTCCTCTGTGTCATGACTGCCTAGTGAGGTCTTTTCAACCCAGAGACAAAAGGCTGTGGTACACTGCACCTAGCTTACCCAGCTGGATAAAAGAATCACTCAATATTTTTAAATGTTTGCTAATTTATGCCTGTGATGTTAGAGATGGAACCCAGCGCCTCACATAGAATAAGCAAATGCTCTGCCACGAGTTACATTCACATCCTAAATTTAAAGCATATAACATGGGCTGGAGAGATGGCTCAAGGGTTAAGACTCTGCCTTGCAAGCAGAAGGTACTGAGTTTGGATCCCAGGTCCCACATTAAAAACTCCAGGTGGAAATGGTGGCAGCCTGCGCTTCTCAGGGTGGAGCCTGGAAAATCCCAGAGGGAAACAAGAAGCAATCCAGGATGATTCCCAAAGTCACCCTTGGGACACATGCACCCTCTGATACACACACACACAAACATACACACAGACACACACAGACACTGAATGAATAGATAAATAAAGTTTAAAAAATAAATCAATAAAATAAAAACAAAGTGTGTGGCAGAAGAATTTTCAAATAAACATAGCCTTGAAACTGTGGGATGGGCACTTTAAAACAATTTAAATTAAAGAAAAGAATTCGGGCTCTCGTAGTTACACTATTTCTTGTCGATTTAAGCTGTTGAACGGAATGAACATCATCAGCTCTTATTGTGTCCCTGCCCTTTGTAATCCTGACTCTTGTCCTTAAATAATTAATAGCAAGGTAGGAGCCCTGCCCTGAGAATTTTCCTAACGTTTATTTTTCCAGGCAAATAACCAAGACTCCATACCTGCCAATGAAGGATGACCCTACTAGGGTGACTGTGACCTTGGTCATAAGCGCTCCCTGCCTCACTGCTGCGGCCCAGGGAGCCACACAGAGGAAGTTCCTCCTCTTGTCAGTCTCAGACACTCTGTTGTATCTTGAATTTGGTTAGAGTGTATTCTAGTATCTTCTATTGTTTTGATCATTTGAACACTTTTTTTCCTCTCAGAACAATGACAGAATGATCCCCAAGGCCATTCCTCCCCACCGCCACCCTCTTTTGTGTTAAATGAGCCAAGCAGTAAACTGCTCAGATACAGAGCTGGCACATTACCTCTTCCCTTGTTTCCATGTAGAAAGGGTCAGGCGACATATCAGGTGTCCATCATTACACTGATGTTCCATTGAGTGAGAAACCACTGGCGGGACACAGAGCTATGTACCCCTATGTACCCCACTGTCTTTGAGGCACAGTGACTCTAGCCTAACCACGTAGGAAATCCAAAACCCTTCTTGATAGAATTTCAGCCCCTTGCTTTCCTCCCCTTAGTCTGGTGGTTCTCTAACCTGGAACAACAGCAGGCTGAGGGGACACAGGGATGAACCCCTTCTCCTCGAGCCACAGAAGGGGATCCTAGAGGGCCTGTGGTCCAGGCAGTGCCCAAGGTCAGGAAGGCTCCAGACCACTGCCCATGCCTAACCCACCAGAAAGGGAGGATGTCAAGGGAGGGAGACTTTTAAAAATGGATGTCTTGGGGACTGAGGAAATAGTTCAGCAGTAAGGAGCTCGCTGAGCCAAATGTGGGGAGAGGAGTTAGGATTGCTAGAATTCACATCAACCCTGCTTGTAATGCTGGGAATGGGAGGCAGAGAGAAACAGACCACTAACCACACTACTGGGAACAGTGACCACCATGTTGCCCAAGAGACTTTGCCTCAATATACAAGGCAGAGGCCCAGGTGACAACCTTAGACCTCCTCAAGGCACCTGCACACACATACCATGTAAATACACACCACATATGTATATATACAAGAACAATGGATAGTAGCATAATTATTTAAATGCATTATTTTAGATACTAGTTGTAATATGTAAAACTAATATCTAATATAACTAATATCTAAATAGTGCATTTAAATAATTGTACTACTCATGAAATGTTTTCAAATATTCATTCAAAAGATTCTCTTCACGTGCTCCTGCGTCTATACAACCTAATTTAGAGAAATCTAAATTTGACAGCTTTTATGAATGAAAGGGAGAACAGACTGAATGATTCTGGCACCCAAGTCAAAAGGCTCAGGGAACGTCGTGGAAAGGTGGACAGTAAGATTGTAAGAGACTGAAGTGGGACAGAGGTGACATCGGGCATTATCTCCTGGACATCACAGGGCTGTAGCATCCATGTTTTCATGGCACCTATGCATATTTCCACAGTCCTGTATGAAACTGTCCTATCACGTTTCACCATGGAAGGGGGAAAGATCTCAAGATTCCCAGCATCTCCCTCAGAGACTGATAAGGACTAATGCTGACAGGGAAGGAAAGGAAGATGCTTTCCCCAACCATATAGCCACTGATTTATGATGCTTGCTGGAACATGCATCATGTCAGGTGTGTGTCATGAAAGTCAAACCGAATGGAGCCCCGTGTGAAAAGACTTGAAAATAGGAAGGAGTGTGACAAGGGAGATAAAGGGTTAAAGGGGGAAGAAGAGGGGGCGGGATGGGACTTAAGGGGTTAAAATATCACGTATTCACTATATTCATGTGTGTGACACTAAAAGAATAAAAATAAAGATCATATTCTAATGGTGGGATGAGGATTTTGTCTGATCTTTTAAGAGAACACATTCAAACCACAGCAGATTCTACTCTTCCATCTAGTTTGTTTTTTAAAAAGAGCAAAAAGATGGCCAGCATGCTGAGGTTCACCGGGGCCTCCCTCCTAACTCCTCACTAGCCCCTTTTACCAATGAGAAACCTGAGTCAGATAAATCAGGAGACTTGTTTGGTGATGGAAACGCTGTTTAAATATAAATACAGGTTTCTGACAGCACAGTGCCATTTGCATATAGTTATTCATCACACTAATGCAGTATACAAGTGTAAGCTCTAGGGGACACATGCTCACTAGAGAAGGAAAACTGCTCTGCACATTGGGATGTGTTTTAAGGATACAGCCAGCAGTGCAGTGGTATCAGGTTAAATCAGGCCCTGCAAAGAGAGAATCACAAATAGAACACTGAAGCAAACTCAAAAAAAAAAAAAGCTAACGCTAATATTCAAGGTCCTGCGAGTGGCATGCTTAGCTATATTTCAGTGTTTATATGTTAGCCTTTTCCAGGCTCACTATTCTACCTTTTGGCCCCTACAGATTTTACATCAGAAAATTTGATTAAAGGAAAAATATAAGATAGCACAATGCCAGCATAGTTTCCCGAAAATCACGAACAGTTATACATATTATATCCTGCACATAAAAGTGAGCTGGCAAAATGGCTCAGAAGATAAGACATGTGCTCACAAACCTGGCAACCTGAGTTTGATCCCCAGATGCCACATACTGGAAGGAGAAAATTAACTTCCAAAAATTGTCCTCGGGGGCTGGTGAGATGACTCAGTGGATATGTAAGGTGCCTGCTTAGAAACCTGAAGACCTGAGTTCAATCCCCAGGAGCCCATGTGATGAAAGGAGAGAACTGCCTTTGGAAAGTTGTATTCTGACCCTACCCATATACTATTGCATATTCTCCTCTCTCTCTCTCTCTCTCTCTCTCTCTCTCTCTCTCTCTCTCTCTTTCTCTCTTTCTCTCTCTCTCAAAGAAATGAAAAGTGATGAATACTAAAAGCACTTATGGGGGCTGGAGAAATGGCTCAGGGGTTAAGCCTCTGCCTTGCAAGCAGAGGGTCCTGAGTTCGGATCCTAGACCCCACGTACAAACAAGAGGGGTGGCAGGGAGGGGGGGATGTTCTGGTCCTGGTAGGCGGAGCCTGTGAATCCCGGGGCAGAGCAGAAAGGAGATAGGGGTGGTCCACAATGATTCCCAAACTCACCCTTGGTTCTACACATACACACACACACACACACACACACACACACACACACACACAATTGAATAAATAATAAAAAAAATTTTTTAATTAAAAAACTAAAAGCACTTATGGGTTGTATGTTTACTGGGGTACATATGTGTGGGTACACTTGCACGTGTATGAGTGAGCACATAAACTCTAGAGCTTGGGTGTTATGCCTTAGAAGACACCTTATTTCCTGAGACAGAATCTGTCACTAGGACTTTGGCACACCAATGAGCTATGGAGATACACGTCTCTCCACCTCACCAACACTGCACTGGGATACCATGCTGGCTTTTTAAGTGGATGCTGGGGATCAAACTCGTGCTTTTACAGCAAGTACTTCACTGACTAAGCCATCCTAGCTCCAAAGATGACTCTTAAGTGAAATCCACACTACTACTTAGTTAATACATGACAAAACAGTATACAGGTACATCTTGAAAATTTCCTCATGCATTAGAAAAGCTCACCCAGCTACCCTTTTAAAAAGCCATTTGGTACAATATTGAAAGGAGTATCTCAACACATTAGAAGTCAAGAAAACCTGGGATGGTCATTTTCTCACAATTCACACAAGAATAGAAGGAAAATCGTTAATGGAATCCACTAAAATGCCAAAATTGAAGGATCTGACAAAAGGATACTTTATTACAGTTTTTGCGGGCAGATCCTTTACAATTCATGAAAGCTACATGATGGAAGTCATCAGTGGGATCCATGAAGATGCAAAAGTGAAGGATTTGAATGAAGGATACTTTGTTATATTCATTTGTATGAATCCTTCACGATTCATGAAATAAACTATATGTGGACCCCTGGAAAGGGTATCCATCTGCGCAGAGTTTGGTAAATGGTGGAAGGAGGGATGAGCAAGAGATGGCAGAGACGGACTCCCCACTAAAGTTCTCACTGGATTTTTCCGACATTCAGATCTGCTCGGAGTAAACCACTTAGGGGTCAACTAGCAATCCATTGTTCAATAGCAATGAAAATAGTATAAGGACAAATCTATCAACCCACTCAAATAATATGCAGAGTTCACTTCCAGTTGGTATAAAAATATGAAAGTATTTTCCATTAGTGTTGTTGACAACAAGCACATTCATTTCCAAAAGACGTCATGAAACAATACATTTTATCTGCAACATCTTATGAATTTTTATAAGCATGTATTCATTTCATGTGGCATTTCTACATGAAGGAAAAATCCTTAACCCTTAAGTAGGTCCAGTCTTAGGATCCACAATTTTTGCCCACATGTTTGACCCTCTGTGCTCACACCTCCAAATTCGTTATCATTCTTTCAAATCTCATGCTTTAGGATGTTCAGAGCATCTTACTATTTTAAAGTGACTTCAAATCGATATTTCTTTATATACTTTTTTTAGAAAGGTAGCAATGTGGAAGGATGTTGTCAAAAATTATTTACAACTTACTTGAATCTACATGGTGAGAAGGTAGGTTCAATTAGAACAGAAAATAACAATTCTCTGTGCCTTAAACAATAAATGCGATTTTCAAATCACTGTAAGGCTATCTTAAATGTAGGCAAAAGGAGAAAACAAAATACCAAGACAAAATTGTCCCTATTTTTAAAGGGCAATTTAGTCATTCTGGTATCGTAATCAAAGGAATGGATGGGTTTGACTAACAAATATTGACCCAGTTACAGAAACACGCTTGCTGTCTGCCATGCTTGGACATCTCCAGCTTCCCTGGAGAAAAGGCATGGGATTTTGAATCAATCCTATGACCAGTTTGCAATCAATTTTGCTTTGAATTAGATGTGACTTAATTTGCCATGACTTCTGCATCTCCAGAGCCCAGTAGGGGCTCAGCTGTTAAGATGAACTCAAGCATATAGTTCTTTTGTTAATCATTAATGGCCCCATTCAGCCAAAATTGAATTTCCACAGCTGCCAGCCACAAAACTTCAGTTGTCTCTGGATGCTAGCACCACAGCCTGGTGTAATCAGGAGCGCTGTCACTGGCCTTGGGGCTATGAACAATCACACAGAGGGTAGAGCCCTTCACTCAGCAGACTGGCAGAACAGAACCCGCAAATCCAGAGTAAGGGCGCCAAAAAAAATGCAAATTTTGTTATGTCAACAGATTACCAAACCTTTTTTTTGAAAATGATCACTGTAAAGGCAATGGAAGCAAAAACCATAACTCTCCCTCTTGATCTCCTCTTCCTTTGATCTCAATTTAAGTTTTAGTTCAACCTGTAAGACTAATCAGAATAGATAACACTGATGGCAAGGAATGATAATGCTCATTCAATTTTTCATGTGCTGAATATTTTAACAGATGTTATTTTATGTCATCCTTAAGATTACCTGTAAAATAAACAGTTAATAGTGAAACTACTTTATAAATTAAATTGCAGAATTAACTTCCAACATACTGGTATTTGAACCAGTCCAACTCCAGAGCCCATGGTTAGGAACATGGATCCTAAAATAGACATTAAGAATATGTTGAAGGGTGGGGGGGTGAGGGGGTGGAGAGGTGGCTCAAGGGTTAAGCCTCTGCTTTGCAGGCGGAAGGTCCTGAGTTCGGATGCTAGACCCCATGTATAGACGCCGGGCCTGCATTTCTGGTCCTGGTAGGGTGGAGCCTGTGAATCCCCGGGCAGAGTAAACAAGGAGAAGGTGATGGCAGTCCATGGTGGTTCCCGAATTCGCCTGTGGCTCTACACACACACACACACATACATACACACACACGCACACACACCCAATTGAATAAGTAATAATAATAAAATTTTAAAAAACTATAAAAAAAGAATATGTTGGGACTTTACTTAATTTTTCATTTAAAAAGTTGAAAATGACAGCAACTTCTTTTTTATGAAATATATGTGTCCATGAAATACATTCTAGGTACATTTACCCAGGGAAAAGATTTGAAATTAGACAGAGGCATTTAGAAGTTTCTCTGATAATTATAAGGGATACAATTATAAGAGAGTGCATTCTTCCTTAGTATAATTTAGATTTTTCTGTGATGATTTCAGAATATTGTTTTGATAATAAAAATGAAGTTATTTTCAAACTGAAAAATAACAACCAGAGCTAACATTATCAGAAGTGGAAATGGTATTTTAATGAAGAAGTTAGAGAAAAGAGAAAAAGCTGAAAGCCTGAATGAAAAATTAAAAGAATATGAAGTATGCATGCATTATTAAAGGCCATACTAGCTGCAAGTCTTGTAGCTACATTTCAGATAGATAATTGCATTGCTTTAGTTCTTCAGGCTGCTGTACAAATGCCACAAATGGAGAAAATGACTTCCTACGGTGAAGTTTATTTCTCACAACTCTGGAAGTTGGAAAGGCCAAGACCCAGGTACAGCAGATGTGCCATCTAGCAAAGCACCTTTTCCTGGTCATAGATGCTGCCATGGCCAAGCCTCCCACAGAGACAGGCAAAACAGCGGCCTGAGGTCTCTTGAAATAAGGGCATTAAAAATATAATACATAGGGGCTAGAGACATGGCTCAGGGATTAAAGTCTTTGCCTCACAAGCAAAAGGACCTGACTTTGGATCCTAGCTCCCAGAAAAGTGCCAGGCAGATATGGTGGTGGCTTGCACTTCTGGCCCTGGAAGGCAAAGCCTGGAAAACCCCAGAACAAAGCAATAAAGAGGTATAACAATACTGGGTGATTTCCTCTGTCACACTTAGGCCTCTATAGAGAAGTACATGTGCATGCCTGCATGTACCACACACACACACACACACACACACACACATACACACACACACACACACACACACACACGCAAAGGCATCAGTCCTTCATAGCCTAACCTCTCCTCCAACAGACTGCAGTTTCTATCACAGTCACTTTGGAGTCTAGGATATCCACTTATTTTGGAACGAAAGAAACATTCGTTGTTAACATCCAGAAACTGGACAATGAAGTATTTCTGAAGGGACATTCTTATTAATTTCTGCAATAAGAGTCAATCTTTTATTTAAACTTCATAATATCTGACCTAAGATAGAAATTTAGTCTTGCTAAGAGTTGAGTCCATCCATCTGAATGAATAAGTAATCTTTCTGAGCAAGAATAATCATTGTGGGATGTGACCTTACACCCCATCTCTACTAGGAAATTATATGTTCCAAACACTGCCTTTTAATAACATTTTCAAAGATTTTTTTTAATTTATGGGGCGGGGCATGCATGGGTGCATAAGGAGGTCAGAGGACAACTTTGTGCAGGTGATTCTCCCCATTCACTTTTATGTGGATTCCAGGGATTGAACTCAGGTCATTACGCTTATATACAAGCACCTTTAATCCCTGAGCCATCTTATTGGCCCCATAATATGAAATCAGCCATGAGGAAATGGTTTGGAAATCTAACAACAAATCTCTGAGCTTCCTCAAGCCTTCCATTTTCAAGCATTCCTCCTGAAACCTCTGCCTGGTAACTGCTTAAACTTGTTACCAAGTGGAATTCTCTTGAATGAAAACAGGTATCATGGAGTATGTTTTGAATTTATATTTTTAATAATTCAGTATATACTATTGTCCACATATAGTAACTGCCTAAAATAAAGTAAGGATATTTGAAAAACAGAGACTTTTGTCTTCTTATGTATCCCTGGCTTGGTTATACTAATCTTTCACGCATATGCATAAAAAACATGTATCTATTTCTTCCTAGGGTAGTTACATCTCAAAGTGGGATTTTCATGGCTGATCCTGGATACACATCTTTTCAGTCTCGAGCGTGTCAAATTTGATGTAGTTAGTAAGCACTGCTTTGTGAGAGAAGGTTAGAGATTCAAGTCATTCAACATTCCTCACAGGAAGCAGCCAGAAAAAGGAAAATCCAAGAACGCTAGTCATCTGAAGGGTCAACATGACCACATTAGCACTCCAGAAACTCGTATTAGAAGACCAGTTTTGAAGAAGGTAGGATTGTAACTCAGCGAACTCCAGATATGTTAAGCTTTTATTCAAGTCATGAATAATAAGAGAATCAGTAATGTGTCAAAAACAGTGAATATTTGAATGGCACAGATATAGACAATACTAAATTTGCTAAATAGCATATGTCTTGGTTTCATTTTCCCATTACTATAATAAACACATGACCTACTGTAATTACTCTGTATGTTGCTGATAAATTCAGACAAAACAGCTTATGGAAACAAGAGGTTTGTTTTCTCTTACAATAGTCTGGTTACAGTTCTTAATCCAGCTTGGCAGGAGAGCCCACACCACATGCATATAACCACAGAACTACTGGAAATGGACAGTTCCTACTTGCCAGACCACTATGTCTGGCCAATTATACCAAAGGATGCCAACTTCCTCTCTAGTTCCATCCATCTTATTCAGCTTCCTAGGGACTAGTCTCACCTACCATGGGCTGTTTCTTCCCCCATCAATTAGACCATTTCCTGCAGGCTTGCTCAGAACTTGATCAACTGTGAATTTCTCACAACTGTGCCCAGAGCTTAGAGCCTTCAGTTGCAAAGGAGACAACAATCTCTAATTATAACATCAGCCAAACAATTTAGAGGAACAAGAAGTATTTTTACTCACACTCATGATTTCAGGTTAGAGTCCACTATGGCAGGAGAGTTACCACCAGCGGCCAAAGGAACTGCTCTCATCATGTTGCAGTTCGCCTTCATGGTTGCTGATAAATTACCATCCACCGTAAGGAAAGAAGGGTTTTATTTTCTCTTACAACTATCCAGTTACAGTTCTCAGTCCAGATTGACAGGAGAACTCACACCAACACCAGAGCCAATGGAACTGGCCACATCATCTCTACACAATGTCTGAGAGAGGGGCGACCTTACTTGCCAGACCAGCATGTCTGGCCAGTGTACACAAGGATGCCAACTTTCTCAATCACCTCTCTGTATTTTATTCCAGAGCCTAGTCCCACCCACCATGGGCTGGGCCTTTTCCATCAACTATACCAACTGCCCTGCAGGTTTGCTCTGGGCTTAACTCAATTACACAAATGTGCCCAGAGCGCAAACCCTCAACTGTCAAGTTGACACCTGTGCCTAACTGTGAAGCACCATATCCACCAGGAAGACAGAGAAGGTGCAAGGGCTAGGGCATACCTTCTAATTTGCCAGTCTGCTAGTTCCAACTAGTTCTCTTTCCATCTTATCTGCCTTTCAGAATAGTCCCAACCACTGTGGGCCAGGTTTTCCCCTATCAGTTATGCCACTGGACCGTCCTGTGGGTTCCCTTTAGTAAATAATTTCTCATAGGTGTTTTTAAAGCCTCAGTTCTCAATTGTCAAGTTGCCACCTGAAAATAACATATACAGATATTCAAGGGCAATAAAATGTCCTGCGGGAATCATCTCTCGGGGAAGAAAGCCGTGGTAAGGCGGTGTATTGCTACTCGCTGGACAAAATTTATTTGCGTCTCTGCCAGAAGAGGGACCATTTAATTCATTAGAAACATGAAACCTCTACATCATCCAGAAATCTTTGTCTTTATTTGTAAATGCTGTACATTTTCCTTTAGTGCTAGTATGAGCTGTATGTCTCCACTGGACATTGGAGTAAACCATCCAAATCTGTATGTATGTATGTCCAGTGCTGGGGAAGTGAACCTAGGCTTTGTGCATACTAGTTGAGAACTCTATTGAGTTGTATTTCCAGCATGTTTTTTTTCACTTTTTGATCCTTTGCGATAGACTGACCTTGAACTCAGTCCACAGTCCAGGCAAGCTGTTGACTTGTATCCTCTTACTCGGTCTTCTAAGGAGTTGGAAAATGCAGGGCTGCACCACCAAGCCTAGCTATGCTTTTTGTTAGACTGGGTTTAATTTCCAAGCCATGGCCGTTAAGCCACAGGAAATTCTGAGCTTGCCCAGATGTAATTAACAACTCTCTCTTTCCTCAGTCTCTAAAGCACTACTAAGACAGTCCACTGAATTTAACAGGCTATTCCTGAGGGCTTGGAAATAGCAGAGGAATTATAACACATCCCACAAACACCTTCCAGCGTTCTTGAAGGATATTGGGTTGTCTCCACACTCATGAATTTCTCCTGGGCATTTGTCCCTATGCATCTCACACAACTATCTTATTGCTGGGGTCTTCCACTCTAGCCGCACCCCCATACCCCCATAGCCTCTTTAGTTCCAGGGGATTCCACATACCCAGTCCCAGCCAAGAATACTGAAATGAGACAGATACTTTAGCCTTTTACTATCAAACTTCTTCCACAATGGCCAATATGGTTACAGTCAAGGGATTTGACTTTCCTATATTAAAAGAGGCATTGCCGTTTTTCTCTAAGTAAGTCAGCCATCCAGTCTGGATTTCCAACCTCATCGGGGAAAAAAAAAAACTAACCAGAACTGCAAAATGCTTTTCAGACTGAATGTCTGAACAGTCCTGCACCCACCACACAAGTACAGAAGAGAAAGGAAGCAGAAGTCGACCACTGACTTTCCCTATGGCTAAGAAAGCCAGAGTTAGCATCGTTTGCTTCCCATTCCCTATGTTAGCATATGCAGCACACACAAACTACATTCTAAATACTTTTATAGTTCATAGACAAAGTACAGGATTAACATATGGGACTTAATGTTATTAAACACTAATAAAAGAAACATTTTCTTCTGCATATTTCTAGAAGCTAAAATAACAGAACTTCTTGAAAGGTAGTAGGAAATTGCCATTTTTAAAATGCATTACAAATAGTTCCTTTTAAAAAAAAAAGGTAGGGCTGCAACTCAGTTGGCAGAGTGCTTGCCTAGCATGCAAAAAGTCCAGGGTTCGATCTCCAACACTCCATAAAGTGAGCAGGGTGGCACATACCTGCAATCCCAGGGCTCAGAAGGGGGGAGGCATGAAAACATCAGAAGTTCCAGGTCTTCCTACACAAGTTCAGCACCAATCTGAAATACATGAGACCCTGATCCAATAACAGGGTATGTGGGGGGAGAAGTATTAAGGTGGGTTACATCAATGACATCTTTATCATATGACAAAAACGTTCAAAGATTATTAAAGAAAATGAAAGGGCAAAGCCAAACTAGAAGGGGAGGAAGGAAATCTTTTTGTTTACTTTTACTGCAGAATTCTGTGGTGGCATGTCTCTTTGACTTCCCAAACCTTCCAGCAGAAGTTAGAAACAACAGAAGTATGGTTAGTTTCTCTTTATTTAATTTTAATTTTTATTCTTTTAGAGTTTCACACCATAATCCAGTGAATTTAGTGATATTTTCACTCTTAAATCCCCAATCCCACCACCCCCCTCCTTTTCCCACTTCAAGCCTTCTTTTTTAATAGCAGTCTCTTTCCTACTTTCATGTGTTTTGGTTTTGTTGTTGTTGTTGCATATGTGGCTCACTGAGTTCTGGGTTGCCTCCGATGTGCCTGATCATTTGCTAGAGCACGAATTGTATAGAAGTGGGGATACCATTGAGGAAAGCATTTTTTTCCTTCCCCCAATCCAGCATTTGCCCTCATCAGTCACTCGGGGAGGCAAAGAGCCTCTTAAAATCTGTTCCCTTCCTTTGTGAAATGTCGATAGGGCCAAATCCTGTACAAATCTTGTGAAATACACACAGCTGCAGTAAATTCACTGATGCAACAGCCTTGTCATGTCCACAAGAAACCGTCTGACTACACTCCTGCTCCCCTCCAGGCTCTTACAGTCTTACACCCCCTCTTGCTCATGAGCCTTGGGATAGGCTTAGATGTTCCCAATAAGGCTGAGAAGTCTGAAATCACTTATGTTCTGCACTTTGGCCAGTTGTGATTTTCTGTATTACACACCTCCCATTGCAAAAGGGAGTTTCTAGGTTGAGTACTGAGCTCACCTCTGATCTATGGGTATAATGATAAATGTTTAGACGGTATTGTTATTTTTCCCACCAAAATCACAGGCATGTTGAGGTTACCTGATTTACCTCATCCCAGAGAGCTGACAGAGTCAGGTCCAAGTCTGGAAACAGATGCCATCTGACTTCAGAGCAAAGCACTGTCCTTTCTTTTTTTTTAAATTATTATTATTATTTCCACTCATACAAACTTAACAGGTACACCGGTCCCCTCCCTCCCTCCACCTCCCCCCATCCCCCTGCTCCCCCCTCCCCTCTCCCCTCCCTCCCCATCCCTCAGTGCCTCTCCCCCAATCCCCGGAGCATCCTTTACTGAAGCACTCTCCTTTCTACCTGCCGCCTTCATATTACGATAGCTTTAACTTGTAATATGACTATGACTAGCAATAGATCTTTAGGCTATCTGGCAGATATAACATTCATTACACTAAAACTCTAAATTTTAAATTGATTGGAGACTGGAAGTGAAAGGTCAACATTCAAGAGAAATTCTCTGAAACTTTAGACCTACAGCTGCCAGAGGCAAATGCTGCTGTTGTTACCATGTGCCCTCTGCCATGGTCTCTCTGCGACCCCTGACTCCTCCAAACTCTTCCCATTCCAGAGAGCTTCCACCCTGAACAGGTCTTAAGCTGCTGCTTGATGCAGGGTGGTGGAATTGCAGCCTGCTTCGGGGAATTATGACTGCTACATCATTCTTCCCATCTAAATCACTGCAGCCCAGGAAATGTTGAGGCCGGTGATTAAGCCCTCCAGCTATTAACTTGATAATCTGGCTGCTAAATCCTTTTACCAGCACTGATCTTTACCAGCAACACGGGAACATCCTCACTTCCAGCTGGGCTATCATCCCAGGCCATTTCCCTTTCTAAATTGCTGCTACATTTTCCCCCCATGTGCCTGCCTATACAGGATCCGTTCCCAGTAAATCTACTCGCAATATAGGAAACATCTCACAGATAATGAATTTTACCGATATCAGGCAGTAACTGTCAGTCATAGCCACTCCATTACCTTGTGCTGGCTGCATAAAGTAAATTAACACATTTGCTAGTGTTCTCGAAGTTTGAGGTATTTGTTACCATGGTTATTCTTGAGTTATATATGAGAAGAGGGCAGGGAAGAATATGTCATTTCTTTCATTAATATTTTCATAGATAGTATATGATTATATGCTTGAAAAAATGCTAGACCATTTGGGACTTGCTGTTCAGAAAGAATCTGTTCTAAAAGAAGTTGTTTTTAGGGCTTTGGAAAGCAATAGTTTTCTTATAATTTCAAATGAAAGAATGAATCCTGCTTGTAAAAGAATCTACGAGGTAAGCTACTCAGACATTAGCAGACTTGGAGATAGTGAAAACGGGCTACTATTTCATAAACACCTTTGGATGCCACCCCAATGCCCTTAGTAACAATAAATATAGGGAAGGGAAAATAACCACTTACTCTCCTTTTAATTTTAAATTTTAAATACAATGCCAGAAAAGGTACACAACATCACGACTGCTTTCCCTTAAGATTTTAAAATATCACATGGAAGGGAAGAAGGTTGAGGCTGCAGGTCTTTGTAGAGGTCCATTAAGGAAAGGTGGATTTCCTCCTGGTAGAGCATGGCTATCTTACATATTTCTTCCCTTCAATTCTTTTTAGTCTATTGCTACATGATTTGGAAATCAAAAGAATGGGGCCCTAAACATATCTCTGGCCCTGAGCAGAAACAACATTCTAAACAGAGGTTACAAAGACAGACTGTTGTCCGTCTCTCCCTTAAGAATTAACTAAAATAGGCTGTCAGTCACCTGGAAACCACTCTCAGTAAAGGTGTGTGTTCAAGAGACTTAAAGAGGGGCTGAAGAGATGGCTCAGGGGTTAAGACTGTATTGCAAGCAGAAGGTCCTGAGTTCGGTTCCTAGGTCCTACATAAAAATGCCAGGCAGAAACGGTGGTGACCTGGACTTCTGCCCATGGAGCACGGGAAATCCCAGAGCAAAGCAAATAGAAGGTAGCAACCCAGGATGATTCCTGAAGTCACACTTGGCCCGCCACAGGGACACACAGTGCCCTGTGATACATACATACATTCTTTTTTATTTATAAAAAAGAAACTTAGAGAATTATGAAACCCATGGAGGCATGTTAAGGAAATGGGAGGGATAACTGTCTCCTGAGTTGAGATATGTCTTTATATACCCTTCCCCTGACGCACTGGTTACAGGTTCTCACTGCTAAGTCTTTTTCTTTTCCCTTTTTCAGGTACCAGCCATTTTAGCTACTATTCTGTTATTGTTATAAAATACTCTGACCCAAGCCCCTTAAGAACATAGGGTTATTGTGGCTTATAGTTCCAAGGGTTTAGAGTCCATCATGGAAGGAAAAGTATGACATCAGGCAGGGAAGGCATGGCAGCTAGCTCACATCCTGTCCATACTGAGGAGTAAAACCTGGTTATGCGACCTCAAGACCCACCCCCAGTGACTAACACTCCACCCCCTGAAGAGCATTGTCAGCTGGGGACAAAGTGCTGAAACATAGAACCTATGAAAGATACTTTACATTCAAACAATATTGGTCAAAATCCTAAACCTATCTGTGTCCAACGTCCCCACCCCCACCCCTACTCAGAGGCTACCGTCTTCCACGGCTGAGCCTGCCTGCACCCTTTACTTCTGCTTTAGTTTCATTATACATTGCTGCACCAGATCTAACCCAGGCAGTTTATGGGAAGAAAGGGTTTAATTGACTCACGATTCCAAGGTTCAGTGTGACAGGACTACAAATGGAAGGAAGCCCATCCTGCAAGCCAAGCTCAACCCCCACTGAGATAGAGACAGAAATTTTTTTGAGGATTAAGGCAGAGTTTATTTGAGGAGAGAAAAAATAGAACTCATAGGCTCTAGACATGGAGTACCATGAGGGGCAAGGGTGTCCTGGAGAACTCATGGATTCCAGGCAAGGAGCTGGAAAAGAACTCATGGACCCCAGACATGGAGTGCCGTGAGGTACGAGCACACCAGAGAGGAAATTTTTAAGCCAGTGGCTTACAAGGGACTTACAAAGAGATGTGAGTCTAAAGATCGGGGCATAATGACTGTCCCTAAGAGCTGCCCTCAACAAATAGTAGATGTCCCTGTGGTGCCAGCTCATCAGCTAATCACTTATCTTGGTTTCTGTTTCGTTCCTTTAGTAGATAATTGTCAGAAGGGACTTTTTACAGTCACCATGTAAATCACTGGAATAACTCACTTGGAACCCTTTCTGGTGCTTCGCTTTGGGGTCTGAGTCCCCAGTGAATAAATCTGTCACTGGCGTATGGTGTTTCATTCCTGGGCTGCCACTCCGCAACAACAGTACATCACTGTGAGGAAGTTTAAGCTGCAGGAGCTTGAAGCTGCTGGTCACATCACATCTGTAGCAAGGGCAGAGACACTGTATCCTTCCTGCTGCTCAGTTCTCATTCACACACGGCTGTGGCCTACCTACGGAGGGAATGGTCCTACCCACAATAGGCTGGGTTTTTTCACATCGATTATGCATCAAGACAAGTGCCTACAGACAGGCCTAAAAGCCAATCTTAACTAGAGACTACTTCTCAGATGGACCCAGAGACCTGTATTCTAGATGTCAGGCCAACGATTAATACTAGCCATCACAACCTTTAAACTCAGGAAGCATACTTTCTTCCTCTTACTCATCTTCCTCCTTCCAGCAGCTCTGAAGATACAGCTTGACACCCTATTGGTTTTTCTCTCAAGCACCAATAAAATGGCCTTGGCGTTTCTTCTTGGGTCTATTTATAAGTGACTGTGTTGCATCCACACAAATCATAGATGAGTCTCTGATAGAAAAGGTTGAATTAAGAGTCCTTTATGGCTTCCTTTAGAGAGCAGGCTCATACCAGAAAGAACTCTCTACCTCAAAAAGAAACCTTATAAGGCTCAAAACCACATCATTCTAGTTACAAGTCAGTTTGACAGAAATTTTTAAAAGGCACAAAAAGTTAATTTCACAGTATCATAAGCTGGGCTAGGTCCTTCTCACTTAACAGGGTATGGTTAGCAAGAGAAGCAGAGCTTTGGGCACAGCACAAAATTAGCTAAAACAAAAAGGAGCTACTTTTGTTATTTCAATTTTATCTACAAGACTGTCATAGTTAGATACAGGTGTCAACTTGATTGTTGAGGAGGGTCAAGCTCTGGGCATTGTAGAGGATTAGTAGTTGAATGAAGCCCAGAGCAAACCTGCAGGAGATTGTCTAGTTGATGGGAAAGGCCCAGTCCATGGAGAGTGGGACTAGGCCCTGGACAGGCGAATAAAATACAGAGAGTTGGTTGAGGAAGTAGCCATCCTTCAGTATACTTGGCCAGACATGCTGGTCTGGCAATTAGGATCATCCCTCTTTCGGCTGTTATATAGAGATGATGTGACCAGTTTCCTCAACCTGGTGTTGGTGTGAGCTCTCTTCCCAAGATGGGCAGAGAACTGTAGCCAGGAATTCAAAAAGAAAATGAGCCACTTGTTCCAATAAGCTGTTTGATAGTGATTTTTATCAGCAACCATGCAGCGTAATTGCAAAAAAGGCTAATGACATGGAGTCTTTCAATGGGATAGATCAGTTCTCAGCTCTGGTAGGCTTAACCCAGGAAGCCTGGGTGTCAGGCCTAGGTCAGTGGTTTCCTCATTCATTGCCCTGTGCCCAAGGAAGATACAGAATTCTGACAAGAAATGAACAAAGTGAAAGCAGACTTCATTAAGGAAAATGTGAGTGTCTCTTCCAAAGGAGAGGAGTTCTAATAGAGGGGTACTGCCACAGCGCCCTTCAAGGCACTTTATGAAGCTAATGTCAGGAAGTGAACAGAAACTCCAGTAATCTTTATTTACAGGTTACTCTTGAGGCACATTTCAGGACCAAGCAATAAGGGATCTAACCACTTTTTGCATGTCCCCTCTGCCCGAGTGGGGAGGTGCTCACCCAATGACTGCCCAGTCAGGGGAATGGCCATAGCTTATGTTCCTCTTTGTTCCCTCTCTATTTGTTTTTACTCATTTTCTAAGCTATTGCTTAAGCCATTTCTATCTCTTTTTGTTCTTAGCCTATATGACTATGTGCCATAGACCCTTGCTGCTCCCCCCTACAGGGAGCAAACCCTGTCCCCCTAAGACTCCCAACGTAAAGGAATCTGTGCTCTCTGATAACATTTCCGTTCTTTCCCAATGGTCCCTGCTCAGAAGAAAAAAAAAAAGTAAAACAAAAACTCTCACTCAGGCAATATGAAATATCAACTCAAACGTCTCTTAAACTCTTCAAAAATGGTTTAACTCTATCCTCTCTAGTAGTGTCGAACATCCAAATTTCAGACACACAAGACCTAGATGAGACATATTAATAGAAAAGGTATATTAACCATTTCAAAACAAACCATCTTTCTATGTCTTAATATGAGAAAGCAGGAGTAATTTAGTTTCTGAAGCTAAGTATTTTTGAAAAGTATTACACTACATATTAGCATCTGAACTACAAACCATGGGAAAGGGACCCTCATCCAGTGTCTTCCCATGTGGCCTCTTCTACATGAAAAAAATCTGGAAAAGACATTCACTACTGACAATTCATCACAGGCCTGTTCTTTAGATTAGGTGGTTTGAGTATAACCCACACTTTTGCACACATTTAATAAAAAGAAATTTAATAAAGGAAAAATAAATAAGGTAGAAATAAGAAAGGAACAGTACGTCTTTCAGAACTGATGATCAGGGCCTTGGGACTGCAAACAATTTCACCAAGAAAAAAGGAAAATGATATCAAATTGAAAGAAGGACCTTCTACTGGGTGTGGAGTATTAGACACCCACACTCTATATTTCCTGAGTTCAACACTGGTATCCTGTCTACAGGCACACACTGAGCTCATCTGCGCTGAACCCCCTCTCTACTGACACCAAAGAGGTTCAGGCCTCAGCTCAGATCAGCAGTTACTCTGAGATGCATCCTCCTCGTCAGGTGCCTAAAGAATGGGCCGCCTCTGTGTTGCTGGTCCTGGTAGGGCGGAGCCTGTGAAAACCCTGGCAGAGTAAACAAGGAGGAGGTGGAGGCAGTCCATGGTGGTTTCCGAATTCGCCCGTGATTCTACACACACACACACACACACACACACATACACATACACACACACGCACACGCACACACGTACATATATACACACGCACAATTGAATAAAAAAAAAAGAACGGGCCGCCTAAATTCAGAAATTCAAGTCACATCAGTAAGGCATCCTGTCTACACCGCAAAGTGAAATTACATTACCAGGGGCCAGCAGTCCACAGTTCCTTGCTGCTCATTTCCAATCTGATAGCCAACTACACAATTAGACCCTATTCAGCATCTAGATACGGAAATCAAGCTCACCCCTCCCTTCAATCTCTGCTTCAGGCCTCTTGGGATCATGCGCTGGACCCCAAGTTTTCAACTCTTCAGAGTCACCAGCTTCCCATCAATACTCTTCCTCCAGTGCCACATAAAGTATCGTTTTGTTTTCCTTCACAACAGCCTGAATGACTCTTCAGTAGGAATTTCAAGCATCCATACATGGAGATTTCAAATCATGAGCAACAAAAGAGAATGGGATCCCTTCCATAAACCAGTCACTTTTTTTGCTGGTAATTTGGGTTTTACTGTTTCTTTTTTAGAATTCCTTTTTTAAAAAAACATTTAAGTCATAATTGTGTATATTTATGAGTGGACCCCTTTTTTGACCCTTAGAGAAGGTCTAGAAAAGGGACAAAATAAATCACTACTGGCATCAAAGTACAGCCCATTTTGATTCATATTTTATTCCAGAAACCAAAACTTTCCAAATATGCAATTGACTCTGAGAAGCAGAAGAATTAGCACATGTGTACAGAATTGCATTATTTTTGCCCTTTGCTTCACATAAGGGTGGAAACTGGTCAGATGTCAGGACAGAGAGAAAAGTCTGCCCATGATTAACTACAGATGGCTCATCCACACCACATGACTCAAAAGACTTAAAAAAAAAAAAAACTACTGTTGTGAGGAGCACAGTGGGAAGAGGGAAGGAACCTGGGGAGAGCTCTCCGTGAGAGTGGAAGGAAGCAGCTTTTCTCTTTGAAAAGCAGATGAAGGTTAAGCCCTTGGGGAGCTCTCACTGACGATTCTCTTTCATGATCCAGCACATCTTAAATACATTTTCCCCTGGAGAGGTAGCATCACTGTTCCATTTCATGTTCAAGGTCACAAAAATGCTCCAAAAATAAGTTTGAAGCAGCAGTGAAGGGAAGGTGGGAGGGAGCAGCTTTGGCAACAAAACGATTGTGTGAACGAACGGGTACTTTGTGCAGTGGCTCAAGACTTTCCTCCCAGGACAGACATGTAGCCCCAGAAGACATGGCCTTGGGGTCTTCTCCTTCCCCTAATGACCCAGGCTGCCTTGAATGGCTGCTCAGTCATTGAAGAAAGAAAGCACAGGACATGCACAATAATCAAAGAAATCACCTTTGGAAGGTCACTTGATAATTAATCCTAGTATGAGAGGAATACTTCAAAAACAACCAGAGTTTGCCATTACTGTAAGATGCTCTAGGCAAGTCATGTCTTACTGAGCCTGCAGAGTACCAGAAAGTGCAGCACCCTCACTCCTAGTATGCTAAGTGCATCTGATACCCAAATGTGCTTTGTTTAGCTGCTGTGACAGGATATGTAAAGGAACAACAGCAGGGAAGAAGGATTTATGTGAGGCTCATGGTTTGAGAGACCATCATCGGACTCTATTACTGTGGACTTGAAACAAAACTAAAACATCATGGTGAAAGGGCACCATAAGGAAAGAGGAGAGGCCCATGACAATTGGAATCTTTTTTGAAGATTTGAAGAGACTATGGTTTGGCGTTATGTTGGGAGACAGGAATGGAAGCTTAAATTTTAAATGCCATTGCCACAGCAACATGGGGGGGGAGGGTCTGGGGGAGGTGTCTCTGCAGAAGGCCCATGGGACAAAGGGAGCATCTAACCTATACAGTCTCCCAGTGTTTCAGGACACTTCATGTCATGTGACACAAGTATGTGAGTAGGATTGCATAGATAATTAGCCTGGATAGTGGAGGAAGGAGGCTGCAAGACACATTAACCCAACCCCCAGACACAAGGCCTGGTTTCTGTGAGGGACATCGCAGGGACTTGGACATAACAATGAAATGAGATGGCAGTCAAGAAAGAGAGGGAGAGAGAGAGAGAGAGAGAGAGAGAAAGAGAGAGGTTTGGGACAAAAAAAAAAAACCTAGTGATCTGCTACCTCCAATCAGGTCTCACTGCTGTTAGTCATAGTCACAGCCGCCATTTTGGAAAGTCTCCACTTCAGCTGGACAATGTCAGTTCTTTAGACAGACAGCACATCCTAAATCCCAGTGTTCATTCCCCCACCCATTGCCCTACATCCCTAGCAACTCCTGGGAAACTCCTCAACGACATCTAAGTCATAAAAGATTGCAGCTGACCCAGGCCCAGGTCTCTCTCTTCTCACACTTTTTCTCTCTCCACCTGCTTCCTTTTCTCTCCTTCCTTCTGCCAGGCTATTATGGTGGCTCCTTCCCAAACAATCCAGGATGATTCCCAAAGTCAACCTTGGGTCTCCACAGGCATGCACAGTCCCCTCTAGCGTGCAGACACGAAGAAGAAGAAGAAGAAGACGAAGAAGAAGACGAAGAAGAAGAAGAAGAAGAAGAAGAAGAAGAAGAAGAAGAAGAAGAAGAAGAAGACAAAGAAGAAGACAAAGAAGACGAAGAAGAAGACAAAGAAGAAGAAGACGAAGAAGAAGAAGAAGAAGAAGAAGACGACAACGACGACAAACACAAAGAAGAATGGGACATACTCATCCACAATGGAACCGTCTTTTTAAATTTTTATTGAATTTGGTTTTTGACAGTTTCATTCATGTACACAATGTGTTCTGCTTACTGTGGCATCTACCTTCTCTAGTTGTTCACTCCTATTAACCACCTCCCTCTTCCCTATAACAACCTTTATCTCATTTCTGTCTTTTTCTTTTGAGACCCACTATATTTAACCAGGGTCATTTGTGTGGCCATGAGTTTCGAATTAGCCTGGTGGGCTACTCAATGGGTATACTAGTAAAAATACTGACAACCCATGAACACTTCATGGGAAGGTTTAGAGAACACTTCACATCGGAACCAGAGCATCAACTCAACCTGGAGAGCTTTTTTGGTGGGTTTATTCCTCACCCGAGATCCATTCCCTCTTTTCTTGAAGCTTCGTTGATCACTCTCTCTCCCCACACTTCATTATCTAGCTGTGGCGCCCTCATATCACTGCAGCTATGTTGGAGGAATTTCCTTGGAATAATTTCTCAGATACCATATAAGGTGGAAGAGTGGAGCTTTATTCTCTAAGGGCTCCAGTCCTAAGTTAAGCTCGTACTTTTATTTCATACTAAAACAGGACAGAAGTAGAGTAAGCAAAGTGGGACTTTGCAGAGACAGAAGCCATGATTACTAAGTAACAGCAGGACAGGCTGACCGCAAAGGGGCCAATGACTTGTGACTCTTATCAGGCTTTCAGACTGTGGGGGGAAGGGGTCTTTGAAATGGCTTCACTTGACTGCCTTTGGGATTTCAGTAATTTTTCCATCTCAATTTACACTTAGCAGTAACTTAAGAGTTTATATTTTTTTCCTACCTCATCTACAAACACTGCCCCAGCAGACTCCCTGGCCCTAGGTAACTTCCAAACTTGAGCTCCACTTGTATTCCATTGCATTACAGATCCATCCTTCAAGGACACTATATAGGGCTGGGGAGATGGCTCAGTAGTTAAAGCACTTGTCACACAAGCACAAGGACCAGAGTATGGCTCTCCAGATGCATGTAAAAATGTTTAATGAGTGTAGTGAACCACCTGTAATTCCACCCTTGGAAGGCAGTGATTGGGACTCCCCCAGACCAAGATGGCCTGTGAAACTACCCCTCAATCAAGCTCTGGGTTCAATTAATTAGAGAACCATCCTTAAAAGAGTGAAATGAAGAGTGATCAAAGATGATTCCCAATATCGCCCTTGGATTTCCACATGCTAGAGCAGCATACATGTGTGCCCAATATAAGCAAAAAACATGCATATACACATTCACATCCCACCTATATAAACACATAAAAAACACTATTTATAAAACAACCAGCCTTTTCCACCAGTTCTTTCCACCCGACCTAGACATGCGCAGTCCAGGGAGGATACCCAGCACCTCAGAATTCAACAGAGTCCGAACAAAACCCAAGTAAAGCTCTAGGAGACAAAGGTCATACATCTGAAGTCCTCTAAAATCATCCTATCACATGGGAGAGATTCTTCATATCCAGCTCAAAGATAAGTAAACCCCTTTTAACCATTCTGTCCCTCTCAATTATTAATCACTGCGGTTTAACTTTTCCATATAGCCACCCCAAAATATATACAACTTCAGGGACCATACCATTCATCCTCACATATCACCCAATCATAAAAGTGCACTACCATACTAATCTTCACTCCTTGTCCACTAAACCTGACTTAATTGATGTAGTAACAGTCTAATAGCGTCATCTAGGAAATAACAACAACAGAAAAGGTACCCAACTCCAAGCAAACACTAGTAATAATTGCTTAAGAGTAGTAATACCAAATAGCTTTAGTTCAGTCAAAAACAAACAGAAACTGAAAGAAGGTCTTAAGAGATAAAACAACAATGCCCAGGTCAAAGTGCAGATCCATGAGAAACAACACCCAAGAAAACAAATCTCCCACCAAAAGAATTAACCCCATAATGATAGATTCCAACCAGAACAAATTCACAGAAGATAGCCAAGAAAGCCAGACCCAACATAATGACTTTCAAAGCATGATCATTACCATGATCAATATTATGAGAGAGGAAATCTGGGAGGAGTTAAATAACCACATCAACCACTTTGAACTCCTGTTCACAACAGACACTAGGAGGAGATGAAAAAACAGTTTAAGAAACAAAAATAGGCATAGAGCAGTTAAAACAGTCTCAAGCAGAGTTTAAAATTGAAATAAAAGACAAGTTATTTTCAACCCAGAATTCAACAGAGAGTCTTATCAGCAGAACTAACGAAGCAGAAAATAGAATTTCAGATCTAGAAGACAAAGTAGAAGAACTAACCAACTCAACAGAAGAGGTCATTAAGGTCAAAAAGATACTTGAGAGGAATATTCAAGAGTTATGGGATACCTTGAAGAAACCTAACATGCACATTCATGGAATACCAGAACAAGAATCTCAAAACACCACATCTGAGGAAAATTTTCAAATTATCATAAAAGAAAACTTTCCTCATCTAAAGAAAGAGAAGCCCATCCAAATACAAGAGGCATTCTGCACCCTAAACAGATATGACCAAAATAGAAACTCGCCACAGCAAATAATAGTCAAAACATTCCTCAGTCAAGACAAAGAAATGGTGCTGAGAGCTTCAAGGGAAAAAAAAAACAAGTCACTTTTAAAGGTAAACCTATTAAAATAACAAATGACTTTTCAATGGAAACAGTAAAATCAAGAAGAACTTGGACAGACATACTTCAAGTATTGAATGAGCAAAAATGTCAACCAAGGCTGATATACGTAGCAAAACTATCCGTCATAATCAAGGGAGAAAGAAAAGTTTTCCAGCACAAAGACAACTTGAAGGCTTACATGTCTACCAAATCAGGTTTTCAAAAAATGCTAGAAATGATACTCAAGCTTGAAGATAAAAACAAACATATCCAGGAGGTCAGAAGGGAAGTGTAACATCTCCAAAACCTAAAAGCCAAATAATACACTTACGAAAGGCACTAAACATAAAAAGTGTCCGGAATTAAAAGTAACTTCTCCTGTTATAACACTAAATGTCAATGGAATTAACTCACCAATCAAAAGACACAGATTACAAACTTGGATTAGAAATCACAACCCATCAATCCGCTGCCCTCAGGAAACTCATCTCACCACAAAAGATAGGCACATCCTAAGTAAAGGCTGGTCAAAAATTCTGCAAGCTAATGAATAGAATGAAAAGCCTCCTGCGACCCTTCGACCCTTCTCCTTCTGTGCAGTCGTCCTCACTTTTCCAACACAACCCCTTCCTACACACAGAAGTCCACCATATCTACCGCTACTCTCTCAATTCTAGACACTAAAACTTTATCCAAGTAGCTTCCTTTTATTATGCTCTCACCCTCAATATATCTTCACAGCCCCCATCCTCCTCTGTGCTCTCTCATTCTGTCTCTCCAGGTGTGCCTGCTCACGCAGAATATCAACCGACTGTCACCAGACTTTTCTCTTCTCTATAAGTTACTTAAATGCATGTTTGCCTGGTTACTGAGCTCCTTCTGCAGGGTCTGAAAGGCTAGAGGGACACACTACGAACACTTGATGTTTGAGGTACCAAGGAGTGTAAGTAGAGAGAAATGCCATGTGGGCCCACGGGCACTGCAGACATCAAATTCTGGTTATGGGTGTCATCTGCTGCCGTAGGTGACCACAGATGTCTACGTGGATCTCTCCATAAAAAATTTGCAAACACCGATTTTTAAGCCACCAACCTTTACTTTGTACCCTCCATCATGAAATTGCTACATACTCCCCCCAAAAGAAATCCTTGGGAGTGTCACATGCAGCATGCTATTCCCTGAGGAAACTGGAAATTATACAAACTAACCAAGAGCATCAAAGAATGTGGGTTCTCAGCTGTAGGTGGGACACTTATGCCAAACCCTTCCCCCTCCCCCCCCCACAGGGAATGTTACAGAAGGCATGACAGAAATAATGCAAGGGGTGAAGGACAGGGAGGACAGCTGTGACATGTCCTCTTGGAGTGACTCAGCCACCAAACACATGAACTCACAGCAGCTGCAGTCACCTGCACGAGATCCAGCCAGGCAACTTCCAGCCTGGATGAAGAAAAGCCCGTGAGACTCATCCCTAGCTAGGAGATTTGACAATTGATGACTATAACTGTGAAGAGCTACCTTTCTTTAGGGACATGACCATTGGTAGGTTTTCCATGCCCCGGTAGAAGACCTCACATTCATGTGTGCACTGACAGCACCAGATAGACTCAGCGGGCTTTCGATTTTCTTATTTTGTTCAGAGAGAGGGAAGGAGGGGAGAAAAAAGAGAGAATGAAAGTGCACACAGTCATGCTTGGCCCGTGAGTGGAGATTAATGGACAACATTCAGAAGTCAGTTCTTTCCTTTTACCATACATTTCCTGATACCTAACTCTGGTCAACAGATTTGTGAACAGGCACATTACCCACTGAACCATCTCACTGCCCTCTCAACTGGTTGTGAGAAAAGAAAAGAACGTTTAAAGTTGCTAATGTTGGAAGAGCTGATCCCCAGGAAGGGCGATAGATATTATCAAAATACATTGCATATATGTGTGAAAGTTTCAAGAATAAAATATTTTAAAAAAAAACAATAGGGCTGGAGAGATGGCTCAGGGGTTAAGACTCGGTCATGAAAACAACAAGCCCTGGGTTCAGATCCCAGATTCCATGTAAAAATGCCAGGGGGAACCAGTGGCACTTCTGGCCCTGGTGGGTGAAGCAAAAGGGAGGCAGAGGCAATCCAGGATGATTCCCAAAGTCACCCTTGGACCACCACAGCAACTCACAGTGTCCTCTGATACACAAATACACACACACACACACACACACACACACACACACACACACACACACATGCACGCACGCACAGGCGCACATGCCTATGCAAAATAAATAAATAAATACATATTTTTTAAAAGAACACTAACCCAGGAACCAGTAACAAATAAATGAAAAAACAAGATGTGGCTCTATGTATGCAGTGAACTATTACTGTTCAGTAATAAAAAGGAATAAAATGTTGGCATATACTATAATAGGAATGGCCCTTGAAAACATTATTCTTAGTTAAATGAGCCTAATACTGAGGGAGAAATCATGTGGGCCCATTTGCAGGAGCTGCCTAGAATAGGCAAATTCATACCCAGCAGTACAAGTAGAAACAAGAGTTATCATTTAACAGGAATGAAGTCTTATTGGGGATGCTAAAAATGTTTGGAGCATTGGTATCAGTACAAAGGAAGGAAACAGGGAAGAAAGAAAGATGGGAGGGAGGTTTGGCCCCTTGATACACAGACTCCAAAGAAAGCTTGAAGTCCCCTAGGCCTGGTGACCCATCTCATGACCCACCAACTCCTTCCCTGCACGCTCTGATGGCACAAGCCCAAGGTACTTTCTCCAAAACAAAACAGACAGATGCCTAAAATCACACAGGAGCACCCCTGCAGCAAAGCATCCACACAGCAGAGAGGACTGGTCCCTAGTAGTGTGTCCCCCCAAAGAAATCTCTGCCCTCTGAGCTCCACATGCCAGAAGACACAACAGGAGTGAAAACCAAATGCTTTACAGTACTATACAGTTCGATCGTGCATCTCAAAAGATGCACAACATGTGAAATACATGTACTGGTGTTTAACACAGAGTGGACACTCAAAAAAAAATCCTCAGCTGTTATTTTAATGATAGCAATAATATCTTTATTTTACAAGCATCCCGCCATCCAGAAATAGAATTCCAGTAGTGATCCTTTCCGACACCATCTGAAACATCCTCTCCTTGCTAAATTCCCAAGAAGAAAGAGTTGTAAGTTGGGAGATTTGACAGTAGTACACTAAAAAGAATGTATGCTAAGTAACTGGCTAACTCTTGTCGGTCACAGAGAAACAAGCAAATGAGCCTAGAAAGGAAACGCTGGGCTACTAAACCCACAGATTCTGAGTAAAGGAATTCCCACCTACTTCCCTGAGCCCACTGCCCCCGGCTGTGCCTGCCTCGGAATTTCTGAAGAGCAGAACGGTGCTCTTCTGCACTGAGGACGCACAACTTAATCTCCAACAACAAACCTTCATCGAGCCACTGGAAATGAGATGACCTTGATATTACCCTTGAGATCGAACCCTCCAATGATGCTATGAGTCGCTTCTTCCTCTAAGGGGCTGGGGGAGACCCTCTGTCCTTCGCACAGGCTCTCCCTGGCCCAGGCCCGGGCCCACTGCAAGGTCAAGTAGAGATAATGATGGAAATTAAGGAAGAGAGAATAATTAGGTCCTCAGGCTCCAGCGATATTCAAGACAAGGACCTGAGGTAATTGCAGCTTTAAAATGAGAACTGTAATGCAGGGAAAAATAGATAATGCTGGGTGCTGAGCAATGTCCTGTGCCCAGAGGAACGCAAAGCAAAGGTAGGCAAGCTTTCAAACAGGAGTCAGGGCTCAGCTCTACTAAGGTAGAGGAATTCGAAACAGTTACTTATGTGAGCAAGCAGCTAGGGGCTAGCTTGCCCCCTCCCCCTGCCCACAAGTTCTCTTTCTCTGCAAATATGGTCTCAAGGCTAAATGCCACCCGGCCTAGTTCCCACCCCTTCTTCCATGTCCACTTCCCATAACCCAGGTCTGCATGGACCTCCCAGCACTGTCAGTAGGCAAACACGGGCCTCACTGACCCAGGGGGAAAAGACCGCAGCGCGTGGAAGGATGGGAGGACAGGAGCATTTATCAAGCTGTCCCTAACCCAATGAAGAGGCAAAAGGTATCAGATAGAAAAGGAAAAATAAGACTTTTCCCAGGCGCAGAAAGAACAAAGATATCCTTTATGGCATATTTCGGTCACAATGGTCCATATACACTCTGCTCTCTCACCCTTGGAAATAGTTCTAGATAAAATGAGAGAAAAAAATGATGTGTTTTTTTCTTCACACTCTCCTGCTACATGTATTTTCTTTACACAGCTGTCATAAAGCATCCGCCCATCTTGATATTTCATAAAATGTTCATCACGCAGTTGGTAACACACCAACAGTACACCATTAATGATGGGAACAGAAAAGGACCTTACATATCTTCAGTTCTACTTGTTACTGTTTATATCACATATTCTTTGTGCATCTTTATAGATGCCTACACAGGCACAAACAAGTAACAGTAACTATTGGAGCTGTGACCAATAGTACCCCAGGCTAGCCTCAAAGCCAATATGTAGCTAAGGATGATCTTGAATTTCTGAACTTCTTGCCTTCATCTCCCAAGTCCTGAGGTCGCAAGCATGTACCACCACCTCTGATTTATGTCATGCAGGAGACCGAACACAGGGTTTCATGCTTGCTGGGCAAATACTCTACTATCTGAATGATTATATATCCTCATGCCCCAGAATCTATATTCTTAACAAGAAAAAATGGGGACAAATAAATACATTTTTATCTGCAGACGAAGCTCTTTGACCTGGGCATATCCATATCTATGTTAAGCAGTCACCAGTAAGCTTCTTATTATTAACTGTACACAGTCACACAATTGCAATAACTTTTCAGACAATGATAGGAGAAGAAATGTTCCAGAGTGAAACTAGTTTGGAAACTCTGGCGCAAGCTAATCTGCTGAGACTTGAGCATATTGTATTCAAGGGTTTTTTTCCCCCTTTCTTGTCTTTAATGCTGTTTGGAGTTTTCATGAACTGTGAAAACTCAAGGGAACGTGTCAAAGTATCCTTGCAGAAATTCTCAATCCCACTAAAACCAGCTGCTGAGCATCAATCAGCAACCAGCTCTCTCCCAGCCTGTTCCTAAAAGCTTGGCTGCGTTATGCATCTAAAACACAGATCTGGGTCTGTGGAATGAGGTACCTTTTCAAGCAGGCCTTATCTCTCAGAAGCAAAATAACTGCACTGTGTTAACATGTTAGGGGGGAGTATGTAAGCTACTGGTGTAGCTGCCTCTTCAAACTGGAACTTCTCCAGCAATTCAGCTCCATCTCCCCCGAAGCTTAGCACTAACACCAGCAAGACTTGGTTTCAATAGAAAAAGAATGGATCAGATACTGTTTCTGGGTTTCGAGCAACCAATCAGAATTTTTTTAAAAATAATTATATTTAAGTTCTGCCCCAGACCCGTACCAGAAAGGACTCCCTGCTCCTCAGGAGGTGATTTTCAATACCAATCAGGATGGATCCAAGAGCAGTGCAGGAAAAGCAAAACCGAAAACAACAACAAACCATAATTGAGAACACCAAAGGCCTGGAACACCATTAATCACCTGGAACAAGACTAGCTAAATCTTTCCCCATCCTTAAGCTCAGGGAAACTTGTGGAAGAGGGGGCGGCAAGATTGTAAGACTCTAAAGATGGGGAGGATCAACGACACGGAAGATACTCCACGCGGGATGGGGCTGCAGTAACCATAATCGGACTTTGCATGACCTGCACAATGACTGACATGTCAACGACCCCCCAAAGTCTAGCATGGATCACAGGCAAGTGGGATCCTTGGAGGCAAGAGATTAACAGTCACAATGGTGTTCCCATACTGACAGGGAGCTCAAGAGGGGGCTCCCAGCTGTGCTGCTGAGTCCTTGCACCTCACTGGGTGGAGGACTCCGGGGGAGTTTTGGCATTCACACAGAAGGATGCTCAGGGGGACAGGAGGGGAGAAGGAGGAGGTACTAAGAGAAGGGGAGGAAGAGGGGTGAAGGAAGGGAGAAGGGGAGAGTGCAGGGGGGATTGGGGAAGGGTAGAGGGAGGGAGAGGACTGGAGTGCCTATTGAGCTTGTATGATTGGGGAAAAAAGGAAGTAAAAAATTATATATATACTCATATATAGAGTAAACTCAATATATACTCAATACATACACATACTCAAGTATATATACATACACAAAGGAGGTCCAAGGATGACATCAGAAATCATCCTGTATTGCTCTACCTCCTTGTTGCTTTACCTTGGATTTTCCAGCCTCTGCCTTCCAGGGTCAGAATTACAGACCTCAGCCATTTCCATACAACATTTTTAGGTGGAATCCGGGATCCAAACTGAAGTCCTTTTACTTTCTTTTTTAAATTTATTTATTTATTTTAGTTGTTCAAGCATGTTGACTACTAATCCCCGCTTCCCTCCGCCACCTCCCCTTCTCATCTCACTTCTATCTCCGTTCTCATCAATCCATTCCACTCCCTCCCACACTCCTGACTGACTGCTAATATGGCCCCAGGGTTCCCTCTGGCTTGTCTACTCTCGTGGGGGTTCAGGCCTCTGCGGCACACCAAGTTGCCCCTCTCCGGCACTCAACTGACAGAGGCACTTCCCTTCACTCATCCAGCTCTAATCTGCAAGGTCTCCACTGTGTGTTCTTATCTCTCTTCAGTTCCTCATAGTCTATAGGGTCATGTTGGTATGCCAGTCATTATGCAAGTCTGGTAAGAACAAGTCTCACTGCAGGAAGTCTTTTTACTTCAAGGCAAAAGCTTAATCCCTGAGCCATCTTCCCAACCCCAACTCAGAAATTATGGAAGTTCAGACTCAAGACAAATTAAGACTTCAAAATTCCTCTAACATCTTGTTATGGTTGCACTTTGGTGTCAACTTGACAGTTGCAGACTGTTTGGGGGCAGCTGTGGAAGGTTAATGGTTGGAATGGCTCCTGAACAAGTCTGCAGGTACCTGACTGGTTGTTGTGGAGAACCCAGCCCATAGTGGGTGGTACTTTCCAGTCATGGACCAGATAATAGGAGGTGCAAATAGAAGGGACTTGCTATTCCTTTATCTGGTGTCAACTTGCTATGGAGTCCACTCTGTGTGAGTCGTTCACTTTTTTTAGAGCATCGTGGCCTTCTTTGTTGCTGCTGCTGCTGCCTCCGTCCTTGGCTGACTTGGAGTTTCACCTTTTCCATCACGTTGTTGCTGTTTCCGCTGCCTTTGGAGCCTGGTCTCTAGGCCTTGCTGCTGTTTGCTGTTCTTCGCTGAGGTCGGAGCCCAGCTGTTCTTCGCCGAGGTTGGAACCCAGCATCTTCGACCCTCCAGAGAAGTAAAGGCTTGAGACCTTCTTGGGATCTTTTGGCTTTGTGGAACATTCCAGTCAAGAATAAGGTGGCCACGGGCAGCTACTTTGAAAGACACTATTTTTATTGTGAGTTATTTTAATAAATTTATTTATATATTACATTCTATAGATTCTGTTTCTTCAGCGAACCCTGACTCATACACATCTCTTCGATATTTTCTGAATCTTGTTTTTTCAAAAGTTAGAGTCTATTGTTTAGAAATTACACAAAGCCACATGTGTTCAATGCATCTACATATACTTTTTCCCCCCAAGATAAAGTCTGGAGTAGTCCAAGCTGGCCTCAAATTCACTGCTTAGCCAAGGATACCTTGAACCACAGCATCTTAACCTTAATCCTGCAGTGTCTATCTCTCTGGAGCGAGGATTACAGGCATGCACCACCTTGCCAGGGGATGGAACCTAGGACTTCCTGCATGTAAGCAAGTGCTCTACAACCTGAACTATACCCCAGCCTCTGAAGCCCTTTGCTGTGTTCATTTTCAACAACTGGAAGTTGGTTTTCTTGAGCAAAATCGACCAGGAGAAGAATCACTACAAAAAGGATCTTCTACCTCTGTGGACTTACAGAAGAGTAGATACAAACCCGCGCCGTATGATTTTCTGAGCAAACGCAGATGTCACTCGCTGCTAGTGTTTCCTTTGACAGCGATTTCTGATCACCAACTCATTGTCAAAGTCACCCAACCGGAAAACCCCAGGCATTTGTTTAATTACAAGCAACAGCCTGATGCAGATAAAAAGGCTTAATTCCAATTATTAAAAGCCATCGTTCTTGAACCATCTAAGATATAACATCATCTAAAATATAAATCTTGGGGCTGGAGTGGTGGCTCAGGGGTAAAGCCTCTGCCTTGCAGGCGGAAGGTCCTGAGTTCGGATCCTAGACCCCATGTATAGACGCCAGGCGGAAGCGGGGACGGCCTGTGTTTCTGGTCCTGGTAGGGTGGAGCCTGTGAATCCCAGGGCAGAGTAAACAAGGAGGAGGTGGAGGCATCCATGGTGGCTCCTGAATTCATCCGTGGTTCTATACACACACACATACATACACACGCATACACACACAATTGAATAAATAATAAAAATAATAATAAAAAATATAAATCTTGCAACTGTTTCTTTAGAAAAAACAACCATAGTCTATTCTGATATTAAGTATTAAGTTCTGATATTCAATTCCTCTGGTATTCAGAGGAGTTCCCTGAATCACTACCAAAACTGTAAAAAGGTACAACATTTAAGAATGACAGCTTTACAGGTTCTGCTGGTCACTAAAGTTTGATCCAGGGGGGGAAAAGACCATTTTCAAATATTCATAACATAAAGACTCTACGTTGGGACTATTTCTTTAAAAAACCATTATTCTGCTAAAGCAGAAAAGGAGTCAGGATGAAAACTTCTGAACACAACTTTTTTGTTGTTCTTTTGAGAATAGGGTCTCTCTCTGTTGCCCCACTTTTGCCTACCAAGGGCTATGATTACCCTTGAACCATACAGCTGGCCTTTAACGCACCCTTGTTCTGTGTCACATGGATTTCAAAATCCACTTAGCAGAGCAGAGTTAAAGTGTACTTGGGGAGCTTAGGTCACCCAGCTGCATGCATACTATGGATAGAATAGCAAGTCTGGGTGGTTTAGCACAATCTGCCTCTCTTTACTATTAAGAACTACTGTCAAGACATTCACCTCGTGTACTGATGCTGTTGAGTATTACTCCTGACCTAACTATTCATATTAAGAATCAAAGACAAAGAATCATATGTACTTACTCCAGATCACTTGATGCCGAAAAATGTTGACCCAACCTTTCATCTCCCTTTGACAATATCTTCATGTTATTTTTATGATTCATAGTTGCCCATCACACATGGTCTACCTCTATAAGCCACTCAAGACAGTTTATACCTAACATTTTCAGAAGGCAAAAATAAGTATGATTTCATTGTGAACCTGAATATTCCAGACAAAAAAAGTCAATGAACAAAGAACAGTGAGAAGGAGAGAAATTTACTCTCCATATATTGCAACTAACACATTAAAGTGGATACCATTTTAGTTACATTTACTTTTTGGATTATTTTCTCTTAGTTATATTAGACCAGGAATTTCCAGGAACAAAACAACTCTGCAAAAGAGAGATGATACCTTTTCTAAAATTGGTAAAGATTTTCCTCTGTCGATAGTCAGGAAACCAATCATTCAGCTTTCTTAAAGTCATGTGCCTTGGAAGACAAAAAGTTCACTTAGCATCATGATACCTGTATATGAAAAAATGTACAAATGTATGTGTGGATGTGTGCATATGGCAAATTCTTACATGTGTGTATGTGAGAAAGCTGGAGGTAAATGTCAAAAACTTCCTTAATCATGGGCTGGAAAGATGGTTTTGGGTGTTAGGACTATACCGCATAAGCAGAAGGACATGAGTTTGATCCCAGATCCCATGTAAAAATACCAGGTGGAAATGTTGGCAACCTGAACTTCCAATTCTGGAAGGCAGAGCCTGGGAAATGCCAGACTGAAGCAATCCGGGAAGATGCCCGAAATCACCCTTGGTTCACCACATGGACACACAGTGCCCTCTGATACACATACACACACACACACACACATCTGTGCACATGTGTGCCCTCTGATACACACACACACACACACACACACATCTGTGCACATGTGTGCCCTCTGATACACACACACACACACACACACACACACACATCTGTGCACATGTGTGCATGCATGCACATGCACAAAATTAAATAAATAAATAAATAAATAAATAAGAAAAGAAATACAGCTTTAAAAAAAATTCCTTAATCACTATCCACTTTTTTAATTTTTAGTTTCCCACCAAGGGCATGTGTCCCTGCTTAAGGATTATGGAAGAATATGTAGGTAGAGATGGAAGAGGCTCCCAAATGATTGTGAGATATGGTCCTACAACATCTACTCACAGCTTTCATTCATGTATGTGTAATTGTTCTTCACAATGCTGTAACATTTTACATACCTCAGAGCAACTGGGTCTCATAACGTATTCATTATATAAACAGGAATAGCAAGAAGAGTGGCTGTCACTGAGTCCTTACTTCTCATCAGAGAAGTTTGACATGCACAGTGAAGGATACTCCAGAAGTGGGGGAGGGGGCACTGGGAGAAAGGGAGGGAGGGGGAAAGGAAGGGGAAAAGGAGGGAGGGAACAAGAGGGTCCAGGGAGGGGGTGGAGAGAGGGAGGGAGGGGAATGGGGTACTTATCAACTTTGTATGAGTGGAAAGAAGAAATAAAAAAAAGAAGAATGGCTGTAACGACAATTAAAAAAACAAGTAGACAATGTATATCTAAGATTGCTTGAAGCACCCATAGGACCATTACTTTAATGCCATTATTTTACATGTTGCTTATTTTGGGTTGTGCCCTAAAACAAGAAGAAACAACCCAAATTTGCTCCTTTGATGCATATCTTTTTCCTCATTCACTCCTTGTTTTATCTTTTTTAAATTATTTTCTATTCTTTGGCAGTTCCATATATGAATACAGTCAATTTACATAATTTTTACCCCTTATTACAGGATCCCATACCCTTTCTTTTTCCAATATAAACCTTGCTCCAACCAGCCTTCCTTCTGCTTTCATGTCTTTTTACAGGATGCCTATACTGATATGTACTTGAGCACTTGCGGGAGCATGGATGATCGATCTGTGGGTAAACCTTTGAAGATAGTGTCTCCCTTTCCCCATCTGACATTAGCCTTCAATAGCTTCTCAGGGAGGTATGCCACCTTTGAGATCTTGCCCCTTCTGTGGTGAATGTTGATAGGCTGAGCTTTATGCAGGTCTTGTGGAAGTAGATCCAATTGCGGTAAGTCTGTGGGCGAAGCAGTCTTATCATATTCAGAGGATACTGTTGGACAGCATCTCTCTCTACCCTCCTGATCTTTTATTACTTTGCTTTCCATGATGGCCCCTGACCCTTAGGGTCAGAAATAGTTTAGATGTCCTGTTTGGCACCAAGCAGGCCACAATGAGTTATTTTCTACACTTTGGCCACCTGTGATGCTTTGTATTAAACACCTCCCTTTGCAAAAGGATACTTCTCTATTGAAAGCTGAGAGCTACTCTGATCAGAAGTCCCTTGGTTGGTGCGTGCTGTGTGTGTGTGTGTGTGTGTGTGTGTGTATGATCTATCACTCTACATGGACCTCACTTTCCAGCAAACCCCAGGATCCTCTTGTCTCAACCTCTCCAACACTGTGATCACAGATCACAGAGACATGGGCAGTGGGCAGCGGAACTCAGAGTACTTTACCAATTTACCAATCTCCCCAGCTTCCACTTTAAACTTCAAGAGTAGAAACTGCTTAACACTAAAGTTCCTTTTACTCAATATCTATTCTCAGGAAAGTATGTGTTATTGATCTTTTTGTAGAATATATTCGTGGTTTAGATAGTATTACTGTGGAATACAAATTTTCCCCTAGTTGTGACAATTACGTTATTTTTTTATCTTATTTCCTAGACAACTTTATTTCAGTTACTAGCTCATCCATGCTGTCTTCTGAAAGGAACGTGAAAATCTGAACAAAATACTTGGCTAGCTTCTAGAATATCCATACTCATCAAACTTTTACAAAGGCTTTATAAATCTGTTCCCTTCTGATAGATACCATACACTCTGAATAAATTTAGGATTACGTCTACAGACACAGCTCATGAAACAAGCCACTACTAAAGAAAGGGAACAATGTTCTCACTGGCTCAGAAAATCAAAATGAAAAAGACATCCCTCACAATGGTGGTGGCACTGAATTCTAGGACATCTGAATCATACAGTGTTGAAAATTCTACAAAATAGTGTATAGGTTGCTGTTTTCATACACAAGTTATTAAATTTTAATAAGATTCATTTAATAAAATTAATAAAATTTAATAAGGACAACAATAAAGAATTTAATAATTTTAATAAGGAATTTTAAAACATCCTGTGCTTTCAAAGCTCTGCTGACAAGACAGAAGGCCTAGTTCATAGGGTGGAACAAAGACTGTAACTGACAACTGTGTTGTGAACTATGAGAGTGAAAGACTGGACAGCACACGCAGGTGATGCTTAAGCAAGGAAAGGCATCCTGTATCACCATGGCCTTGTAGGTTCCAGATTAGCTCTACCATAACGATACAGTTCGCTAGAGGGCTGACACCATGTGGACACTTGAGAGGCTGTGTGATATGCAGGGACCCTCAGAATCAGCCAGAACATGTTAGCTTTTATGTATGCCCTCTGCAGGTCTAATCCCAAGCCTGTTACTGCACAGTCAGGTACAGGAAATAAGCATGTTATACAGAAATAGCCTTTCAAATGAGCTAAGGCTGGAGAAAGAGCTTAGTCAGCAAAGTGCTTGCTTTGCAAGGATGAGAACCCGAAGCTCAGTCTCTAGAAACCACATTTTAAAAATGCCACTCCTGGCGGCATGGACTCCGCATGACAGCCCCAGAGAAAGCAGCATTAGCCAACCCCCTGGGGCATGGCTGCCCAGCTGGCCTAGTCTACGTGGCGAGTTCTAGGCCGGTAAGACAGGCTATCTCAAAAAGAAAAGAAAGTGGATGCTGCCTGAGGAACAATACCCAAGGTTGTCTGTCCTCTGACCTCCACCTACATGTAAACACATGTGTGCATACACACGCGCGCGCGCACACACACACACACACACACACACACACAACTATACTACACCATAAGCCATAAACTGTTTAAAATTAACTCATATTTACTAGTTTCTTTAATGCGAACACTACCCCCTCAAAAGTATGATTTGTTCCATTTTACTGTCATTTTAGTGCAGCAACATGACGTTCCTAAAAACACATGGCTCCCACCCCCACAAGCCAGAATCTAGAGCGGTTCTCTTTCCCAAAGAAGCCTCTGTAATAAGCTCTCTCGCCGTCCTAAGACAGATCTTAGCGAGTCCATGGCACTTCCCCACTAGATGATATGTTTAAATTTGAGACATCGATAGATGTGTATTGAACCTCAGCACACAGAAGTTTAGAGACTAGATGGTGTATCCGCCCTTCAAATACTGTGGCATGACATTGTCGTCTCTAAAGTTCATATGAGCTGGGGAACCACACAACTGGTTTAAATAAGATCCCGTCACGTTTTAAGTCAGTTTATCATTTTCTGTCGGCCACATTCAGAGTTGTGCTCAGCTGTGTGCAGCCCATGGTTGAACACAGCTGAAGGCAAAGAAGGAAGCTGTGATTTAACTTAAAACTCGACAGGCCCTGGAGAAATAACCTAGGCCTTAGCCTAACCTGAAATCCAGGCCTTTTCTAGAAGATATGCTTCACACGTTAGACAGGAATTAGCAACACATCTTATTTTGAAGCCAAGTACTCAGACACAGTAGTTTTAACCCTCAGAATGTAATAAGGTAACACATATAAAGCAACATATAACTGGGGCTGAGACTATAACTCGCTGGATAAGGCACTTGCCCTGCAAACATGAGGACCAGTGTTCAAATCTCCATAATGCACACACACACAAAAAAAAAAATGGGGCAGGTGTGGCAGCCTCCTGTAATCACAGTACTCATGAAACAAAGCAAGGGAATCCCCAGGGCAAGCTGGCTATCCAGCCTAGCTCAATGGTGAACTTTGTCCATGGAAAGACCCTGCCTTAATAATAAAATGGAGAATGGTCAAAGAAGACACCAGGCAGCGTCAGATGTCCACTTAAAATGTATGCATACACTTGTCCATGCACACATGCCAGCATTCATATAGGCACCCATCATGCACATACACATGTGGAATAAAGGGAGAGAGAGAGGGAGGGAGGGAGGGAGGGAGGGAGGGAGGGAGGGAAGGAAGGAAGGAAGGAAGGAAGGAAGGAAGGAAGGAAGGAAGGAAGGAAGGAAGGAAGGAAGGACCAGTCATAACTGGCCTGGTATAAAGTGTTTTCTTCATTTGAAGATGACTGACATCTACTACACTGTTCACATAGATTGTGAGGCTCCATGTTTGAGTTTCAGATTTTTTTTCAGATATTGGAAAAATTACAAATAAGTAACAAAATTATCTTGGATATGGGACTGAATAATATGCATAAAATTTGATTTATGTTTCACATGTACCTTCTACACCCAGCCTGAAAGTCATTTCATATATTTAGTGAATCTGGCTTTTTCTGGGTTTATTTTTGCTTCTGTGTCAAGAACAGTACACATCATAGTGTACGTGGGGTGGCCAGAAGACAGCTTTTGGGAACTAACTCTTTCCACTAGGTGAGCACGGGGGGGTGCCTTTACCTGCCAAGCCACCCTGCCCTTCTGAGTCTGTTTTGACTGCAACTTGTCACACGTGAAGTGTCGACCTTTTCACTTATGCCACAATTTAGCACTCAAAAATTTTGAGATTTAGAAGCATTTCACATCTTCGAACTGGGCTCTCAACCAGTCCTAGTAAAACGTGGCCCCAGTAATGACCAAAAGCTTCTGGAAGAAAGACACTACAGCATGTACCCAGAGATGCATCCTCTGTCCTACTTGACAGAATCTTTCTCCTTAAACAGAGCTGAAACCACCAGGAGCCCTGTGACGAGGGATCACGCAGAGTTCCCCGAGAAGAAGGGCATCCTACCAAGCACAGGACCCTTTAAGGGTCAGACCTTGGTAACTACCCACCACACCCTATACTAGCCACACAAAGTCCTATGCACATAGTCCTCCTGAGCTAGGGGACTTCTATTCCCTTTCAATATGGCCTTGATGTCTTTCTTTTGTGTCGTGTGGAGTGAGGGGGTGCGTGCAGGTATTGTGTGTATATCTGTGTATACATGCATATGGTGGCCAAAAGTTGATGATGGGTGACTTCCTCAGTCGATTTTTCTGATTGAGACAGGTTCTCTCCCTGGAATCTGGAATTTACCAATTCAGCGAGACTAGTTGGCCAATGAGCTTCTGGGATCCTCCTATCTCTACAGACTTGTACACATGGCCTGTCTTATTGTGGGATGCTGGGGATTTGAATCCAGATCCTCACACTTGCACAATAGACACTTTATCAACTATCTCTCCAGTCCCCCTGTGTGTGTGCGTGTGTGTGTGTGTGTGTGTGTGTGTGTGTGTGTGTGTGTGTTTTAAAAAATGCATAATAGTTGGCAAGTCTGGGTCCCTTACGGTCCCTTACGGTCCCTACGTCAGCAACTGTCCCACGTAGCTCAGTAGGCTCTCTGCCTGCCGTGGTGAATGCCAAGAGCTCACTCTGATATCCCAAGCAAGTCCCTGAACTGAGACTCTTCAACTGAGCCCTTGAGAACAAAATAGCACTCATTCCCAACCTAATTGAAAGCAGACAATTCAGAAACATGCCTGAGCACGTTTATTACCACAAAACTAAGTGCATCTCTACAAGGGTTAGCAGGACCACGTGACTGTTCATCTTTACCCCCTTCCTAAGTTTAAAATGGCCACATCATGGACTTCAACTGCTTAGTCGCCTTTCTGCTTTTCAAAAAGTTCCCCCAGCAAGAGAACTGTGTAAGCACGGGGCCACCTTGGCCTGAGAGAGAAAGATATTGTTACCTGCTCCAGAGCGGAGGGCATTTTCTCAACTCACTGGAGAAAGGTTAGACAGGAACGCTCCTGCCAGAAAAAAACGTTTTCCCTGGTCCTCATTTGAAATTCATGAAGACGAAACACAGCTTTTGTTTCCCATCAGTGAGATGAGCCTTCATAGTCTTGCCAAAAGCGAGCTAACGTGGAGTAATTGTTTTTCATCTAAATGGAGCGTCCAACCCACTCTGTCTTCAAAGAACATAGATGCTACAGCTTTGATACCCAACTGCGAAGAGACAAAGGACAGGGCACCGAGCCCAGGGGCGCGGGGAGAATGTGTAATCACCGCCTCTCTGCCAGCCAGCCCTGAACTTGGGAGCACAGGTTATTCATAAGGTAGATGAGACTCCGTATTTCATTTGAGACCAACTCTTTTTTTTTTTCTTTTTAAAGGATGGGGAAAGTGATTTAAAGAGAATTAAGATTCCCCAAGGTGTTTTTAATCTCTTTTTCACTTCAGGGCCAGGTGCCTCATGAAGCACTTAAAAGGGTTCCAAAAAAAAAAAAAAAGAAAAGAAAAAAATGCCTAGAACACAGAAGAGAGATATCCATCTACACAAAGCATCTGTCTTTGTTTGAGAAAAAAAGTGGTTTCAGCTTTATGAACTTCACATATAGACTTTCTATAATTTTGATGTTATAGTTCTTATAGACTTTGGCTCTGCTCTGTATACCTGACATCTGATATATAAGAGGCAAAAAAAATCATCAATACCTAATACTTTTTTTATATCTCAAACCTCCTTTATGTCAATAAACCAGTTCGTTTAACTGCACGGCACTGCAGTGTTTGTGAGGAGGGCTGTGTGATGTGAATATCAACCACCCCAAGTGACGGAATGATCAGCTTTCCCCCCTCCCACCACCACCTCTCAGAAGTACAGATGCTTCCAAAGAGCTGAGTGCTTTTTTTTTTGCCATTGATCCCTGGGCTTCATTGTGTAACCAGGTGCTGAGACAAAAGATTTGATTCTGTTTATTGTGTTTGTTCTAGTTAATTTAATTCTTCTTGCCTGGTTTAAGCTTCTATTTTCTAATTACATTCCTGAGCGCTACAGAGACTAGACAGCTACTCTGCATTTGCTTGCACTTGAAAAATATGGGTAAAAACTAAATTGCTTTTACTGCTGTCAGGAAGTCGTCCTGTTCTCCCGTACCATTGAAACCGAACAACCAAAAGTTTGCTACTCTGGAAAGCCTGGTAACCATCAAGAGAGAAGGGATAGCAGGGGTGGTTATAGGACTGAGGAAGTCAACCAAGGGTGAGAGTTGAAGACGTGCATGTGTTGATATCAGGTGCTTCATAGAAGTAGCTTTCCCACAGAGGCCTCGACCTTGGAGCCTCAGTGTTATTTATAAATGAGCGTTTTACTGTTATTCTTTTTCTAAAAAAAAATTGTGTGTGCATGTGCATGTGTGTATGTGTCTGTATATGTGTATGTGTGCACATACAAGAAGGCACTTGAATGTGTATGACTGTGGAGGTGCGAGGGTGACATCAGGAATCATCCTGGATTGCTCTGCCTCCTCACTACTTTGCTCTGGAGTTTCCCAGACTCTATCTTTGAGGGGTAAAATATAGACCACCACCATATCTGCCCAGCATCTTTATCTTTTGAGACAGTCTCATGTAGCCCAGGTTATCCCTTAATTCATTATGTAACTGAAGACAACCCTAAACTTCTGGTCCTCCTGGCTTCATCTCCCAAGTGTTGGGATTATAGGAGTACATAATGGTTCTCTGTTTGATGTAGTACTGGAGATCAAACCCAGATCTACATGTTAGACAAGCATCCTACCACCTGAGCCATATCCCCAACTCCTATATTTTACTTCTAAAGAAAGAATTTGCTTCATTTGAGAATAGCAAAGCTTCCTCTGTAAACTTTGGCAAAGAATTCCATTATAGCTTATATATAGCAATTGAACATAAAAAAAAAAACCTACGGTGTTCACCCTACAGATTCCTATTTGTCTAGCTACACACTAAAGAGAGATCTCAGACATACACAGACACTTCATATGGTAGTTTTATTTTTTATTATTTTTAAGACAGGCATGTCTTTCTCTGTCTGAAGCCTAGACCAGTCATCCAAATAGCTAAGCCTGCAAGAATACATCACTGCCCCCACTTCCATCTAGCCCTTTATAACACATGTAAAAATATTAAAACAGGGCTGGAGAGACAGCTCAGGAATAAAGCCTCTGCCTCAAAAACAGAAGGACCTGAGTTCGGATTCCAGATTCCACTATTGACGTTGGAAGGCGGAACCTGGGAAACCCCAGAGTAAAGTCAAAAGGGAGGTAGAACAACCCAGGATGATTCCCAAGTCACCATTGGGCCTCTGCAGGTACACAAGGTATCCCCTGATACACACAGGCACACACATACATACACACACACACACACACACACACACACACACACAATCCACACACATAAAAAAAGTTGAAATAAAATACTGAAAGAAATTTCGTCAGAAACTTGATATGCACCCACTGAGATCTATGCAGTCCTCAAATGTACAATTCAGTTTATGTATAAAAGACTAAATGGAAATTGAAATCTCTTGAGTGAGTTTCCATTTGGTCTCTACAAAACAATCATTTTAGTACTGAGTATTAATTAATGATATTTTTAATGATATCATCCTCAAAATTTCCTTGAATTTGCCTGTTTGCAGAAAGACAAATATGTAAGTACAAGGAAAAGAGAATATTTGGAAGCCTACAAATCTAGTTTCCATAGAAATAGTTCAAAAATTCCTTTAATTTGTTTCATTGCCTGTACAATTAAAGAACTGACAAAATGTTCCAAGGTTTACATGTTATGACTCGGGAAATGCCAACCTGTTATCAGCACATTGCAAGTGTTGTCCTTTGCTTGCTTGAGTCAGTTCCCCCCTCCAACCAGGGATACTTGTCACTCAGAACCTTGACAACCACTGACCATGGAGTAAGCTGAATGATGAATGTAGTGAGGGGCTTTGCAGAAGATGATCAGGAGACCTAGGAACCCGTTATCCTGCACACGTCGACTTCTGCAGGAAAACACACCGGCACACAGAAAGCCAACGACCCGGCTTTGGTAAGCACTGAGCGCCTGTGTATTGATCTTCTGTCCAACTGGGTCACGGGAGTGTCGGGGTACATTAAGTAGGGAAAGGACTGAAAATTACATTAATTCAAATGGCTAAATCAATATTTAACAATGCAGTTAGTGGTAGTTGACCTTAAATGCGCCTTTAATCAAACAAGGGTGATCCAGGCCAGCCTCCAGCATATGCCACTCAGAAATATGAATTAATGAAGAACAGATGCGTTAAAGACCCCTGCTAATACAGGTGCCTTTGCAGCTTGGCCTGACTGCAAAGAGAAGGTCAAAGCTGCTCTCTTAACAAAGACAACTGAATTTTCCCTATTCGATGCTGGGTCTTCATGCTTCGACTCTCCCTGTCTCTAGAACTTGGCAGCACTGAGATCAGCCCATGTAAAAGCAGGAAAAGGATAGCCAAGTATTTCCCCAGCAAATTATTAGCAAATCCTCAGGGAGAACTTTATAACCTTGAACGCTGTTGCCAATTATTGCTCTAGGAACCCTGACTGTTACTCTGAACATCTTTTGCATGAGTTTGCACATAAACATGTCATTTGTACTTCACTTGCGTTAAAGATCACCTGAGTCAGTTTGCTTCTATCACAGGGGGTGAAAAACAAAAATGAAAACATAAAAACAGTCGCTTCAGGAGTGCAGAGAACTGTCTCGGATGCTATGAACAATCAGATTTACGGATGTGAGGCTTTTTTTAATTGCCTGGAAACCCATAGAATACCTTAAGCTGTATAGCATTTTTGAGCTATTGCTACTAAACAACCAAGAAAAAGGTCAGTCCGAGAACCTATTTCTGTACACCAAGGCACCCACAGAGTTCACGGAGGTTCAGGCTAGTTCACACGACTACGTGACCCGACTTCCAGCAAGGGTGGCACTATTCTCTTTGAGTTCTGGTTTGACTGCAAGGACAAATGTGTGATCATTAGACATCTCTCCCGAAATGCTTCCCTTTGATATGTTATTTGGTTGTAGCTGCAGCTCCTCTGGCCTTGCTCTTCAGGTCTGCCTGCTGGTTACCATGGTGATGGGGCTCCTATGAGCTAAATCAGCATTCTGCCACAACCGAGCTGCTGGCAATAGAACTTCTGAGAATTGGGCTTCGAGTGTTGAGGTTGGATGTAAAAGCAATCGCTTGAAAATATGATCATACACTTGAAGTAGGTAGGGGACACAACACCACAGAAGAGATCACAGTTATGGGGTGATTTTTTTTTGGGTTTTTGCCATCTTTGGGAACAAATATGTGATTTCCTGCAGGGCTAACTGCAGACGCTCTAGGCAGGGAGAGGGCTGGCAATAATAAATGACAGGCTCTTCAGTTAATACTGAAACATGAAAAGAAGTTGTTAATGATAGGCAGCCAAGCAACAGCTTAGCGCCTGGGAATTCCCCGTGACTGAGAGATGCTACATGCAAGCCAGCAAGCACACGTTCCTTTCCACACAGCCTCTTTGGAAACCTTTACTGAGTTAAGATGCCCACAGTGTAGAGGAAGAAGTCAAGTCATGGTCGCCAGTATCATTTTAGATGTAGAAAACCCATAAGACATTTTCCAATGAAAATCATTATAATTAAAAAGTTCAAAATTATAGGATGTAAGATTCTCTTTTTAAACACTATGATTTGAACAACCCATCAGTAAAGCTGTGGAAGAACTTTATTTACAGTAGTATTAAAAGGGAAAATGTTTTGGAATAAATATGACAAATGAAAACAACAAAATCATTGGAAAAAAGTAAATAAGATATGAATGTGAAACCTTCCAAAATTATACTTGGTTTTTGGGGAAAAAATTGATAAACTGATTCTCAAATCCATGGAAGGGGGTTTGAATAGCCGAAACATTCTTACAAATGAAAACAGAAAAACTCGTGCTCTTAAATTTTAAAACTAAAAATTTAAAGTACAATACTTAAAATGGCTACAGTAATCAGTATGGTGGGAACATTAGGGTAGACATGCAGATACAGCAGAGTGAGAAGTCAGACATAAAGCCTGACTTTGTGATCAACTGGTTTTTGAAAGGAAAGCAAGACGAATCAATGAAGGAGTCGTCTTTTTTTTTTTAATATATTTTTTAATTTTTTTATTATTATTATTTATTCAACTGTGCGCATGTGCGTGTGTATGTGCGCGCGCGTGTGTCTCTGTGTGTGTAGGTGTGTGTGTGTGTGTGTGTGTGTAGAACCACGGACGAATTCGCGAACCACCATGGACGCCTCCTTCTGCCCCGGGATTCACAGGCTCCGCCCTACCAGGACCAGAAGCGCAGGCCGCCCCCGCTTCCGCCTGGCGTCTATACGTGGGATCTGGGATCCGAACTCAGGACCTTCTGCCTGCAAGGCGGAGGCTTAACCTCTGAGCCACCTCTCCAGCCAGGAGTCGTCTTTTCAACAAGTGACACAAGAAAAATGGAAATCCACCTGCAAAAGAATGAAGTCAGAGCCTATCTTAAACCACATATAAAAGTTAATCCAAAGCTCATAAACCTAGGTATAAGAGTTAAGATCATAAGATTGTAAAATTCTTAGAAGGAAACATGATCTTGGTCTCTTTGAATTGGGCAATGGTCTTTTTTGATGTAATATCAATGAAATAAAAAAAAATAAACAATATCAAAATTAATTTTGTGCGATGAGCAACCAACAAAATTTTGAGGGGAGGGATAAAATGATCCCATTGTGTGGGAAGGACATAAGACTAGGGTAGAGAGGAAACTAATCAGAATGCATTATATACATGCATGAACTTGTCAAAGAGCAAAATCCATCAATAAGGAAGAAGTCAAGACAAAAAAAGCAGCATCTAGAGCAGTTGATTTTATGGTTACTCCTAAACACCATGATCCGGCTCAAAACTTCACAATATACTGATATGCCAAGGAACGGTAGAGTAATTTACATGTTATCACTTATTAAATTTTTAAAAAATTAATCCCCCCCAAAAAAGAAAGAAACATGAAAAACTACAGTGACACTTGTCTGTCATTCCAGAACTCTGGAGACTGAGGCAGGAGGATCACTAGTCTGAGACTACCCAGTAAGAAGCTGTCTCAAAAAAAAAAGTAAACAAAACAACTTAAAGAAAGCATTGCAGCCACATGACTGATGAGTATGCAGAAACACATGAAAATTCTTCAACATAACAGCATAAAGACAATCCAACTTGAAATAGATTTAAAAGGGAATTTCCTTAAAGATATAAAAATTGTGCCCAATGAATGCATAAGAAGACTTTTAACACCCTAGTGATAAGGGGGGAATAAAAAGCATAGTATGATGCTACACTCACTCTTGAGAAAAGCTATAACCAAAAAATGACAATTTGGGGAGAACATGTGGAGAAATTGGAAACTTCATACGTTGCTCATGGGATTGCCAAGTTGTACAGTCTCTGCAGAAAATAGTTAGCAGTTCCTTAAAATTCCTAGCATGCAGGTATCATGTGACCCAGCAGGTCTTAAGATTTGGGGCATGTAGCTACCATAGGACCCAGAAGTTCTTAAGATGCAGGTGCCACAATGCCCCGGCAGTTCTGATATAAGCAGAGTCTTTAAGATGTGGAGCACAGCGAGAGGTCTTCAGTACACTGAGGATGTGACCTTGAAGGGAAGAGTGGGTGGGACACAAACGCCTTCTCCTTCCATTCCTCTTCCCAACCACCAGATAAGTGATTTTGTTCTTTCCTGTTCTCCTACCATCATGTGCCTGCTCAGTCCCCAAACAGACTCAGTCAATCACGGACTCAAACCTCTAAAGCCAGGAGGCAAAGGAACCATTTCCGTAAGTTCCATGCTTTATAAGTAGGTTATCTTAAGTGTTTGCAATAATGACAGAAAATTAGTTAACTCACATACAGAAAGCAGAAAAGTCGACTAATGATTTGTAGGTGCTATGGAGGAAGAAAAGAGAAGGAGTCATGTCTAATAGATTATTGGATTTGGGGGATGGGAGATGAAACTCCCCAAAGCCAGTGTGGTGCTGGTCGAACCGCTGTGAATACACTAGCAATGCTAAGCTGCATCCTCTTCTCAGGATTGGTTGGATGGTGTGTGAGCTACACGCAGTAAAGGCATTAAAATAGGTAGATTTCTACTTTCTCTTCATTGGGTCAACTGGAAAACACTAGTGATACCAACTTAGGGCACGCTAAGAATAATAAAAAAGGGACGGTTCATTAAAAAAAAAAAGCATTGCCACAAATATAAAGACTTCGCTCCTGGTTAATAGCTTAGAAATAGCTGCTCTCTCCAGAGGTCCTGCACCTCCTTGAGAGACTATGGAGGGTTACTGATGATTGGAGAGCAGTGAAAGATGCCTTCTTCACTGGTGTAACCATTGATGTACGACTCATGCTGCATTAAGTAGCCAGTCACGTGCCATCAAAGGCAAACCAACTGAAACCCAGTAGACCACACACGAAAACTGGAGGAAGACTGACAGGAAAAAACAAGATTGGGGGGCTGGAGAGGTGGCTCAGGGGTTAAGCCTCCGCTTTGCAGGCGGAAGGTCCTGAGTTCGGATCCCAGATCCCACGTATAGACGCCAGGCGGAAGAGGGGGCGGCCTGCGCTTCTGGTCCTGGTAGGGCGGAGCCTGTGAATCCCGGGGCAGAAGGAGGTGGAGGCGTCCATGGTGGTTCGCGAATTCGTCCGTGGTTCTACACATACACAGACACAGACACACACGCGTGCGCACATACACACACACGTACACAGTTGAATAAATAATAATAATAATAAAAAAAATTTAAAAAAAGATTTAAAAAACAAGATTGGGTGGAGGCGGAATTGGAGTCTAATGTGTGAAAAATTCATAAATTCACTATATTCATGTATAAAACACTAAAAAAATTAAAATTTTAAAAATGCCTAAACTCCATGAAGTTCTCACTTCTGTTATACCAGAAGGACTGTCCATTGTGCCTTCGAGAAGAAAAGTGTCCCTTCTTTATTGGCCTTTGAGCACAAGATAATTGCTCTGTCATTTGGGGGTTGCTTAAATTAAAGTATTGAAAGATGAGTTGTCACTAGCTTACATTTGCAGTCATTTCCAACCAGTGTGGCCTAAATCTGAGCTGCTCTTGAGTTTTCAAAAGAATCAATTAGACTGAAATGAATCGAAAGCCTTTTTCTGTGTTATATAATGAACATACATTCATCATACCTCAGGAATACAGATTTCTACAAGGTCAGGGTGAAGTTCCCTGGGAAAGGAAATGTGGCAGAGTTCATAAAAAAAACCAGGGCGAATCCTATACAAGGGGGCAGCTACTGTTTGTTATACACATGGTTATCATGACATAGAGCCTAACCTGCCCTCTTGGTAAGTTACCGACCTTGGTATTAGGATAAAATATTAGCATTCAAAAAAGTAAGAAATTAAAATATGAAAGTCGAAAGGTACCTATATGCTAGATTTAGCACTTCCTTCAATGTACTTTTATCACTGCATTAAAAATTACTATCAAATGGCCAGAGTGCAGAATATTGGTGACCCTGGAATGCTCAGCCCTGATCAGGCCATCACAATCTTTCTCCACCCCAAGACTTAGGGAACCCTGTGGGAAAAGGAGCAATAAGACTGTAAGACCCTAAAGGTGGGGCGGTATACTTATGAGCAACACAGTTCAGTCACAACAGGCCTGCTGTACCCAGACTCCGCGTAATGAGAACGCCCATCACCAGATGTATACAATGGATGACATGCCAACATTCCCCCAGGGACTAGCAAGGATCTCAGGAGAAACAACTGCATTCAGAGAGAGTTTTTGAAGAACTTCAGAGGAACCTCTCCATTTATAACTGTGCCCACTGATAGCAGACATCTGACTCCTTTAACAACACAGGTACCCCAAAGGGCTGTGATCCACACACTCAGAAGGACAGGAGGGTGGAAGAGACACAGCTGTATTGAAGAGAAGAAGGGAGAAAAGGAGGTATGGAGGGTGGGTGGGAAGGGGTCAAAGCAACAGTATAAACTCATTTTGTTTGTTTATGAAAAATTCTAAATAAAAAAATCACTGTTGGGTATCTGCAGCAATACTACACACACAGTATGTATATGTGAAAATATACTGACATAAAAGACTAAAGTTACACATCTTTTCTGTTTTCAAAAGGATTGCTGAAAAATATCATAAGAATTGAGACAAAATATAGACTATTAAGCATGAAGATGTTTGCTATAACATTCAAAATTTAAAATTAGGAAAAATGTTAAAAATAGAAACACAATTGAATGGAATGTAGAGAACCCACTGAATTTTAAGAACATGGAAAAATAAACTGCTGCATGAAAGAAATCACATACAAGGTGGCCTTTATGTTCATTATTGCAGAAACAGTTACATGTTGGTGTGGGTGAATATTTGTGTGTGTGTGGTGGTATATGCATGTGAGTGCAGTACACGTGCGCACACAGAGGCCAGAGGAGACATCAGGTGTCCTGTTTTATAACACTCTACTTTGTTCCCTTGAAACAGGATCTTTCACTGAGCCTGAAGCTAAGCTGTCAGTCAACAAGCCCCCCAAATCCTCTTGTCTCCACCTCACACAGTCCTGATGTTATAGACATCTGTGTGACCACACCCAACTTTTTAATGTGGGTTCTGGAGATTTGAACCCAGGTCCTCATACTTCCACAGTAAACACCCTTTCCTACTTAGTCACATCTCCCCAGATCTAATTATAGACTTTTAAAAAATGATACATGAAAATTGGACTAAATGTTGAAATATAGTCAGAACTTATGATTGCAAATACTAAAACTCAGCATTGACTATGTGTTTTATCTTCTTGACAATGATACCTAAATAATTACTAATTACAATAATTGTAGTTTCATTCGTTAATGGCCTGGCTCACACAGGTAAATCACAGCAAAATGTGGTCATGTAAATTATATATCTAGATCAAAAACTACAAATAAATTATGCATTTTCTCTTTTCTCACAATCTATACCAATAGCCTAGTAGCTTTACCAGAAGTTTTATAAGGCTGGCCTTGGTTATCACAAAGGTAAGTAGAAATGAGTTCATGCAAATAAAAATATGTCACAAGAAAAACAAATCAAAGTTCAGTGAGTACAGAGTGTTATCATCTATAGCAAATGAACAATTTTAAAAAAACAAGACCTGATATTTGCTAAGCAAATATCCGAGTCTGAGGTCTGGTTAATCATAAAACATGTGCTTCACAACAAAAAATCCTGAGAATAGTCATTTTCACTTGTAACAGAGAAACATCATCCAAAATGTGGCATTTCACGTGCAGCCACACTTTAGCAGTACCAAGGGGGCTTCAGCTTCTGCCAAAGGTGTAAAATAAAGACTGATAAAACTTATTCTGTAAAAAGTCAGATTATATTTTTTTGCATGGTAGGTGATATGGTCTCCAATACAAAAATACTCTAACTTGTAGCCACAGAAAGGGGAAAATTGGGAAGAGGGAGGGGATTAGTGAGAGTGAAAGGCCAGGCAAGACAGGGTAGAGGATGCAAATGATCACATATTTATTATGTACATGACTGAAAATGTCACAGACTTCTATTATATATAAAATATGTTTATGACACTTTAAAATTCCTCTCAAAGAATATGTATATGTATGTATGCAATAATTATTACATATATTAACAAGGTTATTTATATACATGCTAATTTGAAGTAATGAAATCCAATGACTGTTTCAAATAAATTGTGCTAAAAATGTAAATAAAACAGGCTTGGATGGGTATGTTCCAATCAAACTGCATTTTCAGAAACAGGAGTTGGGCCCTTTACCCACCCACCCTGGACGCACGCTGTCCAGCCAGGACTCACAGCGACCTAAGTAAGCTCTTCCCACCCACCCCCAAACCTCAGGCAGCCCACTGGTCCCAGCTCCTCCCACCAGCCAGCCAGAGCAGGAGCTGCTCCCGGCCAAATAATTCAGTTCAGTGAAAAACGCACAGAAATTGAAAGAAGGTCTTAAAAGTTAAAAACAACAGGGGCTGGAGAGGTGGCTCAGGGGTTAAACCTCTGCCTTGTAGGTGGAAGGTACTGAGTTCTGACCCTAGACCCCACTTATAGATGCCAGGCGTAAGTGGGGCATTTCTGGTCCTGGTAGGGCGGAGTCTGTGAATCCCAGGGCAGAGTAAACAAGGAGGAGGTGGAGGCGTCCATGGTGGTTCTACAGACACACACACACATACATACACACACATGCACGCACAATTGAATAAATAATAAAATAAATAAATAAAATTAATTAAAAAAAAGTTAAAACGACAATGTCCAAGTCAAAGTACAAATCCATGAGAAATAACACCCAAGAAAACAAATCTCCCACTGAAGGAATTAATCCCATAATATTAGACTCCAACCAGAACAAAGCCACGGAAAATAGCCAAGAAAGCCTGACCCAGGATAACGACTTTAGAAACATGATCATTACCGTATTCGATACTTGGAAAGAGGAAATCCGGGAGGAATTAAATAACTGCATCAATCGCTTTAAAGAGGAACCAACAGACACTTGGAGGACTTGAGAAAAACAGTGCAAGAAACAAAAACAAACAGAGCAGTTAAAGCAGACTCAAGCAGAGTTAAAAACTAAACTAAAAGACAAGTTATCTTCAACCCAGAACTCAACAGAGTCTTATCAGCAGAACTAACAAAGCAGAAAATAGAATTTCAGACCTTGAAGACAAAGTAGGAGTATTAACCAGCTCAATGGAAGAGGTTGTTAAAGCCAAAAAGATACTCAAGAAAAATATTCAAGAGTAATGGGACACCCTGAAGTAAGCCTAACATCCGTATTCATGGAATACCAGAACAAGAATCCCAAAATACCACACCTGAGGAAATTTTTCAAACTATCATCAAGGAAAATTTTCCTCATCTAAAAAAAGAGAGGCCCATCCATATACAAGAAGAATTCCGCATCCCAAACAGATATGACCAAAATAGAAACGCGCCACAGCAAATAATAGTTAAAATACTCCACATTCAAGATAAAGAAATGGTGCTGAGAGCTTCAAGGGAAAAAAAACAAGTCACTTTTAAAGGTAAACCTATAAAAATAACAAATGACTTCTCAATGGAAACAGTAAAAGCAAGAAGAGCTTGGAGAGACGTACTTCAAGTATTGAATGAGCAAAAATTTCAACCCAGGCTGATATACCCGGTGAAACTATCCGTCATGATCAAGGGAGAAAGAAAAGTTTTCCAGCACAAAGACAACTTGAAGGGATACATATCCACCAAACCAGGCATTCAAAAAATGCTAGAAATGATACTCAAGCTTGAAGAAAAAAAAAAAAAGGTATATCCAGGAGAACAGAAGGGAAGTATAATACCACCAAAACCTAAAAGCGAAACAATATACTTACAAAAGCCACTAAACATAATAAATGTATGGGAATTAAAAATAGTTTCTCCATTATAACATTAAATGTTAATGGAATTAACTCACCGATCAAAAGACACAGATTACAAACTTGGATTAAAAATCACAGTCCATCAATCTGCTGCCTCCAAGAAACCCATCCTAAAAAGATAAGTACATCCTAAAATTAAAAGGCTGGTCAAAAATGCTGCAAGCTAATGGAATCAGAAAACAGGCAGGGGTAGCCATTATGCTATCAGACAAAATGGACTTCAAACCAAAAAAAAGCATAAGAGAAACAGATGGATACTACATTTTACTCACAGGTACAATTCACCAGGAAGACTTCACAATACTGAACATATATGCACCTAATACCAGCCCCCTCCCCACATTCATTAAGCAAACCCTACAACGTCTAAAGCAAGAAATCAATCCCAAAACAATAATTCTTGGGGATTTCAACACTGCCCTCTAAACATGGGATAGATCAACAGGTCAAAAACTTAACAGAGACACGTTGGAGCTTAATCAAACCCTTACTGAAATGGACTTTACAGATCTCTATTGAACTTTTCATCCACGCACCAAAGAATACACATTTTTCTCAGCAGCACACAGAACATTCTCCAAAATAGATCACATATTGGGCCGCAAAACGAATCTCCACATATACAGGAAAGTTGAAATTCTACCCTGTACCTCATCAGACCACCACGGCCTAAAGCTCGACATCCACAACACCAAAGACTCTATATCAACCACCTAGAACTGAACCAGCCTAATATCTCCCCATCCTGAAGCTCAGGGAAATTTGCAGAAGAGGGGGCGGTAAGATTGTAATAGCACAAGGATGGGAGGAGTCATGATATGCAAGATGCTCCACACAGGTTGGGGCTGAAGCAATCATAATAGGACTTTGCATGACCTGCGCTATTTCCAACACATTATTGACTCCACAAAGTCTAGCATGAAGTAAAGGCACTAGGATTCTTGGAGGCTAGGGACTGACAGTCACAGTAGCGTTCCTAAACTTAAGGGGAACACAGGAAAGGTTCTGGGAAATGCCCCTGGGTTCTTGCACTTCATCGGAGAGGAGGACCCAGAGGAGGGTTTGGCATGCACATTAAAGGATGCTCCGGGGATTCGGGGGGCGGGGGGGGGGAAGGCACTGGGGAGTAGAGAGGGAGGTGGAAGGGGAGGGTGGAGCAGGGGTGTCGGGGGGAGGTGAAGGGAGTGAGGGGACTGGTGTACCTGTTAAATTTGTATAGTGGAAATAATAATAATTTTAAAATTTTTTAAAAAAGAAACAGGAGTTGGGTAAGATTTGGTTCACAGAGCCAAGATTTTAGCAAGCTAAATAAATACACATGATCTTTTCACCCAATGAGGCAAGTTTGCTAGGTAAGTTAAAAAGCTAACATTCAATGAAGGGTGAAGCTCTTGGAAGAGACAAGAACCGGTCTTGTCTCTGTCCATAGTGAAAGACAAGGAAGCTCCCACAAATGTCAGCAAGAAAAAAGAGAAAATTTAACAAACGTTTTCAAGGCACGAGATTTGTACAAAAGATTAGGACTCTGACGTCCCCCATGGACTAAACACTTATTCATCAGCTTTTCAGGGACTTAAACCAAATGGGCATAAGAGAAGAGGGCAGTCGAGCAGGTAAATGGAGAGTTGCTTTGTAACAGCCTGGCTTTTTGAAGTCTGATGTTAAACAGTTAGAGAAACCCTCCAGCACGCAGGAGCTGGGAGAGCTCAGGGCAGAGAAGAGTCAAAAATGCAGAGAAGCACCGCGTGGAGTCTCTGGAACTTGAGCCCTAATAGGAAACTGCCTGGGATTCCACCTTCCAGCATGGCCGAGTGAGAGGGGCCACTGATGCTTCCCTTATATCCAAAACAAGAGCAAGACACAAGCTCAGCTCCCTAGACTCCAGGTTGACCTGACCCACCACACTGATGTTTGGACAGATGTGATCTTTCCAGAAGACATTGTTTATCTCTAGCTCTCTCACACACAACATGAAATATGACACAACATCAAAATGTAAAATATTCAACTGAACCAGAGATGTCAATAGCACAGATGTCAGAATTCTGAATCAAACAACAGAAGACCAAACTTAGTTCTTCCTCTATGCAAAAAAAAAAAGTCTTCAGCCATATAATAGAATGGCATATAATTTCACATTGTAACCATTATGAGACTAAGTTCCTATTATTTCAGCTGTGAACCCTAAGTTTTTGAAAGGGCAGTAATAAAGACTTGAACACTGTTTCCAGTAAAGAATACTAAAATTAATAATTTTAATAGCTCTTGACAACTTAGTTTTGTTATGTTAAAGGACATACACAATATTAACAAAGTTTTCCCTCAAAAATAAATTTAGGCTTGGGGTACAACACTTGCCTAATATATTGAGGCCCTAAACTCAATCCCAGTACTATAAAAAATAAATGTGACTATATGTATTTCAAAAAGCATCATATACAAATATATTTATATGCATACATATAAAAATATCTAATATACATTCACTTAAATTTCTTAGCCATG